>JAPQWV010000010.1:25440333-26043000 GCA_027422505.1 Craterostigma plantagineum | reverse complement strand
TGACGAAGTATCATAAGTATTTGATGTCGCTCCACCTTCACCTTCAGCGCTATAAATTTTTTTGTTCCTGTAGAGAAATAAGCCCCTAGATACAACCAATTACTTTTTCGGAAAAAAAAGATATAACCAATGACAGCATAGTTTAACATTTCTCTACATTGATGAGCAAGACAATACGCTGCTTATTTCCATTCAAATGCATAAAATTATACATCATGTGTAACCATTTTGTAAAGCTTTCATTATCATATCCATTCGCTGCAGAGTAGATGAAAGGAGTATCTATGATTAGAGAAATATTATATGTCGTGAACATGCTTCCTGAGTTGAGTAAAGGAGCATGTTTCATCTGAGACAGTATATGGAGTTCGATTATGTATTATTATAATAAATTTCAGAGATAATAAAAGTGGGAAAAAACATACAAATACATGGAAGTCCAACTAAAGAATCTCGGCATGCCTGGATCTCGAATTTTTTCACGCAGTTGATTAAGCTCCATTCGTAGATCACTAGCTTTCTGTTTGAAGTTCCTGATATCTGCTTCTGTTTGAACAATTTCTTCCAGATTGGCCTTTGTCTATAGTCAATTCAGTTGGTTAGATAGGGACTAGCTAAAACAAATCTCAGGCAAACATAAAGCGTACCTTCTCATCAACAAGGGAGCTGAAAGGTAGACTTGAATCTGATAATTTAAGACCAGCTTCAAGGGATTTCCTTAACTCCATCTCCTTGTGTAACTGCTCTTGGAGTCTTGCCACCTGCAATGCAATTTCGTCCGTTTAACACTGTTACAAATATTCAAGGCCTAGATAGACTGTGAAGGTGCAAGCTATTCTTGATTAAGGAAGAAACAGAACGTCAGAAATCTTTTTTCTTAGTAGTAAACTAGCCTTACCTCCATCTCAAGAGCTTGACGACGATCAAACAAGTCATGTTTACGCTTCTCGATGCTTTCTTGAAGAAGCGAATTGCCATTAGTCTATCGGGAAAAATAAGTAAGAAAATCACATACAAAGAAGACGAGATCTGATTGTGTCGAAGCAAGTCAGGAAAGAAATGGGACCTCGATTGGTTTACCTCTTTTGAAATTCTGTATTCCAAGTCTGTCTTAATAGAAATGAGTTTTGAATTTCAATCCTATTCAAAACAAGAAATTTATGTAAGGGCAGTAGCAAGTCAAATTACATTTTCTTTCAATATCGCCTACCATAAATCACTACAGTTAAAGAAATATAACATAGTAGATGTAGGCATAACAAGAATACCAGTTCATTTATTATAAATCCTACAAGCTGTTCAGATTAGTTTAAGTGTATTAAACTTACTCTGCGTCCAACGGAAGGTCGATCGACTCCATGGAAACGTTTTTCCTTGCCTGGAAAGCAAACACGTCAGTCCTGTAAATACCTAAATCCTAAAACTTAAAAAGAACAATCAACAGTAGTGATTTCTTGAACTTTTGACGATCGTTACATTCTGTCAGCAAACTTTCAAGAGTAGTAATATAATATATGGTGTCAAATGATCAACGGATCATGAGAAAATTACCGAAGATTTACGTACAGGAGTTCGCCCCCAGACAGTGGGCCGTCGTAAACTGCGTGAAGGTCCATGTGTTACTTCAGAGGACTTGTATGGAGCAGCTGCTTCAGTAGGATCAATCCCAAAGGACTTAAAAGAGTCAATTGACTGTACTTCTGATTCATCATTATATGAATCTGCAAAGCTAACAGTTCCTTGCGTACTATCATGTAAAAGCTTAGAAGCATGAGGTGGATTCAGTAAATTTGGGCTCTCTTCAAGGTCATTGTCTAGGTCAGGAGACTCAGAGACTGAACTGTTGCTTCTTGAAGACATTGTTTCAACTGTCTGTCATGGGATTCACACCATATTCATAAGTATACAACGATGGGAGTGAAGAGGAGATGAATTAACTAGAGGAATTTTGATGACAACCTCCATATATATTGCATAACAAATTAACGAATAGGGACCACAATTTCGAAAGTTATAACCCAAGAGTGTAGTTCAATATAGAAAAAAGTCGAGGCACTAACAAACATGAAAAGAACTTTTCACTTTCACAGCTTTGGCAGGGACTTCAGACTAGTAAGCAAGAGAAAATACTAAGATATGTGGATTATCTGAAAGCATCTGACAGTCTAGTGGAGGATTCCGAGTTTCGGGTAGATTAGCGTTCCGTATTTCTTGTATAAAAGAAATAAGTTAAAGTAGTGACCTGCTTTTCATGTCGCTTTTCTCCAGTCTCATAACTAGTTGGAGTTGATTCAGGTTCTATATCCTCATCAATATTGGTCACGGAGTCCTCAGTAACATCATCATCATCCTCATAATCATCCTCCTCCTCATCATCCTCGTCACCATCTTCGTCATCAAGACTATAATTGTCCCCATCGGTAATTTCTCCACTCTCACTGCCACTCTCCTCAGAATCAGTGTATGGTTCATGGGCTATGGTACCCTCCTGTAAATAGATAATGTTTTGACCCCGTAGAATATGAGAGTCCTCTAATGTCATATGAAGAAATTAATGCCATATTAATAGATTTCTCAAACTATTCAACTGACGATTATCTGCTTCGAGCTCATATGGGCTGCAACGCACAAGGTACCAAGAAGTCAAATATTTTGTAATTCAGAGCTTTATGCCTTTGTGATATTTTAATTTTTTAAGATCAATTAAGTGAATTGTATTTCAACTGTTGATATTATTTTTGTTCTTGTACGCATTCAATTAAGAAGGCAAAGCATACCCCAAATATATTGTCATACTCCTCGAGAAGCGTGATGACAATGGCTTGAGCATGATTAGCGGCAGCAGCTGCTTGCAGAAGTTGAACAGAACCATCTCCACCAACATCAAAATCATGATCAAGCTCGCAATCACCAGCCAGAAGGGGTCGGAGAAGTAATGGAGCCATGCAAGCAGCCACGGCCGATATACTCATTCTGTTGACAGCCTTGTTCTCAGCCACTTTCTCCATCATCGTCAGAATTCTGGCATGCGAAACAAACCAAAAATCAGAAATGTTTTTACTGATGACATGCTTATCAAATAGACAAAACATCATGCACACAATTACAACATGTTCCTTCACAATGTCCACCTCCAGTGTAACTTCCTGAATCCTCATTTATAAGCTAATGACACGATTTTAACTAATATTTCAACGAAGTGGATGGCCAACAAGAAGTTCAAGAGTACGATTATGATTACCTTTGCAATAGGCGGCGATTTGGCTCTGGAAATGTTTCACATATAGCTGAACGCATAGCACTAACTCTCATTCCCCGCTCAGTTTCTACATTCGAATGAAGCAAGTTAATTGGCAGACACCCTTACTTGGACAATTAATGAAGTTTCCCAGAGGTCAAGCTTAATGGAGTCATGTGGTATGCATAGAAAGCCACTAGTCTTAAATGACCACGTCACCTACAAACTTGAGCAAAGTAAGCGTATCATATCTTAGAATATATATTTTTATTTCCTCACGCTCCCTCATGTTGAGACTGATTTCTTTTCTTCTATAAGCTTACATTTGGATTTTTCTATAACTGGCAGACGTGAGGATTTGTACCCATGACCTATTGGCATGAGCTCTGGTGCCATATCGACTAGCTATGAGTAGACACTATCATTTGAAAAGAAAGATAGTGACTGCATATATCATAAGTCGCAATCAGTGTTCGAGGAATCTTATCGAGATACATACTTCTTGATGTGTGTAGATTTATGCACATTTTCATCTAGACGGGATTGGGAAAGTACACTTTGTTTACGGAAGAAAAATCTTACTGCAAGCTTCAAGAAGGGCCCTGCAGCAAGAAGCAGGAACAGGAGATGAAGGTAGCTCTCGAAGAACATACTGGAAAATTGACCAAAAAGTTAAACATATCTCGAAGTACAATAGACTGGATAGAGGTCCTTTGGTTCAAGAATATACCTTTATGCAGTCAGCTATAACATGTGCATCCTCATCAGCCATAAACTCGGTTTTCCCTAAATTATTTGAAAAGATGCAATCATTTGTAAGTATTTTTATTTTGACTCATAATACATAGGATGCAGTCTATTAAGAAAAAAAACCTTTTTCATATTCTAGTATTCGGTGTTCAACATCTTCAACGTCAGCAGCTTGCCTCAAGATACCTTCTGTTCTGACTCCTATTGAATGAATCAACTTAGGTTGAAACAAGTGTAGTAGAGCACAAGAGGAAGCAATTGCTCTTTATGCAAAATGTATTTAAGCCCCATGATCACTAAAAAGCCAAACACAAACTTACCATGTTCTTCAAGAAACTTTAAAGCTTTCTCCAGGAATGATGGAGTTCCATCAATGTCTTCTAAAGCTAGTAAGATAGGACGGCCAATAACCATTGGTTTAGCTGGTTGTTTGTCTTTTGCTATATAAAAAGACAGAGTATCAAAACAGTTAGAGTAGCTATTCGAGATAGCATAACGCTTAGAACACAATTTGAAATTTTCTCCCCAATCTAATGCAACCTCAGCCATCTATCAGTGAAAAATGAAAAGGAAAAGAAAATTACATCTTACAATAAGAAATCTATGGCCCAATTAGAAAGTCATACAAAAATGTACATGTTTCATATACAAAGCAGTGGAAATCAAGATGCTTACATGGTTCCAATGAAACATCTGTTTCACCGGATTGATCATTCTTGAATAGACCATTTTGTCCCATGACAGATGCAGCATTAGGAGCATTTGAAATGGCTTCTTCAAGTGCGGTCTTCCACTCATGAAGATCTTCCAGTGTTTCAGCCTGGGTTGTCCAAGCACAAGGTTATACAGAAAACTTATTTTTGTTTGTGAAATTGATGGTGGACGGAAAAAATTTGACTAGTGATTACTGCACACGTGACAACATAGATAAAGGATAGGATGGACATACACTCATGAGAAAAAAACAGCACAGCTCATTTTTTGTTCATATAATCTCCGGTACAACTAGGAGATAACATCGCTTTGAGTTAGCTTCAAGATAATCAATGAATTTAAGTAGCTGATCAGTCATTACAACACTTTTCCTTTGCCATCCGGATTTTAATCATCTTAAGATACTTCAGTCGGCTGATCTCAGAACACATTAACGGAAAACTATAAATGAACTTTGGACTAATTGACAGCATAATATTGGAAAACAACAGCATTAGAACAGAGCTAAATATTTGTGATGATGAGTAATCAGAAGGGTTTGACCTTGAGGGTAAAAGCGCGTCCATCCCGACCATCCGTGAAGAGAACTGTCAGCAGTTTCTTTGGTTCCTTGACTACGACGCTGAAATTGATAGAACAATATAATTTAAAACAGGTGACTTGGTAGAAAAATTATGTCAACTGATTGATTAAGGAAAAAAGGTTTAGAGACTAACCTGCCCGAACTGTTAAGATCTATGCCTCCAAGAGTTAAATTGACTTCACTTCCTTTCTGGGGCACCACATTCTGAACAAAGCAAGAATCGAAACAGAAATATAACTTCGTTAGGAAACACTACATGTCATAATATAATATAAAAGCTATATTGCGAAGAGTTCTATTGGTATTCTCAGCTGCCTAGTTTAATATGCATGGTTCCACAAGAGTACTATGAAACATAGCCAACCATAATAAAATATAGCTAATCAGTTTGAGCAATTAGTGATTACTAGTTGCACTGTAATATCTTCATAATTTGCAATTTCTCTTCATAAATAAGCGGCACGCATGTTTGACATACAAAAGGCCGGACCGACGACCGTTCTATTAAATCCTAAACCAGGGAACTGGGAGAATTCAGACAAGAACAATTTTAAAAGGACTATTAGAGTGAAATGCCATAAAGCTCCATGGAGAGGGATGGGGCTACTTACTGGATCACTTCTGTAGAAGACTAAGGAGGTATGGGTTAAAATAAACCATCTTTTCTTCCAGGATGTCCACCCAATGCCTGCATATTCAGCTAAAGAACTTCAGGAGAGAACAATTGCCACAGTGTAGAGCAAGCACCCTTAAGTTAATATGCTTCTCGACGATTTTCCATTTGCAACATATTACAGCAGAAGCCTCAGCATAAGTGAGACTTGTTGTAGAGAAGAAAAGCATTAAATATCCTGATATTTGACGCTATTTTACCACATTAGTCACACACAAACTTACAGATTATACTCGATGCCAAAAGAGAAAAACGATTTAAAAGCTAATGGATTTCCAATAGCAAACAGATCAACAAACACCATCTAACCATAAACAGAATAGGCACACGGAGCCACAGATGATTAATAAATAATTGAACCGGTATGTTGGTTGCTGGCACAATAAGAGAACTAAAAGTACCCAGAGCTTATGCCTAATATCATGGGATGCTGAAGCATGATCGAACATTGCATCTCAAGGTCAACAGTAACACAAACCTTTTGATGATAAGAATAGAGGGCCACTTTTATAAACCTGCACCATGATGTAGGAAACAGAGATGGGTAAATTTCTTTATTCAACAGACTTAAAACATAAAACTGATTGTGGTGATGGCAAATTAAAGTTCAATGCGTTAGCTCAAATACTCAAGTTGCAGAGGCATATTGCAGATAACATGTATGTAATATAGGTATCCCCAGCATGCTTCACATCCCAGGTTCAAATTATAATACTCGGCGAAGAGACATCATACAAGACATGCACGTGTTTGCCTCGACGAATTCAACACAAAAAAAAGTGAGGAGATAGATTTGTAATCATATATACTTGCCCACTACAATGAAGCAAATTTTGAAATACGAAGTACTAGAAGAACATAATTACAGTAATTAATGATGAGCGAATACAACAATACAACCTTATTGCCACCATGATGAGTGGGGGTTGGTGGTGCAGGCGGCGGAGGCGGAGGCAGCGGTGGTGGCACTTTTTGGTCACTGTCCACCTAAAATCAAAACATATACATATACACATACAAATAATCAATTTCGATTGACTGATCCAATACACTATATGGAATACACATGACATGCAGACCGAAGCAAAAATCGTATACATTTGGTGGATCTGCTGCATTTCCGCTCGGCATTGCTTTCTCGTTCGATTCGACTCATGAATAACCGATGTCAATATAGCCCATCAGACCAAAAAATAAAGCGAAGGAACCTGAGATTGCATGTATGGTCGTCGTTAGCGATGGATCAAAAGATGAACCTAATAATACGTACTAACTACACAGATAAGTAAACCAATCGTAGCCATTTGATTACCTTGTGTTTCTCCAGCTAGTTCGTTCAATGCTCGTTCTCAGCTGCGATGAGATGAGCCGATCAGAAAATGTCGCATCTTTGGGGGAAGAAAAACGGGCGGAGAATTTTTGGCTGGCATTAATTTTATTTTTGATTTATCATAATCATCGTTATTATGACTACAATTATTGTTTGTACACCCTTCATTTCGAGAAATCTGGGGTGGACATAAAAAAGTTGTAAACTACTAAAGAAAGCTCAAAATAGCACTGCAATATAGATTTTGATATCTTTCTAACGTGGAAATTTTACGTACATAGATAGAATCATAGAATTACTATTTTTTTTCATTTGGATAATGAAATGAAATCATGAAATTTAGGAGGGTGGAGAAATGTAATTGGAGAAAGTAGAAGGGTCAAAGAGTAATTTACAGTCGGAGGCTGAAGAGTAGTGAAGAAGTCGTGTCAATCGTGTCAGCTTTGAAGGTAAGTAACGCTTGTTGAAGAGAAGAGTAGAAACAACACCGCAGCTTGCAGTTGAAGGGGCGAGTAATTGATCGGCAGAATGATCTCTCAGTTCTTCGTGCTCTCTCAGAGAGGAGACAATATTGTCTTCCGCGATTGTAACTCTTCTCCCCGATCCTATACTTGCAATTTGCTTCTTGTATTTGTACTGTTTGAACCATCTTTGATGACATTCGTTTCGTTGGGTTCTTGATATTTGTGATTCACTTGAGCTTTCTCGTTACCTGAGGTTTGTTAATAGTCTGAAGATCGCATTTTTATACTTCGTTTACCCGGAATTGAATTGATTTTGCAATATTATGTTTTTAGCAGCTGGGGATCTTGCTGAATTTCCACTTAGATTTTGATTTTGAATTTCCTAAAATATTATATCTTCGCACTGTGTGTAATGCCTGATGCAGATCGCGGTGATGTACAGAAAGGAAGTGCGGAGATTTTCTTTCGCAAAGTGAAGTTCTGGAAAGAGGATGGCAAAGAGGAAGCGCCGCCTATCTTTGTGGGTATCTGGACTTTGAAAATTTGATGCCCGTCCTAAGTTTAGTTAATTAAAACAAAAGTATGTTAAATCACTTGAAGGACATTCGGTTTCTCATTTTCATTTCTCTTGAATGTGAGCAATTGTAAATCCTTTAGTAGCATCCTATGTTGGAAGAGAAGTCTGCTCGTCTTTGTCAACTTTTGAATAGAGGAACTTGTGTTTGTAATTGATGCTACATCCCCTTTCACCATTACTATGTGTTTACGACATAGAAGGATGAGTAATGGTTCTCGTATTTGTATTTTATTTGTTAATTTGGCCTCTTTAAACAGAATCTGGATGGAGTAAATTACTTCCATGTTAAAGTGGTAGGCCTTCTTTTCGTTGCAACCACAAGGAACAACTTATCTCCGTCCCTTGCGTTGGAGCTTCTGCAAAGGATTGCACGTGTCATCAAAGACTACCTTGGTGTTCTAAGTGAAGAATCTTTGAGGAAAAATTTTGTCCTCGTGTATGAACTTCTTGATGAAGTGATTGTAAGTATTTTTCAAACTTCTGGTGACAGGATGAACTCCTATATCATATGACTTATGATTAAGTGTAAATAACACTCACCAACCCGTTTCTGCCTGGGCCAAATTATGATTTGGCTTCCAATAACCAGAAAAACCACATGAGTCACCTTGTGGACATTAGCTTTTAGTTATTCTTTTTTTGAAATTGACATGATTATTGATAATCGTTTGTTTCTTTGTATTTGCGAGATGGTCATGTTGGTTCAATGTAAATTAGACGGTCATGTTGGTTGGTTTGCTGCAGGATTTTGGATATGTCCAAACAACTTCTACTGAAGTCTTGAAGTCTTATATATTCAATGAACCAATTGTGGTTGATGCTGCTAGACTTCCTTCCCTTGGACCTGCATCCTTATTTATGGTACTATTTGGTATTTATGAATAACTTATTTGATAATCTCACAAGTCACAAACATCAATGTAACCTATGCTATCCCCAAATATGCACTATGACCTGTCTTACCTGAAGTATGTTTTAATAATTTTTTCCACGCACGTCTACTAGTTGAATTTTTAAGTATTGCAAAAAATCTTTGGGAAACTGAGAAACTTCTCTCTGATGTTTTATGTTGTTGTTGCTTAAGTATGTATTTCCACAGTTGAAAAAACTTTTGTCTGTGCAGCAAGGGACCAAACGGATGCCTGGGACAGCTGTTACTAAGTCTGTCGTGGCACATGAACCTGGGGGCAGGAAGAGGGAGGAGATTTTTGTTGACATAATTGAGAAGATAAGCGTCACCTTTAGCTCCAGCGTAAGTTTTATATGATTTTTTCCATGTGATGCATAACATATATAATCTAGTCTTATATGGCAGTTATATGTTTTCCTAATGAACCATATCGAATTAATGGTGAAACAGGGATATATACTGACTTCTGAAATTGATGGTACAATTCAAATGAAGAGTTATCTTACTGGAAATCCAGAAATCAAATTAGCTCTAAATGATGATCTATATATTGGAAGAGGGGGCGTACCAAATTTTGGTATGCTCATGCTCAGAAATGTCTACATAGATCTCCCAATTCTATCAACCTTGTTTCAATGCAACAAATTTCAGATATTTACTTACAATTTTGTGATTGACGGATTTTTCAAGGATATAGTGGCTCTATGGGAACAGGAGCTGTAATCTTGGACGATTGCAATTTTCACGAATCCGTGCACCTTGATAGTTTTGATGTCGACAGAACATTGAGTCTGGTGAATGATTAACGATTGATTACCTGTTGGTGGTTATTCCCTTCTTTTATTATTATCCTTATTCGAATATCTTCTTTGTCCTTCCCATTAGGTACCACCCGATGGGGAATTTCCGGTAATGAATTATCGCATCACCCAGGAATTTAAGCCCCCCTTCTCTATCAATACCTTAGTTGAAGAAGCAGGATCTCAAAAGGTTCATGGGTGAATAAATATATTGCTGTGCTATTTTATTTTGATTTCATAGGTTTCTGATATGTTCTGTGTTTACTTTGATTAACTGCTCGTATTTTAAAGTTTAACTAGTGTTCCATGTTATGCACTTTCCTTCTGTTACTTTTAGGGGCAACTTTCTAGAAGCTTACTAATCAGCATTTCAAATATTAGATGATCAAAGTAAACATCTGCGTTCCATCCTGATTTTACCAGGCTGAAGTCATTCTGAAGATACGCGCTGAGTTTCCTTCTACCATCACAGCTAACACAATTTTAGTAGAGATGCCATTGCCAACGTGTACAATCAGGTTAAACATTTCAGATTGTCCAGTGTGTGCTCTTTCAGCTTTGATTTTGCATTTCGGAGCATTTGCAATATTCATGCCCCTTAAACCTGAGCTCATTCTCTACATTTTGCATTGTCTTCAAGTTTACTAATGCATTGCTTATTTAACTTAATAATGAATCTATGTTCCTCCGATTTGAACTCAAGAGTTAATTTTGACCTGGAATCTGGAGCGGTTGGGCAGACTGCTGATTTCAAAGAATCTCAGAAGAAGCTTGAATGGAGTGTGAAAAAGGCACTTCCCATCGACTATTTGTAGCTTATCATTTTGTTTATATGGATAATTACATGATTATAAAATCTGCTCGCTCTCGACAGATGATCGGAGGTTCTGAGCACACCTTGCGTGCCAAGTTAAATTTCTCACAAGAGTTGCATGGTATGAATTATGACATTTTGACGAGAGGAATATTGACTTGTGCCTTCATAGCTATTCCTATATTTCTCCTCATAATGCAGGAAATATCACTAAAGAAGCAGGTCCTGTGAATATGACCTTCACAATTCCAATGTATAACCCTTCAAGGCTGCAGGTATAGCTACTAGTCTTCCATTCAAATAGTTGTTGGGAAGGTCATATTGCCCTCTCTTAAAACGAATTTACGCCCATTTCAGGTAAAGTATTTGCAGATAGCAAAGAAAGTTTCTAACCCATACCGTTGGGTGAGATACGTCACTCAGGCCAATTCCTATGTGGCTCGCATGTAACCGACTGTTTGCTCGCGTAAGATTTCTTCTTGAGGAAGTTTGCGTATGCACTTCTATGAATGATATTATCACTGTCTACTTTTCCTTTCGACTTTTTCGGTTTTCGTGCTCCTAGCGTACCATTCTATTACAAGGCCAAATTTTCCAAGCACGCATTAGATTTTTCGTAAATGTATCAAATTTATTCTTGTGTGATTTTAGATGGCATTAGGTCAGTCGTAATTCGTAGGTCACTTTTCCGATCTGCCCAAATTTAATCATGCGCATACAAAACAAACATTTGTTTTCTTTAGAAAAATTTCTATAGAATTAGTCGTCCTCGTACATAAATCACAACTTGGAAGAAAACGTCGCTTTGTTCTTCATCTGAGATACCCAATGTCCAGGCCGGGCTCTCTACACATGTACGATGAATTGTCTCCTTCGACCTCTGTTAGTTGCTTTCAGGAAAAAGAACCAAAAGAAAGAAAAAAATTCCAGAAACTAAATACATCTCCCGGAAAAGTGAAGAACTACTTCATTAATAAATTAATACAATTTCGTCGATGACTGGCTGCTTTATTACCCTTTTCCTGGAAAGGTACGTACAATTACCTTCTTCACCAACTCGTTCGACATTTTACTATCGAAGCTCATTGCTGTTTAAGATATGGGATTAATCGTGAAAGTCCTCGTAAGGCGAAGAGCTACTCGACGAATCGCTTCCAAATAGAATGCTTTCAATTTCTTCGGTGGGGGACGATGGACCAGCTGAATCGTTCTGCTCAAAGGATGAAGAACCTACAGCACACATCATCATCAATTTATTGATAGTTTTTAGAGTGGAAAACCAAAACACATACAGCAGAGATAGAGACACAATCAAACAAGCGTAAAATGTTAACCTTTCTGCCCCTTAGCACGGAACTTCTTTGTGTGGCGCCTGATTAGCCTTTTAGCTTTTGTAACTGTAAGCTGTTTGGAATAGGGGGAAAACTCAGCCTCACTTTCGCTCCACTCACCGTGGAGCTCATTCTCTGTTTCACCCCTCATAGTACGGAGAACAAAGGCCTTGGCCTTGCGCCGATGAGAACTGAAAAGCCCCCTGACAGAGGTGACAAAACGATCTCCAGCACCATCATTTTTATGCTTCGGCCATTGAATAACTTGCTGATCAGTTTTCTCTGATGATACTCCATCAATGTCATTTATACTGAGATCAGTGTTTGGAACAGCTATGCTACTCGACTGTGTTTTATCTTTGAATTTCTTCCCCTGCAATAGCATGCAGAAGAAGTGTATGAGCAAAAGATAGTTATGGTATTATCAATTTTGGTGATATTGAATAACCAACACAGGTCATTTTAACTTACCTGCATCCCAGTGACGGATTTCAGAACTCCCCATATGATATGCTTTTTAACACGTGAGAACAACCTCTTCCAAGTTCCAGTAAATTCAGCACGATGAAATGTGTCCATCAACAATCTTAGGTCGCTGACGGCAAATCGTGATCCTTCATAGGTAACTGAGAGCTCAACCTAAAACATTTGGATGTGCAATTCAAGTATATAATACGATTAGCGTACTGACGCAAAAATATTTTATTTTCTTTTATAGGAAGTACCCACCTGACTGATCTTAATGTTGCGAAACTCCCTCAGCTTTCGAGGAGGCCTGGACCTCTTCTCTTCTGGCGCTTTTCCAGCTTTTTTTTCCTCATTAGAGGACCGACCGGGTTTTTTGGGATCTTTTGATTTATTTTTGGTGGATTCATTCTGCTGTTCATGAGAATTAAGGGGACCATTTTTTGTTGAAGAGTGTGCTTGCAACACCAGCTCATTAGCAACAGATTCTGCTACATTTTCTTCCCATGTTCTGTCAAAGGAAGATGTTCGTCTTAGCTTTGGAGTAGAGCCACTGACGATATTTGCTTTTTTATTTTGTAACTTCGACACCTGAAGAAATCCATCCGTCATCATCAGCAAACCACGGGAAAATTCACTCATTGAAATACATAATGAACAGTTAAAACTCTGAACACTTAGCATGATATATTTAATTACAGATAAATTTTTTAGACTCCAACATATTCTCATCCTTATAAAAATAGAGGTTTTCATTTTGAATTTAGGATAAGCAAAACCGATTTAAAAACTTGTACAAATACTAACTTGTGGACAATCAGCGGGAACCGTCGATTGGTTTGAGGCTGTAACGGTTGAGGTGCTCAACTTGGATGTTTCGGTATCCTTTGATGTGTGACTAGCTGAGAGGGAAGGATCATGAACAGTCGTCCCTTTCTTTATGCGTCTTGAACCTGCTGTGGTAGAAACCTTCCATACTTCCTACGGATCACAACAGAAAAAAAAAAAACCAATTGGCTTCCACAAGTTAATGATAGTTTTGTTTGGAATGATGCAGTACAGCTTCTAACTTACCTGACGCCGTTGGGAGTCTTGTTCCTCTTCAGGGAAGAAGTACATCCACATCAATTTGTAAAAGCTTTCAGTCAAATGAATCTTTAAGGGGTAGATTTCCACCTAAAAAGTTGTTCAAAGTTGGTCATGGAATCATGAAACTAGAACTTTGTGAAATCCTACCTATAGAGAACCACTTTATGGATAATGAGTGATCATACGTGAGTAAAAGTCAAGTAAAACAACATTCAACACAGGTAAACAAATTTGTGATCCAAAAACTTTAGGGACCTAAGAGGTAACTCACCTCGAGTAGTTCGATAGGAGATGTTCCCTCCTTTGAGAATCCTTGTTTTGCATCAACCCGAAGCATGACTTTTCTGTAACAAAGAAACATAACAAATGTGATATTGAAACTTTTATCTATGAGAGACAGCGGTTTTAAAAATTTTGACCATGCAATCGTCACATTGTTGACAAAGAGAGATGAATGCCATATAGCACCATGCAGCATTTTTTTTATAAACCAATTCAGTCATAAGTGAAGTGAAGCTAACATTAACAAGAAGGAACTTGATATCAAAATGAGATGCATGACATGAAACAAGTAAACAATAGCTGATTTTGAGGGCGTACTTTCCCCATTCAGTAGGAGGATTCCAAGCACAAAGGAGCATGTCAGACTTGGCATTAGGAAGACAATTCCTCACAACAAAATACTTAGTTGTGAATTTAGCAATGCCAACATCATTATAATCCCGATCAAAATCATAGACCTGCAGAAGAAATTATAAGATCAGTTATTACAGGTAGTACAAAGCTTCAACAGAAAGATATATCAACTATCAACCAGCGTATTTATAAGATTAAACACTTATTTCACGAAAAGAATATCGGAACTTGAAATACCTACCATGGGTTCACTGAAATAACTTGAAAGTACTTATATGAAACATTAGGTGAACATAAAAGAAGTTAACTATTTTCCTCTTCTTTATGTAAAATAACATCAAAAAAGAGACAACCTAATTGAGGCATGTGGAATCCTAACAAAAAGGGAGCATAGCATAATGACTCACCATGTCATTTATTTCGGCTTCAGCAAAAGATTTTCCATCAAGAAGCATGCCCCAGGACACTTTATTAATTTGTAATGAAATACGCATGGCATAAGATGGGCTCTTATTTTTCTCTTTTTCCATTAGTCGGACCTGTGCTGCTTTCTGCAATTCCATTCTCAGGAATGCGGACGCAGCCTTTCTAGACTTTTGGGCGGCAACAAACTCTTTCTTCAGTGTTTGAACCTGAGATTGCAATCCATAAGTCCTAAGGTGAATAGAAGAGAACATATATTCGAAGCTCCAAACAACAACTTGACATTGAACCTCAGTGATTCAGCGAAAAGCATTGCACGGGAACATGACTTGTGGGAAATTAATCTTATTTCATGGACTACTTCCACATGGCACAAAGTGGGTAACATTACATCACATCACTCGCTTATCCAAAAATATTTAGGAAGCTTACCAGAGAGGACCTTCCACCAGTTATCATCCATAAATCCGTTTCTGTTTCGGGGTAAGTATCCCCAGATATATCAATAAGTTGAGTCAGTTTCCTTATATCGTCAAGGATCAGCTGCAGTGTCCTTTCTTTATGTTCAAGGTCCACTTTTGCTAATTCCACCTCTTCAACTCCAGCAGGGACCACTTCATCTGCTTCTTCTTCGACGTCATCATCATCTGAGTATGACAGAGTACTTTTGCGAGGCCTGATTCGTCAACAACAAAAAATGGTTAAAAAAAATATATGTTTCCAAGTTGCACCGTAGAATAACTTTACTACAATACACGATGAACCATGTTCAAAACATCCCTAGGAAAATCATACCAACTGCAATCATATGATGCCACAATATATGAAAGAAATGTATTCCCAGAACCTGTTTCTTGTATGAAGAGTACACCTAACCAGTTTGTACATCTAAAAATCACAACTAGGAGTGAGCCTTTATAAACTGGTCAAAGAGCAAGCAGTTTTAGAAACACGAGTTGAAAGGGGTGTTTTTACTTTGGAAGCCGAGCAAAAAGGAGGTTGGACAACACATCAAGCATAATCTGGAACTGTCTGGAGGTCATTGTAGCTGTTATATCATGAGAATTGAACTTCAGCTCTTTCAAGGGCTTCACCTGTAAGAAGATATAAGAACTCATAGTTAGAGTTATGCAGCATGCAAGACTATTCATAGCTAAATCTTGGATGCATATCCAAGTAACTTTTTATTAAGGGGAACATATAGTTAAATTTCTTCCATAGAACTTCATCATGTACCTTCGGGTCCGAAGTTCCTCCTTTGTGTCTTGTGTAACGGAAATACATATCACAAGGCATAAACACCCTTTCCAACAGTGCTCCAGTGCGCTTTACTTTTGGTGAGCTCCGACGAATTTTCGGGAGCCACTGCAGTCCAGCCCCAGGATCCACATCGGTAGGGGCTACATGAGCTTGCACGTGCTCCAACATAACAGAGAATTCCATGCGGTTCCAAGTCAACTCGGGCTGAGAATTGGGAATTTGGATATTTCCTTCACCAAGTGCTTCCTCAGTCTTCTCACAGCCAACATGAAGGACAGAATGAAAAGATCGAGCAAGAACATGACCACTCACCGCAGCAAGCAAAAACCTACCCTGCCAAATGATGCTCGGAAGTAAGCATAACAAACAAATATAATATCATCTATGATTTATAGAAGCTCCGCTAACATATTTCAAGCACTTATGATTGGATATATACGGATGGGTTTTGTACATAAGTCAACTGCTACCTAGGTCCCAATGTAACATATCTGACAGATGAACATATTCTATAGCATAAGAATATGCAATCTACTGAATGAGATATGTATACTAATTTTTAAAAACAAATCCATGCTAAGTATATTGTCTTTATTTGTCAGATATCAAAAGAATTAGAAGTGAGATATTACATTAGATTCTTCTGATTGAAGATTAAATTGTGGCTCAATCACATTCACCATGAAGTGACGAGTCCCTCCCTCATCAGAGTCATCACTGTTGATAGACTTAGCTGTAAATAGTAACAAAATGAGTTCAATCTGAAATATGACGGAACAAGCATATTGGGACTTATAACATGGCCAATAAGTACAACAATGATATGATAACTTATACCAGACTCTCAAAAAGAAAAATCGGAGACACTAGATATCAGCAAATATTTTCCCCATTTACCTAATATACATACAAAAAAAAAAATTTGCCTTATAGTCGGTTTGGCTTGAACATTTGGAGAAGTAGTTTTTATTGATTTAAGAGCAACATATTTCTGTGGAAACTTATAAGCAACGTGCACTCACAAATATCTTGGCAAGTACACTAATAAAAGGACAGGCACAAACACCCCTAAATGTTACTTAGATGTATGCTAAAAATCCCCATATGGACACATGCCGACATGCTTCCCTTGCATATCCCGATGCACTTATATGTATCAAAGCGTCATTACATGCAATCGCATATGACTGAGGGCATGCAAGCTAGTTTAAAATTTACCAATTGCACTCAGGGAAGCAACCCCTCCGCTGCTTGGTTGTGATGGAGAAGATACAGATGCGCCAGTCCCAACATTCTGCATGGAAGAACTTGCACAGTCTCTTGCAGAAGGGACCTTCTGGTCATCATTTTTGTTCACTTCAGGACCTTCCGTGACATTTTCTTCCTCCAGTAGTTTGCTCTGAGCATATTGACGCGAAGGAGAAGGTTTCGGTGGTTCAAACACCTTCGATATCCCACCTACCCATGACCAAACAGCATCTCTATTTTCAAGTGTCCACAGAAGCTTTAATCCACACACAAGTATCCGCAAACAATTGTCAGCTATAACAACATTATAGCCATCATCATCACTTGGGTCGGACCTTGTATGCTCATCGCCTTCACTCCCATTTTCGAATTCAGATCCGACACATGTTATCTCAGTATCTTTTCTTCCAGCTTCTTGCCATGCTAATAACCTTGCTGGGTCAGCCTTAGGTGATTGCCTGCGGATTGTGAAATACTCTGATGTAAACAAAAACCCATCATCACGGTTCCTCTCTGCATTGTTACTTTTAAAGTTCTTTTTATCACTCATGACCCTATCCACCGATGCAGAATTAGATTGTTTCCCGATCATTTGAATGACTTTAGCATCTGCCGGGGTACCTTCCTTATTAAAGTAAGCATTAGGCATTTGAAGGTCAACACCTTGATACACAAGATCGAGCGGATCCCTTAGAGATTCAAATGTATATTTTTGTCTCCCACGACTGAAGTAGAGTTCGTATCTCAGTTTTGTCAACTTAATCACCAATCCTTTTGCAGGGTCATCGTCACGTAAGCTGACGTGCCTAATGCATGTAGGGGTTGCATCAACTCGAAACGTGAATTCTGTCATCACCTTGTCCATTGACAGATTCCCTGATCTTGGGATCCTTGGAATCCCAAAACGGGGCCACCTCGAAAAAGTCCGCAACTTGTGAGGAGGGATGTAATTTAGGTTCCAAAAGTTTAGGACCCATGCCAAGTCATGATGGCCAAAATTCAGAGTTGGTGAATTAACCAGCTGATTATCTGGTTTCAGTAGACTGTCAGATGTTCCATGCAGAATCGATTGACCAATGGAGGAAGGCTGTGGATCGTCACTGCTAGACGAAATAGGCCTCAAAGAAAAATCCCATCCCAATGAAAGAGAAGTTGATCTAAAGGGATCATAAACCTTTTCACGAGGTACACCTTCGTTGGGAAGGGCGAAAAGATAGTGATTGAGAGGTTGCCCAGAATCACAGTCCCATTCCATTAATACTTCAAGCACGAAAGCGGGAGCGTCAAGGAAAGGTACAGTAAGCCCGACGCTTTGTTTTAAACTATTTTTCAGTACACCCTCTAAACTGCTAACAAATATTTTAAAATCCTTTGCAGAAACATAGACACGTCCATCTGATTGCTGTACCTCCAAATAGCCCGTAAAAAGTTGAAGTTTGTCCATGTTCTCATAGGGATCAGTTGTTGCAAGAATCTGCCATCTTGTTTCTGAAAAGTATAAAGTAGTGTGCCCATGAATGTAGTTTCTCATTTCATCCCACCAAGGTAAACTTTTTTCCTTTTTAGGGGGCTGAACATCTGGATTTGGATTCCTCACGCTAAGATTAGCTCTACGGAGAGCCACAGTAAAAGCGTAGCTTATATCAGCAAAGGACGGCTCAAAGCTAGTGCCAAAGCAAATTTCACCTTTCTGAAAATGTAGGGGTAAGTCACAGTATGTTTTTACTGGTGGTGTTGTGCCAGTAAGCGACCGAAATACGCGTACTTTTCTCCACCGTCCAATATATATAGTTTGGTGAATTTGGGGTTGGAAGCAGGTAGCCTGTAATATAATTGTAAAGAGAAAGAATGTCAAAAGGATGAAGATCAAAACTCATATCAACAAAAGCATAAATGACAAGGCAAAACATCTATGCCCGACCATATGCAGTACAAATAAATTTTCAAACAAAAACACTTTTCAATCTTTCGTAACTCTAGACTGATTGTCTGAGTTACTCCGCAGCATCTACATATTTGATCTTCTTGACGAACGAGTACATGAAGATATGAACCACTTAGACAAGGGATTGACTGGACAATAAGAAAAGGGCTACGAATGCAAATTTATTTCATTTAATTTAATATGTTAGTGGTCGACTAAATGTAACCTGTAAAATAATTTGAGGAAAAAATATTGAATATCAACAATCAGATGAAATGTTGCATTAAATAACCACATAATTGATAAGAATCTGAAATGGTCATAAACAAAATGGAACCTGTTGAGCAAGCACAAGACGTCCTTCGCATCGACCTGAAGTTGCAACAAACATCGGATACGTATAGTCTCTAATCTGAACGGCGATTGAACCTGCATGCAAAATTATATTTCCTCCATACAACCTCGAAAATGGAATGTTATGAGCACGAGATACTGGGTCAAGCTTTTGCAAAACTTCTATCATCCCAGCATCACCACCCTCGATCTTTGTGAAGGTAATATCTAAGTCGTTCGCAGAAATAGAAAAGAGAGAAATTCTGGAAGCGCTAGGCCTGAAACCAGCCTGGAAGCCATCTTTACAGGCCCCTGATCCATCAGATGGAACAAGATTCTGGCATGCCTTGTAATAAGATCGAAATGACTGTCTATATACTTCGTCACGCAACCTCTGAACAGCCGAAGCATCTTTGTAATCGATTTCTTCTCCATTCAACTGTAACTTTCCTTCAATAGAATCATTTGATTCACCAACACCTTCAGATTGACCACTTGCTGAAATAAATTTATCAAGAAAATCTAACCTCACAGCTGATTCACGGGCTTCATTCTTCAAAAGACGGTAGTGCTCATCAAGCCAACCCTGAATAGGTTCTTCCTCAATATCAGCTGTTAGATTCCGTATGCTGAACTTAATGCATCCAGTTCTTGATGAACTAACCCTTTTTGTTCTGGAATGCTCCTTATTAGGAAATATATTACTTGCTTTAGCAGATGTAATAATCTTTAAAACTCTCAGCATTTCCTCCACTGAATCATCTATTGCTCGCAACTGCAACCTAAAGGGTACACATATATGCACATCAAGGGCTTGAATTACCCAGTCCCAAGTAGTAACTTTCTCAGATTTTGAATCTTTTCCAGAAATATTGGGAACCCGAGATATTTGCATCCTGCTGCTTTTAAAAACTTTAGCTTCGTTTAAACGGAGGATGAGGCCCTCAAGCAGAACTCCTATACGAGCATTTTCAGAAAAGATGGACTCAACCTGGACTAAGGTTTCAACTCCATCCCCAATCTCAGCGGATATACTAAGCATCTCTATATCAACAGCAAAAATGGATTCTGTTTTTTTTAGTTGCTTATTGAAGCGCACTGATTCAACCGAGTCCTCTTTCTTCCTATCATTATCTGGTACTGAAACATTCTCCCTTTTCTCAATCTTCTGAGACTGAACCAGTGATTTGAAGTGTAAACCAAGTTCAAATAGTGCTATGTGTACATCAGGTTCCCAACTCATAGTTATATCTGTGGCACTAAAGAGAGAGCAAACATCAATTTCTTTAAGACTGCCTGATCTCTTGACAAATTTGGCATTCTTCATGTCGAGTAAGGATACTTTCGCCCCAGGTTTATCGTCAGCCAAGAATTCCTGATAGACAGACCTTGCTCTTTCAAGCTCCAACTGTACAGATTTTTTCTCCTTGTTCATGCAAAGGTTGAGGTGGGAAATATCAAGAGTTACAGAGTATTTATACTTTTTTATTTCATCAGGAGCTGTAGACATGATATGTGCCGTGCGAAGAGTCCCATCTACTAATTTACTAATTACTAGTTTACCACCTTGAGATCCATAATTTACTTTTTTTGGATCAGGATAAACTATGTTATCCAATCCCAACTCTCCACAAATATTAAACGAGCATTGCTGAAGGCTGAGCTTCACTAGTTTAATCCCTTTACCAGATGTCCTCGATGTTTTGGATTCTTTTCTTACAGAGAGCTTCTTAGATGAAGCAGATAGTTTCGTTAGGAAGACTTTGAATGATAAAGCAGTTAAAATGAGCGATTCAAGATGCCTGACAGTCAAGTAGACACCCATACCAGTCACATCAACGCCAAGAACGGTATTGTGCTTCATTCCATCTTCAACAGAATCCGTATCTCTGTTGCCCATGTCCAAACTGACTTTGGCGATGTGCATTAATGAACCAGTATTCATTTCTAGGTGAAACGAGCTTTCTTTCCAGCATTGTTGATATTCATCAGATGGGTGAAAGTTCAATTCGCCAAATTCCATATGAAGAGTTGTACTTGAGCTAGATATGTTGTTAGCAAATACATGCGATGATTGAGAGCAAATCTGCAGTTTAAACAGAGATCAGGGCACAGTTGCCAA
This sequence comes from Craterostigma plantagineum, assembly GCA_027422505.1. Classification (NCBI taxonomy): domain Eukaryota; kingdom Viridiplantae; phylum Streptophyta; class Magnoliopsida; order Lamiales; family Linderniaceae; genus Craterostigma; species Craterostigma plantagineum. The sequence goes on along the minus strand of JAPQWV010000010.1, from coordinate 26,021,316 downwards.
CCGTATCAAAACGATATGCATAAGGGGTGGAATATAAGAAACAAACATGATGAAAACTGAAGCAATATTAAGCAAGAAATAGCAAAACTAGAAAAGGCTTAAGATCATCCAGAATCCATTCCATAGGCATAAACCAAAGACATCACATTATTCTCGAAGAAACTTCACAAAAGTTATCATTTTCACCTATGGAAAAATAGAGAAACTCCTACGTTCCTCAAAAGTTGATGGGCACTAGAATAATAACCTAGCAAAGTAATCAACAGATATACATGAACGCATTTAGCAGTATTAAACAGTACAAGAGCTGGAGCTTGCAAAGAAATTGGGCTAACGACATTTTTAGCCCTCAATGTTGGGCGTATGGGCGTTTAGTCCTTCATATCCCAAGATGTCACTTTAGTATGTTATATTACCGATTTTGGGCCATTTTTATCCATCGGATTATTTAGTCGTTGGTTTAGATGGAATTTAACATGAGAGAGCAAATGATCTCCTTTTAGCCGACTTAAACCCTTATAACTCATCTTCTGTTTCGACTTGCCAACAGAAACCACAGTTTTAAATTCGACTAAAAGGAGATAATATGTCTCATGTGTTAAATTCGGTCCAAACTAACGATTAAATAAACCAAGGGACCAAAACATCCAAAATCAGTAACTTGCGAAACTAAAAGTGGAATCTCGGAATATAGAGGACCAGAAACGCTCATACCCCAAATATTGGGGACCAAAAACGTTATCATCCCTAAATTCAAGGTTCACCAAATTAAAATGAGAAGATGTGAAGGAACATAGGGATATGATTATAAAATGGTAAATTTACAGGTGATACATGAAGATTAACAATAAAAAAAAAGTGTATATCCACAGTTTAACTTTTGATGGGAGCGTACATGGTATATTGGAGAACCACTCAAGCTGTAAAGCACAATTGTCAATTCAGGTGCTGAGACAGTGCATGCCCACATAATTGATTTCTGTTCAGATGGTTGTGATTTTTCATTGAGACAACTCTCAGCTGTTTCTTTCTTTTCTTTACTGGGTGTACGAAGTTGCATCCACCGCTCTAATCTATCAAAAACTAAGTTGCACTGCGTGCCTCCAAGCTTGATATCGATTTCAGATCTTAGAGGTGAGTTGGGCTGCAACAAAAAGCAGTACACACAATTAATATGTCGGAAGAATCTAAAAATTTGCCACTTAAAAGAAGTGATAGTCTGAAAACAGTCGGAGAAGTAAAATAAAGAAGCATATTTGACATGTCCTTATACAATAAAATTGAGATAAAACTGAGGATATTGAAGGCACGAAAATTTTTAAAAAAATCGACGTCATAAGTTTACCACATTTTTCTAAAACTGATAATCAAATCAATCTCTAGGTAATCAAGATAGTAATGAACCAGCTATCTCAACCATAGGTAATTACTTGCCTGTTGCGGTACGTAAAATGATGAAACGACATTAAGTTTTAGAATTTCCACGACGGAGATGCCAACTTCTTTGAGCAGCTACAAGATTTTGAATCAAATCAGAAAAAAAATAATCAATGATACTTCAAGTGAAAATTCAAGCTTAAATTTGCGTGTGCTTACATAAATCTCACTAAATTCCATTTGAAAATCAAGCTTTATACCATCTCCTGCATCTTCAAATTGAGATTTCTTGTATCTCATTTGGATTCCCATAATAGTATTCTCAACCAGAAGACCATAACTCTTGTGCACTACCACTGCATTAAGCGTAGGCAAAGTGACTGTGACCTAGTATAGTACGTATCAAAAATAACAACATAATCAATATAAAAATACGAATCTTCAAAAAAATGAACCCAAGATATATAAAAAGAGGCAATCAGAAGGCCTTACTTAAAAAACACAACCAGAAAACAAAATAACTAGATGAGGCTATGCATCGAGCTTTAGGGTATACTGCACTGAAAAATAAGTAGCAAAGGCCTTTCAGAGAAACGCAATGCAAACCAACCTTTTCAGGGAATTTGGAACTGTTTTTCGATAGAGCGAGCAATGCTTGATTTCCCTGCTTTTTCTTTGCAGATACTGGATCCTTGTTTGCTGATGGTACCTCTGAGTTACGCTGAGATCCGTCAGCTAATCGTCTTTCCTTCAACAGAAGATTTTCATCGATGTTTACATGCACTTCTCCAGTCGCAACATCCAACTCCCTAATGACAACACCCGTTTCCCTGCACCATATTAATATGCATATCGAACTAAGATTCAAAAGAAGAGAAACTTTTTCCTGCTTCTATGATTAAATTTTCATCCAGTTGTAGCTCTATGCAGTGAATTCATCGGTTTCCCACTTATTGATATTTTTTCACCATGCTTCAGAGAGCTGCGGAACAGCAATAACCATGACCACCCACAACACCACAGAGTTAAATATGATACGTAGAGGCAAGTTTTTGTCGGCTCCTATCCACCTATCCAGCTATATTTTGACTACGTAGACTATCCTGAACAAGTGCATCTGTTATTTATTCAATCAAAATTCAATAGGCATGCCGTGAATATCAGGTGAGCTGTAATTTTGGTTTTACCTAATCTCAAAATTCTTCAATAAAACAAACTATCAAATATGCTTGTCAATGCAAGAGCTAGAACATACTGTTCATGCAGATCACTGTATTCCCAGATCCGAGGTCCTTTAGAGACCGATGAGCAGTTTCTTATCAACCATGTCAGCTAGAAAAGGTTGCTGGCTAACATAACAAACAGACCTGAGCTCGAGCTCATTACTATCTACAAGATCATAAACGAAAAGCAATTAAGGCAGACACCTACCTGTTGTGGTATAATTCACATAAGAAAGCCAATTCTTCACAGCTGAAAGGAGAACATATCGCATCTGACTGTAGAACAGGGGCAGATGCCCCAGAAGTTACCATCTGATCAGATCTTGAAAGGGATTTAACTAGATGAACATTAATTTGAAGAAGTTGCAGTTTCATAAACAAGTTAGGCTCAGATCCACCATCTTTAGATATTTCCACGCTAATGCCGTTAAGATCCACTGTAGCTTTCGGTGTCTGCATCATTGCAAGATAGACTATAAGTTACTCCTTGATCAAACCACCACTGTCTATTGTTAAGCCAAGAAGCGCAGAAGACAGAACAACAACCCATGAATCATATTAGCATGTATAGGATGCCATATTTTTTGCAGTAGATTCACCAACCACAAAAAATCATGCCTTTATCGGTAAAGAAAATAAAAAATTATCAACACTTGATTGTCTACAGAATGGAACCAGTCAAACCTAGGTGAATTTGCTGTCAATGAACATTGTTTGTATGGACACAATCAATCCAGATCTACGAAGACAAAAGATACAATGCTTTTATCTTCCTGACATATCCGTTCCGTTCTTACAACCAAGCCTCGCCATGTAATAAACCAAATATTTTGTTTGGCTTCTGGTTGTTTAAGTCATGTGCACAATTTATCTCGTTAAAGCCGCTTAATCTAACTAACCTTAAAGGGGCACAAGTATAAGTCCATCTAATGCAATCTGAGTGTTTCCAACCAGCTTGACAATTTATATGTGAAAAAGATATGATGCAGATGAAAATTAACATCAAACTAAAGCGATGACCAAACATATAGAAGTATAAGCTTTACATTTCTTACCTTTAGAACAAAGCCAGTCACCTGAACCGACAGAAATCTCACCACATTTGCCACAACCATGAACTTTCCTCTGCTTGAGCTGTGGGACTTTCTCGATCTGGTTTTGCGAGAGCTATTCCCGGAAGACCTTACAACAACTTCTACGTCACATATTACCACTTGCAATTTTGGATCACCGGAAATAAATCCAAATCCAAGCTTCAGTAAGGACTGCCGCAAACTCAATCTGATTTCACCGACAGATACGGACTCAATAGCACCCTGAAATATAAGAGCCACCAACAAAAAAGTATCTGTTTTCTGTTCACCGAAGTTCAATGAAATGATTTCTCAGAACACACATAAGGTACAATCAAATTTATATAAAGCCAACAATCTACTTTATTGAACTTCAGAACAATGTCTCTCAAGCATCCACATCCGCCAATTCGGAACGCAACTGATGCTCTCATTACTCGACTGAGGATCCAAGCCACCAGTCTGGAAGCAAACCTAACAGAGGAAGCATCACCATATGTCAAATGACCTCAATATTCCTGTAACCCAAAATGAGAATGCACAACACAAACTATAGATGCATATTAATGAGCATTTAACGAGAAAGGATCTGCAAAGCAATCCACAAGGATCTCTATAAACAATAAATCAACGAGGATCTTGATTAACAAGCAAATAAACCAGAAATTCGTAAACTCGTAATTACCAGTGTTAGACATAATGTAGCTCACTCGTAATCAAAGTGGTTAAAAGTAGAAAATGCAAAGCATCCTTAACATTCGTCATCAATCATGCACCATACATGCAGATAGGCTTCCATCACAGTCAAAGAGTATTAAACGTCAAAGTCAAACCATCAATAAGCCAAAATACTCTCTGATGAGTTGGCACTGTACGATACCAAAAAAAGGTTCAACACCTTAACAAGAAAACGTGTAACCAACCGAAAGAAAAAACGCCACGCAAACAAAAATGTTAAAAGCATAGACAATGCCCATTTGGTTCAGGGTTTTTGATCAGTAATGGAGGAAAAAGATCACGTGATCTTATCGAGCTCAGGCACGTGAATGCGCACCAACGGGAATACATCGCAGATATTACAAACATATAAATTAACTCCATGATCTGAACTTACATGAACATGATCCATAGCACGATGGAAACCAACAAGAAACCGAACATGAATTTCGCCGGAGAAGCCCCCATTTCCCGGTTTGATCAATCTCGCTCACAAAAAGTCGACGACGTCGTCATCTGCATCTCGATGAATAATAACTACGTTTGTTTGTGGGAAAACTAGCAATTCGAAGAGGCGGCAGCTGAAGGGTCACGATTCCAATTTCCTCGTCTATATTCGCGGTAACGAAAAAAGGAAAAAAATAACATCTTCGAAGCGAAAGAAGGCATAGAAATGCATTATCATTGCGTATATATTGTGATTACAGGAATGGAGGTAGATTTACAAAGGATGAACGAAGAAAACATTAACTGGTGAAGATCAGAATTTGATTTGATTTCGGTCCAATTTTCGATTATTGTTTTCTTATTTCTCTTACTAAATGAAAATGACTTTAGAGCTCTCGATGCTTTTCCATATGTTGGTAATCTATATATTATATTGTCTTAAAAAGTCAAAGCAGATTATGTGCATCATTTTTCCGCTTACCATAAAATATTTGAGATATATGTAATTATCAACGATAACAGAATTAGGACTGAGTGATAATTGGGCGACATGGATGGGGCTAATCCCAATCTCCACACCTAATATCGATTCGGCCGTGCCAAGCGCACGCCCAAAATTTTGTTCGATCGTGACTTTTTTCAAACTATTCTGACCCATGTTCGCTGATTCATCTACGTACGAATGATTTTTTACGACGATATCGATCTATCGGTCCTAAAAAATCGATCGATCGGTCCTAAAACATCGATCGATCGGTCCGAAAATATCGATCGGTCGGTCCTAAAATGTTAAATCGAATTTTTTTCCGTATCGATTGATCGTTCGAATTTATTTGTGTATGTAGTTTTCAGTATTTCGTACGAAATTACATATTTAGTTAGTTTTTTCTTTTTAAATTAGTTTAAATATCATAAGGACAAAACGTCTTTTTACAGCCCTTTAGGGGCGGTAACAAGTAAAAAGGGGCGGTGAATAGGAATTCACGTTTACATATGGCAACACCATCCAACGAAAAATCCCAACCACTGCAACTATAACTAAAACGCTACTAAGAAGACGCGAACGACTAGCTATTGCCATTCATCAAAATTAACGCCATACAAGGATGCGCAATCCGATCATTAAAAAAAGATAGTCAAATCAAGCACGAACATGAGGACTGTGGATAGTGCGACTGTTTGATCACATCGGTGATGTTTCCGTCCCCGAAGCAGATGAAGTCGTTTATCTCAGAATCAAACCGACGATGAAAGAACACAGCCGATCAGTAATCGCAGTTTCCTCATGAAATGATCTGTCTTCGCCTTGGCTCGTGTATCAGTCACGTGTCAGCCGTGACTGGCTTGATTATTTTGGGCCTTTACGGATTAATATTTCTTTTAAAAAACTAAATCACTGGACTTCGAATATGTGTTATAATTTCGTAAATGGGCCTAAGCCCAATAAGAAATAATGGGCCTGGTTATGGTTTTGCAGTGGACTGTTACGCTACGTTTGTTTTGTTGTTTTCGAGGAATCAGAAGTGACGCGATAATTAGAGAAGACGTACTCCATTTTAAGCTCAAAATGGAAGGAACCTCCGAAGAAAAGGTGAACGCGCCGAAGATGGAATCCTCCGATGTCGATTGCGAAAGCAATTGTGATGGCGCGGGTAATATCTCGAATTCCTCGGCACTGGGAGATGGTTTATACTCGTTGATTTCATCAGTAATGTCGAGTTTTGAGGCAAATGCCGAATCTACTCTTTCCAGTCAAGATCAGCTGGATTCGGCCCTCGATCGGCTCACCCAAGGTGCTAATTTTTCTGGTCTATTTTTGTATGCACGCATACGTTTACTTATGATCATGATTGTTTTGCGATGGCAAACTGTTGAATTCTGCTTGAAGTTTGAGGTGCTCATTTCGAGATGGATACGACAAATGAAGGTTTTGTTTGGTTAGTTTAATGTATCTAAAGTGAGGAAAACGTCTCGGAACTTCTCTATAACTAATTTAAATTCAGTGTGACTCTGAATTATTCCAGCATATGCTGTAATTAGCTAGACTATCGGACACTTAGATCGAAGGTACAAGCATCCACTATTACAGATTAGTCCATAGATACACTAAATGGGCTACTCTTTGTTGATAAAACTTGGCTATCTTCATTCGCCTTGTAGTCTTCTGTCTGTTCTTCTGAACTAAAATATATCAGAGACCCTTTCAGTCTTGTTATCATGCTTTCTATGTTGCAGAACTTGACAAACTATTAGAGGATGCGCCGTCGCCCTTTATCATGCAGCATGCTGCAAGGATTTCTGGTGTTAGGAAGAGGATCACATCATTGAATACAGTTTTGAAGTCCATGCAAAGGCGAATCGACAATATGGATCGCCTGATATCAGCAGGATCACATCATGGTATATAATCCCCTTCTGTTGTAGCTTCGTTCTTACGTGTACGGAGCAGTTTGTTGCTCATAATTGATGCTTAATATTAGGATCTGAGTCGCATACGCTTATCTCATATGACCAAAATGCTATAGAGATCACAAGATTGGTCCTTTTTTTTTTCCTGTTTATGCGATATATTCATACTATGGTTGCGACAACTACTGCTAAATTGGATTGACTGAAGATCTTCCATAGAATGCCCTTGTAAGATAATAAAAACCATTGTTGCTATTGATCTGTTATATGCTTCCCTCTTTTTTCAGTTCATTGTTATTCGCCTATATCATAAGCACGCGATGTTCTGAGGATGAAATTTGGTGCAGGGGCAGCGAAAACGGCAGGACAAACGAGTGAACAATGACATGCTCGACAACTGATGTCAATCCTCTCTCCATTTCATGAAATCAGCTAAATGCTTGGTTTGTCAGTATGAATTTTTGGTGATGTAATATATCCGGGTTTATTGATTGTGCTGATGTAATAAACGAATTTTAGCCGGCACGTTTAATCCCAGTGTAAAAATTTGTAGAGGCTTCAGGCCTATTTTATCAGTGTTTTTCTAGATGTTCTTGATTTATTACCGTGTCCATTATCCAAATTTCAGGAGCAATTAACTCCGATGAAGTAATTAAAAATGGCGTCCAATTAATGAATTTCTGAAGATGTTTTTTTGTGAAGAGAAAGTGTCCTCTTGTATTTATCAACATATAGAGCCTGAATTTGTAACGGTCTACCTTAATGTGGATATCTACCTTTTTTTAGGTAAATGGGTTATTTCCTCTCTGTGCCCCTTTTTCTTTCGTCGTGGGAAAGTTTTAATGTCAACGTGAGCTGCCATACAGCTCAAGAAATGATGAATATTCAATATTTAATATATGTTACCAATAACAAATTGATATAGTAGAGTCCCATAATCTCTCCTCCCCATATTTGACTGAGGCTTGTATTTATATATGTCACGTGGTATGCGTTGATTTGGAATCACCATCCGTTGATTTCATGACCAAATTAATGAAAAGGGGAAATTCAAGATTTTTCAAAAAACCATTCCTCTCTCGCAATCTTAGGATCCGTCGCCAAGTTCCACGTGTCCCCCCATCATTGCATTGTGAGAAAGAGATAAATTAATAAAGAAATAACCGACCGGCCTTTATATCATTGGACCCATAAGTTGCTTTCATTAAAAATCTTAATATGTTATATTAAGATTGTCGTCGTGGTGGATTTCTCCAAGCTGAGAAAAAAGAAACTGTCAATCAGACTCATTCTCTTTTGACGATCTCACCTCACAAACAGATTTGTTCTCATTTTTCCTAATCTATTTTTTAGTTGCTCTCACTATACGTCACTGACCTTTTTGACTTACTCTCTGTTCTTTCCATCAAAAGAAGCCATGGAAACGTCAAGGATGCTCTGAATTCCTGGCATTTGTTGTGATGTCTCTGTTCGTCAAGAAACTTGTGGATAAGGTTTCACTGAAGAAGGTATCCCATTAGTCCATTTAGTCAAGCCGTATTCTTACGAGATCTTGGGCTCGAGTTTTGTCGTGCTGATTTGATTTGATTTTCCTATTTTTACTGCAGGGTTTCTTATGATTGATTTCCCATCTTTGACATGAAAACTTGGAAAGTTTGGATATAGAATAGTGAATACTCATACTGAACTCAACTGCATTTTCTCATGTAATAGTAGTATAGTAACTGACGTTTAAGTTTAATTATTTATTGTCTGGTGCTGTAGTTTAATGGTCATAATCAAACTTCTTATGGCAAATGTATCGTCAAAATACATCCTTTCTAACTGGAAACGCTGTAGTAAGATGTTATGTGTGAGGTAAGATACTTGGAAGGAACACATAGTTTGTCATCAATAACATTATTCATTTCGAATGGGTGATTTCTTATTATTTTCTTGATATAAAACTAAGCTTACAAGGTTTGTTTTCTTCTTACATTGCAGCCTGGTAGTTTTTCAGATAGCTTAAAACCCGACGATTTAAATACTCGGTTAGTCTTCCATTATGGGATTCCATCAGGATCCATATCGTTGGCTTACGACACCGTTCAACATATTCTGGCTATTGCAACCAAGTTAGTCTTTTTTTTCTTCTTATCCTATGTAATAATATACCGTTCACTTTGGAATGGAATATTCAATATTGGAATATTACCGTGCAGAGATGGACAGATCAAGTTGGTTGGTGCAGATGGATCGCAAGCTCTAATGAAATCTTCGGAGTCAGTACCGAGCAAGTTTGTGCAGGCAAGTATTCGTTCGTTCTTAGATCGAGTAATAATTTCCTACGTTGTTGAAAAAGTTCGATTTTTTATCGACAGTTTATTGAGAACAAGGGTGTCCTCGTAAGTGTAAGCACTAACAACGTAATCGAGGTGAGAATGTATCTTGCTTTTATTTCCCTATCATTGCAATGACATTTTCTTGCCATGGAATATTACGAGCTCCAAACCATTCGCATCGCAGGCGAGGGACATAGACAAGAAAAGCTTGTATGCTACGCACAGCCATGATAAGGAAATTACCTCATTCGCAGCTTTGCATATCGCTCCCTACTTGTACTGCATCTTTTTCTTACAACAGAAACTTATCTTTACATTTATATCAAGATACATGTGTTTATATTTCATGAATATTTACAGCTACGTCGGAGATTCTACTGGCGTTTTGTCGGTCTTGAAGTTAGATATGGATAAATCTCACCTTGAACATATGAAGTACCACATTGCTTTCCTCGCTTCTCATGGTAATAACGAGGATTGCTTATGCATTATTCTTTTTTTTTTCCTTCTATATTATTCAGAAATTGTAATCGATTTCGCATCAATGGAGCATTTGATTCACTTGTCTTGAACGGATTATAGGCACGCCACATGAGATAGGAACCAACGTCGACGTAAAATGTATACTGCCACAGCCGATGGTTGAATCTAAGAGGTTTAAGTCTATCCTTCTCAGTGATTTTTCTAGAGGCTTGTTGATTGCTTCGCTATGTAGATATGACACTAATCAATTTTCTTTTTAAAATTTTTCAGGGTTCTTATTATTTATTCGGATGGAGTTCTTACATTGTGGGGAATCCATGAAAGCAGGGCCATTTCAACCAACAACAATGGCACTAACGCCATTTTACAATCCGTTTATCAAGAAACAAAGAAAGTGACGTCAGCGTGTTGGTCTTGTCCCAATGGTACGAAAGTTGCCGTTGGATATAGCAATGGCGATATATACCTTTGGAGCGTTCAAAATACTCTGAGCGAAAACGAAGCATCATGTGGTGCAATAAATGTTATCCACAAGCTTAACCTGGGATTTAAGTCTGAAAAAATCCCGATATTAAAACTAAAATGGGCAGATTCGGGCCAGAAATCGAGTCGGCTGTATGCCTTAGGCTTTTCTGGTCATCGCTCAGCTAATTTATTACAGGTACTCAAGAAGATTGTTGCGATTATCTTACATTGTTCTCATAAGCTCGGTTTTCTGTTATAAATTCTGAGCTCTCTCTTTTTTCCCATTTTCTAACTATTCAAAGGTTGTCTTGCTTAATGAATACACTGAGTCTCGCACTGTTAAGCTCGGGCTTCAGCCTACTGAGCCTATCTTGGACATGGAAATCACTACAGTGACCGTCGAGCAGAAAAAACATAAGCACGAATATCTTGCCTTGCTTGGGAAATCTAATCACATGTACTTCTATGAGGATTCGATGATCGAAAGGTACCTTACTCAATGTCAGAATAATAAGTCTTCCCCTTCGCTTCCAAAGGAGTTAGTTGTGAAGTTGCCTTATTGCGACTCGAGCATCACTGTAATGAAGTACTTCTCAAGCCTCCCATGCACGCCATTCTCCGACGATGAATTAGGAGGAAGGTTGGCTCTTTTTCCTTTTGAGAAGAGCACAAAGTCTGGGAATTCAATGACGTTTAGTTCGTTTTCGAGGGCTCGAAATCTGCTGATTACAGGGCATAGTTTGGGATTGGTTAATTTCTGGGATGCATCGAGCCCGTTAATGCTTCCCGTAGCTTCTATAACTCAGCAGGTGATTTACCTTTGATAATGTGATTCATTCTTTATCGCTGCTATAGTTCCATTTTTCGATGGCTTTTTCGATGGCTGTTATGTAAAGATATCAAAATTACATTGCAGAATGATAATGATTCTTCTCCTAGTGGCATAGCTGTGACTGCATTGCACTTTAGCTATGACTCGACGGTTCTCTTATCTGGAGATCAAAATGGAATGGTTAGACATTTCCATCGATCTTCTTCGACTATTTTTTTGCATAATAATATCAAAGGTATGCAGATAGTCACTTTTAATGCTATTCACAGGTCCGTATATACATGCTTAAACCCGAGGCGTTTGCTCCACAAAACACATTTCTGTCACTCCAAGGTATTGGCTTGGCTTGGGCAGCTTTCCTTTTCTTTTATCTAAATCTCGAGCATGTATTTACGATGTAAAGAAATTTTTTTTGCATATTTGTTTTGTAGGAAGTTCAAAGAAAGGAAACAGCCATATAATACACAAACTAAAGGTTGTGAAGGTCAACGGTGCTGTGCTCTCTTTATGTCCTACCGAAGATCAAAAGCATGTTGCTGTTGGCTCAGACCAAGGCCAAGTATGTCTCTCTCTCTCTCTCTCTCTCTCTCTCTCTCTCTCTCTCTCTCTCTCTCTCTCTCTCTCTCTCTCTCTCTCTCTCTCTCCCCTTTGTAGTTCTATAGATTATTCAGTGAAGAAAAATGCTTTTTTTTTTGTTCATGAATTTCAACTTATTGATTCTCAGGTAACGATGATTGATGTAGAGAGCTCAAGTATATTGTATCAAAGGCAGATAGTCAGCGAATTCTCGACTGGAATAATTTCAATGCATTTCAACACGTGCAGTTATCATGGGTTCGAAAAAAACGTGCTCGTCGTTTCGTCGAAAGATTCGTCTATTTCGGCCCTCGAGAAAGAATCAGGGAACACCCTATGCTCGAGCGCCGTTCGTCCAAAGAAACCGTCCAAAGCTTTATTCACTCAGATTTTGGGTAAGTTCAGAAAACTATACACACACATATATGTCATTAATAACTATTACTACATCATCAATGTCTAGCAGATTCACAGGGAATCCCAAGTGCAGAGAGTGCAGCAGATATCAGTAATACGAATTCTGAAAACTCTGTTCCAAAGCAATCAGTTATGTTGCTGTGTTCGGAGAAAGCTGCTTATGTATATTCCTTATTGCATTTAATCCAGGTAATGTGGTTCTGTCTATATTAGCTTAGCATTCCATGTATTAAATTTCTGCCTTTTTTCTTGTCCTTATTACAGGGTACTAAGAAAGTTCTCCACAAAAAGAAGTTCGGTGCTTCTTCTTGTATTTGGGCATCGGCGTTTGGCTCTCCAGATATTGGACTTACACTTCTTTTTGCCAGTGGTAAAATCGAGATCAGGTGAAAATTTCTCTCTATTATTATCTTAGTCAAATTTTACCATGTTTCATAGCTGTTTAGACACGTATGTTTACGTAGAATTTTTACCATATTTATGTTTTTCGACGATGTATAGATCCCTCCCAGAACTATCCCTTTTGAAGGAATGTTCCTTGCGAGGGCTCACAGCGTCGACTTTGAGGCCATCCTCGGTCAGAGTTTCATCGTCCCAAGATGGAGAAATTATCATTGTAAGCATACGTTTCTCTGTTAAAAGGAACGGATAAATAAAAAAAAAAAATGATTTTTAACCAAATGTACGTACCTGAACTATCTTCACTTCGCAGGCGAACGGTGATCATGAGTTGCTTTTTCTATCGACACTGCAGAACAAGGAAGCTTACAGGTATGTTATAACGTGATGAAAGGAAATTGTAACCTAGTACTCAATATGTTGTGTTATAATCTGTTACTCATTATCGTGTTTTGGCTACCTCGACGCAAACGCAAGGCATTTGGATTCAGTTTCCCGAATATTCGAGAAAGAATCGCTCGTTGCTGAAGGAGCTTCGCCTACAATCAAACAAAAGAAAAAGGTTCGTTTATTACTCTAACCATTCCCCAGCAATTAATGATGACACTGACGATAATCGAACATTTTTTTACGGTACGATCAAACAGGGTTTTTTCAGCTCTATGGTGCAAGAAAACAAGGAAACGAAGACAAAGAACGAGCTTGAGTCAGAAACTATAGATGCTCGAAGGAGTACCGAAGAGCTAGCAATACTGTTTTCTACCAGCAACTTCTTACCCGATAATAAGGAAGATGAGATGACTTTGGAGATTGAGGATATCGACATAGGTGTGTGTGTGTGTGTTTACTTTCGTCCAACTATTTCCGATAATATCGTGATGCTAACGCAACGTTTAATTTGTTCGACAAACAGATGACATCGAAATCGACGATCCAAAGGAGAAGTCGAGAGTCCATGCATTGAATAAAAAGAACATCGCCAGCAAATTCAATGCGCTTAAAGGTAAACTGAGATACTCAAATACGAAGAACGAAAAAGTGCAGAAGAACGAAGAACCCGTGGAGGAGGCAAAGTCTGGCGCCGCGGTTGATCAGATCAAGAAAAAATACGGCTATGCGTCATCTGGCGTAAGTTCGTCAAATCTTCTCTTGACGAATTAATAATTAGAAGAAAGAAAAAAGAGCAAATATAAAAAGAAAAGATTTTCGGACAAAACGCAGGAGGCAGCTACTAGTAATGTCGCCATGACAGCAAAGAATAAGCTTGGGGAGAACTTAAGGAAGTTGCAGGTAATGAATTCATCGACATGTTATGTTTTCTTGCGCTCTTTTCCTTCATGCTTTGTTGTAATGAACAGGGGCTTAGCTTGAAGACTAGTGAGATGCAAGATACAGCAAGATCCTTCTCTTCCATGGCCAAAGAGGTCCTTCGATTCGCAGAAAACAGCGATAAGAAGGGATGATATTCGTTCTTGTCGAGTATATTGTTCTCTTCATAATCTTTGAATAAAACGAGTGTATAGTGTTCTTGGTCGTGTTTGTAAATTTGCTGAATCTTTTGTGTGTTCATCTTATACAAGCACCTGCTTATATAAATAATTGCATGCGATTCTAAAAGTCTACGATTTCTGTATCCCATCGTCGTCTTATGAATCAAGTAAAAGGTGAGAGGGGAAATGATCATGGAGCGGAGAGAGACGTGTGTTGAGCGCCACGTCTAATCTCGCGCCACTCACTCGCAATCTCTCTCTAATCAAAACTATCCAAAGTTTCTACTTCCTTTTAATTAGCGTGTTAATGAGATGCAATCCGCAGGTCGATTGATCGATCAACGATTCTCTACTTTCCGCGTTCCACGATAATGAAATCAATCCCGTGGAAAGGCTATGATTGATCGGAAACAATCTGAGTTCGTGTTCCAGGGATTGATCTGTTTGTTTAATCGTACTACTGTTTCCGTAGCTCGGATCATCACCGTCTAATCCTGAGTAGGAAATAAATATGATGGCGTGTGGTGCTTCGTCGTCGTCGTCTGGATCGGAAGAGGAGGATGAAGGAATGGAATCGTACAGAAAAGGAGGTTACCACGCTGTTAGGATCGGTGATTCGTTCGCCGGCGGACGATACATCGCCCAGAAGAAGCTCGGATGGGGTCAGTTCTCCACCGTCTGGCTCACGTACGACACACGCACTTCCGTACGACAACCCTGTATCTCTCTGTATATTTATGTTATTGGAACTCGTTTGTTCGTGCATTTAATAAATGAAATGAAGTATTGGGTAAAACAACGAGAGCCGCTGTTTGAGTTTTGACCATTCCTTGTATTTAAAGTAGAAGGGAAAAAAACCATTTATTCGGTGTTTGTTGATCATGCGAAGTTTTTGTGATTACAAATGGCTGTGATAAAAGTTGGATGGGGCTTTTGACTAGCTTGTCAGATTAGCAACTTTGGTTCATGTCTAAGTCTGCTGATTCTGTTCTTTCTCTTGCTGCTTGGTTATCCTAGAAATACGTCGCCTTGAAGATCCAAAAGAGCGCACCACAATTCGCTCAGTCTGCACTCCATGAAATAGAAATTCTCTCAGCAGTTGCCAATGGCGATCCATCGAACGAGAAGAGTGTCGTACGCTTACTTGACCACTTCAGGCATACGGGTCCGAACGGGCAGCACCTATGCATGGTACTGGAGTTTCTCGGCGATAGTTTGCTCAGTTTGATCAAGCATAACAGATATAAAGGTCTCGACTTGAACAGAGTTAGGGAGATATGCAGATGCATTTTGACTGCCCTTGATTACTTGCACCGTGAACTAGGACTTATACACGCCGACCTAAAACCAGAGAACGTTCTTCTGTGCTATACCATCAATCCTTCTAAGGATCCAATTAGGTCAGGAATCACTCCAATACTCGAAAGGCCCGAGGGGAACATAACGGGCGGAGTGACCATGAACAGCATTGAGAAGAAACTGAAGCAAAGGGCCAGAAGAGCTGTAGCTCGAATAACAGAAAGAAGGGTGTCAATGGGAGGCATAGGCTTCGGCACAGTTCCAAAGCCTGCGAGAAACTTGGATGGGATTGATTTGGGATGCAAAGTAGTCGACTTTGGTAACGCCTGTTGGGCCGATAGACCAATCTGCGAAGAAATTCAGACGAGGCAGTACAGAGCCCCCGAAGTTATACTTCAATCTGGCTATTCTTTCCCCACTGATATGTGGTCATTTGCTTGCATTGCATTTGAACTTGCAACTGGCGAGATGATGTTTGCTCCCATGGGTGGACAAGCTTTCAGCGAGGACGAGGTACTTAATCTCATCGATTCATTTTCTGAGTTTTAGGTTAACTTCGTAAAATTGCTACTATACTATGGGCCCCTTTGATATATGAAGGATCACCTTGCTTTGATGACGGAGCTGCTTGGAAAGATGCCAAGAAAGGTTTCCACGGGCGGTGCTCGTTCCAAAGATTACTTCGATAGGTATGGTGACTTGAAAAGGATACGGAGGCTCAAGTACTCTTCTATTGATAGGCTCCTCGTCGACAAGTACAAGTTCTCTGAAATCGATGGTCGTGAGTTTGCTGATTTTCTTTGCCCCATACTTGATTTTGAACCTGAGAAACGACCCACGGCCCAACGGTGTCTGCAACACCCATGGATGAGTGCCATCAATCAGACACATTGAGGTAAAAAAGGAAAACTTTGACAAGGTTAGGTAAATAGAGGACTTGCCAATCTGCTAATGAAGCTACCTACTTAAGGTGATGGTTTTTCCCACTTATTTTGACGGTTACTTTCCACAATCTTTTGGGGGCTTTCAAGAATTCATTCAACTTCAGTATATTGGGTTGGTGTGTAAGCTCGTGAGTGAAAAAAGCAACTGAGTAACTTATTGTTTGCCCGATTAGTCAAAATATCGATTAGGAGCTGAATTGTTATCATTGAATCATCTTTTATTCAAATTTCAACGCATTTATTAATGATTTTCTTAATATACAGTTAGTCCGTTGGGCTTGGGCCTTGTTTGTCGGGGGTCGATATTTAATGCTGCAATATTATAATGGCGTGACAGCACATTAACAGTCAGGACTGGACAGCTAAGCTGCATGGTGGTTTAAGATCGCATCATCTCTCACCATGAACCTTAACTACCTAACAATATATTATCAAATAATTGTATAAATGATATTATATCATAATTACCAAAGCTAACAGAATTGTATGCGTCAAAGTAGATAAACACAAATGCAATTATTTTGTAAAAATTACGAAGAATAAAACTCGGAAACTTGTGAAACATTAAATACAGAAAACGGAAGCTTTTTGTTATTATCCCACAATTTCCAGTAGAGGGACCATAGTTTTGTGTCTGCTAATTTTTATATGGACTTTCGCTGTCACGGCATTTATTAATTAATACTTCATTTCTTCTTTCTTTACAGTTTTAGGATATGTTTATTTTTTTCCAAGGTTTTGGATAGAAATATTTCGAAGTAAGGTCGCCTTTTGCTTCCTTTTTTTTTCTTCTCTCGTGAACAGTGGTGGTTTGCTGCCTTTTTGTTGAATGATCTAATTATAGCGATGGAGGAAAATTCTAGAATCTTGTAGAAACAGAAAGGGAGAGATCATTCAATCTGATCATCAATCATCGTTTTTACTTCGTCTGAATATACCGAGATCTTTCTTTTGACGCTGCCACTTCTGTTGTTAATTTATTTTTTTGAAGACACATCGCTAGCAAATGATGGGCTCGTCGGAGATGATGTCAACGGATGAAGTCGTGGAGGAGATAATGCGACTCCACAGATCGCTGCCGTCGCGCCCTGGCATCGAAGAAGTTGAAGCTGCCAGGACTTTGATCCGAAATGTCGAGAACGAGCTCGAATTGAAGCTTGAATTAATCGGAAAGCACCACAAAAGGAGGAACAAAGACGTCCCAGACGAATTATACCAAGTTCTTCATGAGATGCAGAGAAATACCGTCCAATTTCAGTGCAGGGAACAGATGAGGGAGGCTCTTAGGCTTCTAGAATTGGAAAACGTCCACATGGTGTTCGACGATTTGATTCAGAGAGCTTCAAAGTGTATCAACCCAGATTCCGACTACCAGCCACCGTCCAGTGGGTTCACGCCAAGCGTCGCTGCGACGACTACTGCCACGTCATCGTCGTCTTCGTCGGGCTTGTCTAGTAGTTTCAGGTACAGTGATGATAGGGATAGTTCGAAGGGGGCTTTGTATGTCAAGGACGATCTGTATCTGAAGAAACCCAAGATGAAGATGGCTTTTAACGGGATCGATGCTGTGAGATCTTTGGATGGGTTATCTGAGCCAAAGATCATAGATCCGACTCTTAACCCACATGTCGTTGCTTCAGGTGAGTAAAAGTTACAATTTTTCTTTTCGTAGTTGAGTTCAAATTGTTTTCAGATTGCTTGTGTATGCTTCAATCTCTGCTTGATGACGAGTTTAAAGTCCTAATTCAACTGAAGTCAATGACAAAGTGTGAGATGGGTTTTGTGAAGTTGTGATATTTGGCTCAACTTTTTTTTTTTGTATTGTAGCAGACGACGGCGAAAAACTAAGTCTGATCAAACTGGCAAGTCTAATCGAAGTATCGGCGAAGAAAGGCAGCCAAGAGATCATCCTCGAGGGTAAATTGTCAGATCAAGTCGAATGGCTTCCCGATTCAATCGGGAAGCTGTCCACTTTGATTCGATTGAATCTATCAGAAAACAGAATTACCGTATTACCAGAAACTATCGGGCGCCTCTCATCATTGCAATCATTGGACTTACACGGTAATAAGATCACCGAGTTGCCAGAATCCATCGGAGACTTGCTTAATCTGCTCAACCTCGACTTGAGAGGAAACCAGTTAAAGAATCTGCCCGCCACCATCGCCAAATTAACTCGCCTCGAAGAGCTCGATTTGAGCTCCAACTATCTCTCTGTTCTCCCCGAAGCAATTGGATCGCTCGTCAATCTTAAGAAATTGGACGTCGAGACAAACAACCTTGAGGAAATACCCCATACGATAGGTCGATGCACTTCCTTAAAGGAGCTCCATGCAGATTATAACCGCCTCAAAGCACTGCCCGAAGCTCTAGGAAGAATAGAGTCTCTTGAGGTTCTTACAGTGCGTTACAACAACATAAGACAGCTGCCCACGACAGCAGCTTCCCTGACTAGCCTCAGGGAGCTCGACGTTAGCTTCAATGAGATCGAATCCATACCCGAGAGCTTATGCTTTGCCACAACGCTTGTGAAGCTGAACATAAGCAACAATTTTGCAGATTTGCAGAGCCTTCCTCGGTCCATAGGGAATCTTGAAATGCTCGAGGTGTTGGACATGAGCAACAATCAGATAAGGGTACTGCCCGAATCTTTCAGAATGCTGACTAAGCTCAGGGCGTTGAAAGTCGAGGGGAATCCTCTGTTTGATCCGCCCAAAGATGTGATTGAGAAAGGACCTCAGGTGAGAGTTGACTTATGCATTTGCATTCATGGCAGACTTTTTGTCATTTCTTTATCCTTATCGTAACGTAACTTTTCAATTTTTTTCCTGGGCAGGAAGTAGTAAAGTACATGGCTGATATCGTTGCACGTAGGGAAGTCGGGTCACATACCGTGAAGAAGAAAAATAAATCTTGGATTCAGATGTGGTGCTGCGTTTCCAATAATAGTAAACGTTGATCTTATTAATGCCCAATCTTGAAGTGAAGCAGCCTGCCTTGGAGAGCACAGATATTGGGTAGGCTAAATGTCTCTACATTGTGGTTACCATACTCTGTTCCTATGAGTTTCTTGTTTTTCATTGAACATCATCGTATTTGGACAAAAGATTCTTGTAATATTGTGTTATATAGCCTTGTGATGTGAGGGTGATAGTTAATGTTAATGTTCATTATACTTTGTTCTGCCTGTAACTATTATATACCTTGTGAGAGTCGGCCGTTGCCTTTATTTCGCAGCCTTTTTTGACATTGTATTAGATCCAAATAAGTCGTTAGATCTATCTTCTATAATGCATTGAATATTTTTATTTTCAAATAAGGCAAAGCACATGCATATCCATAGCAGCTAATTGCTACTGTTGAACGCAGCCACAGAAAAATTGAAATGATTTCGTAAAAATGAAAAAAAAAAAATTAAACATAGTAACCAAAGAATAAAAATAAAAACTAATATTTCGAGGTGAGTAATGAACCAAACTAGAAAAATGCGAAATTCTGGAACGGGCTGAAATTCATCAACTGGGCCCAATATGTTGGTAGCAGTTACGAACCGAGCTTGGACGAACATCTTTTACGTCTCTCTTCGAATTGCAGGCGGAAATTCCTTGAGATACCCCATCTCATCTGAAGCTATCCGTCTGTCTCCGTTTGTCAGGTTTCAATTTGAATTCCAGGATTGTTAATCAGGGATCGAATGAATTGAAGTTTTACTTGTTTGTTTGGTGCTGCAGAGAGGCGATTGTGTATGATCGGGTCAAGCTGAAAGATCAGGAAACATGGGTAATTTGAGGCAAGCATTGAAAAGCATTGATGCGTTTCCTCATGCTGAAGATCATTTGCTGCAGAAAACCAAATCTGGAGCTCTCGGTGCTTTGCCCTGTTTTTTGACTTTTTTTTTTTGGCAATCTGTGGATATTATTCTTTTGCAATTTCAGTTTTTAGCCGGGAATATTCATCAGTTTCGTTGTCTGTACGATTGTTCTTCGTTTGTGATCGACGCATTTTCGCAGTTCACAAGGCCTGGGCATACAGAGTCCCTAGGGTCTTTTACCGTTTTGTTTCACTTTTTTTCTTATTTACTGGCACTTCTGCTAACTTATTTTCTTCTTGTTGTTAGTTTCCGTTGTTGGATTAGTCATCATGGCAACTTTGTTTTTTCATGAGTTGGGTTATTATATCTCAACATATACTGTGCACGAGGTCAGTTATTTATCTTTAAGACTTTCGAGTTTTGCATTCCTATGCTTCATAATGTTCCTGGCTAATAGAAAATTGCTCACTATCTTCATCTATGACAGATGGCAGTTGATTCAAAACGCGGGGAAATGCTTCCGATCCACATAAACATGACGTTCCCATCTTTGCCTTGTGATGGTAGTGCATTTCTGAAGTTGCCCTTTTAGTATATTCTGATTTCCATGCTTCATCAGATCTATTCTTTTCATCTATGATTGTCGTTGGCGTTGTATCTTTTTAATGATATATTTCTGCAATTGTGGCGCTTTTTGCAGTTTTAAGTGTAGATGCTATCGACATGTCTGGGAAGCATGAAGTTGATCTTGACACAAATATTTGGAAGGTCAGGGAATCCTTTGGGCTTTTCTAGTTCTACAGAAATTTTACTATGTATCTCAGTTCACATGTCTTATATGCAAAACAGGTTGGTTGTTAGTTGAGGATGAATGAAACTGTGTTGCCATCTGCTTGAAGCGATCCCTCAGATTTCCATCTTGCTTTCCATATTGCTAGTGGGCATGTTTATTTATAGCTATGCTTACATTTTTTAGTTCCTTGCAGCTTCGGTTGAACAAGCATGGCGTTATCATTGGCACAGAGTATATATCTGATCTCGTGGAGAAAGAGCATGCAACTCACGGACATGGTTAGTTTGTCAAAAAATATGTGCTGCTTATTTCTTTTCAGTGTACTCCAAGTCCTATTCGATTTTTCAGTGTATCTTTTGCCAGAACCTTAATTGTTTGTTACTCGTAACTGAAATACAATTAGACGACCACAAAGATCATCATGAGTCAGACAACAAAGTCAAACCCCACAGTCTAGATGAAGAAGCTGAGACGATGATTAAAAAGGTGAAGCATGCCCTGGCCAATGAGGAAGGTTGCCGGGTATGTTTTTTAACTTGTCTTTCCTTTTCTTCTTTCTGGTTGCAAAACTTGCGATCTCTATAGGTAAGTACTGAAGATAACGTAATAAAACAATATGTTGAATGATTATCTGGATGATGCAAAACCTCAGTTCCTAACCTCAGCTTTCTTTGATTGCCGATGATGATGCTTCTTTATTTTTAATTTTTATAGGTCTATGGGGTTCTAGATGTGCAGAGAGTTGCTGGAAACTTCCATATATCAGTTCATGGGTTGAACATTTTTGTTGCCCAAATGGTAAGCTGTCACTTTCTGCATGAATTTGTTCAAAAGCGAACCAAGATTATTTTAACAACGGTATAGTGACTTTATGGAGGATCACATGTCTTGTTGTGCTGCAGATCTTTGAAGGTTCTTCTCATGTCAATGTGAGCCACATAATTCATGATTTGTCTTTTGGCCCCAAATATCCCGGGATACATAACCCACTTGATGGAACTTCCCGCATCTTGCATGGAGCCAGTGGGACATTCAAGTATTATATAAAGGTTCAAGTTCTTTCCTACTTTGATGCATTCATATAGGTTGACTCTGTTCTGTATTTTGTTTCTTACAATCCTCGTTTTGAAAGGCAACCTGATATACTGATTATTGCCCCTGACGTTGTTGCCCATTTCTGTGATTTAGATCGTCCCCACTGAATACAAATATATCTCCAAGGAGGTTCTACCTACAAATCAATTCTCTGTCTCAGAGTACTTTTCTCCAATCAATGTGTTTGACAGGGCATGGCCTGGTAAGTTTCTTCATCAATTTAGGCATAGCTCCTTTCTCGTTTTCTTCCTTAACTTACCCAATTACTTCCCATGATGAGAGATCCTTTTTAATTGTGTGTGCAGCTGTGTACTTCCTGTACGACTTATCACCAATAACTGTCACAATAAGGGAAGAGCGCCGTAGTTTTCTCCACTTCATTACACGTCTTTGTGCAGTCCTCGGTGGCACATTTGCTTTAACAGGTTGATTTCTCTAGTCTGTAGATAGCAATGATCTCCATAATTTCATCGGTTCTGTCTCAATCTAGTCGATCTTCATTCCTTGGCTGCATTGGGAAATTATGAATGACTAACATTTCGGTATCATACGTATAAATAGGAATGCTAGATAAATGGATGCACAGGTTCATCGAGGCACTCACCAAACCAAATGCTCGAAGCATTGTACGGTGACTTCCCCACTCGAGTTCTCGACAAAGATGAAAAACGAAGGAATCGTACAAGTTTGTATTCGATGTACCATCTTTTGCTGTGGATTCAGATCATTGAGTTTTGTTTGTTGTTATAGAGACACAGCAACATTCAGAAGTGCCATTAAATTAACGTGTTGAGTTAGCTCCAGCCAAGACCTAAACTTAGGTCGATGGTTGACACAAGTATCATTGTCAGATAATTATTACAACCAATTATCTAAAAGTTTGATGTTAGATGGTTATTCCTATTTTTTCACGACTTATGATAAGAGTAAGGAAGGCATCTTTATTGGTATACCAAAAACTCATCCTCTACTTAAAACAGAATAAATAGCCATCAATTTTAATTAATGAACTGATAATCAAGTTTGAAAAATAAGAAAGGTGATCGTGGATACTGTGTTATACTCCTATTATTTTTTAAATTCTGAAGTATTTAATTATTTTCCACCCACTTACTTACTCCATCTTCCCCACTAATTCGCTTTCCGCTTTTTTTTTTTTTACCTTTTTCTTTTCTGATGATCTCTCTCTCTCTCTCTCTCTCTCTCTCTGTATTCGGCTAAATGATTAGGGAGCTCACTTCCTAGCTGAACTTTAGCTTTGGAAGCTCTCAGTGAATGGATAGCTAGACCGGGTGATTGGATAAAGAATTCAGAAATCCTCGTAAAGATGGTGATTCGTAAGGTGGGTAAGTATGAGGTGGGTCGAACAATCGGTGAAGGCACATTTGCGAAGGTGAAGTTCGCGCAGAACACCGAAACTGGTGAAAGTGTCGCTATGAAAGTTCTCGATCGTTCCACTATAATCAAGCACAAGATGGTTGAGCAGGTTTTTGCGCGATTATTCTTGTTCTTGATTTTATCTTCGTCCGAAGCACCATCGCGTTCATCGCTGATGTTTGCTCTTTTTCTTTTCTAAAAAAAAAGCAAAAATTTAAATCTGTTTGTTCGTGAAGTGCTGGAGAGTAAAGGCTTCCCAAGATTCTCATGGATGTCTATTTATTTGAATTGAGCTTCAGAAATATGTTTGCTTTGTTCTTCAAGTAGTTTCTTTTCTTCTTTTCAGATAAAAAGAGAGATATCAATAATGAAACGCGTCCGACATCCACATGTTGTTCGTTTGCACGAGGTACTGTTAACTAATTCTTTGATATCATATATAAGCTGCGCCATGATTCTGCCAAAGAAAGGCAAGAACATGATTTGTTGTGTTTTGGCACTTAATAATTCGAGCAAAACAATCCATTTAGGTCATTGCAAGCCGCACGAAGATTTACATCATATTGGAATTTATTACTGGTGGTGAATTGTTCGACAAAATAGTGAGTCCTCTGTCTATCTGATACGCCCCATTCAGTTCAATTTTTGTATAGTGCTTTTCCTTAGGTATAAACTCTGATGTGGAATTAGGTTCACCATGGTCGTCTGAGTGAATCTGAATCACGGAGATATTTCCAGCAGCTCATCGATGGTGTGGATTATTGCCACAGTAAAGGAGTATACCACCGAGACTTGAAGGTTTTCGTTTACTGTTAACACTGGAAAAATTGGATATTTCTTTACATTGTTTTATCCATCTCCATCACAAACATTCTGTGTTAACCATTGATGCAGCCCGAGAATCTATTGCTTGATTCTCTCGGGAATCTTAAAATCTCAGATTTTGGGCTTAGTGCATTTCCTCCAGAGGTATGTTTATGGTTGACATCCTCTTAAGTTTTCAGTTACAACATGAAATGACTCTGGTGACAATGTCTTTTTTGCAGGGTGTCCATGTTCTTCGAACAACATGTGGTACCCCTAACTATGTTGCACCTGAGGTAATTTGTAGAGTTATTTTCCCTGAAATTAACATATGGTAATGAATGTTTTTAGTTTCTTTGGAATTAAGGTTCTTAGTCACAAAGGCTACAATGGTGCTTTGGCGGATATTTGGTCATGTGGTGTCATCCTTTATGTTCTGATGGCTGGTTATCTGCCATTTGACGAGATCGATTTAACTACGTTGTATGGAAAGGTATTGCACGTACACCTTTGCATGGCCATAATTTTTTCTTTAATTTACATGAGTGGATGAAAAATTACCAATGGCATTGCAATTGTCAAGATTTATATGTGAAGCAGTATTGGAATTTGGAAACTTTATCTCTCCTCTTGTAACTCTTTAAACATCTGGTGCAGATTGACAACGCAGACTTTTCGTGTCCGTCGTGGTTCCCTGTTGGAGCAAAATCTTTGATACATCGGATTTTAGACCCCAGTCCTGAAACAGTTGAGTATCTGTTTTTGTCATCAGCGCATAATTTGCTTGAATTTTTCAGTTCATGTTATGCATTGATGTGATTAAATCGAATATACTACATGTGGATAATTTCGTGCAGCGCATTCGAATTGAAGAAATCAGAAACGATGAATGGTTTAAGAAGAATTACAATCCTGTCAAGCTTCCTGACAATGAAGACATCGACTTGGACGATGTTAATGCTGCATTTGACACAGAGGTCAGTTGCACTGTGTTATGTTGGGCGCAAAAGTATTTGAAAGGAAAAATTGCAGGACAATGCTCGTTAATACATCCATACAGTATTATTATAAGTTGGAGAAAACTTAGTTTGACAACTTTTCAGAAAACATCCTTCATAAGAGGTGCTGTGCGTTGTGTTCTTGCAGGAAGAAACACCCAATGATCAATTCAACAAT
Organism: Craterostigma plantagineum; assembly: GCA_027422505.1. Lineage (NCBI taxonomy): Eukaryota > Viridiplantae > Streptophyta > Magnoliopsida > Lamiales > Linderniaceae > Craterostigma > Craterostigma plantagineum. The sequence continues at coordinate 25,995,788 of JAPQWV010000010.1, read as the reverse complement.
GAAGATATTGGGCCACTGGTTCTTAATGCATTTGATATGATTATTCTGTCTCAAGGGTTGAACCTTTCAGCATTGTTTGATCGCCGGCAGGTAATATGAGGTTCATGATCTTTCTTTTCCCATTGATTTAATTCCATGTAACTGAAATCTAACTTCTATTTATATACTCTTTTCTGCCGAAAAACAGGGCACCCTGAAACATCAGACACGTTTTGTTTCACAAAGACCTGCGAAGGTTGTTTTGTCGAGTATGGAGGTTGTTGCTCAGTCAATGGGCTTTAAGACGCACATTCGTAATTATAAGGTAGTATGTGTGAGATTTGCATATGTTTTTCTTGACAAGATGATCGCACTTTGGAATTACAGGAAGTTTTTATCATTAGATTTTTCAAATATGCGATAAAGTTGGCAGCTTGGATAATATAATTACCCTTCCTCGTTTGTAGATGAGAGTTGAAGGTCTTTCTGCAAACAGAACCTCTCATTTCTCTGCAATTATGGAGGTAAACCCCTTTTCTCCTTCAAATTCTTTCTTGAAGCTTCTCTTGCAAATAGAATTTGATTCTTGACATTTGAAATTGTTGTATGTGATATCAGATATTTCAAGTTGCACCCACATTCATCATGGTCGACATTCAGAAAGCAGCTGGCGATTCTGAGGAATATCAAAAGGTAAAAAATCTAATTCTCCGCTTTCATTCAGATCACACGGTTGGAGTATATAATTAGTTCAAAAACTAGTTCTTTCTTTTCTGTCTACCTTTGCTAGTTCTACAAGAACTTCTGCAACAATTTGGATGATATTATATGGAACCCACCTGATGAAACGAGCAAATTATCAAAGATTACCTCCAAGACCAAAAGTACTAGAAAGAGATGAACAACAAATAAGCGCAGCTTTTTGCAATCCTCTTTTTGTCGATTGAGAGATTTGTGGGTTTGGTTGAGCTTTTTTCTCATTTAACATATGCGTGTGCTTGGAATGTACTCTGTTACTAATACATCATCAGATTGCAGCCTTTGTAACACATTTTACCTGAAATTATATTGTATAATTGTCCCTGTTTGCTTGGTAGTTAGTGGTGGGGACGAAGCGGAAATTTCCTGAAAAACGTGGGACTTTATGGAAATTAGACAAGCCTAATTTCGAACGCTGAGATAATTGACTCAATATATCTATTCACCACATTTCAGATTCGATTGCGCAAACCGAGGACGATGATGGTTGCACTGGGAGTGAGAGACGCCTGGCTCTTCATGCAAGCTTATCTCTTTCCTCTTTCCAACGCGTGTCCCATGGCTCGCTTACCGAGATTGACGTATGTAATTGTATGATGGAGCAGGACAAGCTTAGTTTTTACTCCCAAATTTGGAAACCAATTTCCTCACCATCACTCTCAATTTCATTGCCATGGCCGCCAATCTTGCCCGACTCAAGTAGCTCGATCGCTATCAGGTACACAGCATGTAGTTGTATCCCGTGTTTTGAGAATCTTGCAATGCTCGAACTGTAATTTTAGCTTTAGTTTTTTTTTTTTTTTTTCTTTTTTCTGGTTATTAGAAGCATACATATGATGGAGTATCCAAGTGGTGATTGGGAAATCGTGAACTATCCTCCCACTTCTCTAGACGAAGACGTGGAAATTACAGAGAAGAGTGGTGTTAGTAGCAGTAAATTGGAGTGGGTAGTTAATACAGGGCTCAGCTTAGGGAAAAAGGCTGTGATAGCTGGCTTCGTAATGACTTCTGTCCCCGTAATGCTTCCCCCGCTGGCCGTCGTTTCTGCGCTTGGTATTGCGTCTTCGTTGCCCTTTGGGCTGATGTTTGCGAGCTATGCTTGCACGGAGAGCCTAATGAGCAAACTGCTGCCTCGTTCACCGCCTATTGGAAGCATGGAGTACGACGATTACGTTGGCTTAGACGACGATGAAAAGAATGGTGCCTATGAGATTCCAATCGACGACGGCGAGCTTACCGAAAAACCACGAGTTGGTGCAGATGAAATCCCACAAAGGGAAGAAGAGGAGTTTCTCGGTACTGGTAAGAACGCTGGACTTAGACGCGATGATAGAATTGATGACGTTAAGGGTGGAGATGAAGCCAAGGAAATCTCTGTAGGGAACGGAGAAGAGGATAAGGATAAGGCATTGTTGCAGAGGAGCCTGAGAAAGAAGAGCAGCAGCAGAAGAATGTTTCCAAGGTGAAGAGTAACAGTTCGAAGAAGAAAAAGAAAACCTCGAAGAAATCGGGATTGTCTGAAAAGGAAGCTGCGGTTAAGAACGAGGTCGCAGACTCGTCGTCGCAAGAAGTGATGAGAACTCCAGAAAATCAACGTAAAGAGGTCGATTTGCCCGAGAAGAAGACTCCCCCGGAAAATCGAGAACGTGGAGCAGAGCAGCAGAAGGAGAAAGACATGGCCGAAGATCGCGTAGGTATCCTATCCTATTTACCCACTGTTGAATGAACGTGTAACAACTTTCTTACATGATGAGTGATGCCTATTTTTTGTCTTCGATTCTGTTTGTGATCATTGCAGGATGAGATGTGGAGCGAGGTTGATGCGGTAAGGGTGATATTAGGCTTGAAAACCCCGCGAAATGCTTCAATCTGCGATGAGCTCAAAGAGTTGTATTTGTTCACCGGCGTTGAGCCGCCCACCGATTTCTCTGACTTTCGAAATAATCTGGCCTTTCTCAAATCCGTGATAGGCCTCGAATAAATAGTGCGTTTATATCATACTTGGCTTGCGGATCGTCTCCTTTCTGTTTTTCTCTGTGGGAAACTTTGATTGATTGTGTGCTCTCTTCTTTCTTGGATTTTGTTTCATGGTTTTCTTGTTATAAAACCGATATTCTGCGCTTTATTATTATCCATCCCCCATGAAGAACCAACCATATTACAAAGTTACAAAGATTGAAAGAACGTATCCCAAATGGCGAAGAGGATTCTTCGCCTGATGAATGAGTGAATCAGATTCTTGCATCATATGCGCGGCATTGTGACAGTGAAAATGCTGGCATCTTTGCACTGTTAATATTTTTTGTTAGGCATAGATATTAAAATTCCTAAAAATAAAATATTACATCATCGATTCAGATTTTCGATTGCAGGATGTAGTTCCTCGTCCGAGCAGTACAACAGAGGCCGAACATACTGAGGTAGAAGCTAACGAGCGCACTAACACACACAATCCAAACAGAGAATGGTCCTCGATCGTCTTCGTCAACAAAACTTTCCCCGCCACGCTTTTTACAGACGCCGTTCTCAGACTCCAAACACAACCCTTCGTTTCCCGCAAAAGCCCCGGGAAACTTCGAATATCCCTGCTTCGTCGGGACAACAATCCCATAAAAACAATTGTAGGACAGATTCAGCCTCGTTAAGTTTCCAAGGCTCGATACATTTCCCGGGATAGCACCAGACAGTGAATTGTGAGACAAGTCCATGACTTTCAAGCTCCTCATCTTCTCCATATCCCTCGGAATATCACCGTCAAGAAAGTTGTAAGAAAGGTTTAGATACTCGAGCCCTTTTAGTCGAAAGAGCCCTTCTGGGATTCCTCCTTGCAGCGAATTATCTGATATATCGATTCCAACGAGGGTCGACACTTCATACTCGAAGATGGCTCCGTTCTTATCAGCTATGGCGATCGATACTCTCATGTCCAAGTTGGTGAATGGACTGAGGTAAGAATAAGACGTGCTTCCATCTTCGTCGTGGTTAAAGCTCCAACTGTCGTTGAAGTTACCATCTGGGATGTAACCGTTTAACTTGTTCCCAGATAGATCTATCGACCGTATGGATTGAAATGTGAACAGCCAACTAGGCAAATTCCCGTCGAAGCTGTTACGCGCGAGGGACAGAAACTTGAGGTTGGCCCATTTTGACACAGCGTCGTTTATGGAGCCCGAGAGGTTATTACAGCTGAGATCCACGACTTCGAGCGACTTGCATCCGCCAAGGTAAGAGGAATCTCGCCGGAGATTCGATTGTTGCTCAGAGCCAAGATTTTCAGGCAGTCCAAAGCGTCTAACTCGGGCTGAATCTCGCCGGAGAGGTTGTTGTGGCTGAGAATCAGCGCTTGTAGCTGAAAGCATCCCACGACGTTCAAGGGAATCGAGCCAGTCAGCATGTTGTAAGAAAGGTCGATCGCCTGAAGGTATGTCAGGTTTCCAATCCTGTCTGGGATTTCGCCTGTGAGAAGATTGTGGGACAGAAACAGAGCCTGCAAGCTTTTTAGTTCCGTGATTTTGTCTGGGATTTCTCCGGCGAAGAGGTTATTGACAGGTCGAGGATCAAAAGGCTGGATTTTTCTGGCGTTGCGACGATGTTCGAAGGAAGGTTCCCCGAGAACTTGTTGAAACTAAGGTCGAGGAGGATTAATTTCTCCGAGAAAACCAATCTTGGTGAGATCCCATATTCCAATTCGTTGAAAGACAAGTTGAGATGAGTCAAGCTGCGAGCGTCCGAAATGCAGGCCGGGATCCCACCGATGATTGAGTTGTTCGCCAAATTTATCGACGAGAGAGACTGAGTCGACACGGAGAAGCAAGGCAAAGTCCCCGAGAACATATTGGATTCCATGTTGAGATATGCAAGAGAATGCTGCTGAAAATCCCTGATATTTCCCGACAAACGGTTATGCGATAAGTCCAAGTGCTTCAACGATGCGGCATAGTACAAGCTCGCGGGAATCTCCCCGCCGAGAGAGTTCGAACCCATGTCGAGTTTCTCGAGCTCGGATGAGAAGCTTCCAATCCAATCTGGGATTTCGCCGGCGAGCATGTTATGGCTGAGGTCGAGCTCGGACAAGTGGTTCATCGTCCGAAACAATGAAGGAACAGCACCACCGAACATGTTGTGGCTGAGGTCAAGAGATGTAAGGCTTCGGAGAAGACTGAGACAAGAAGGGATATTTCCACTGAAAGCATTATGACCTAAGCTGAGGACTTCGAGGGAAGAGAGGTTACATACGGAGGTGTGGAGCGGGCCGGCCAGGCCGAGGGCGGTGAGGTTGAGGGCCGTAACCCGGCCGGTCCGGTTCGACACAGACACCGAACCGGCGGCGTTTGCCATCGTGGCATCCCAAGCCGACAAACTCCGAAGAGGGTCTTGAGTGTGAGACTTGAACTCTAAAAGCGTGGCTTTGTCTCTGCAGTTAAGATTAACGCCGCCCACCTCCTCACAAGGGCTTGAAGAACCGCAAGATACTGAGAGCAGTAAGATAGAGTGAACTACTGATAGTAATAATAATATCACACCTTTTCTTCGTTTCAGTTTCATGGGGTGTCTGAAAAACAAGGCGCTGATGAAGTTACTTGGGCACAATCTTTAGCTCAGAACGAAGGGAGAAACAGCAATGTATGTACTCTGCAGACGAGGGAGGGACCAGACATTCTTTCTTGTTCCTTGAGAGAGAGAGAGAGAGGGAAAAAAGAGGTGAAGGCAAAGGTAATTTTGCATTGCAACGCTAAGTTCGAAGGGAATATGTCCTCAAAATCAATTTAATAAACACTTTATACATGGGGAACCGTGTGCTATGCTTAAAGCTGGTGGTGAATAAAGTCAAAAAACTTCACTTCTTTTCTGGCCTTCGTTCAACTTTCTTTTTTAATCTTTATCTTTATTTATTTTCTCTTTACTTTCTTCTAAAGTAATTTGCCCCTGTCCTCCTTTGTATTCTTGCTGACAAGTCTTTGAACGTACTACAATGTAATATGTAGACACGACGCCTATGGTCCATGCATGGGAATTTGGATATAACCATGTTGTATTTTCTAAAGTTACTACCATTAATAATCATATAGATGATAATTATCATCAATATTTAAATAAATAAATAAATGCTAATTTCCCAAAATATCACCCAACCAAGTCTTGGAAAGGAAAGACGACAGCGCAGCAGCAGCCAGTTACACGCCAATAATTGAATTGAATACTTTTTTATCTCGATCTACTCGAATTCTTCAACAATTTCCATTCGATTTAGCGAAGAACAATGCCATCCGTGTTCGTGTACCACGTCGTCGGAGATCTCACCGTCGGAAAACCCGAAGTTTCCGAGTTTATCGACACCGAGACGGTCGAATCGGCGATTAAAGCGATAGCCGAGTCATCGGAAGCGGGGATTCCGATTTGGAAAAGGAGACCTCAGAAAGGAGGCCAAATCGTTGCGAATGTGATTGAGAATGCCCAAAGCAGGCAGCAGAGGTTCGTCGGAATTGTCAATGCTTTGGATATAGTTGTGTTCCTCGCCACGGCTCAGCGCGACGATGGTGAAGCACTCGCCACGCCTGTTTCGAAGATTGTTCGTCAAAACAGCTCCGCTCTTAAGGTCGTCGATCCCGGCACAAGGTTAGTAGTGATTATTTCCTTTACGTACATGATAAAAAACTGTATTAGATCATCGCTATGCTCGCGATTCGCTATTGAAGAACTGGTTGTGAAATTCTTATTTGCCTTCGAAACTAGTTGCTTACGGACATTAAGCTTGTGCTGTGTAAAGAGAAGAGATGTCGGTTTTGGTATTTGGATATGTTACAGTCCATGGACTTTCGACCTTCTCAGGTTGATAGATGCGCTAGAGATGATGAAACAAGGTGCCAAGCGACTCCTCGTGCCTAAGAGTTTAGTATGGAGAGGGATGAGCAAGCGTTTCTCTATCCTTTACAATGGTAAGTGGCTAAAGAACACAGCAGACCCCTCGAACAACGCAGGCAGCAATCCATCGAGTCCCAACCGTCCATCATCATCTTCTGCGATTCCTACATCTTCAATCCAGGATAAGTTCTGCTGTCTTTCTAGAGAAGACGTCCTTCGTTTCCTCATAGGTTGTCTTGGTGCTCTAGCCCCACTACCCCTTTCTTCGATATCCTCCCTCGGAGCCATCAACCCCAACTATTCTTACATAGAAGCATCCTCGCCGGCCATTGAAGTCGCCAAGAAACTTCCTCTAGATCCCTGCGCAGTTGCAGTTGTAGATACGGCTCCAAACGGGCAGCATAAGATCATCGGCGAGATATCCTCGACGAAACTATGGAAATGCGATTACTCATCCGCCGCTTGGGCGTTGGCCAATTTAACAGCTGGGCAATTCGTTATGGGCGTTGAAGATAGTATGAGTTCAGCAAGACCAACCCCTGATGATACCACCATTGACGACATAGTTGGAGAGAGTACAAAATGCGGCCAACAACAACAACGGTAATGCAAGTTCGAACAGGCCAAAGATATTCAGCAGTAGAAGTATCGGGTTCCTCACTAATTCTTCGAGTTCGTTCAGTAGGAGTTTGTATCGTAGGAGAAGCACGCCTTTGACTTGCAGAGTTACAAGCTCATTGGCTGCTGTAATGGCACAGATGTTATCTCACAGGGCTACACATGTTTGGGTCACGGAGGACGACGATATCTTAGTCGGGATTTTGGGGTACACCGACATATTATCCGCCGTGACAAGGCAGCCCGTCTCAAACATTCCAGAAACCAACGGTTCGTGATTACCGTTTCTTTCTTCTTAAATGCCTCATATGGGTGATGCTAGTTAGTGTTCTGAGGGAAATTTCTTGTGTGATTTTAATTGATTCGTTGTGTAAACCAACAGCTGTATTACTCAGACGATTCAACGACATTATTACATATATTCAATATTTTTTCGTCTACTTTTTAGAGTCTGGGATTGTTTCTACGACAAATAAATTTCATTACAAATCTGTAAGCAAACTGCTATTGTAAATCATATTACCAGGGAGCAGCAGTTGACCCAAGTCTGTCTTGATTTCCCTGAGCAGAAGCCATCTCAGACATCCACAGCTCATCACTCTCTTGCAACTCTGTTAACTCTTCTGCACTATAATCACCATGGGCAACATCATCCTCTTCTACATCAAAGAGATCATCTAAACCATCCCCAAAATCATCATCATCGTCGTCATCATCATCATCATCGAGAATCTGAGAACTCGATTCGCCGATCACTTTACATCGATGCCCTCTTCTCCTCTCCCTTCTAATCCTCTTCCCTTCTCTAACAAGCTTCATCAGCTCATCCCTTATTTCCAAAAGCTCGTTCTTCTCTACAAGCTTTCCCTTATCGTTATACCCCTCGACGAGGAAAACAGAGTCTCTCTGCCCCTTCAAGCTGACGTAGAAAATCTCGGGATGCCTCACCAACATTCCCCTCAGCCTATTCGGCAATCCAAACTCTCTCCTAAAATGAGTCAAGTGATCAACCAAAGTCCTCTTCTCCACCGTCATAAACAAAACCTCCCTCACCACAGCACAAGCCCTCTTCTCCGCCTCGATAGACTCCTTCACCAGATCCCTTACGTCGCTCTTGTAAGGACATAAGTCGGGGATTTCCTTAAACTTCAACAGAAAATCTCTATGACCCTTCTTCACATTCAAGCCCTTCCTCAGCCTCAAGTGCTTGAACTTCAATGGCCTGTCGACTATCAACCCAAGCGACTCAACTTCGTTAAGGGGCGGGAAAGCCTTGGCAAGATTCTCATCCCAGTTCACTAGCTCGAGCGCACGCCCATAGGAAGTGTCGACTACCTTAAACCTCTGAGGATGGTCGTTGCAGAGCCTTGACCGAAAGTTGACCGGCAATCCCAGGTCAGGGCCGAGGTGGACGAGCTTAGAGAGCAAAAGGCGGTGGTAGGGAGGAGCCATCATTAGCAGCTTTTGGAGCTTTTGAGCAGAAGAATCGGCCGCAAATTTCTTGAGGGCGATCTCCCTCTTGGCGAGATCTGAAGCTTCAGGGGTGAGGCGAACGCAGAGCTGAGTGAGTGGGCCGGCGGCGCGTAGTGGGTTGGGCGGCGTTGGGATAGTGAAGAGCTCGAAGATTGTGGGGTAGCGAAGGATCGATCATGGATATCATCGAGCGAGGTTTTGGAAGAGATAAGTAGGCGCGGCATTTGTAGAGGATGTGAATGGGCATGAAGTGTTTGGGCTTGGAGAGTAAGAGTGTCTTGAGCTTGAGAACGAAGCGTATGTTGTTTTGCTTGGATACTTGCTTGTCTAACCTTGGGTCTCGGACAAGCTTGGGAGGAGATGTAGAGCATTTGATCGCCGCCGGGGATGGGCAAGGTGGGATTTTTTTCAGATGAAGATGATTGATTGATATTCTCTGACGGCTTGTTGATGAGATGTTGTACGGCGAACTGTGGAGAAATTGGGACTGAAGTGAAATTGACTGTGCGCAGACGACGTTGGACGTCGTCGCAAAGGAGAGCGCCATTGACAACTGGGATTCAATCGTGCATTTCATCGAACAGTTTGTCTGCCCGAGGAAGACGCAGACCACCGACGAGCAGGTTGTATTGTATTGCTATTTGCTACTGCTTTTTAATAATATATATTTCCTTGGGTTATATTTATTGGTTTTACTACTATAGGACAAGATATGATTCTTTTGTCGTATGAGTAACATTTTTCCTTATCATGATAACAAATCATAAAAAATTAACAAATATCTTCATCAATTAATATTAGCTATTGATTAATGAAACTAACAACACCACCACACCAGAGTTTAAAATAGAACCAAAAAAAGAAGAATTTAAGGAAGGGCATCAGATATGGCAATCGAAGCAATTGCAGGTCTTGGGAGTGAAGGAGCAGAATCCAAAAGGCCTATTCGGTATGTTGCAGTTGATTGCATAGCAGCAAGGCGACGGCAAGCAGTAGGTTCCTCCTCCTCCAGCGCAGCAAGTGCACAGCGAGCAAATCTCAAAGCTGTTGAGCTTTCTCCTGCTTTCGTTCAAGTAAATCATCGTCTTCGTCTCTCCTAAAGGTACCATCGCCCCTACGTTCGCATCGATCAATCCCTGCCAGAAAATTAATTAGAGAGAGTTGACAATCCCCTTTTGGAACCAAGTATATATTTAATTTCCATAGAATCTACAGAGGCTCTCACATTGAAGGAGACGATGAGCGACAGCACAAACCAAATGATTCCACAATCAATTGCTCGCATCTCCTCGATTCTCGATTCTGCTGAGCTTCGATCGAGGGAGAGAGTGAGAGGTGAGTAGAGAAAGTAATCTAGTTGTGAAAGAACGGTAGTGAGGCTAGCTAATTGTCGTAAAAGTAAAAAGTTAAATACAAAAAAAAAAGTTAAATAGAATCAACCCTCGCATTTATTAGTATTTTAATGGGTAATTATCTATAAATTAATCCCCACTATTAGTGGTTGAGTTGAGTGGGGGGATGTTTGTTCTGCTGATCAATGCTACGGCTAATTCCAGAAGAAAAGAAAAACTAAAACAAAATTGGAAAGTTTTAGTGGGCCCACAAAGGCCTTGAGAAACGAGCCCATGTCCACAACTGTGTCGCACTTATGTTCGGTCGGTCCCAGCGTAAAGTACCAAGTAATATTTGTGTGCAAATAGTAAAAACAATTAATTATGATTTTAGGGGTATATTTAGAATTAAGCAACAGTGCGTGATCCTATAAGTAATTTACCGAGCCCGCGAGCTATAAAGCTTTGACCAAAGGCTTGGCCCAACGCGGATGTGAGTTAAGTTATCGTCCTTGGTTGGGCTTTCATTGAAAAGATTCAAGCATATGTTTGTTTAGATTCGCCGGGATGGATTTCGCTGATGGCAAGGGTGAAAGTGATGGCATACGGCGACGATCACTTAGGGTTGAGCAGAATCAGCGTCGGACCACCTCTAACTCGACGCAGGAACCAGTTCCTTCATCGTTGACTCGAGTTGTTCAGTCGATTTTCGCGTTCGTAAGATACGCCGAGTTCGAGATCCTCTTTGTACTCTTCTTCCTCGCTGCTTACCTCGTCTTCAAAGATCTGGTATGTTTTCATCTAATTTTAATTTTTATTTATGATTTGATCGATCTGGAGAATCCAAATTTAGGCTTAATTACTCCGTGGAATTAGTGCTGATCACGGTGTTGAGGTTTAATCCCTCTGTGTGGAGGAAAATGTAAAAAAAACCAACTACTACAAGTAGACCAGGTTACTCATAGGTCATAGTGGCTATTGGCCTCATTAAAATGGAGCTCTCGAACTTTTGGATTTTAGTCGTTAATCGGTTCTGATAGGGATCTATTTGACTTGCAGTTTGGGCTGATATGGATCTGATCTTGTTCTCTCTCATGCATGCCCTTCTCCATATTATTTGATTCGTACAATGCAAACTAGACTCTTCCAAAATGCTCCCCTGTTTCTTCATTGAACAGCTGCACCATGCATTCTGATTGATGAGAAGGATGAACATGTATAGGCATCATACAAGATTTTTAGGATGTTTCCCCCTGTCTTTGAATATTTAGCTGAAATAATATTTTTTTGCAGACCTCGAGACGTGAATACAACGACATCCTCGTGAAGAAGCCTGGCGGAACGAATTGGTGGCCTTACTAAAACTTTTGCCCGAATAATCTTTGATTTTGCTACTGCGGTCCGACTCTGGGATTCATTGGCGTCTATATTTCTTTTGGTGAATATGTAATGTGTAGCAGACATTTAGGCGTCCAACGTTGTTCGACTTCGACAGCCTTTTCTTCGTCTTTGAGGTCGAAGTTTGCCAATCAGTTCTATGGCTATGGCCTATAGGATTACCTTTCTACATTTGGCTCTGCCTATGTTTTCACTCTGTAGTCTGTAGTAACGAATGGGCAATTGGCAAATGATATTTTCTTGACTTTGGCCGACACGACAAATTGCAAATTAGGAAAATCTTGAAGCGGATCAGGGTTGTTAAGACTGGACCGGCCGGTTTGGGCTGGTTCTGACCGGACCTGTCAAAAATCCGATTCGGTTCCGTCCGGTCTTTTTTTTAAAAAAAAAATTTAAAATAAATAAAAAAGTTCGTTTAAATAAATTATACAAAATAAAAAAAAACCAATAAATTAGTTTGGTTTAGTGGTTAAGTTATGAATATTTTACTTAATGGGTTCGGGTTTGAATTCACCCAACACCCGAATTTTTATATTTTATAATTACCCTATTAGCTCACTATTTTATTTTTATTCAAATTTGAACCCAACTCATAAATTTAATACTTGACATAAGATTAATTTATAACAACACACGACAATTTACTTCGATTTAATTTTACCTCTTGATTTATACAATTATAGTTTGAAAAAAGTTCACTAAAACATGTATATTTTTTATATTATTTGATTAATTCATATATAAAATGTATAGTTATTATATTTAAGATACCGGTTTTACTCCGTTTTGATTCCGGTTCTATAGCGGTTAAACCACTAAACCTTAAACCACTAGAATTTCCTGTCCGGTTCGAAAACTCGGTTTCAGAACCTTGAAGAGGATATGAGATGTCTAACGTGGCCGATGATTTTATTGCAGGCATCCTCCAGTTTTATTATTTATCGTAATTTGTAAGTGACTGATTGAACGACGATTTCTTTCATTTTAATTTTACAAAATTCTCTTGCACCAAGGGAAAATAGGTAGGAAAGAAAAGGACCTTTTGACGAAAATATTAAACAAAGTAAAATTCAGAAAAAGAAAATAAAATGCTCCTCACCACCACCACCGCGTAGATCCCAAAATCCAGAATCAGGCCTCTCTCTTCAGGATCCGCAGATCTCTTGACTGGTCGTATTCTATCCATTTTCCTCGGAATTTTGACTCCCATTATCGATTTTCAAATCCCTCATACGAGAAAATGAGGTGCTCTCCAGATCGTTATGATCTCTGCGTTTTTGCTGTGTTTCTTCTCTTAGTATCTGTCTCCATTCCGCGAATTTCAGCTCAGGTAACTTCGATCCTTTTGATTTCCTTCTGTTTGACCTATTTTGAATTGATCTGTTAACTTTTTATTATTTTGTGTTTGGTTTGCGCGTGAAATTGTCAGGAAGAGGATGGGAGCGAGGTTCTTGGACGGCGTGGAAAAGTGAGTATTATCGTTCTCTGATGTTGATTTTGTCATATCTGATTTATTGGATGCGTTAGCACACAGAAGAATTTTCTTAACTGAAGTTTCTTTTGAAGCTTGATCTAGCCCGTATTTGTTTTCCATTATTTTTGTGTTACTAACTATATAGATTACTGAGTTGAGTCCAGTAAAGGATATATAGTAGCGCAACAAAATACGTCCAAAGGATTGCGAATTGCGATGGGAGAATTCTGGCAATCGTCCTTACAGTTTTTTTAACATTATGGTTGTTGATGAATTGTGGGCAGCTTTTGGTCAACAAACTCAAGTCTGGTACTGTTGAAGAGGACCTTGATTCTGTCAATGTCGGCATAGACTTGGATTCTGGTTATGGGGTTTTTGATGCTTTCTTCGCAAGTTTATCCATGATCCTTGTCAGCGAGGTGAGTAAATTATGTTCCGTGCTAGTGTGTCATGCAATTCACTGATAGGATTAGAGCATTATTAACCAATCGAGTGTTTTTTTTATATCTTACTAAAGGTCGATCTAACATTCGTTCTGATGCTAGATTGGGGATGAGACTTTTATAATTGCGGCTCTCATGGCCATGCGTCACCCCAAGTCAATTGTTTTATCTGGTGCTCTCAGTGCCTTGTTTGTAATGACGGTAAGTTGATCTATTCTAATTTGCTGCTCTTTTTCATAGTTTGTTTTTTTCTGTGCATCCTCTTACATCTTATGCACGATTGTGTCTTACCATCAAGAACCCTTTCAATGCATATCATGTTACTTAAACGTCCACCAGATACTCTCTACTGGTCTGGGTAGGATTGTGCCGAATTTGATATCACGGAAGCATACAAATAATGCAGCTACAGGTTCTTGTTTCCTTTACCTTTTCGATGTTCTTCCTCTGGTGAAATTTCACTTAATCTGGATTTACATATCACAAATAACATGTCCTGCAGTACTTTATGCTTTCTTTGGTCTACGATTGCTTTACATTGCATGGAAATCAGATTCTAAAGCTTCCCAGAAAAAGGAGATGGAAGAAGTACGTTGCTGTTTTATACTTTGTTGTGCATAATTTTATATGACCTCTTTTAATCTTCCATAATATACAAATTACAATAACAATGTTGCTCATAACGCCGTATTATTTGGTTCCTACAGGTGGAAGAAAAACTCGAATCTGGACAAGGGAAGTCATCTCTTAGACGTATCTTTTCAAGATTCTGCACACCAATTTATTTAGAGGTATTGTTGCGCTCCAACAAACACAATGTTTCAAAGACACTCCTTTGCCTCTTCATTTATTTCAACGCACATTTTCTCTGGTGCTGATTTGCTCTGCTTTTACAGTCATTCATCTTGACATTCTTAGCCGAGTGGGGAGATCGCAGCCAAATAGCAACAATTGCTGTAAGAATTCTTTCAGATTCTTCGACATCTCAATTCCATTATGAGATGCTCAATCAACAACCAGCCACTTTGCCACCGTTATTTACATAAATAAATACAACCTACAAAAGCTTTTCTTTTTTATATTTATGCAGCTGGCGACTCATAAGAACGCACTTGGAGTTGCCGTTGGCGCAACAATAGGGCACACTATATGCACATCGTTGGCAGTGATAGGCGGAAGTATGTTAGCATCAAAGATCTCTCAACGCACGGTAGCTACCGTGGGAGGCTTGCTTTTCCTTTGCTTTTCTTTGTCCTCCTACTTCTATCCTCCTCTGTAACCAGTCCGTCGATTATCCATTATGGCACTGTAATAGTATAGCGTTCGTCAACATTATTCAACGCTTGCCTGATATAGTTAATTTACGCTGTAATGACTATTGAATATCCCCGAATGAATTCGATTTCATCATTGTTAGCATGTTGATCGATTTTTGAAAAATCCCACGTTTGCCCATAATATTATGTACTAAATATCACAAGATAATGCAGAAGGCAAACCGTGCTCTGGCAAATCCAGCGTCAACACATTGCGGGTCTATTCCACCGCTATCACCATAGTGAACGCCTCTACTTTTCGGGTCAGTACTTACACAAGTGGCATAATTACTAGAACTTAGTATTCCTTGGCCTTCTGTCTTAATTCGTTCAGCTCTTTCTCAATTTCAGGATCTTGAAACTTCAATGCACTTGAAATTGGCCTGCCTTGTGGTAGCTCACCCTTCTGCTCCGAAAATTATAAAACAAGTATGTTATTGAAGTCAATACAAAAGGCGGATATCGTAGAGCTGAAAACGGAGATGGTGAAATTTTGACCGATTAGATCTTAATTATGCCCAGAAAGAGGCCGAAAAAAGAACATGACTTACCTTGGTGCTCCCGGATAGTTCTTTCTTTAAGCTGGCAAGGTCATCATCTACTGAAGAG
Organism: Craterostigma plantagineum; assembly: GCA_027422505.1. NCBI lineage: Eukaryota > Viridiplantae > Streptophyta > Magnoliopsida > Lamiales > Linderniaceae > Craterostigma > Craterostigma plantagineum. Next base: position 25,980,526 of record JAPQWV010000010.1, on the reverse strand, counting down.
GATTCCAGTAATGAAAACTGGCAAAAAAGAATGAGTTCAATCACAACATATTAATCAAGAAGATTCGAACTTTGGAAGTATATGAGAAAGTCTGTGGGTGCATTAGTAAGATGTAAAGTTGATTGGGGGGTTTCAGCTCTACCTTTGCATCAAGTTCATCACCAGCTAGCTGATTGAGTGCTTCAGCCTGCGATTCCATTGCTAGTACTGCCAGGAAAAAGGAAAAAGATAACAAAGTGGTGAGACTTCTCAAGTGATTCACCATTTGCTCCACCTTTAGGACAGTGATTCATGCATGGATTGACAGAGCTTACCCTTTTCCTCCATCTTCTCAAAAGCTGACAGAGCACTACTTGTATTCACATTACCCAGCATCTCACTAACTTTTGTTGCAGTCCTGGAGTAGAATGATGAACAGAAGCCATTTGACTATAATTCGCCGCGATCATTCGACAATGAGAGATGTGAAAAGAAAGGAGAAGAAAATAGTACTTTGCAGACTGAGCCCTTGCTTTGAGAGTATCCTTTTTGGACTTTGCTTCTTGTATTTTGCTTTCTAACAGCTGCCAAACCAATATTGAACAGTAAGGATTTGTGGCTGCAGCAGAACCTAAAGTTCTGGTTTCGACTGATGAAAGAATGAACTCAATGATTGCAACCCGCAAATGATTTTGCGATGTTATCAACTTTCACTATATTACATTGCAGAAACGGAAATATAGCTTTGGCAGTTCGTATAGCGACGCACCCTTGTGTTGGAAACAAGATTATCAACTACACCTTTCTGCTGATCAAGTTGAGCCTTCAGAGCATTTGCATTGTCCTGCAAGTATTTGGAACATTATGGTGAATCAGAAAAGGCCATAAATGTTTACACTTGATCATTAATAACTTGAATAAGAAGAAGAGTCATTACAGCATAAGATTTTCTGCGCTTAAGAGCTTCCCGCGCCAGCTCCTCGTCCCCCTTCTCAAGAGCAAGCTGTGCTCTTCGATACCTTAATTGAAGCAAATCAGAATCTTGAGGCAGATGAAATGAAATGCACAGAGTTCAAAGGACTCACCAATCTTCAGAAGCTTGTTGTGCAGCTTTATACTTGTTCTGCAACTGTTTCTGAGACGCCAAAACCTACAAAGTAGATGTATGGAGAATGGTTCTAATCGTCTCTGTCGAAAATTCTAGGCTATGCTAAAAATATAGAGGGAAAACAGATCTAACAAGAGGAGAAGAGGGCAGAAAGTGCATACTTGTGCTGTTGCTTGACGCATCTTGATCAAATCATCGTTCATTTCAATGACAGATTGTTCCAATATTTTCTCCGGGTCCTCAAAGGAACTAATCAAAGCATTTGCATACGACTACATGTAAAAGGGGCAGAAGAACTGTAGTTAATACTCAGTTTATCATGAATGAAAACAAGACACGAAAGAAAGCCGTAATGCCCAACAACCTTAACAACTCTAGCAAACCGATCAAGGAGGTTCATTTGAGCCCCAAGAGCGCCCACTCCATGACTATTGCATCTGGATAATGAAAGTTGTAAACCTCTAAAGTTTGAAGTACCCACTGAAAAAAGAAGAAGAAACATTCTGTATGGAACAGATGTTGAAAGGAAAATAGCACAACTAATAGAGCACACTGATGCTGAACATCAACAAGCACTTTGGTAGATGGCAGAAGACTTTGCAAGGTTAAGCAATTTTATAGGTTTATATGATCTTCCTTTAAAATCAACCCTACAAGAACAAGGGAGGTGAATCACATGATAGTACCTCATGCTGCTAAAGTTGTACCCCACCACAGGCATTCACAAATCAGAATTTCTTTCAGTTCTCAAAATCTAAATTTGAAACGAACCCCTTGTTATAGAGTCCAAAAGATGAAAAGGGGAACTATATCTATGCCACACACAAAAAAAAAATTTGCATCACTGAGAAGCATAATTAAGTTACCTCCATTACCATAAAAAGAAGGTCTAAATGTTATTTGAACAACCCCTCCATTGTACGGCCGAGCAGAGGAGGTAACTGTAGAAGAGGACACGCTTATCCCTGTTACCGCCGCACTCGCTGCCATTTTATTACAGATGCTCTGCTCCTCTGTTCAGAAAACCACAAAACGAACAAGTGATCGATTTCAATTGATAAGACGCTCTTTCGTTTTCCCTTTTCCGTGTTTACTCCATGTCAATTTTCAGCTCAGCAGCTCAGTCTTGTTTGTGGTTTAGAGGAGGCGAAAGATGAGATTTTTAATTTTGTATTTTCTTTTACTTCCAGTTTTCCACGGAAGGAATAGGATCTGGATACTACGATTGAGTTATTTATTACCCAACATTAAATCACTTTTCACTGCTTGTTGGGCCGTTTTAGCTCTCAGGTTCGACTTCGAGGGTTATTATTATTAATTTTACAGGGTAATTTTTTATTTCATGGAAATTATGACCGATATGAGAAGTGAACAACTTGCAAACACAAACCAAGTGAAACAACTATACACAATTCAAGCCATTGTCAGGACAACAACTACAACCACGTATCATCAGCAGCACACGAAAGATGAAACGATTAAAGATCGGCATAGTTTATGTTATATATATTCATCAACTACGAATCAGCTCTTCCTTCATGCTCCACAGCTTCTTGACTCACAGTTTCTTCGAATCCATTCTGCGATGAACAATTAAACATGGATATAGAGCAGAGGCCCATATTATCAGTAGTTTGTAACGATGGAGTAGACACTGAAATCAAGTTTATATACAGCAGCACCAAACGAAAATCCAGAAAGTCCATACCCAAGATTTCTATTTGTTGTTACTCTAGCGGTGATCCATATACCATCTAAATCCAAAATCAAGTATAACCAATGCTTAACGTAACGAAACAACTCCTGACAAGCCTACACAGGCCAGGCCTTCATGTGCCAAAGGCTTTTTCTTTAACATATCTATCACATGTAGATGTAAGCATCCGATTAAGCAAACTGTTCACCAAATTCTTAGCTATCTAACTCCCAAAAGCCAAAAGATTCATAATTACGAATTCGAAAAAACTCTGAAACCCAAACAACAATACATGCAAAATCACCAAACAAACATCACTTGAAATATTAAAAAAATTAGTCTTTAATGATATGGATAAAGATCCAAATATGAAGAAATGAACAACCAACATTACTGACCATGATAGCATCCTTTATCCCCTCGCCCGCATCACCACCCTCCTCCTCGACGTCACAATCCTGCGGATTCTCAAAGGAAGACAAAGAAAATTGCTTCGAAACCCCACCGGCATCAAAGTATATCAATCCTGAGCTCGGAACATCAACTTTGATTCCATTCACGGGCAGCCAAAGGAACAATTCCTGGGCAGCCACGCCAGATAGGCCATCGATCTTTCCGTAGCTGAGGCTGCCCGTGATGTTGCAATCGTACCTCACACGCGTCTCGCACTTGGTATCGCATGGGGCTGGAGACGCCAATCGAAGCTCGAAATGCCCCGTGGCTGGGTCGAGGAAAAAGTCGGAAATGCCCTTGGGAAAGAGTCCCGCCGGAAGGCCGTTGGAGGTCAGAGTTTCGTGCAACGACGTCGTTCTGGACGGCGCTGACCCCCGCCGCTGATCGGACGCGACGGGAAGCGAGAGGCTTGATAACAATAACAACGATAACGGTAACATCAAAGACATTTGGGTCCGCGGGTGGATGTTGTTGACAGACATTTCTGAAATCTTTCCTATTCCGTGAGAAATCACAAGGAATTCGAAAATTTTCAGGCACGATTAGGGTTTTCGGAGATTTAGCGCTTAATTGGCTCTCTTTTGCTTTGAGGTTTGTGGAGAAAAAGGAGGGAAATGAAAATGGTCGTACCATAAATAATTAATTAATAGGCTTCGCCTTTCACTCTCCACCTTCAGTTTTCCTTCTCCAATATTAATTATTACAAAATAAATCTTAGTATATTCCACGGAAAGTTGGAGATTCCCAATTCAACCCCACATTTATACTCAAATCTCAATTTCCAACTCATAATCACTCTGTCATTCTTTCCCATCCCTTCTCCGATTTCTCCGCCGGCCGCAAAAAACCTCTGAACTCCCACCACCATGACCTTCCCAACCCCAATCGATGCGCCGGACCAAGATATGGTGCTTTCCAAATCTACATGCTTGACCCGAGCCGAGGTTATGGCTCGTAGATCTCGTCGGATTAAGCAGCTCCACGAGATTTATAGAGAAAATTACTGGGTTTTGGCGGAGGAGGTCAGGACAAAGCACAAGGATTACTGGTGGGAGTGTGGGAAAAGCCCTGCCGAGGATGTGAAGGCCGACGACGGCGATGGTGCGGTGAAGGATGGGAATGGCGTCGCTAATGGTGAGGGCAGTGCTATCAGTGTGGAGAAAGTGTGCGCGGTTCAGCGGTGCGGGCGCAAGGCATTGGCGATGACGAGCTTCTGTCGCACCCACATCGTGCGTGATGCTCGGCAGATGCTCTACAAGCCTTGCGAGTTTCTGGTCGTCGACCAGCTTTCGTAAGTATACTCTCTCTCGCGCGCTTGCGCTTGTTGTAGTCTTTGTTGAGAGAATGTCCTTCATGAACTATTGGTAATGTATGCTTCCCTAACCAACGAACGTGGAGTACGTTGGATGTGGTGCAAGGAACTTTGGGCATTCTTGGTGATGATAAACAATTATGGAAGCTTTTTCTGTCCAATTTATGTTGTGGTTGAGTACTTATGTTATTTATCTCATGGTTGGGTTGCATATGATCTTTGAGAGTGTATCATGATTTGCCTGCAAAGTTGTATGCAGATTTTGATTATGTAGTTTATAGGAGGGTATTGAGTGCGACAGATCTAATGAAAGGGTTTGTTTCGATCTTGTCAATAGCGCTTCACCGTTGTTGCATAACTTTTGCTTATGCGAAATCAAAATGTAAATCGATTGTTATGCTCCCACTTGAATGACATATGTTACTCACTATATTGCCGAAAGTTTCCTATTAAATCAATTTTTACAAAATTCACAGGCTAGTATGATGAAGTTGTGTTGCTTGGTGTGAATTTGTCTTCATTTTTTGGGATACATTTTTTTTATGTCATTGTCGAAGGTTTTGAATGGTGATTGATCATGCGCTATCTTCCACTATTATAGTAGTCTGCGCTCTTTAATCGTTTTTCTCCGAGAAGTGCGCACTATCTGATGACGGATAAATGCGCTTCTTTGACTCTTCTTCTCCTGTAAATTTTGAAAGCTGTTGAGTTTCATCTTTTGGCATTCCGTTGCTCGGTGGTTTATTTTCTTTGGTGATTGGTTTCTGCAGTGGTGCAAGTGAAGCTGCGCCGTGTGGGAACACTGTGTCAAAGTTGATCTTTCCGTCGTACTGCGACCTTCACTACAAGCAAGCCGAGGAATACATGACGAGCGCACTGAAGAAGGCTGGCGGGACTGGGAACAGCATCACGCTCAAAGATGCGTACGCGCCCAAATTCCATGTGATTATTGCTGAGTATGTCCGGCAAATTCAACAACAAAGAAGAGCTATGAAGAAGAGAAAGTGCCACGACTCTTCCGTTGTAATCGAGTAAATTACCAATTCGTTCTGTTTCTGCTCTGTTGTTTGTGAAGATTGGAAGTGTAAATTATTAGGTGATTTTTTATGACTTTCAAGATATCATATACGTGTGTTGCGTAATAAAAATCAATATTTTAAAGCGAATATTGCGCAATGTATCTCGTCTTAGTTTCGAAACTGCGTTACTCAAATATGTATTGTGTGGTGCATGAGCTTTTCGAACAATATGCCTATGATGCCAAGAAAAATATAGTAAATAACCATATAAGCAAAGCACCAATTTGAATATTAATTGTCTGAATATCAATTGCCTGAATATTAATTGTCTCATCATGAATGTAAGTAGGCACAAACAGTGTGTAGAGTAGACAAGCTTCTAATATTACATTTTATATGTACACAGCATAACAAACTGGATAACATAGCATAATGCATATGATAACAACAATCTACATTGGCTCAGGCCATTACAAATTATGAACCGCCGGGCTGAAACTTGAGTCACCTACAAATCTTTCCGACAATAATTACACATCCCTATGAAAAAGAATCGAAACTACTTTCATGAACATTAAGCACGAGTTAAAGATAGGGCATAGTCGTCGATTTTCATCGCATTGAGTCAAAGTATGGGAATCAGAAACTGGATTTCATGAGCCTCGTCCTAGGTTTTATGGTGATGTCTCCGACTGGATTCTCTTGCTCGACGTGGATGTAGTCTCTTGTTTTCAGAACCTGGAAAATTATCGACAGTAAAGCTTGAACGAACGAACAATTGCCTACCAATCTGATAGAATATGAGTTCAGTGAGAAGAATACCAATGTTTCGAAGAACATCCTCGATGCTTCCTTGCGTGATTTGTTGGTTAACAGCTTATCCATGGAAAGAGATTTCCTTCCTTGCTCAGCCTCTTTCACAAACATTGTCTGAAGATACTTCGACACAGCCCTGGGAAAAGAACAGATAGTCATATTATGTAATGATATCCTCGAAAATATGTTCAATCGACAATCGATCAAGAAAAATAGGGAGAGCATATGTGCATTACCTTGTACGTGAAGACCACCCACTATTCTCAGCAAATTTAGCCACTTCGTCGTCAGGATCTTCACCAACATCGTTCAGCTCGTCATCATCGACATTCAAAAATTCTGAATGCTCAAAAAAATGAATTCAGTTCAGTCAAAGGAAGGTGGTGCCACCTGTGTAAACGCTTATTTTTCCGTGCAATGATTTTCCGTACACATTATTACCCAAAGACTTTTACGTTCTTAGTTCTCAATTCATGTGCATGAAAGGAAGCGAAATAAGCATTTACTTAAGAAGATGGAACTACCACCTGTGTCATGTCCAGTAGCAGAATAATCCGGCGCCTGCATTTACAACATGGATTTGAGAATATAAATAAATCATTCTCTTTATCAATTTAAGAGTGAGTAGCACGAGTTCCTGAAATATTTGCAAGAAAGTTTATCAAGAATTTCAGGGCTCAGAGGGAAAAGAAAAACTTACATCTTGATTATGGATATTTAAACCAGAAGTTTCTGCACCCATCACATCAAGTCGATAAGCTTCTCGTTGTTCTGGATAGTCACCGTTATTCATGAAGCCTTCTTCCCACAAACCTATTTCCGATGGGTAAGAAGAATCCTTGATATGATGCACATCCTCCAAATGAAAGTCACGCATCTCATTCTGAAAACTATCATCGATCTCATTATATCTAACATCGGATGCTAGCTCTGTGGTAGTACCATCTAAATTAAGAAAATCGTCCTTTCCAACAGGCTCAGCCTCAGCAACATCGTTATAAATGGCACGTTCATTCTCTTTACATTCATCTTTACTAGTTTCTTGAACATTTTTAGCATCTATCGCCTCAAAATTCAGTGCGATAGAGGGCACGCCTGTCAGCATATCTGGTATTTACAAAAACACTAATCTTGAATCTGTCAAATAACCTTTTCATAAAAATATAATTCGAGCATTGAAGGCGCACCTGAAGCATCAGCACACGAAATATCAGCACGCTCTTTACTGAAATCTTGGTTCAACCCTTCAACTACTTTGCTTGTGTCATCACCCAGCAGCAGATTGTCACTTGGCTCAGTCACCTCAATAGAGCTATGTAAGCCCTCCTCTCCCTTTTGTTCTGCAACATTACGGTTTAAGGCAATCTCATCGGTCCCAACTTCTAGTAGGTCATCATCTTCAGCTTTTTGGGAAGACATATATGGCTTAGTATTATTTCGGTTAGGGGAAGCCAACATGGAACCATCACCAACATCATTGTCAATTTTAGAAGGCAAGCTTGTCTCAACAGTTATTGGGAGAGAAGAATCTAGATCATTCTTGCAAACTTTAATTCCACTAAGAGCATGCACTTGACTGTGCAACGATGCCAACTGGGCCGATGTGCCTGAGGATCAAAGGTAACTGTTTGATAAGCCAGTCGCCAAACGCCACTATGAAACACTAAATTCTCGCAAAGTGAATAAGAACGAGCCAAAGGAAGCAAATGACACACTCACCATTAAATACAGGTTCAAGGAAAATTTCATCCTCCAATAGTTGGTTCTTAATCATCGAGATCTCAGGAAGTGTGCAAGGTGCCTTCTTTCTTACACGACGTATATCTTCGGTGTCCATAAGCTGTTTCCGTATCATGCTATTCAGCAAGAAAATATTGTCTTAAGAAGCACCAATGTGAAGTAGAAAAGACGCCACAGGCTGAATGGTGAATGTGAACAAAAATTTATTTAAAAAAAGTGCCATTGAATTAGCTTGACATTAGAGTACCATTTATGCCACATCGGAAAGCCTATTCTAAATCAAAGAGGACTTTAAGAAATGAGAGTAAATCAAAGAACATACTCTCCATGCAACACCATTGTATCATCCATAAGTACTTTTCTTTTGGCAGGGTTGCGTGCAGTAGAACGAGCCCACTTAGAATATGTCACTTCAAAATGTCTTGGTGTTGGCTTTACTTTCAAAACAGAAGATCGCCCAACTGAATCAATCCCCAAATCAAATGAGAACAATCCAAAGTAACAGTTTGTATGCCCAAATAAGCATAAGAAACAAATATCTGTTACCTAAAATTGAGGAGAGCAAATCATCATCATTCGGAACAGATTCAGCAGTTCTTTTAAAACGGACATGCCTAGAAGATTCAGCAGAATTCAAACTTTGCTCAGTCAGCGTACTCTCAGTAAAAGTGCGCTTCTTAGTTGTAACTAATTTGCTCAAAGAATCATCTTCACCTAGCCCCTCTGTTCCTCCATAACTACCCTCTTTAAGCATATCTGTATGAACGTTAGTAACACCTTCTGGTACTGAGAGCAACTTTTCAGGATCAGGCAGCTCAGGTTCCTTTAAACCTAACAATGCTGCCTCCCCACCTCCAGAATTTAGAAAGGTCGCATCATCCAACTGAACTTCAGCATCATTTGGCACATCACACCCATCGACTGGTTTATCAGAATGTCCTATGGCTGACATGCATGGCTTGAGAGAGACAGTAGATGAATCTTTTCCATGGACATCAAGGTTCGAAGAGCTCAAATCCAGGCTAGCTTTGGCTCCAAAATTTTGTGGGATTGATTGATCATCATGACCTGATTGGTCAACTGGGTGAGAAGAGAGTTCAGGTTTGTCTGCTTCTCCATTCTGAAAATCTACAGATGCCTCAACACCTTCAGCCAAATCTAGAGCTGTGTCCCGAGTATTATCTTGACACTGTGAATCAAAAGTAGTCTTACACCCCGATGAACACTCATTTGCTGAAGTATTTTCTAAGCTAGCTTCAACAGGGATTTCTCCTTGAGGATTTGATTTCAACCCACAAGAATGCTCATTCTCTTCAGTTTGCACAAAAGAAGTTGAGCTAGAGTTAATCTTATCGCATGCCTTCCACTTCTCCTCTTTTTTATCGTCAGAAGTAGTTTTTGAGGCATTCTCTGTTTCCATGAAATGATTTTCTGGGTCAATAAGGTCATCGCATGCTGAAACCTCATGTGCCCTGGACAAATTTGGCTCTTCCATCAATCCAGGAGTAGCTGGGGCTGGGGCCTGTGCATAATCAATGGGATCAGCATATTCATCAACAACACCAACCTGCACACAAAAAGTACGATGCACATCAAACATGGCTTACACTCCCCAAAGAGATTTTCAGTAGCCTTTTTACACAGCAGATTGCTGGGTGGAAGAAAACGAAATGGGCAATGTAGTTCAGTCAAGACAGAATTGGAAGAGATATTTGACACATATAAACCTCAACAAATGACATATTTCATCATAACTCCAAGCAAATTACCAAGTTTTCTGCATTTATTGCCCTAGATCCAACATGTTCATCTTGCTTGAATGGGTGCGGTTCAACAGAGGCCTGGGGATCAGCACTGAAATCACATGGAAGATAGCATCAGATATCGGAATCACAGTGCAAGAACAATGACGATTTATGTAGGCTAACCTCTCGTACAAAGCGCCAGTGTCGATCCAATCTTGTCCAAAATCAGTTCCTGCACGAAAAATGGAATCAATTAAGCACTTTTCACAAGTTTACTTAATCCACATATTAGAGCCAAAGTTTGTCTAGAAGAGCTGGGATGAGAACTTTCCATCCTAAGAAATTCTTTCAAATATGATTCAACTACTTATGAATCAATTCAGTTCAGAACTTTAAGTTCCAAACAAAATGAAGTGTGAATAAGAATGTGCTAAAATTGTTGAGTACCTCATCGAGGTCCAACCCAGAAGTGTCACCATCACCAAATCTCTCTGATAAAACAGAAGAGTATTATCAGAAAAAATAAGTGAGAGAAGAAAATTGAAATTCACTAATAATTTATATTCTTGCTTATTATTCAGGGTATTCAGAATATAGTGGAACTGCAGTTTACAAAGATACAAAATGCATGCATAACACTAACCATCAAGGCCAAATTTTGATGTAGAGTAACTGACTCCCTCCATGGTATCTTGAAGAGTAATTTGCTCTTTTGAACTAATATGGTGATCATTGCTGCAAAATTTACATAAGGCATATTAGATGGAACACATTCCACCTTGAAAGCATATTACATAATGTTTACCGAGCATCCTTCCAATACACAGAAGACTATTAAGTTTTCGAAACTAACCCACGGAACATGTCATTCTCAGGCAGTTCAAAATCATCAAGGTCAAACGTTTCGGGCAAGGTAATGGAATGGTAAGGTGCCTTTGACTCTTCTGGAGGTAGATCCACCGCAGCAGAACGGAAAGCCTGCTTGACTTTGAGCAGAGCTTCGCTGCAATCATCAAAGAGGTAGTTCACCTTTCTTGAATATATTCTCACCACGCCAAGGAGAAGATGGCTGGATAACCGTAGCGCAATAGGCACATCGGGAAAAAGAATTGAGTCTGCAAAGCACTGTAATATCAGCAAAGTGGTGACGGAACCCTCGTTAAGCATATTCACCTTCTCCACTAATATATAAGATGCAATTAATAAGAAATTCAGACCAAATATCTGTTTTCTGTTTCCAATTCAACATGCCAACGTCCCTTTCCTATCCTAGTTCAATGTAATGCAAGTTTCTGAATTTTGACACATTATTAAAATGATAAAGCATGATCGTGCTCGTCTTACTATAATTACAACAAAAGGTTGGCATTAATACAACAGAGTTAGATTCATAAAGAAAAGGAATACATCAGTCATAGAATGTGAATAGTATTTCGGAAAAAAAAATATAAATAAATCTTTACCTACAGAAACTCCAATATCCGTATCAGCAACCTGGTTCTTGCGGAGCTTCCGCTCCAGGTGAGCAGCAATCCAAATGGTGCCCAAAGGCCCCTTTTTGGCCAATATGAACTGTGAATAAAACATTTTTGTCCTCTCCCAAATGCTATCCCCCCAAACTAAAATGCTACTATTGTGAACAAGAACAATAATAAACTAATATTGCTTCAAATCTTCCTTCTTTATACAGACAAGAAACCTCGGAATCCTGAACAACGCTTATGGAAAGAAAAACCCAGTTTTTTTCAACTTCAACCAGGACCCAGTTGAGAAACTGGACAAAATTCACCTTCAATTCCCTTTTTTAAACCAAACCCACAATTTACAAAAACCTAGATTCTATACCAGCATTGAAATGCATTAAATAAACCCCAACAAGACACGGCAACCATAATTACTCCTATAACTAGATTTTTTCTTGATAAAAAAAAAAATAAACTAACTCAACTAAACCAAACCAACCCCTCACAAATTTAAGCTGAAACAACTTCATTTTCAGCTGGTCGGACTTGAGCTTCAGCGGTAAAAAAGCATATATCACTGCTCAGAGACATGTTCCAACAAGTGATCTCAAATCGCACCGACGGATCTTGAACTTATCATGTATTGCAAAGCAAATAAAGATATTAATTTTGATTTTTCAGGTAGCGGAAGTATATTTTGAGCTCGTTTGAGTCTCTCTATCTCTCTCTCATTTAAAGGGACATTTTTTTTTTGTTTACGGTAGGTGTAAGAAAGTCAATTGGATCACGAACTTGAACAGAATGGGATCCAGAAACCGACGGTCAGGATTCAATGTTGAGATTGTGTGAACCTACAGGAACCGTCCGATGGAGCATGGCCATTTAACGAGCACGTGACGCTACTAACTTTATTGGCTTAGCGAGCGTTCGATTATCTTACGTTCACATTTTACATCTTTTTTTCATATAAAAGGAGAAAGAAACGGAGATGATAGGAAGATGCTGTTCCTCTGTTCCATCGTTAAATCCTAGCGAAGTCGAGCGATTTCAGACAATCAACGGTCTCCGACAGATTGCTGAAGCTGGAAGATTCAAGGCAATAACACTTTCTTTTATTACAATTTTGTCGGAGATGTCGATTCGATTCAACTGTTTTCATATTCCCACTTGATTTTAGTTGCGGTCATTTGCGTCGTGATGCGTAGTGAATTTTGAATGCTTTAACTGGACCGTCGCAATCAATTGGTCACTGGTGCGTGAGCTGACGGGGTTGATTAGTGTCGACCACTGTGTCGATTTCTTGCATTACAACTCTACTTGGCATTTTGGGAAACGACAAATACGTGGTTTGCAGTGCGTGCAATCAAAAGTGTATTGAATCTCAACATTAACTGCACATGATTTTACTGGTTACTTTTCTTTGGGTATTAGTTACTGCTTCTTGTAGAATTTTCATGAGGAGCTACCTAAAGTCAGGTAGCTGAATCCTCCTCCTTTGAATTGCAACATCGAAAAGCGAAAGCCCTTTACATGGGTGCATGCTGTTAGCAATCTTCTGATGAAAAATGTTATTTAGAGATGAATGTCAACTGATTATCATCTCTTGGAAACAGGCATGGTTCTTGGATCAGTTTGGTGTCCTACATGATGGGAAACAGCCCTACCCAGGGGCCATTACCGCGTGTATGTAACTATGCTCTTAGGCTTGAAATATCGCGGCAACGTTTATCTGAATATCTTCTGCCCTACTTTTTTTTCTTTTTATTTAAAATGGCCAAGATTTGTTAATGATTTAGGTTTGTGCTCGTGAAACAGTAGAAAAGTTGGCAACATGCGGTGCAAAGATGGTGGTTATAAGTAATTCCTCAAGGCGTGCATCAACGACCATCGAGAAGTTGAGGAGCCTTGGTTTTGATCCTTCTCTCTTTCTGGGAGCCATTACAAGCGGCGAATTAACTCACCAGTACCTTCTGAGGTTTGTCTTTCCATTGTTGCATCTACTTTTTCCCAACATAGAAGCATATGCATATGAGTGAGCATGTGTGTGGTTTGGGGTTGAAGTTAAACTTCAGTGTCATGGATTTTTTGCTTTGTAAAGGAGAGACGATCCATGGTTTGAGGGGCTAGGAAGATCCTGTATTCACATGACTTGGGGTGATAGAGGCGCTATATCCCTTGAGGTATGCATGCCAGCATATTCTCTCGGACTTGTTTTTCCCTTTGTAAATCTTCAATTGAACATAACTTTGTTTTCCTTGAAAAGTAGGCAAGGTCCCGACCCTTCACTGAAGCTTTTCAGGGTTTTCGAAAAAAAATAAACATTCATTTTAGCCATAACTTAATATATTAATGTCTCCCATAGGGCTTAGGCCTCCAAGTGGTGGACAATGTTGAAGAAGCTCAGTTTATCCTTGCCCATGGTACCGAAGCCTTGGGGATTTCATCTGGCGATGCTGTTCCAAAGAGCCTCGACGAACTTAACAAAATTTTGGAGCAATGTGCTGCTAAAAGGATTCCCATGGTGGTTGCCAATCCAGATTTTGTCACCGTTGAAGCCAGAGCTCTTCGAGTGATGCCTGGTAAATATAGATCCGTGTCTAATCCATCAATAACCGAAAAATATTGCATTTAGTTAGTCGTCATCATATGAAAATAGGAACATTGGCTGCTACATATGAGAAGCTTGGCGGGGAAGTGAAATGGATGGGCAAACCTGGCGAGGTAATATCTTCTCGTTCTCTAAAACCTGAAAATGATTGGCTGGCAACAGATGTTTCACTTTGATGTAAAACACAAGTTTTTCAACGACGAGCAGATCATATATAAATCGGCAATGGAAATTGTCGGCGTGGATTCTGCTGATTGCATAGGCGTTGGAGATTCTCTCCACCATGATATCAAAGGCGCGAATAAAGTTGGGATCTCTTCGGTTTTTATTACTGGTGGGGTCCACGCTGATGAACTCGGACTCAACAAATTTGGAGATGTTGCTGATGAAGAATCTGTTAGTTCTCTCGCCTACAGACACGAGGCTCGCCCTGATTACGTCATTTCATCGTTCGTATGGTGAAATGATGTTTTGAGACTTTGCGCTTAATCATTATCGGGGCGAAACCGTTCTATGTTCGCCGGCGATAATAGAAAGTGATGCATAAAAACTTGTTATTTGAGGTAGTGTGCCTTTGAGAATAGAAAGTGGTGTGTAAAATTTATTTTGGAAACATGTTTATTTTATATGTGAAAATATCTTATAATGTAGTGAAACGTATTTTGGTTAAATAAAAATGAAATTCAAGTTATGTAACATAATTCGAAATGATAAAATGTAAATTTATGTCTTTTCACTGTTAATTTAAATTGTATTAAAATTATGGTTAGATTGCTTAATCTTTTTGAAATAAAATTATCGTTAGTAATATTTATAAATATAATTCATCATAAAATATTAAATAGAAGTAAAATAGTATAGAGAACCAATACAATAAATAAATTAATTTGTTGAATTATTAAATAATTATATTAAAATTAATATTATTAATAAACTTTGATTCGTTTCTTTAATTTAAAGTTTGATTCTCGAATAATTGAAATTTCGAATATTAATTAATAGAGTAAATCAATTGGAATGGGCCTAGGTAATAGTTACCAATATTTTAAAATAAAGCCCAATAAATATCAGCCCAAGAGGACAAATTAGGTTTCTTTTCTAATCGTCTTCTTCCTCTTACACGAATTTCTAAAAAAATACCAATGTCGACGCCATCGACCACCACCCTTGTAGCGCCCGCCGCCGGGGGGTCGGTCGACCACTCTGACCCCCCTCTGATTCCGTCGCCGGATAATCCCATAGGTTCTTACAACACGGCAATTCAGGTTATCTCGCTAATAGAATTGTCTTGGCAACTTGTTAGCATACTAGGATTCATCCCATATAAAATTGTGAAAAAAAATATATTAAAATTGTCAAGTCTTGGGCATTAGATGAGAGGATCGTGGCTGTGCAGTGTGTCACTGTTCATTATCATTGCTGTTTTGCATGCAGGAACTGATCGTCATTGATGATCTCTTGTCTGCATTGGTTGGGATTGAAGGGAAATATGTTTCAATTAGGGAAGTCCATGGCAAGGATCATTCTCTGACCTTCCACGTAGATGCATCTATGGATTTGGCACTTCAGGCAATAATGTTACCGCTTGATTCTTCTCTACATTGATGTGATGAATGTTCTATTTTTTCTGTGAAAAATTAAGCAATAGAAATGTTAAGGTTGTATGTTTGACAATGCTTGCTTTCTGTGATGTTCGCAGGAATCTGTAAAACGGATATTTCCTCTTTGTGAGAGCTACTTACTAATTAACCAGTTTGTTGAGTTGAGGTCCCAGTTCAAGACTGGTCTTGTCAATCACGCTTTTGCCGCTGCTCTTAGAGAACTGCTTCTTGTACGTTTCTCTTTTGTCATCGTTTCACCCCATTGTGCCTCGGAGTTATTAGATTTCTGTTGGAGAAAATTGGGTTGATGTCAGAAACACATCATTTTTTGCATCAATCATATTCTAATGTGTATATAACAGTGGACAGAGGGTATTGCCTTCCCAGTTATGTATGCCTTTAACAAAACTCCAATACTAGCTGCATCAGTAGTCGCTTGTGTTATGGATATTTTTGGATATTAACCGGAGTCATCATAATACATATGCATTGTTGTAGGATTATCAAACCATGGTGGCTCAGCTGGAACATCAATTTCGAATGGGAAAATTGTCTGTTCAGGGATTGTGGTTTTATTGCCAGGTTTGATTGACTGCAAATAAACTTATTTCTCTTTTGACTATTGAAATTTCATTCTCATTCCGATTCTGACCACTTCTTACAGCCAATGATGGGTTCAATGCGAGCACTATCCATGATTATAAAGAAGGCCATAGCTGATAACCTTATAGGTTCTGGTGTGCTTAATCTTTTGCAAAGTCAGGTCTAGATGATGGCTTCTTATTTTACCCTTAAAATTACAGCTAGATAAACAAGTGTATTATCGTGATGGCTGTTTAATTATTTCAGGCCAAAGTCATGGCAGGTGACCATGTAGTGAGGTCGTTGCTGGAGAAGATGTTGCATTGTGCAAGCCAAGCATATCTGGGAATACTAGAGAGGTGCGACTGTAGCTCGTAGCTTTATGCTACACTAGCTGTTCAGGTTTTTATGTGTAGTTATGTGGGAGTTGGCTTGAAACCGTTTGTTTACCCCCTCTATTCCAACTAAGGGGTGAGTCCCATGCGTCGGTTTGTGGATCGCGGTCTCACACACTAATCCCTACAGGTCCCCATAGTTGGCCGGCCGCCCTACCTGAACCAATCATCATAAAGGTCCCTAGGCTCCAAAAAAATCCCAATTGTGTCGAACTTTCCATTTTTGGAATGGAATAGGATCAAGATCAAACCTTATTCCATAGTATTTACATGAGGTCCTTCTCCCTCCTAACACCCCTGGTATAAGTTCTAGGAAAAGAGAGTCCATCTATTCCCTGATCCCTTCTCTAAGATGGGGAAGCTTTCCTAGAGAGTGAAGGAACGGAGGAAGGCACGAGCCCTATAGAACGAATAAAGAGAGGTCTATTGATGACCGAGCCACTTACTACTCCTTACCTCATTCCCTTGCCACATAAAGGGCTAAGTCGCTGAAGCGAGTCCATTTCGTTTCATTTTTAGTAAAATAGTGAAGGATGTTCCATTAGTATGAAAAAGGTGAATAGTTTGTCTGTTGTAAGAAAACATTTCTGAATTTAAAATGCTACCAAGGTACTTCTAGGGACGTGTCTTCCAACAATAAAACATGTTTAGTGCTTCAGTGGGCATGTGGGTATTAAATAGTGTTCTACGCTATTAGTTTTAAGTATTGGTTTGTCTGCTGAAGACAAGAGTCAATGCAGGTGGGTTTATGAAGGAGTGATTGATGACCCATATGGTGAATTTTTTATTGCTGAGAATAAATCCCTTAAAAAGGTATGGCTCATCCACAAGTGATTAATCCTGGCTGCGAAACTAGTATCTTACAATCTGTTGCTTTTGACAGGAAAGTCTAACAGAAGATTATGATACACAGTATTGGCAACAGAGGTACAGCCTGAAAGATGATATCCCTAGTTTTCTTGCGAATGCTGCTGAAACCATTTTGACCACGGGAAAATATTTAAATGTTATGAGAGAGTGTGGACATAGTATTCAGGTTCGTTCACAATGTTGCTGTTCACAATCTTCTGTTTAAGTATTCCATTACAGAATCTTCTATTGTTGCTCTCTATAGGTTCCTGTGGCAGAGAATTCAAAGTTGACAAATGTTGGTTCTAGTCACCGATATCTGGAGTGTATCAAATCTGCTTATGACTTTGCTAGTGGTGAATTATTGAATCTTATCAAAGAGAAGGTTTTATTTTCTAATGATAAATTTTTGTGTCCTGGTTGACTGCTTTGTTTGGTTGAGTTCGTTAATGACGACTGTTTATTGGCAGTATGACCTGATGGGAAAACTGAGGTCAATCAAGCACTATCTTCTTCTCGATCAGGTAGACACAGACTACGTATAAAAGACTTAGCATCAGAATATTGTCTAGATTCTGTGTTTCTCTTTGGTAATATTTTCTAGTTTGCTGGTGCAGGGTGATTTTCTGGTTCACTTTATGGATATAGCTAGGGAAGAGCTCATTAAGAAGCCAGATGAAATATCTATTGCGAAACTGCAGGTTTGCCATCATTTATCATATAGATCTATGGTTTCTTTACTTTAATGAGTTTGAAAAGGACAGTTTTGTATATGCTACAAATTTTATTTGAAACTTTGCGTCTTCTATGCAGTCGCTACTTGACCTTGCACTGCGATCAACAGCAGCAGTGGCCGATCCATATCACGAGGATTTAATATGTTGTGTGGTTAGTGCTTTATACTTCTAACTTATATTCTTGTGTGACATGGAATTACTTATGCATAATTAGCTTAATGAAAACCACTTTTTCACACCAGGAAAGAACCACTCTGTTGAAAAGGTTGGGTGCATTGAAAGATTTGCAGATGAGCCAAATTATTAATGAGATTAGTAATCTAGAAGAACCCATGAGCATTACTGGCTTGGAGACATTCTCGTTGAGTGTCAAGGTTTGTTAGCGCCTGATACCGTCTCTTTGTTTCTTTGATCCTTTTATTTGCAGGCCTTTTATTCACTCTCTGCTAACATGATTTTGTATTTCAGATCCACTGGCCATTGTCTCTGGTGATCTCGAAAAAAGCATTAACAAAATATCAGCTGATATTTCGTCTTCTGTTTCACTGCAAGCATGTGAATAGGCAGCTTTGTTCAGCATGGCAGCTACATCAAGTATGTATTGAGCATCTTAAAACTAACTCTTTCTTGATATCGATCAACCTTTCAGATAACTGTCTGAATCTGTACTGTAGGGTCTTCGCAAACTTGATATGCAGGGCATAGCAATTTCTGTATCCTCTCTGCTGTGCCGCAACATGCTTAAGTTTATCAACAGCCTTCTACATTATATGACGTTCGAGGCAGGTTCATTTCTTATATATCATTACCTTGTCTGATGGACCCAGACTTGTGTTCGCAACCTTTGGATATTGCTCAATGAAAACAGTGCTTCTAGAACTGACATTCGAGCTATTTAAAATTGTTGTCTTACATTGATATCGTAAGCCTTTTAGAATAGAAGTCCGAGTTGTCGCTAATTTGCTGTCATATTTGATTGCTCTAATTTCGGTTATATATATTATTGTTTCTGATGGTGTCATTATTGCTTCAAGGTTATTGAGCCTAATTGGCACGTGATGCACAGTAGACTTCAGACTGCAAAGAGTATCGATCAGGTATGCAAAAATGCCAATGCATCTGTTTAAGCTGCTTTATCTTTATAGAGTGCATTTCTGAACAAAAAACAGCTTTGTAGTTGGAATTTGATAATTAATATTCAATCATCTACGGTTGTGTGCATGCAGGTTATAGAATACCATGACTTTTTTCTCGAGAAATGTTTGAGGGAATGTTTGCTGCTTTCGCCCGTTCTTCTCAAGGTATGTAGCCTGCACAATACTCTTCATACAGATTGTTTACGTTCTTGTTTTATAGTTTTCCAATTTTAATTTTAGTTCAAGTAAATGTATCATATGATATATGGTGTTCAAAACCAGTCACAAGCGACAAAAATTTCCTTTTTTAGGACCTAACTTAACCTTTTAGTTTGTATCCGTTGTTCAATTTAGTAACATCCTTAAGAAACCAATATCTTCAATCGAATCTTCAAAGTCCCGCTCTACGAGATCCCTCTTGTCAATAATAGCACCCTTTCCGCAAATTGCAGAAGCTAGAGAAGATGAAGTTAATCTGCCTTCAGTATGCAGCAGCCGCTCAATGGTTGATCACTTATTCAGCTGACACTCCCAAGAGCGACAGCCCTGAAGTGACTAAATACAAGCACTTGAAGCTGCGCATCCCATCTCAAACTCTTAAAATAACATCTGAGAATGCTTCAGTTATCGAATCAATCTTGTATGTTTCTCATAACTCTCTCTCTCTATTTGCACACATATCCCCTCTGTATGCCTAGATGATAATTTTACTTCTTTTGCAGGAAGTTCGAGAGGGAATTTACTGCCGAGCTTCGCAGTCTAGGGCCTATATTAAGCAGCAGCTCACACACAGAGCCATACTTGACTCATCTTGCCCAATGGCTTCTAGGCGCCGAAAGGGGGGACTAACCCATGTAACAGCTGAGTTTGACTCTCTTTTAGCTAGCGTCAGCTGTCTTTATCTTGTGTCATTCTGTTGTATTATATTTGTTTGGCATTTTCCTAGGTTGTTTTTCTGTGCTGCAACTTAGCTCGACAGCTACGTAAGAATATGTTGTTAGAGTTTGATTTTGGTCGCTGCTGTCAAATTGTGTCGTTCTTTCAATGAGATCGCTGTGATTCTTGCCTCCTCAACAGCAGCCAAAAGAATAAATACTATTGGTGAAATAACCGTACAAAAGATTCTTCTATGGGCGGATCTGATAAACGAACTTTGAAGCAAGGGGCGGAGAAAATATCATAAAGATGAAGTAAAAATATAAGCAAAAGACAATCGTGCAAAACAATGTGTTTCTTTGTCTGTAATGATTATGGAGTGCTAAGCAATTGATATAATTAATGAATTAGCTGTCCAACAAAGCTGCTTGCTTGTATTGGACAGGCAGATAGATGGGAGAGGATACATGCAAAAAGCATTAGTTTGATTGCCTTCTAAGACAAGTTCTAATCATTACAAAGTGAGCAACTACACTCCCACTTGATTGCTCTTCACTCTTCTTAATTTCTGTTATTCCCACTGCTGAATGTTTGTTCCAAGCCATGATTCTTGAGCTTGGGTTGCAAATATCTACCTGACATTATTTGAAAATATATGATACATTCTCAAGGGAAATATAGGACAGTTTGCATTAGCAATGGAAGACAAAGTTAGTCAACTGTTAATTTTCAGCTATGGGCTGATTGTGTGGATTCTTGTCACTGATGCCACCACTGATCCTCAAGACGGTAAGAACTTCGTATCTTTTCTCATTTTCTTTTCTTTTTCCGTTGTATGTGTCGATAGTTGCAATGAGTTAAGGATATTTGTGCAGCTGCGGTGCTTCGATCACTTAAAGATCAGTGGGGAAGCACGCCGCCGAGCTGGGATAAATCAGACGATCCTTGTTCTTCGTGGGATGGAGTCTCTTGCAACAATACGAGGATTGTGTCTTTGTGAGAACAGTTAGTTTCTTTCTTCAACTACTCTGCTCGATCAGCATATTTTTCATTAAGATGTGTATTCAATGTGTGTGCAGAGGACTGTCCACAATGGGGTTGACAGGCACGATGAGCGGTGACATCGGTGGTCTAACCGAATTGGTTTCCCTGTGAGTTTTTCTAACTCGAAATGAGAAAAACAAACACGAATCTTAGGATTTTTTTCTTCCTTTTATAAATTCTTCCTCGCCTGAGATTCTACGAAATTCTTGGAGTGCAGAGACTTGTCTTTCAATCCCGGACTCAACGGTCCGCTCTCGCCACATCTCGGAGATCTGAAGAAATTGACAATTTTGTAAGAATCTTATATGTGTTAGAATTGATTAGCAAATTGCTTATGCCAACATTTCAATTCATGTTTATATGCAGAATTCTAGCTGGATGCAGCTTTACCAGCAGCATACCAAGTGAACTGGGAAACCTCTCAGAGCTAACATTTCTGTAAGAATTTTTTTTTGTTCAATATTGAGACTGATTGATTGACCTTGTTATAAATTCAATAACAGTCCACTATTGAACAACAGAGCCTTGAATTCGAATAATTTCACGGGCGAAATACCGCCTTCTCTCGGTAAACTCTCGAACCTATACTGGCTTGATCTTGCCGAGAATCAGTTAAGTGGATCGATCCCAGTTTCATCGGCGTTTGGTCCTGGGCTAGACCAGCTTAAGAAGGCTAAGCACTTGTAAGAGAAACAATGCTAGCTAGTCGATTTCGAGGATACCATATTTTTTTTAACTGAGATGTCTTTTTTTTTTTCTGTCAGCCATTTCAATCAGAACAAGCTCTCCGGCGAAATTCCAAGCCAGCTTTTCAACTCAGACATGTCTCTCATACACGTGTAAGTTATGCGACGCCTTAAAAAAAATTCGCTAATGGCTCGTTTTGCCTCGCAATATGTAGTTCTTCAGTTAAGTGTTTATAACCTAACAGGCTTTTTGACGGAAACAAATTGCAAGGGAGCATTCCGTCTACTATAGGATTGGTTCAGACAATCGAGGTCGTGTAAGTCGAACTTAAACAATTTTCCCATACGCCGAAATATTCGTATAATGCGATCGATCGAATGAAGAAAAAGGTGATATACATCGTCTTTTTCAGTCGCCTCGATCGAAACTCGCTGGGAGGAAGCGTGCCATCGAATCTCAACAACCTCACCAGCTGCATTGAGTTGTGAGTATTTTATCGAATTTTCGAGTAACTATAAAATACTTAAGCTCATTGTGATTGTGTCTTTCATTCATCGTAGGAACTTGGCTCACAATTCGTTGAATGGACAACTGCCGAACCTAACAGGAATGAACTCTCTCAACTACGTGTAAGAACCTTTATTGTACGTGCAATAAATCTAACGTTAAATCAATTCAGAATAGCAAGTTTAGTTGTCTGTACTGTAACCTCAACAGAGACTTGAGCAACAACTCTTTTACCAAAACAGAATCGCCAGATTGGTTCTCGACTTTACGTTCGCTAACCACTTTGTGAGCATTATTATTTCGTCTCTATTCTTACAGTTGTTCAAAAGGAACGACCTAACGATGTCTGAACATTTCCCGCTACTTATAGGATTATCGAACATGGACCATTGGAAGGATCTGTTCCGCAAGAAGTATTTGCTTTACCTCAGATTGAGCAAGTGTGAGTTTCTTTCTGTCTGACAAAAATAACAAATTCCCAGTATGGGCTGTAATTAATTCTCCGTTACTTCCATCCTTCGCAGAAAACTGAAGAACAATGCCTTCGGAGGCAAGTTAGACCTCGGCGGGAACATAAGCCAAGAACTCGAACTCATCGATCTTGAGAACAATGATATCTCATCCGTAACAATCGGCTCAGAGTACAAAAACACATTACTGTAAGTAATACTTTCACCACTCATTTTCATGCTTCTACCAAATAAAAAATAAAAACATTCTCATACTCAACTATATATATAATTACCATTGTCGCAGGTTAATAGGCAACCCTGCATGCACCGGCTCTCTAGAAAACACCGTGTACTGTCAAATTCAGCAGTCACAAAAGCCTTACTCGACCAGCCTCGGGCGCTGTGGTAGCCAAATATGTACAAGCGATCAGAAGATAAATCCGCAGAGCTGCGACTGCGCTTATCCATACGAAGGCACTTTGTACTTTCGAGCGCCTTTCTTTCGAGATTTATCCAACGCCAGTCTGTTCCACTCGTTGGAAATGAGCCTTTGGACTAAGCTTAGCCTATCGCCAGGCTCAATCTCTTTGCAAAATCCATTCTTCAACGTCGACGACTATCTTCAAGTGCAGCTGTCACTTTTCCCGAGCAACGATAAGTACTTCAACAGATCGGATGTTCAGAGGATAGGGTTTTATCTGTCTAACCAGACTTATAAGCCTCCTAAAGAGTTTGGCCCGTATTATTTCATAGCGTCTCCGTATATATTCGAAGGTGTGATCGATGGAGGAAGCGCTTGCTTCTGTAATTTGATTTACTGCCACACTACGTTATTACAGCTAACGATACATTTTTCAGACGGCCATGCGAGGAATCATCTAGGCCCAGGCATGATCGCCGGGATAACAGTTGCTTCAGCAGCTATGTTCTTGCTATTAGCTGGGCTTGTGAATTACGCCGTTCGACAGAAGAGAAGGGCCGAACAAGCCATATCACTAAGCCGCCCATTCGGTATATATATTGTACTAATTCTCTTCATTCGTCGATGCATTTTCTTGATCTTATTCCATCTGTTTAATTTCATGAAAGCGTCTTGGGGCCAAGGCGGAAACAACAGTGGAGGCGCGCCTCAGTTGAAAGGAGCAAGATGGTTTTCTTACGACGAGCTCAAAAAGTGCACAAACAACTTTTCCGAGAGCAATCAGATTGGCTCGGGCGGCTATGGCAAGGTTTGCTAATTAATTTTTCGGAATTCATTTCTTAGTAAACTAAGCGTTAGTTACATTCGTATACATACTTTTCAGGTGTATAAAGGTATACTTTCGAGCGGGCAAATTGTCGCCATAAAACGCGCTTCAAACGGTTCCTCGCAAGGCTGCTCGGAATTCAAAACAGAAATCGAACTTCTCTCGAGAGTTCACCACAAGAACCTTGTCGGGCTCGTGGGATTCTGCTTCGAACACGGCGAACAAATGCTCGTTTACGAGTTCATGGCTAATGGAACGCTCAGGGAAAGCTTATCAGGTAATAAAAAAAGCGCGTTTACAGTCGACTAATAAATATCACATCAACACCACGCATATATTTTACGTCGCCAGGAAAAAGCGGAATTCAACTAGATTGGAAGAGAAGGCTGAGAATCGCCCTCGGCTCGGCGCGAGGATTGGCTTACTTGCACGAACTCGCTCATCCGCCCATAATCCACCGCGACGTTAAGTCCTCAAACATCTTATTGGACGAAAACCTAACAGCTAAAGTCGCCGATTTTGGCCTGTCCAAGCTCGTCTCAGATGGCTCGAAAGCGCACGTCTCAACCCAAGTAAAGGGCACGCTGGTAATAAAAAATCCTTCGACGAGCGCAATTAAAATAACCGCTATATAACACAACGTAAATTTTTTTTTGCCAAAAAATCCTTGAAGGGTTATTTAGGCAGAGCGATCCAGAATACTACATGACGCAGCAGCTGACAGAGAAGAGCGACGTATACAGCTTCGGCGTACTGATGCTTGAGCTTATCACGTCGAGGCAGCCCATAGAGAAAGGAAAGTACATCGTAAGAGAAGTTAGGGTATCGATGAACAAAAAGGACGAGAATTTTCACGGTCTAAAGGGATTCGTCGACCCTTTGATTAAAAATGCGCCCAGCCTCGCGGGTTTTTCGAGGTTCGTCGAGCTTGCCATGCAGTGCGTTGAAGAAGCTGCTTCTGACAGGCCAACGATGAGCGAAGTCGTTAAACTGTTAGAAGGCATACTTCAGCACGACGGTCTGAATACGAGCTCGACAGCTTCTGCTTCTTCGTCTGCCACTGATTTTGCAAACGGCGGCTTAAGGCATCCTTATTACGATTCTCTGCCGAGGAACAACAATGGTAATGAGATTACGAATGCTTTTGATTACAGCGGCGATCCTTACACGCTTCAGCTTAAGGTTGAACCCAAGTAAAGGATTATTCTTTATCTTTTTATGTGACAATTTTTCGACGGAAAGTATAGTGTCTGGCGATTTTTCTATTTTAGATGAACATCGTACGTCTATTACTGTCGATATTATGAGAAATCAATATAACGTCAAGAAGATCGATGATGTTTCGATGCATTGTGAGGCCCTTCTAACCTAATATAATCATACATGACATGCGCGAACTTTCCTGCTCGGGCTTGTCTTAAGAAAATCTTGTTTCTTCCTACGACGAGCGAGCTTTCTCCGACGTGAATGCTATAGAAGCGATAAATCCCATGAATGCCGTGTCTTGCCAAGGCGTTGTCCTTTCCTATCAACCCCGTCGTAAAATTGGGCGCTCGTTCGCTCGACGGGTCATTATTGAAACTCACCTTAATCAACACGAACCCATATATATCAATATGTACATACACACATATATAGTTTGGCATAATATACAAATAATATGAATTACTTGCAATTCGGCTCCGTTGGCTGATGCGAGGGCTATGTGAAGGGTGTAATGTGACTCCTTATCGACTTCTTTGAGATCGAATTCGATGGTCCATGTCGTCGGCTGGTACTGATTATTCCCAAGGTTCCTGAATTTTTTTTTGTCCTAAACCATTGGAAGAGATAACCTCGTATGTACGTAATAAACACACATGATAATTATATATGTACGAACCTTGTGACGTGTGCGAAGAACCAGTCTTTCTTGTAATCGCTAACTCCAACGGTGAAGAGTAAGTCGGTCTTAGGGTATAGATCTTGGTAACGAGCCCATAATCCATATTGCCTGAATCTGTCGAGAAAAATCGATCGATTGTGAATAATTGTATACGAGCATTTTATTTATATTAAATAAGAAAATAGAGAAAAAAATATAAGGAAGAAACTTTTCGACGGGTCGCGGGAATTGGTGGATCTTGAACTGGTTGGGAGGGTCGGGAATGAAAAACTCGGCCGCCGTTCGGTCGGGAATTCCGATCTCCCACAAGGTGGCGCCTTTCCGAGGAGCCTTAAAGATCATATTTTTTATATCGAACGATGACCCTAATTAATTAACAAAAATATACATATTAGGTTTTTATTGAGTAACATGGGATTTGATGAAGGAATAATGGTGTTGAAAAAACCTGGGGTTATAGTGATGTCTGAGCTATGCTTGTAATCGCCGAGAGTCCCGGGATGCCAAGCGAACAAGCTGTAAGTCCCAGGTATCACGTTCTTTATTACGAAGTTCCCATTAATGTCCGTTTGAGTCCAAAATTGGTAACCCTAATTTGAGATCCACAAAGAAAAATGCTAACTTTAGTAACTACAAATTAGGGTTTCATCCTATGCTTATTAGATTGAATGAGTACTTTGCCCTCTAATTGCCACGAGCCAGCATCTCCAGGCGGTGCGAGCCCCACGTAAGCTAATGCGCCCGGCACCGTAATATTGTTCGCAAAGCTGCACATGAACCATAAACATATTTACGACGCAATCAGAGATCATTAATGTATGTGTAATAATGCGACTTTCTGCGGTAATATTATTACGTATCACGAACGAGAAATTGCCCTCTTATGGATCCCCTTTGGCTCGACTTGACAAAGTCTTTCGAGCGGGGGAAACTATAAGGCCAATGGCTCACCTCCTTCTTCATCTGTTTTATTAATTAGGGTTAACATAAGCAAAATGAAAAAGCAAAAGAAACAACCACTGTAAGTTTTTGCCCGAGTTTGTATGTTAGTCTTCTTTCCCTTGCAAGGATTTGCCAAGGATGGGTACTTGCCAGATTACGTCATAGGCATCGAGTCATGAGATATGTAAACTGGGCCGAAGACCTTCTTCCAATGAGTCCTTTCAGCTAGAGCTGAGATCATTGGCAACCCACTGTAAGTTAATGGGCGAGTTTTGTACTCGTTTCTTTGCGTCTTCCGAAAGGATCGAAGGATTTGATTTAGGCTCGGCAGAGTTGAGATAGACGTAAACTGGGCCGAGGACCTTCTTCCAATTCTCTTCCTCGTCGAACTTTAGAGCTTGATCATACCCTGCATAATGTAGGCTTATTAACATCTGCAATAATCAAGAAAGAAGAGAAAGTCTTGGTTAGTATTATTACTTGATAGAAACAAAGTCGAGTATATAACCACACACACACGCGCACAAATTTATACTTACAGAAAGTGCGACAGGGCCGACATGAGAGGTAAGATCTTGCTTGAAAGGGCCTCCCATGCGAAACTCGTTGCTCGGTGTAATAACCCAAAATCCCACTCTATCGCTGCTTACCCAACCATGGACTAGACTGTCTTGTTGTCGCTCGAGTACAAGTACTTATCATCCACCTATTAATAATTTATACGTAAGTTTTATCATTCAAAAATCTGCAAAAAGTCTATCGATAAATCAAGCTAATTATCACCTCTCCGTTGAACTCAGGGTTAGTAGGGTTTGTTAAAACAACAGCTTCTCTGTAATCTAGGGTTTGGCCCGTCGCATGATCCCTACCAGTCGGCATGTATCTTTGCCTATCGTCAGACATGGCCATGTACTCAAACCTTTTATTTATTCAGATATAATCATCATCGCATTTTCAGTAGACGACGTTATTTATTACATAGGAAAATAATGCGTGTGTAAGAACATAACTATACATACTTGTTTTGTCGAAGCTTGTATACGATTCTTCCTTCATGAATGTCGAAAGCAGGCCAACCTTTTAACCTCTCCATTACAGTATAAGAATAGAATCCAGGAGAACCAGCCAACATCACATATCTGCACATATATATTAATATATACATATATATATATATATGTATATAACCTCAGGTTTTTATAATGAATCTTCAATTAATAGTTCTATTGCCTTTTATCGATGTTTAGAGGAGATTCGGTTCCATTGGAGGTCCATTTTCTAGTAAATGAGATCTCTATCTGATGTTCATCGTGCCTAATGATCTTGTAAGTATTTCCAAGTAAGCTGCATTAATTAATCAGCGGTGCAATAAGCAAGCCATTAATGGAGAAGTTTAAAGCTGCTCTAAGAAGAAAACAATGAATTGAAAACATACTGACGATAAATTAATCAGTTTTTTTACGTACTTGTCTACACCAGGATTAACGTTGCCCGGTTTGCTCCAAACGATATCCCAATGCCTATATATACTATGTATATTTATATTATTCAAGATTAAACAGAAATAGCTATATAGATATATATATATATATTTATCATAATTATGTAAGCGTTACGTAATTATACCCTCGATCATCTGCTTTAATGAATTGAGATTCGAGCAAGTTCTCGCCCCCTTTGTACGTAATATCAGTGACATAGCCACCTGGAATTCCTAACGTTACGTTTGCAATGCCATTGCTCATCACCACCTATGAATATGATATGATCAAACAATAACGATACGTTACATACATACATACATACATACATACATACATACATACATACATACATATATCGTGATTTAGACGTAAATTACTTGATTATCCTGTTGATACAACTCCACTCCCAAAGCTGACGAACCGTCCTTACTGTACGAAGATCGTGATGTAAGAGATAAAAGGGGTGAGAAAAAACAAATGAAGACATTAATAAAGAAACAAAAAATAATAAAGATTCTGACTAAAGATGCAGTAACGGGGATTTCATGAAGTGGTATATACTAGTATTTTCATCGTTACGCCACAAAAGGAGAACCAATATGAATTTGGTAACTTAATTTTGAAGTATATTAGTTATAGCTTACCCCTTTGTCGTATGTTTCGACAGGGAAACCATGAAAGACGAAAGCAAAACGGCAGCTTGTAGTAGTAAGAAGGCTCTCAGCATCCCCATTGTGCTTTTTCTTAAATTCTCTAGCATGAAAACCACCATATGTAATTCAATTATGTACTTTTGCCACTTCAAAAATTAAGGCTGTCGCCACTAAACTATTAATCATGCTACAAGAAAAGGTAATGAAATTATGTAGAAGAATGAAGTGAGAGATTTCATAGGTTATTCAGCGGATAGTGTATTAACTGCAATTTCTATTAATTGGAAAGAAAAATCCGTACAGAATGTCTTAATATTTTCTTTGAGAACACCAAATCTTCGACTACATAATTTAGAATGCATGCAGAAGTTAATGAGATTTTCTCATCAGATACAGTTTGCTCAGCCTTATTACTGGTAATGAATATTGTATCAAAATACTCATATTTAAGTTTCCACTTCTATAGAACGTTTCTTATATTATCATAATTGTCAAAACACTCGTGGAAATCAATCTCTACTCATGCACTCTTGTTTAATTAAACATTAGGATATAAATAAAAGCGTACACCTTTCATTAATATGCATCACGGGTTCGATCGAAGCTGAGTAGCAAAATTAAAAAGTTAAACAAGTAAAAGGAAAAAAAGCAAACTATAATAACTCTTTCTTTAATGATCTGAGTCTTCCTCGGATTCCGAGTCCGTAATCTCCTCTCCACCGTCCGATCCCATGCTTTTGTCCCCATCGTGATAGTATTTCCCCGACGATCCAAAGCTTCTCCGCCTACTCTTCGCCGACCGATTATTCCGACGGTGGTCGCTACTTCCGCCGCCGCCGCCGCCGTCCCACTCACCCTCCTCCTCGCTGCTGTAATCTTCTTCTCCGGCGACTGCAATATCTCTCCTCGAACTCAAACGCAAGCTGAAGCCGACGCTAAAATCTCCCGACCCACTGCTGCTCCTCGAACTCGACGAATCCATCCTGGCCGTCCGTTTCATCGACGGCGGCGATCTCCCTCCATCATCTCCATCTTCTTCCTCCTCATCGGAGCTGTTCGAACTAGTGGTGCGGCGGCTCTCGCTCTTGTTGCGGTAAGAAGAAGAGAAGTTGCTCGACGACCTCGTCGAGTTTCCGAATTGGCTTATCGAGTCGACCCTCGACGATAAAATGGGAACGAGGCGGTCCGGGATCGGAGCCTCGGGAGGAGCCACGGCTAGGAATGCGAGCGCGGCCGAGACGTCGGCTATCAAGGGACGGGCCTGCGGTTCGTCCTGTAGGCACATAGCGGTTACCCCGACGGCTTGGTTTAGGCTCGTCACGGGGAATGCGTTGCGTAGGAGCGGGTCTGCCATCTCCGGGAACTTTTTCGGGTCGTGGAAATACTGCTGAGCCTATTCGTTGTTAAAAGACATAAAACAGTTATATATGTTCTTAACCAGCCATCACTTTACCTAAAAGCTAGCTTAATACGAAGGGGATTGCATCGTGTTTTAAATTTATATATTTTATTCCCAAAACGCCCAATGGTAGGTTGATTTATTTTATTATCTAGCCTCGAGCGTTAGGATTTATGGGTACCCGCACGTCTCGCTCTGATTCCATGTTCAATGATCACTTCACCAAATCGTGGAACATCTAAGGGTTTGCACCATATTTTATATATATATACTACTTACCCAACTAACTAGGTTTTGCTCGTCTGCGGGTTTGGAAACGTCGACGGCCCTACGACCGGTGATTAGCTCGAGCAGAATGACTCCAAAACTGTACACGTCGGACTTCACAGTCAGCTCGCCGTGCCTCTCGTACTCCGGCGCGCAGTACCCAGAGGCCGCCATCACGCTCGGGGCGGCGTGCATCTTATTACCCCCCTGCACGAGCTTGGCGAGCCCGTACTCCGACAACCTAGGATTGTTATCCCCGTCAAGCAAAATGTTCGACGACTTCAAGTCTCGGTATATGATTTCGGGCTTGGCCGTCTCGTGCAGGTACTCGAGCCCCTGTGCTATGCCCGACGCGATCTTCATCCTCGAGCTCCAATTTAAGGGACTCTTACCATTCTGAATTTCTGCAAACAAACATATGACTTATAAGCGAAATTTCATTCGTAGAGCGAGTAGCCCACAAGCTTCATATGCACGCCGGATTGGGCTATATAGTGTGTAATAACGAATGATTACCGAATAAATGGCTCTTGAGAGAGCCAGACGGGACGTATTCGTACACAAGGATTCGTTGTTCTCCGTCGGCGCAATAACCGATCAGCTTGACGAGGTTAGGGTGGCTTAGACGGCTCAACGAAGAGACTTCGACTTGGAATTCTTTGCTTGCTTGTGTACCATTTCTGTCTAGTTGCCTAACAGCAACAATCTGTGTCAACAAAAGAAAGAAAGAAGAGAGATTGTTGCAATCAACTCTCTCTTGTAATAATAATAATACTCATTATTGCATGAACTATATATATATATATATATATATGTATATATACCTGTCCGCTTCGCTGTTGAAGTGTTCCTCTGAAAACTCTTCCATATCCACCTTCGCCCAACAGACATTCTTGGCGGAAATTCTTGGTCGCCGTGGCGAGTTCTCTGAAATTGAACACCTTACACGTTTCGCTTTCTGCTGCTAAATTGTCGCTGTTGTTCGAATCGGCTGGCGTTGGATGATTTGGTCTTATGTTGTTATTTACTGTAGTAGAAAAAAGACGTATAGATTTATTGTTCATCAACAAACGGCAGCTCAACGCAAGAAAAAAGAAAAGATTAGATTTTTATACCAGGCGGCGGTGGCGTGGTGAAGGCGGTGGGCTGAGCGACGGCGGCGTCTCCGTCGTTGGCATTATTATATTCGGCGGTGCTTTCCTTTTGCTGCCTATTTTGGAAACATGGGAAGCAATTCATGTCTTCAGGCTCCGCGACAAAACCAGCAGCAACCCTCCGACAAGTCTTTCTTTAATCTATGCAATATTTATTACAGTAATTGAGTCCGATGAATTCTTTTTGTCTCCTTCTCCTTTTCCTCGCCGTGTGTATCCTCTCCACAACGATGATAGAACGAATCGATGAATCCAAATCCTTGTTATGCGTGCATATGAAAAAGAAGCTCATCAATTGTTATTATTATATCAGGTTTTGAAATTTAACCATGGAGCATAGGTGAGGTTATTTAGCGCGTAGGGTCCTCGAGGAGAAACGAAGGACCCCTTTACGTTACGAAACTGCGAAATAACGCCTGCAAAAAGATTAAAAAATGGTCGTTGGAGAAGAAATGAAAAAAAATAAGATAGGAAACGAACAATCGTTTTCCTAAAAATTCCGAAAGACTCCGTTTCGCTCGACTCCAAGAGAAATAAGGGGAGATTTCGGTGGTGTGCGGACAATCTTATTTATGTTATTTGAATTCGCTCATAACCAATAATCCTTATTTTGAGGTGCCCAAGAGACGACGAAACTAATGACGGACAAAACCATATTTAATTGGGTAATTAATTCATGATATTTGTTAATGTGATATTTCAAGATAAATCCTTCGTTTTGAAGTAACTACCTCCAATGCAAGCCACGTACGCAATTCCTTGGGATTCATTCTTCCACGTTGCTTGTCCCCATAAATCCGCGTCATCACTATCAAAGCAATAGAAAACCCAAGAAAATCTATGAAATAGTTGAGAAGAAGACGGCTAAAATAGAACATAGTATATTCTGCCGATGAGCGCCACAACACATGAAAAGCCCAAGCCCTCGACGCCGGCCCGCCGGTCAAGGAAAGGGTGCATGCGCGGCAAAGGCGGGCCGGATAATGCCACGTGTACTTACCGAGGCGTACGCCAGCGCACGTGGGGAAAGTGGGTCGCCGAGATAAGGGAGCCCAACCGTGGGGCCCGCGTCTGGCTAGGGACGTTCGACACGTCACTCCAAGCCGCGCGTGCCTACGACGACGCGGCTAAGAGGCTCTATGGCTCGTGCGCCAAGCTCAACCTTCACCATCGGTCACCGTCGTCGTCCGAAGATGAGGAGAGATTATATTTACACGGAGGAGTAATCAATAACGAGAACGACAGCAATGGAAATAATAATCGCTCTGAGGACGACGCCGATGAGCCCATCAAGTCGATGTTAAAGGATGTTGACGCGCCGACGTTGCTCGGTGAAGAAGGCGGCGATGGGAATAATAAGCATAGGAGTAGTGGTACCATGAGCTGGTCGGAATTGTACTTTCCCGCCGGAAATTTTACACAGCCTCCCGGCGAAGACGGTGACGATGATGTCGGGGAGATTACGTCGGGAGGAGTGCCTTATAATTCCGATGATTTCCTAGTTCCATGGGCCTTTTAGTTGGCATTAGTATTTGATATGTATATAAGATATAAGTTCAATGCTAGGGAGTAGCAGTAAGCTATTTTATCTCAAGTTGAATGTCGTCGTTTCAATTTTGTTACACTATGTAGTATAGAGCGAATGAATAGATATACGGATAATAAAATATATGCTTATCTTCAATCAACATCCGAGATGCAGTAGTGACGTAGGTAGCAGTTGATGTTCAAAGCTGCGACTAACCTTAGTTAAAATGAATAATTTCTTAAAGATAAATGAAAAAAGAAGAAAACCCCCCCAAAACAAAGGAGTGACTGAGAAGAAAAGAAAAGACAGTTAGTTAGTTGGGTCTTGGAGGAGAAGAATTAATGGCGAAGATTGATTGGTGACAGACAGAGAAGAAGAGCCATGCACAGATCGATGCTTTACTCCTACGTATGTAGGACTCTCGGCAATAAATTAAAAAGACTCGTGTAATAAAAGAGAACGAAGGTAGGTTGCGAAAGACAATTGAATGCATACTTTGATTGTACTCTCCTTCTCAATGCCGCCATTAATGCGATGGGCAGCTTCCTTCTTCCGTCTTTCTTTTGGCTGCTGTAATAACTTGAGAAGAATGTGATACAGTGATGAACGAAATATGGCTTCAAGAAAAAACCGTTACTTTAATACCACTCTTGCAGTATTCTATCGAATAATCTTGCTCCAGTGCTTTCTCGTCTCCATGAAATCTACGCCCATTTCTTCGTATAACATCGCAAACTACACAAGATATAAACAAGTTAGCAGCTTGAGGCTAGCAAGGATCCAAAGGCGTTTGAACAAGATCAACAAGCCTCCTCTCCTAACCATCGAGGTAATAAATAACATCTCATTCCATCATTTATCATATAATGTCCGAGTTTTTTGTTGATCTTATTCACTGTGTTGTGTTCTTCATCAGAGCCCTGATGGAGACATAATAGACTGCGTCCTCAAACGAAAGCAGCCAGCTTTAGATCATCCTCTCCTAAAGAATCACAAAATCCAGGTTATAAATAATACACAGCACTGGAAAGTGTTTAGCATTAGCAACGTAAAACTAATCATAACCGATGAATTTAGCAGAGGGTTCCACCGAAAATCCCGAGAACAAAAGCAGGCGACAACCAAGAACAACGAAAATCCAAAGCGAGCAACGCCACAGTTTCCAGCGCATCAGACGGGTTCAAAGGCGTGTGGCAGTTATGGCACGCCGAGGGGCAATTCTGTCCGAAAGCCACCGTCCCAGTACGTCGCAGCACTGCGATCGACGTTTTGAGGGCCAAATCGCTGCACGACTTTGGCAGAAAGCCTAAAAGTTCGACGCCTATCGACCCTTCTCGTCCTCAGAAGGCCCTCGTTGTTGCGGCCGACGTTGGCGGATATGGCCATGAGGTTCTGCTTTTTTGCAAGCCATTGGTTTCATGCTATATAAAGCTATATGTCTGAGAATCCATTCATCAAAAAAACTATTAACTGGAAATTAAAACTGCTTACTTATATAATATCAGCACGCCATCGCTTACACTAAGTCGTCGGGCGATGATATATACGGCGCGAGAGCCACTATCAACGTGTGGGACCCGTTTGTCGAAGCCAAGAACGAGTTCAGCCTTTCACAGATTTGGGTCCTCTCGGGTTCTTTCGATGGGTCCGACCTCAACAGCATAGAAGCTGGCTGGCAGGTAGGAGCACCTATTCAATGACCGAATATATCAAGCATAGCCTTCTCTTTGACGCATTTTAACATATACCTCTTAGACATTGGATTTGTGAAGCTTTCGTCTTTCCTTCATACTAGTCAGGTTAGTCCAGAGCTGTACGGAGACACCAGACCGAGGCTCTTCACTTACTGGACGGTAAGAAACTCTCATCTCTCTAGTTCTATCTTTCTTTTAGCTATTTATGTATGTATACGCGCACACACAATGAACGGAAACGTATGTATATGCTTTGCAATAATTCTCAGAGCGACGCTTACCAAGAGACGGGCTGCTATAACCTTCTTTGTTCGGGATTTGTTCAGACTAGCAGCAGAATAGCCATCGGAGCTGCTATTTCGCCGGTGTCGTCCGCCGACGGCGAACAGTATGAGATCACCTTGCTCATATGGAAGGTAAAAAAAAAGGTATTTCAATACAGCTTCATCGATTTCATCCATGCGATGCATTATTAACCCTCCCTCTCATCGATTTATCATAGGATCCAAAGTCGGGAAACTGGTGGATGGGCTTCGGCGAGGGGACATTGGTGGGCTATTGGCCGGCGGAGCTATTCACGCACTTGTCCGATCGGGCGACGATGGTCGAGTGGGGAGGCGAGATTGTCAACACTCGGCCCGGCGACGAGCACACCACGACCCAGATGGGTTCGGGTCGGTTCGCGGCGGAAGGGTTCGGAAAATCGAGCTATTTCAGGAATTTAGAGATCGTCGACTCCGAAAATAGTCTGAATTCAGTTCAAGATTTGTCCACCTTGGCTGAGAATGCCTATTGCTATGATGTTCAAAGCTCGTACAGTGATGCTTGGAGGACTCATTTCTACTACGGTGGGCCCGGGAGAAGCCAGCGGTGCCCGTGATGATGACGTCATAATTGCTAGCTATTCTTTATTATTTAGATTATTTAATATTTTTTCGGATGTTTCTAACTGTAGTACGTCTTGATTGTCTGAATAAAGCCCAATAAGAAGTGAATGACTTAAGCCCATTACATTGTAAAGTTTGGCCCAATTAAAGCCCAATAATACTGAAGATATAAGTCTTCGATGGCTGCCTTCGGCATTCAACTATCTAATCTATCGCCATCACTTTACACCTCAGAAAGCCGCTTTTTCTTTCCCAGTTTTCTCCGCCACCACCTCGGCAGCCACCACCGGCGCGTGGCGCACGACCGTATAAAATCACGCGGCGAGGCTGCGACCTATTTCGGCGCTTATTTATGCTATTGAGAGTTTCTAATCTGTTCAAATCTTCGTTGCCAAAACCCCAATTCTCTCGATTTTGCCCCTGCCCCCGATCCACGTCGGCTCGAGCTGGTTATCCGATGGAGGAGGGTTTGGGACGAAGGTTGTGGATCAAGAACGGTAAAGAGTGGACGCAAGCTCTGTACACTCCTTTTGTGGTCTCTTTGGCAGCTGGAAATTTGAAAATCGAGTCTTTTCGCAGCTACATAGCTCAAGATGTTCATTTCTTAAGAGCTTTCGCCAAAGCGTGAGCTATTCTTTCCTCTTTAACTTTCACCTTATTATTAATTTTTTGCCTGATTTAGCGTAGGTGTTTTTTGCTACTATCGTATTCTGAGAGTTGAGTTTGAATGAATGATTCTATATGTTCGGCTTGGTGGTTGGAGTGGATTTCGGGAAGAGCTTATTTTCACGTAAGATGTATGGGATCTATTGAGATAGGGATTCCAGTGGTTGATTTTCTTAGTATTACAATAGGTATGAAATGGCCGAGGAGTTTGCAGATGATGATGACGCAAAAATTGGCATTTCTGATTTGCGGAAAAGTGTTCTCGAAGAGCTCAAAATGCATGATTCATTTGCCCAAGTGAGTATTCTTCTGTTCACTGTGGTTGAACAAAGCATCTCTGTTTCTCTAAAGGTTGCTATCAGAGCTATCCATAGCCCACTATCCTGCTCTAGTTGGCAGTGTAGAGTTGAAGTGTCACATTAGTGCCTCATCAGTAGTTTAGATCAAATTTTCATATGATTTAGCATGGTGATCTTATCTCGTCATATTCTTTATCGTCATGTTGTGCTTTAATGGAATCATATATTCAAATTATCAGGAGTGGGGTCTAGACGTGTCTGAAGAGAGCTCTCCAAACGCTGCAACTGCGAATTACACGGAGTTTTTGCTCTCAACGGCTTCCGGAAAGGTCGATGGAGTGAAAGCTCCTGGTAAACTAGCTACACCCTTTGAGAAAACAAAATTGGCTGCTTATACTCTTAGTGCTATGACGCCTTGCATGAGGCTCTATGCTTTTCTCGGTAAGGAATTGCAGGCAATTCATCCTAGTGGAGGTGCTCATCCATACCAGAAGTGGATCGAGAATTATTACTGCGACAGTTTTCAGGTCTGCATTTTTCGCTGTACTATCAGTTTGTTGGTGTCCATTATGGCATATTACCCTATTAAATGTTTTTCCCTCCAATTATTTGTTTACAGGAAGCAGCTTTGCAAACAGAGGACTTGCTGGATAAATTAAGTGTGTCATTAACTGGAGAAGAGCTTGATGTCATTGAAAAATTGTATCGTCAAGCTATGAAACTTGAAATAGAGTTCTTTCTAGCTCAGCCGCTCGAACAGAAAACTGCGGTTCCTCTGTCTAAGGATCACAATCCAGCCGAACATTGTTTCATGCTGTTTTCAGATTTTGACTTGACTTGCTCGGTTGTGGATTCATCAGCAGTCTTGGCTGAAATAGCCATTGTAACAGCACCAAAATCAGATCAAACTCAATCTGGGGATCTGCTTATTAGGATGTCATCGGCTGATTTGAGAAGCACCTGGGAACAACTGTCAAAGCATTATACTGAAGAGTATGAACAGTGCGTGGAAAGCATATTGATTGGTGGTCCAGGTACCTGATTTAATAGATACAGAAGTGAAGTTTTCTATTTCCATATCTTGGAAAACAGAGCTGACCATATTAATCTTGCATCACAGCTGAAAAGTTCGACTATGAATGTCTACGTAAAGCACTCGAGGCCCTTTCGGAGTTTGAAAGGATTGCAAATTTAAGAGTGATAGATTCTGGTGTACTTAAGGGGCTTAAGGTTGAAGATATAAAAAGGGCCGGGGAACGCTTAATTCTCCAGGATGGTTGCAAGTCATTTTTCCAAGGCGTTGCTAAGAATGAGAATTTGAACACAAACATCCATGTGCTTTCCTATTGCTGGTGCGGTGATCTTATTCGGGCTGCTTTGTCATCAGGTGTTGTTTGTCACTTGAGGACCAAATTAGTTTATAACCATTTCATGTTTTAACCATTTCTAGCTGATTGTTAATACCATTTCATGTTAACCAGGTGGCTTGAACACTGTAAATGTCCATGCAAATGAGTTCGTATATGAAGATACCTCATCTACTGGGGAAATTGTTAAGAAGGTCGAGTGTCCAATCGATAAGGTTCAGGCGTTCACCAATATCGTACAGACTTTTGACAATGGCCGAAAGAATCTGACTGTATATATAGGAGATTCAGTCGGTGACTTGCTTTGCTTGCTTGAGGCGGATGTTGGCATAGTGATAGGATCGAGCTCGAGTCTGAGAAAAGTGGGGAGTCGTTTTGGCGTCTCTTTCGTTCCTTTGTTCCCTGGCGTGATCGAAAAGCAGAAGCAGATTGTCGATAATAGCGATACCTCAGTTTGGAAAGGGCTATCAGGAGTTCTGTATACTGTTTCTAGCTGGGCAGAGATTCATGCCTTTATTCTGGGCTCGTAGCTCTTTCCTCTTTCTGATTCTTGTTACATAAATTATTCAGTGAAGGTGTTGTGTTATATTACGCTATTCAGCTTATACAAGCTTTGGTGGCTTCTTTTATTCGGGCCATGACGACATGCCCCCTTGTTTTGCTATTGGGGAATAATCTCTGGACACAGAAGTTCAAGTGGGGGCTGCGGTTTATCGAAGTCTCTTACTTGAGCCATGTTATGATTATCTTGCTAACATTGGATATTGTCGTTAGAAAATGTTACCTGCCTCTCTTTCAAATGCATATATACAGATGTACTTGGATTTTGAATTCTGGTCATCCTCTGAACTGTGTAAACTTCATTATTTCTGTCTACGTACCGTGCACTTTCTCCCCGTGGTTGATACGTCTGAAGATTTACCATGACATTTGCTTTGCTTTAGGAGCAATTCATCAGTCACTCTAAGGCCCATCAAACACGATGTACTTGACAAATCTAACAACATGCACTATTATTTTAGTTGTTGACGACCATGGCTTCATCAGCACCTGAGTGCTGCAGTTTCTTTATGCAGAGTCTACTATTATTAGTTATGGTCTGTATTTCTCCAGCGTTTCCTGCTATGGCCTGATCAAGGATGATTGTGTCTTCTTCCTTGTAATCCCCTTTTAAGATCTCCATTGCAATCTCATTTTCGACCACCTGTTGTATCACCCTCTTCACTGGCCTTGCCCCAAAGTTAGGGTCGTAGCCCATTGCCGCCAGAAGAGACACGGCTTCCTTTGTATAATGGAAGCTAATGTTCTTCTGCTTAAGCCTATCTTTCACGCGGTTCAGCTGTGCAACCCAGAAATAAGTCGCAATCACAAATCGAGGAGAAAAAAAAAACAAGGCAACAACATACGCAAGAAAGAATTATCATTACCTGAATATCAACGATATTGCTGATCTGTTGGGCGTCCAAAGGCTGGAAAACAATGTATTCATCTATTCGGTTCATGAACTCTGGTCGGAAAGTCTGCCTTGCCAACTCAACTACCTGTCTCTTCATCGCATCATACACAGCATCCTTGCTTTCCCGGGAGTTTCTAAGCGTTTCAAGGATGTAATGAGACCCAATATTCGACGTCATAATCACAACCGCGTTGGTAAAGCTGACGGTCCGTCCTTGAGAATCTGTTATTCTTCCGTCGTCTAGCAGCTGCAGAAGGATGTTAAAAACATCGTGATGTGCCTTCTCTATTTCGTCAAACAGAACAACAGAATACGGCCTCCGTCGAACCACTTCGGTCAGCTGTCCGCCCTCTTCGTAGCCAACATAGCCCGGCGGCGCGCCGACCAATCGGGAAACAGCATGCTTTTCCATGTACTCGCTCATGTCGATACGAACGAGGGCGCTCTCGGTGTTGAAAAGGTACGAGGCAAGTGCCTTTGCGAGCTCCGTTTTGCCCACGCCAGTGGGACCCATGAACATGAAGCTTGCAATGGGTCGGTTAGGGTCTGAGAGACCAGCTCTAGAACGCCGTATTGCATCTGCCACGGACTTGACAGCCATGTCTTGACCGACCACTCTTCGGTGGAGAACTTGCTCGAGCATGACAAGCTTATCCCTCTCCGTTTGCTGGAGATTGGAAAGAGGTATGCCAGTCCATCTGCTAACGATCTCCGCAATGTCGAGATCCGTAACTTCCTCCCTTAGCAATGACTTTCCAGTCGTGCGGTAGTCGCTGAGGCTTTTATCGGCTGCTTCGAGTTGGCGCTGAAGTGACATCAATGTGCCATATTTGAGTTCTGCCGCACGGTTGAGATCGTACTCGCGCTCGGCAGCTTCCATCTCTAGATTGACCCTATCAATCTAAATTAATAATTTAGTTGAGCAAAAGTGTGCGACAGATGTTGTGTCATGAACTAGTCACATATGGCCTTGGGTCAATGCATACCTCTTCTTTGATTGACCGTATTTGGTTCATCATGATTTTCTCTTTTTCCCACTGGTCGTTTAACTCCTTTTGCTTCTGTTTGAGAGCTCCCAAATCGTGTTCCAGCTTGCTCAACCGCTCCTTTGAAGCTTTCGAGGTGTCATTTTTCAAAGAAAGCCTTTCCATCTCCAACTTAAGCACAGCTCTGTCTATCTCATCCAATTCAGTAGGCTTGGATGTGATTTCCATTTTCAGCTTCGCAGCAGCTTCATCAACAAGGTCAATGGCTACAAGGATACAACACATAAGCATATAACTGAGAATCGGCGAACTTGTACATCGAAATATTTGTATTGTTATGTGTGCATGTGTTTCATGCTGAAAATAAATTCTGAAAAGTAGATAATGAACAACATCATCCACCTTTGTCTGGTAGAAACCGCTCCGTGATATACCTATCTGACAGAACTGAAGCAGCAACCAAAGCATTATCGGATATTTTGACACCATGATGCAGTTCATATCGTTCACGTAGTCCCCGCAGAATGGATATGGTGTCTTCAACTGAGGGCTGTCCAACAAATACTTGTTGGAATCTACGTTCCAATGCAGGGTCCTTCTCGATGTACTTCCTATACTCGTTTAGTGTGGTTGCCCCAATGCATCTAAGCTCCCCTCGACCGAGCATGGGTTTCAACAGATTTCCAGCATCCATTGCACCTCCAGTAGCCCCTGAACATAAATTATGAATAAAATAACTTGACTTTTCAAAATTTGTCACACAGAGCTAAAATTATGGGGCTGAAACTGGATATATGATAAAAATGAGATTTCAGACCTGCACCAACTACAGTGTGAATTTCATCGATAAATAATACAATCTGTCCATTGGAAGCAGTGACCTCCTTTAATACAGCTTTTAGCCTTTCCTCAAAATCACCTCGGTACTTGGCACCAGCAAGTAAAGATCCCATATCCAGA
Source organism: Craterostigma plantagineum (assembly GCA_027422505.1). Classification (NCBI taxonomy): domain Eukaryota; kingdom Viridiplantae; phylum Streptophyta; class Magnoliopsida; order Lamiales; family Linderniaceae; genus Craterostigma; species Craterostigma plantagineum. The sequence continues at coordinate 25,938,847 of JAPQWV010000010.1, read as the reverse complement.
GATATCAACTAATAACAAGTGTTGACACATTGCCAACATTAGGATGCTAAAAAATATACAGATACAAACTTACAAAATGGGATTTGATAAGTCTAGACCCAATTAACTACCAAAGAAAGACTGTTAAAGCTGAAGTCAAACAATAAAGGAAAATTCTTAAGAGTCACCAAAAAGATTACTCATACAACACATTGAGCAGTAGTAACTTTACAACCTTCCGATTTAATAGAGGTTCAGGAACGTCTCCACGAATAATCCTTTGAGCTAACCTGCAATGAGCATGCCAGAAGGTCAACGACCATATTGCATAACTCGAATTTGCCACCACCAAAGAACACTTTGTTGATTGTGTTCCTCGTAATGATCGGAAAAAATCAATCTCAATACATTAATGAGCCACTACTAAAGAGTTGAGATATTACCCCTCAGCGATTGCAGTTTTGCCAACTCCAGGTTCACCAATTATAACAGGGTTGTTCTTCGTCCTGCGAGATAATATTTGAATGCATCGACGTATTTCGTCATCACGGCCTATAACAGGATCAAGTTTCCCACGTCTTGCAAGTTCAGTTAAGTCATTCCCATATTTTTCGAGCGCCTCATATTTACCTTCTGGATCTATATAAAAGCAACAAAATGAAAAAAAATGCCACAAGTAAACATATATTTATATATATGCTAGCATGCATGTCTTTGCCATGTTTATTCAAAGTTATGAAATTGGAATGCAAAAGACGAAGAGTACGTACTTTGATCAGTTACTTTCTGGCTACCACGAACAGCTTGAACGGCATCTTTTAATGCCTGTTCGCTTAGTTCATGATTTCTAAATAGCTGCTGCCCAAACCTTTTGTCAGAGAGAAAAGCTAACACCAGATGCTCAACAGACAAGAACGAATCGCCCATTTCCTTCTTGAATTTCCGAGCACCGTCCAACAGATTCCTGAATTGAGGGCCCACGACAGGCCCAGAGGTGTCCCCCGAAATCTGCAACGACATCAATATTTGATATTTGGCTGATAGCGCAAAAAACAGACTGTCAAGCAAAAGCAATACACATACCATCGGTTGTTGCGAAATGAAGTTGTTCGTAAACTGCAGGAGCGACGAATTATCAACTCCAGCCTTTGTGAATATTCTCCTAGCAAGCCCATCCTTTTGCTCCAAAAGCGCTTTCATGAGATGCTCAGTTTCCACGACTTGCTGTTTGCTGTCCCTTGCGGCGGACACAGCACCCAAAATCCCCTCCCACGCCATCTCAGTAAACTCGGAGTTAGTGATCTGTCATGTTACGTATCAAATAGCAATGAAGAAACCTAACCTCGATAACTTCGTACGCACTAATCGTAATAACAACAACGACGGCAAAATAAATCACCTCGGCCGAAGACGCGGCGGAGGTGGAGTATGAACGCGCCGGGCTACTGAGGCCTGACGACGGAGAGATTGCAGGAGAAAACCCGTTCGGGGCAGCAATGGGAAGGGGACGCGGCTGACAACAGGCGCGGGCGCCTTGGTGGCGCTGAGGTACTTGCGAAACGGACGCCCTCAGCGCCGAGCTGCTTATTAGCCTCCTAAGCAGCGTCGACGAGCTTCTGTAAATCGTCATCGGAAAGTAACAGGCGAGCAACCAAGCGTCGGAATTGTTCTGTGCTGAGACTGTGACTACGGATAAGCAACACCGTGTGAAGTGTGTTGTAGAAGTTTTCTAACGAAGGTGCGAGGGTTTAGAAATAGGTAGAAGCTTCTCTCCTCTTTTTTTTTCCTTAATTTCTTTCTTTTTCCGCAAGGAAAACCTGGGAAAAATATTTTTTTAGTTTATTATTTTTTTTTTCTAAATATGCCTATATATTAGTATAAGGGGCATTCATTTCAGGCCTCCACATAACTATCATTTAGGATTCAGTGTCCTCTTGGCAAAAAATTTAATTTTAAGGATCCATTTTCTGCAAGTACCACTTCATTGCTCTTTCATACCAGTATGTTCAAATTTGGTAACACAAAACCATAATTCGGTACCAGTTTATGATCATCAGATATCAGTTTATTTTCTGCAGTACCACTTCAGTGCTCTGACATACCAGTATGTTGAAATTTGTAACACAAAACGATAATTATATACCGTTATATCTTTCATACCACTTTTTTACACCACACAAAATGAATTTAACCTAAAAAATTCTAAAAGAGGGCATGAATTCTAAATCAAACCCTAAATGAAGGCTGATTTCGAATTGACCCTTAATATAAAGACTTCTCGTAGGTTGGGTATTAAAAAGGGGTAAGCATAGAATCACCCCACTGATATGCAGGGGTTAGTTCGTTAGAACTTAGAAGTGAAGACCACCAAATCGAACCATGTAAAATTTCAATTTGGCCCCAATTTGGTCGCATGTATAAGGTATTAATCGTTGTATTCATTTCAGAATATTTTTAATAGTTCTATAAGCGACAGTAAATTTACCAATCCAATCTCACCTTGCTTCTCATAGTTTAACTCTGAGTTCAAAAGGAGTTGCAAAACAGCGGTAAATGGCAGTAGTCTAACTCCTTTGTTTAACTTAAGCTACAATGACAACTGCCAAAAGGTTGTTATAGTGAAAGAAACATACGTCAAGAAAAAGAGAGAGATTTACTACACGCAAAATCGAATATTTTTCCCCTTGGAAGAGGAACGCGACAAGAGCAGCCAAATCCGATTACCTTAAGCTCGACTCTTTCTCTTCCTTCCTTTCTTACTAGTCTCAGTTTGTCGTGACTTTGCTGCTGAATTCTTCTTGGTTGTCGTCTTCTCAGGCGATTTCTGCTCCAACACGACTGGGCTTGTCTTTATTACCTCGTCGGTGGCCGACCTTGTCAGTCTGCCCTCGGTGCTTTGCGGGTTTTTGCCTTTAGACTTTGCAGTCTTTTGGCTGCCTTGGTTCGAGCTGCTTGGAGTAGATGTGATACCCGAAGATGCTTTGGCAGACTCTTTCTCCGCTTTTGTCGGGGACTTCAAGTTGGATTTTGCCAAGGATTTCTTCCTGCCTTTGGGCTTGTTGGATTTTGCAGACGCCTTCTTAGCTTTGGGCTCTTGGTCATCCTTTACCTCAGTACCAGGACTTTTTGCAGTCTCCTTCCGTTTTCTGGCGTGCACAGTAAAACTATAAGCATTGATTTAACCCTCTCATATTTTTGTAGACTGTGAAGAAGGAGATTTACTACTAAAGACAAACCTTTTTGGCGAGACGTCGATCTTGTTTCGTTCGCTCGATGTTTCAAGATTCGCCTTGGCTTTCTTTGTCCGCTGCCTGATATAAGAAAGAAAGCATGATATTGGTTCTTCTCATGGTAGGGGAAGTGAGGTAGAAGATTAAACTCAGATAGTATGAACATCAGAGTACTCAATGCAACCAGCCCAGACGATAAATAATCATCAGCATCGTCTTTACTAACTTATATGCACTAGTAGCATGCAGTATAAGGTCAAGTTTGCAGAAAGTCATAAGTTCTACATACAAAAATCACCATAGTATGTAAATGGTTAGATGCTAAAGCTTCTCCCCCCTGGAACACAACAGGGAAACATTGGACATAAGATGGTGTAGAGAAACTATGAAACTCACAAGTCAGCGGATGCATCACGATTTGAAGGTTCAGCAGCTTGGTCCTGCACAAGAAAATAGTGAGATTATGCAGAAAGTGGAAAATCATGGGATTAAATTGATTGATTCAGTAACTAACTAACCCCTTCCACAACTGAATCATCCGTGACAAATTCCCATTGTTGGTTTTTAAGATTCAGTTTTTCTTCATCACCATCAGCATACAAAATCTGGCAAAACTCAGAACACAAACGAAGTTGATATTAAAAACAAGCATCACCTAACACGAGGATCTAACTATCCCGCTGACCTTGTGCCTTTTTCGGACAGAATCAAACGACGCAATTACACCTTCATAATACCTGGTAACAATGTATGGCCAAACAATAGAGAATTAGAAGTCTAGTTAAATTCTACCAGAACCTCTGAAACTACAAAATGCAAGAAGCACTTACATTCGATCGCGCGGCCACCAAATTTTAACTTTTGAACCAACTATATCCTTTCCGTAATCTACCTTTTTAGATGCCTGGCCCAATCCAATAATAAAATAAGAATGAATTAGTAAGGTAGAAATTTTTAAAAGCTAACAGCTGTTATCAAGATCAGAAGTTAAGGACCCGTGTCAAACCTGAAAAATGAAATTTTAAGTGCGTACCTTCTCTGTGCTAGGAGTTCGCTTCCGCTTGGTACTCATTCTTGGAGTTTCATTATCTTCATCTTTCGTAGATTTTATTGTAGAATGCATTACTTCCACATTATTTTCTCCTACAGGGGAGCTCGGAGACTGTTTCTCATGTCTTGGTTTAGCTCGAACACTCTTCTTTCCTCTTTTCTTCTTTAATGATGATCCATCTTCCACCTCACTGCTAGCATTTCCCAAATTTTCTTTCTGGTCCAGCAGCATTTTCTCAGAATCACTATCACTAGCATCCTTTATGCTTTCTTCTTGATTCGATGGTTTCTCGTCAGGACTTCTCTTGTCAGGTCGATACTCCCCTGAACGCTGCTCACCCGTTGCTTCCACGTCAGATCTTCCGTCATTTTGACCATCAGATATTGTCTCTTCTTTGACCAAATTTTCCATCACATCAGCCCGGTCATTTCCAGACTGACTCTCATCGGGAGTGCTATCATTATTGTTTGGAGATGCTGCCTTTACCACCTCATTTTCAAATGCTGTTGATAGTGGACGGTGAATTGCAGTGTCTTGCACCTCTTTCAAAGGTTTCACAACTTCAATGTCCTTACACTGACCTTGTGACACATCCATGTCATCCCCGGGACTTTCACAGTTTTCTGGCCCTTTTTCAGGTTCAAAATTATCCTTCCTCTCTTCTAAATTTCCAGACTTCGGAGCATCGGAATCATGTGAATCAGATTTTGCAACGGTCACATTATCTTCAGCACCAGAGGAACTGTCAACAGTTAAATTTGGATGCGCACTTAGAGTAATATCTTTATCATCTCTACCATCCTTGGGCACCTGTTTGGTGACAATAGTTTTAGTAAGTTAACTCAAACTAAGGCACGGCTGGCACATTCACCAACCATCAAACTATCAATATGAGTAGAAAATGTTCACTACAACAAAGAAATCACTCAACAGGTCTTTCTAGGACTGTGAGTACGGAGAAGTTTTGACTGCATGACACACGAACAGTGGAACATTTATATAAAGCATTACCGGCTGTTCTTCAAAGATGTTCTGATTATTGTTCCTATGTACGATGACATCCACTCCGCATACAGAAGCTACAATGTCAGCATAATCATCAATTGTAGCATTGAGGGATTTTATAGCATGCAGCATATAAGGTTTAATCTTGTCCGCACAGTTCCGTAAAACTCTCTCTGCCAATTTCCTTGCGATTGGTGGACTAGACTGTTAATGCATTTTCAATCAGTCAGCACCAAAATTAATAGAAGAAAATACTACGTAAGATGAGTTTTCAGAAAATATACCCCGTTGTCCCTCTTTAAGGTAGCCAATATGGCATAGATTAATGCGTCACTAATATCTTCACTTTCATCAAAAAGAATTGTCATAATTGTCTCCATCGATGAAAAGATAACTTCGTCGTGATAATCTCTGCAGAAATGACTTTGGCATAAGCTTAAAACTATCATGATTTCCGTGACAAAAATAATCATATGATGCGAGTGTCCAAAAATCATTCCTCGAATTTCTAAAACTCCGTCATTGATTCAAGGGAATAATATCACGCCCCACAGATAAAGCCACACCCTCATCCTTGATAAACATATTTTTCTACTCGTTCCAGGAAAGAATAAGTGGACAAACCAATACATATTTTCCCAGTTGGAGTGAAGTTCAGATGTGAAGTAGCTATAAATTAGCTGTAGCATATATGCCAAGACACATATACAACAGCTGAAATACGAGCACGGAGATAAACTCGATAGATGCTAATGCCCCAACTAACAAATTACCACTCTCATGGGAGATAGCAAAGAACCAGTGAACAAACGATGGTAAGAAAAAGAACACTATAAACAGGAGAAGATTTTAACAACTAAGCAGCAAACAAACTATTGTGAGTAAGACGCGTTTGAAATTACTACCTGACGGATTGAAGAAAGTGTTGGAACATCTCAATTATCAGTTCCTCACATTCTAAATCCAGCATGACAACGCAAGATCTGATCTTTGGCCAACGTTTCAAGAATAGTTACCCTCTTTACATGGGACCTACTGGACGTGTCTGGCAAATTTTGAAAGGCTGATACAATCAACTGAAAGATATCCTGTAAAAATTCCGAAGTATTTGGAACAATTCCAACAAAGATCATACAAAATATCTGCGAACAACAGATTATCTCAAAGGCAGCACACCTTCATCTTTTCATCTTCGTAGGGAGATTCGGGTGCTGTAATTCGGGTAATTTCGCTGATGCAAGCACCTATACCAGCTCTTACGTCGCTATCCGAATGCTTCAAAAGATCCTCTACAACCATCGCCTTCATCAAAGGAGAAAGAGCAGTTTGCATCGACTTGGAAGGGGACTGCTCCACTTTCGACAATAGCTCTTCGATTTGCTTCGGTAGGATGAAGAAAACGGAAGAAAATAATGATCACACGAAACCTTAAAGCATAAGGAAATTATACACGGCACACCATCAACAAATCAGACGTTTAACATCTCCCCTCAAATGAAAACCCATCGATTCAAAGCGGCCCTAACAAGCAAGCAGGTGGGCCGAATATAACGAAGGTTGGTCATACGCCCCAGCCAAAAACAGAAGGTTCGCAAATAATGTACGCGTAAATGCGTCTGCGTTAGGACTGACTTACATCGAGGATAGGCAGTAGTTCGTCGGAAGATGGGGGAGGATGACAGAGAAGACGGTTCCCAGCTTCCGTGAGCCGTTCCTCCATCTGCTTTTCGGAAATCGACGGCATCTCTTTTGAATCGCCGGTCAGAATCACTCTTGGCTCAGCTGCGTCGAGCGAGGGAAGAATTTGACCTGCTTTTAGGATCTGCTTGGGCTGGCCTGCTGTAGTATGCAAACACACTAGGTTCATTTCTGGGCTGGAGCGCGTTCCGTATCGTGAACCCATCTAAGACACGTGTCGGTAGAGTTAAATATATGCAAAAAAAAAATTATTTATTTGTGTATTTTGTGCTCTAAAAGTAAGTAATATTTGGTCTTGGGAGGGATTTCATTGGCTTCATACATCAATTGTCAAATAAAATTACTTGATATGTTGTAACGAACGAATGGTCAATATAATGTTTTTAGACAAGGATTATGATCAAATGTTGTGTTTAGACAATCGCTTGTGCAATAAATCTGGGAAGCCTTCTTTCGAAATGTACTGTAATATAACACCATCTCATCTCATCTCCAACCGATATAGGAAGATATACATTGACAATACTTTTACGAAATATTGCATGTAATAACAAAGACGTTGGAAACGAGCAGCAACGACGCACGCATCTTTCCTTTTTTCCTTGAGCAATGCATTTAGCAAGCAACAGTTACCAATTACTTGGTCACCAATAAATCAATATTAGAAATGTGCAAACAGAAGCAACTAAGGATAGGACGACGGTGTCCATTGATTTTTTCTTCTTTATTGCCGAGAGAATATGATTCACCTGCAAAACGTATGAAACAAATGGATGCATGGCTAAGGATTTTTTTTCCGACTAGTCTTCTTAAGAAACAAGCCACTGTGCGGGTGACCTTTTTGCACCTCGACTTACCGAAGGAAGGCGGCTTCCAACGTTACCAAGTTTCGAATTGATGCCCCCGAAAGTGGAACGTTGGAAAACGAGGGACTTAAGGGTGTCTTGAGCTTGGGATATAAGGGAGTCCATCTACACCAATAACGACAGTAACAACATTTAAAACTAACAGATGCTGCCGACATGATGAAATTCAATTTGAAAAGCACTCAACATTCCATCTCGGAGAGTATCATTTTACTTGGGTGCAGCGCAGTGAAAGAATTACAAAATTAGCAGGTCAAAGCAATGATTTGAACTTCTCTGCTTGGAAGGAAGTTATGGGGTAATATTGGGAAGTTTTCTTCTTTTGATTTTCTGAGAGTTGCATCCACCACGATGATAACTTCTATACACACAAGTAACATACCTGCCCAGTATTTCTATGGACAGAAGCACGCTCCTTGAGAAGTTTTTGGTCATAGGAACTCCCTCCATCTTCCAAGTCTAACCGTGCTCGATCAAACTCCCGAAAATCCTCAAGTAACGACGCGTGTTCTCTTTTAGCTCTGTGGCTTGAATTTAATCGATTAAATTCCTGCAAAATCAAGCAGTTCAAGGCCTGAACACCAGTAAAAGGTAATACGTTAAGAAATTCGACCACTAAGATTCCATCAACCTGAGTTAGATCCTGAAGAATCTCTTGATGTCGAGTCAACGTGTGGGAGAATATTTCTGTTCCTCCAGACAAAACCCAAGCATGCATTTGCACATTTACTTGCTGAAGCTGCTTCAGGAGTTGACCAATACCAGAATTCAAATCTTTATGATCAGAATCATCTTTCCCTGATAACAATTTACGGTATAAGTGCATCTGCTCATCCAGCTGCGCTTCAAGTTTCCTTGCCTGGTCAAAAATAATAAACTAATCACTCGAAAGGCTACATTGCAACAACCCTCCATTCGTATTGAAAAGGAACCTTCGTCTCAGATGCTCTGTACCTAAACGTCCTTCTTCATCGATCGAAAACGAGAAAAATATTACAAAAGATTTCGGTTCAAGGTACCGGTTGAAATAAAAGCAGCAGCATCACGACCAAAGTGCCTACTATCGTTTATCACTTCTAATCAAATCGAACAAAAAAAGCAACGAATCTTGATTTCATCTGCTTATCGTAATACAATGAAAAGGACCATAGAAACATAAAAGTCAAAATCATGATATGCATTGCAGTAGCTCAAATACTAGCTAGATTTTCCCCTTCTTTTTCCAACTGTCAAGTTCGCCATTTTCGCGATTCTACGGCTCACCGAAAATCATCACGTAGCAATTAACATAAACACGTTGAAGATCTTAGATGTTGAATCAAATGACGAAGAGCCCGCATGTAACAATTGGCAAACAAACATAAGATCATCAGCAGCAGCAACGAATCTAAGGGTGAGATAGATAGCAAAGGCAAAATTGGACAGCTGCAGCGAGGTATAAACAACACGACACACCTGATTGCGCAACGAATCCCACGTCGGAGGATCCATAGCTCCGCTTCCTTCGATATCTGATCTACAAATTGGCTCCCGCGAGAGTCTTTAATTTTTCGCGAATTGCTGACGACAAGGTACCGTACACGGTGATGATGTTATAATAAAAACGCAGCAAAAAAGTCTTAGTCGTTACCCTGCCCAATTAGATAATTCTTTGACTCTTTACCCAACTTAAAATGTATTATTTTCGAAATTATGTTAAATTTCTCTTACAAATCTCATATGATATGTTGCATTATTTCGTCAAATCTTAACACGATTTGTAAACGATTGTTCTCGGTTAAGCGGTTCATACTTCATACCACTACTATTCTTCCTTCTATCTATCTATCTATCTATCAGGGGTAGTTAAAAGTTGCCAGTCATTTTATCTGCAATTTAATATTTTGATTTATAATTTAATTAATTTATAAGTTATCGTTCCACATCTAATTCTTTTAGTCTCCAGCACATTTGTTTCCGGTTTATATATTTAAAAACTATATTTCATTTATTATTAAAATATTATAAATTTCAAAATTAAATTAACATAAGTATAATTATATTCTTTAGCACATATAGTGTTGCTAGTAAATATAACTTCTTCCTACAGATGTCAAAAGCAAACCGAACTGGTTCGGTTCTGCAACATAAAAAAAAAAAGATGAATTCTAAACAAGTTTATACGTTTCAACTAATAAAAGTTACGGTAACGCATGATTTCCCAAAAAAAACAAGAGAAAAAAGAAAAACAAACACATACAAAACTAAAGTAGCCATTCTTCGTCTTCCCCAACTCGTTCGCGCGACTAAGCAAAATCTGCGCATAGGTCAAAAAGAATGAGTGGCATATCATTGCCACCATTGGTGAAACAATGCGTAAGATAGTCCTTTCCACTTGACCAGATAATGTTTCATGTGAACATGGGTCATGGTTAGTAGAGAGAGGCTCCGTGCATGAGAAATGAGGCGCATAAAATTCGCAAATGGAAACGAAAACGAGGGCGGCGAAATTGCGCACTTACCAGGCGCAGGCGCAAGACAAGAGACGAAGAAATAGTTCTCTCCGTTGTACGTACAAATATATCTTTACCCAATCATAAAAAGGGACGTGTATCTTATTACAATAACCAACAGTAAAAGAAAGGCCAGAAAAAACAACCAAACTTGAGCTCCAATTGTACGCAACCTTAACTAGCCGTAAGTTATAACACAATCTACCCTCCAAACGAAACAGAGCCAATTTCGGAAAGGCGATTGACTAATAAAGACAGCGCGGAATTCACAAGCCCCAGTTTGGAAGATTTGCAGTGGCTTCGTTAACCATCTTAACTAGCGTTACCTGCCGTCGGGAATAAAAACATTCGAGTCAATCTTTATCGCACAGAGGTTACCAGAAAGAAAACGATAAATACCGTAACGAAAAACAGCACGATTCATTCTGTTGAGTCAAATGTGTTTAAGTTCAAATCTACTTAGACAATTAGTCGAGACAGTTAAGTTGACTTCGGCAAGTCGCAGAAACAATAAAATACGAAGTAGCTATCGATCTATCTATCTATAGGGGTCGAAAAGCATACCACGCTCTCAGGAACTCCACTAGGAGGCATGGGAAGATTTTTAGGAGGCCATATTTTGTCATATGATCTTTTGTCGAATCTCCACTGCCCTATCTTTCCGTAAGTTAAGTTACCCTGGAATATGAAATAATGATAGCAAATATTGTATTCGTTATGAAATCGGAAAAGGGTCGCTGTTTTCTAGGGTATGGCGAACGACGGACCACTAAAAGGTAGGCCTCATGTGACAACCATCAAAAGAAAGACCAAGCAAAAAACATACCTGCAAATCGTAGTCACATCCATACGTATAGTGAATTATATAAGCCTTTCCTATTTCAGTATCCCAAGGAGGCTGCGGATGAGTTTACGAGTTAGAAAAAAAGAATCAATAGCTCAGTAAATCTAGAACAGGGATTCGTAAAAGCAACATTTGTATAGCTACAACCTACATAACTTTCTGAAATGGAAGAATGTTCGTTGGATGATTAACATATCAGAGCTGTCAATAAGTGCGCAAAAGGAAGCGTGATGTTTTAGCGGCCGTTAAGTATCATTACAAGATATTAAGCTAAAGCGATAGGAGTGCGCCAAGTTTTAGAACTTCATCATGTTAGTGCCCTAAAGAGATGTAATTTCTATTGCAATAAGATGGCATAAAAGATATCCAACAATACAGTTACACCATCGAAAACTTCGATTACCAATCTAGAACCTCAGTGTAAAAACAAAATAGAGATTATAGCTCAAACCTGAATCATGAATTCCTTGTGTAGGATGTTACCAACACCATGTAACGCGGATGCAACAGCATAAGCATACCTGCGTTAGCAAGGAGATCAATCCAATAACAAACTCGAAATAGTACTAATGCAACCAAATTATGATCTTTTCAGAGCTTCAGCTTACATCTCAAGAACCCATCCAAAGGCCTTATCTGATTCGGGGTCCTTTTTCATTGCTAACGAGACATTCATCCAAGTAGGTGCTATCTTTTTCAGCGAATCCTGTCATAATCATCTAAAGACGGTAAATGCCAAGTTCAAGGAAAATGATTCCTATAAAAGAAGAGTACACTGAGATACCTTTGCCACAATCACGGGAGAATTCCCAATAGGATCGATGTCGGTGATCGGCCCTTTTTCCTTTGGAAAAAACTTGCGCAGTACGGTCTCATACTTCTTAGGCTCGATGTAAAAGAAAGGAAAAGCAGCAGCTAGGCCTTCCATGGCTAAGTTTGGGATGGGCTTCACTATAATGTGGTCAGGCTCAGACATCAAAATATAGCTGCATACAGTAGCAAATAGAAACATACCGATTACGATTACATGTCTGAGATGAGAATCACCAAATAACAACAATAAACACAGTATGCTACGAAATGTATGATCTGATTATCATACTCTTCCTCAATATCCGCCTGCTGAAGCCACTGCACGAATGCCCATGGCCTATTTAGGACTACGTAACCCTGAAAAAAAGCAGATTGAACAGCGCAGCGTAAGCATATCATATCAACATGCGTTTACTCAATAAGTCCACACAAACAGAATAGGTAGAGCAGATTTGAGAGCTGAGAGTAAGAAAATGCCTGGTCCACGCCGGCAGGAAGCGTCTCAGCAACAAAGGTAGGGATCTCATCCATGAAAGCGTCGGGTTTGCCCGAGTGCAGTATTCTGGTGAACCCGCCCATACCCGAATTTGGACCGGCGGCCTTCTGCTTCTTGAACCAGTAGTACATCACCCTGCACTGCCACGTGTTGTAGATTGAGTCCGACGACGTAACGGCGGTGTGGAAAAGCCTTCGATTCTTCTTCATCTTCTTCGAAGAAGACGTCGCTCCTTCTTCTTCCGTGGGCATTTTGATGATTGGATCAACTGTGGAGAACGAAGTGAAAGAAGCAGTGGATGGAGCGCCGGGCAGGCCTTGCTTGAGAGAGGCGTTCGCCGATAGGATTATGTTGTATGTGATCAGCGCCGCCGAGAAGCTCACTACTACGGCGAAGAAAATATTCCCCCAGCCCATTGTGTTGATCGAAGGAGGGGAAGAGAAGAAAAGTCGTCGCTTTTAGCACATCATTGATGGCGTCTGCTATGCTCATATACCTAAACACTGATTAAAAAAATAAATAAATATACAGATTGATAGAGGCAGAGTCAGCTCGTTAGGTGTTTTATGAGTGGCTGTATCTATCTTGTATTATTGTTGTTAATAATCAAGTCTACTGTTTGACTAGGGCGAATAGCTCATCCATTTTCTTTCCTCCACCTATAGTTGTATTTATGTAATTTGTACGTTAATTAATATCTATTGATATCGTCCAAAAATAGATCTACGCGCTAAACGGCCAACGAGCTCTTCCCGCCCAAACTTCGCCGCGGATGCTTCCTATTGACTCGAAAACAGGGTAAAGTTTGGGGATAGTTTGCACTTTTGCCTAGGTCAAGAGGGTATTTTCCTTTTTCCAGGGAGCATAGATGAAGTGTTCAAGTGTGTTTGAGAGAGATAAAAATGGCAGAGTACGGTATGATACGTGAGAAACCAATACATATTTCGGACATGCCTTGTGGTATTTATAGGATTATTGATTTGGGCGGTTTTTCGGTAGTTTCGCCCACTTCCCGCATTTCTCGCCTCGAGCTTTCCCCTGCCCCACGATGGCACATCCCCTAAGCCTCTCCTGTTCTGGGCAGTTACTCATCGCATGTTCTACTGGAGTTGTTAAGTGGAGATCGTGGCAATTTCCTCTTTGTGAGGCCGAATTTCCTGAGGTATATGCCGTCCTCGGACATCGGGATAAAGGCCCGAGGGATTATCACTGCCTGAAGACATCAGGAAATTGTCCTTAGAGCTAGGGGGATATTCTGGGCTCTTCCATGTGCCTCTGATGCAGGTCGAGTTTCCTGAGGTGTACGTCGTCCTCATTCTTCGGGATAGGGGCCCGATGAGGGTATATTCTGGACCCTTCAAGGTGCCTCTGGTGCGGATCGACCATTAGTCACTCGGGTCCTTCTTTCTGGGGGTCATTCAGGCTGGCCCGGAGCTGGGCAAGGAGTAGGGGTCGTCCTTTTAAGTATAGCGACTTGTGTTAGTTGAAGTGTGCCCGGTATTTTGCCGAAGGGTATATAATACCCCAGGGTAACATCTATGATGAAGCAAAAGATCAGCAAGGTGGAAGCCATTCTACATTTAACCATACAGCATATTTTGTTCCAGCAGTTCCAACGTCGTCTCATAAAATTCGCATTTAATTGGACCTTCATGAACGAATTCGGAAACCTATCTTACAAAACTACTGCATTCACCATTTTAATTCCGAAACGATATAATCTGCCGATATATTACCGTTCGCAAACCATGCTGAACTGAACCATTCGCATTATGCAATGGTGAAGATTGCCCACTGATTATAATTTACCACGGCACCAGAACAGCATTCTATACCGCTTTTCTTCGGCGGCGCCTATAATACAGCTGGCAATTCAGTAAGATCATCATACTCTCTATTTTATTTCACGATCCCATCTTCTTTCTTAGACCAGACCGCCTTTCCTTTTGAATAGTCACCCAATTATTATCAGCCCATTTCCAGGCCCAGTAGTTAATATCCAATTTTCTTATTTTGACCCTCAATTTCATTTTAGCAAGGGGATTGATTATTCAAAGTTCCAAATATTTCCTCCTCCGCAAAGGTTGTGCTGTTGGGGGGTAGCGAGAGAAGAGACAGTTATCACGCCAAAAAGTGTCTGAAAAAGAAATGCAGAAAGGGTTGAGCGTTGGACGCCATGGCTGCAAACCTCAAACCATTTGTTACTTGAGAAAATTAAGAACAAAATAAGAAATAAAAATAACCTGACACCGGCGAACGAGGACGGCGGTCACGGGACAATGAACGGAGCCGACGAGAAAATCACTGCGAAACGGAAAACCAAAAACAGAGAGTGAATGGGATGGATCGTAGACGAACAAAGCAAATACAACACAAACAACGTGTAACTCATAGCTTGAAACATTTTTCTGCTGCTTTTTTGTCATTTTCGTATCATCCGCAGTTATTTTAGATGCAATGGCGGTGAAGTGTTCAATAAGTATCCTGTCCTTCGACACTTGCAATATGATCATCGTCGCATATAGGTAGGATTTATGTACAAACAAATGAAAGTAATATCATCGATTCTCTTGCTTGGTTCCATATCGATACGGTGGACTCGCCGGTACACAAAAATCGCCGGAGATCTGACTCGCGCCTGTCCGAAGTCGACCCTTCAGCCGCACGGTTTCATCGTTTTCAATTAAAAAACGACCAAACCTCATTCGTTTATCTCGTCAAATATTCTGCAGTGGACATGACGGAGAGCCGGCTTGGTCCCGGCTGGAAGGCAGCTCGCCGCCGCTGCTGATGCGAGGACGGGCGAATCAGAGCGGCCAACGCTCGCTTCACTAGATCACCTTCGACAGTACCAATACGCACCAGCGAGTTAGTCATCGCCGATCTCCTCATGTTGAGCCGGCTAGGAGTGTAAGGCATCAACGACGACGACGACGACTGTTTCCCACCGCCACCGCTGTTCTTATGCAGAGCACACCTAAACGAACCTGGATGCATCGTCGGCGAGCACAAGCACGTCCTCTTCGGTACACCTGCTCCCGCGGCCGGGCGGACGTTGCTTCTGTTCACCACCTGATTCTGCGGCGCCGCGGATATTGAGCGTCGTGGAGATACGGACCTTTCGATCGAGAACCGAACGGACGGCGTCGGAGGCGCCGTGCGACGCTGGCTGAAGAAACCAGAAGACGGCGACGAAGAGTAGAAGCTGGTCGACGAGGCGAACGACGACGAAGTCATCGTAGAGTTGCGCATAACCGGGCCGGATCTATGGAAACCCGACCCACCGGGTATGACCGGTCCGCTGGATCTTCTCGAAGACGTAGCCATGGAATCTGAAAATCGAAGTTACAGAAATTATTGCTACTGCTTCAGCTGAAAGAGGCGGGAAGAAGAGGATTGTATCGTTAAAGAGGAAGAAGAGAAGTACGAATCGCTTTCAATTTTCTTCAAGTGAGCGTTGGCTTTTCATTTCGGCAAACATAGCTGGTGTGAGTGGGCGAATTTATAGCGGAGGAAGCGAGTGGCAAAATTCGTAAATAAGAGGGTAGTATGGGAGTGGATAGGAGGGGTGAAGGGTATATTGGGTATTACAGAAGTTTGCTTGTTTTCGGTGAAGAGTGGGGCCCATTTCGGGAAGGCGAATGGATCAGCGGCCTCAGACCGTGGGCTGCCAAGTTGACACGTTAGCTTTGATCAGTTCAAGAATTTCAGCAGCTGCTGACCACCTCATTGGGATTATACATGAATCAGCTATATTTAAGGAAATAATGCACAATTTAAAATGCAAAAATCAATCTGATTACGGAATAAATTAAATAAAATCTTACACGAAAGGATGATGCGTGTATAGTGGTCCTCAATGTGGTGAAATTAGGCTGCTCCTATCCCACTCTCCCACTTGTCCAGCTAAAAACCCCACAAGGCCTTTGGTTGGAAAAAGATAGAGCCAAAAATAGACGTTGGAGAATCAAAACCGCCTTGCAATTGGTAAAATTTAGGGTTAATTAAAGTTCAGGCCCCAATAGCATATTTAAGTTTGGGTTCAGGCCCCACTTGAATTTAATTTAGGCTAAAGGACCTAGTTTTCGAAAAGTTCAGTGAAAACTACCTAAAGACTGCAAAAAGACATAAATATCCCTGACATATGCGAAATTTACCACAGGATACCTAAATGATCCGTTACAGCTGTCGAGATAATTATAACAGTTTTGGGCTTAAAAAAACACTTCCATTCATTTGGATAACAAATTGTCTGTATTGAGTACAATATCGCATATATTTTGTAATAACTTTATCAATTATAATACCAATACTAATAAACGAATAAATCAGACGAAAATACCTAAATGATGCATATTTAACTCGACATATGCCAAATCGACGAAAAAAATACTTAATATAAATGTGATGATATAAGACCCGAAGATATCTCCACAATTGTGATGATATAAGGTGAAATTATCGTTAATTTGATCATAAGTGTTGATAAATTTCAGATATTAGTGACGTTAATTGTGAGAAGATAAATGTTTTCCGTATAGCAGAAAATACCACGTTTCTTTTAATAAATAACAAATCATGTTGCAAAAGTAACATATCATTCAAAAATAATACCGCTTCCTGCAATAACACATTCCTTACACTCAATCGATCGAAAGAAGAAATTCATGTTCCAAATTTGATCCAATCTCGACGTTACTAACAGCACAAAGTTGTACCGGCTTCAATTTTTAATGGGTCTTCATACTCAAAGAGAATTTTCGAAGTTCATAAAGCACAAAAGCTTCAAACACAATTCGGAAATTTCATTTAATACGGTGAAATCTCGACTTTAATGACCAGATAATGTAAATTCGACACAATTTCATCATGGGCCTTAGTTATCGACAATAATTATTGATGTTAATCATGGAATAATGAAGAATTTTGATGAGATCTAAGCGGACGTTTGCTAATTAAAATGGTTACTGAATAACACTTCATGCTTTCTGGGTAACAATTCTTGGAACAATAATACCATATGTCTTGATGTTTATAACAAATATTTCGGCAAAACGAACATATAGTGAGAAAATAATAACGACCCGTCACCCGTAAATAACACATGTTTAGTGCCCCCAAAATAATGGTTTTAAGCTGAAAAAGCATACGTTTAATAAGCTGAAAAATTCATGTTTGAAATTCGATCCAATCTCGACGTTACTAACAGCAAACGTTGTATTGGCTTCGATTTTTCATGGGTTTTCATAATTAAAGAGAATTTTCGAGATTCATAAAGCACGAATGCTCCAAACATACGTTTAATACGGTGAAATCTCGAGTTTAATGACCGAATAATGTAAATTCGACACAATTTCATCATGGGCCTTAGTTATCGACGACAATTATTGATGTTAATCATGGAATAATGAAGAATTTTGATGAGATCTAAGTGGTAAATGTTTGCTAATTAAAATGGTCACTGAATAACACTTCATGCTTTCTGGGTAACAATTCGTGGAACAATAATACAATATGTCTAGATATTCATAACAAATATATCCACAAAACGTAACATATAATGAGAGATTAATAACGACTCGTTACCCGTAAATAACACGTTTGCCAATAAAAAGTTGGTCGGTAACATTTTCTTTATTCTGAGTAACAATTCACGCAATTTGGGTAACATTTCGTTAAGAACATTCTAGGAGTTTCTAGAATGTCAGAGATATTAACAGTACAATAACACATTGCCTGCAAATAATACCACATATCTGATAAAAAATAACAATATACGCAATATTTATAACAAATTTGTAGCTACAAGTACCACAGAATAGCTAATCAATGCCACATTACTATTTCGATTAAATTTCGTTCATAAATTCATTTCGTTCGGTTATATAAGATTGAAATTCATAGAAATAGATGATATGATGAAGCTAAATCACAAAATTTCTTTAAAAGACACGTTTTGCGAATGTTGATATCAATATGTGAAAGTTGAGATAAAATATCATGTATAAATATAGCTATTCCTTCACAACATACACTAGTATCTCTTTTAATGAGACATAACATTACGAATTTTATCACAAACGTATTCAAAGTTTAAAATTAAACCACAAATATCATTTTATATGTCGTAAATCTGTATTTGATACATTCTCGAAGTTATTTGTTAAGGAATTTTAATAGGATGGTTCGTTATCGTCACCAGTACCAGATTGCCCGCATTTAATATTACATGTTTGCTGTAAAATAACAATGCAAACCTAGCGAATAACGTGTTTACAGATTATGATACCACATAATAGGTTTCCAGTACCACATTACTAATTCGATTAATTTCGTTCATAAATGCACATTGATCGAGATTTACAAGATTAACAACTTGTAAATGTATGATTTGATCCATTTATCACACCAAATTCCTTTAAAAGCCACATTGTTCGATGAAGGTGGATGATAGTGAAACGAGCCAGCAATTTGTAACACATAAACAACGTTCAGTAACATAATTTAAGTAACCGGTAACAGTTAAATAGTTTTTAGTAACACAGCTCGATACCATATTGCCAAAATCCCCAAATCCCGCTCAAATCCACAAATCCCGCCCAAAATTTACCATGTATCGTAAATCCGTTCAAAACTCATATCTTTTGGAGCATTAACATGTTTACAGCTTGGGTTTATTGTTGCGAATGCCACCAATCTCCATAAACACATAACCCTAAACCCCAGTACGATAACGGCAGCAATTTGTAACACATAAACAACGTTCAGTAACATAATTTAAGTAACCGATAACAGTTAAATAGTTTTTAGTAACACGGCCCGATACCATATTGCCAAAATCCCAAATCCAGCCCAAACCCCCAAATCCCGCCCAAATCCACACATCCCGCCCAAAATTTACCATGTATCGTAAATCCCCAAATTCCGCCCAAATTCCCAAATCCCCCAAATCCACAGTAATGTTTATTGTTTATTTAGTAACAACTCATGTACTTTTAGTAACACTTTCGATAGAACAAGTAACACTTATATTTTATTTAGTAACAGTTCCACGTCAAATAAATCGAAACAGGTCTGCTAAAAAACATACCACATCAATACATATGAAAACAAAAGTAGGCCGTAGTATAACACTTCAGATAAAAAAAAGTAAAGGTTCGATTTCATATAGTAACAGTTCCATGCCAAATTATCGAAACAGCCTGCTAATAAAATACCATATCAATACTTATGAAAAACAAAAGGAGATCAGAATATACCACGTCGGATATTCCAAGTAACTTTTGAGGTAGTAACAATTAAGTGCCCTAAATTATCGTAACAGGTCTGCTAAGAAAAATAAAATAACACATCGATGCTTAAAACAAAAATACATCATAATATGCCATCTTAGAAAATCCAAGTAACGTTTCTATTTCATGAAGTAACAGTTCTGTGCCAAAAATTATCGAAACAGGTCCGTTAAGCAAAATACCACAACAATACTTTTGAGAAACAAAATTAGGTCATAATATACCAAAAATGACCAAATCGATTATAAGTTACCTTTTGTATCATGATACACTTTGTTCGTACGTTTATAACACGAAAACATAAATCAGTAACAAGAATGCATAAAATAGTAACACTTATTCCAGATGAATCTATGCCTTCCATACGACCACTTTCACACAACGTACGTTTCAAAATTGATGAGGTGACGATTGTTCAAAATTGACAGAGCCTATGAAATGCCCAAACGATGGGTACCTCGAATACACAAAGATTAGCTGCAATTGCTACGAAAATATAGTTCGATTTGGCCCGTTTTTCTCAAATTTCAAACCGTATAAAAAGTCATCAAAATTCATACATCGTACTTCAGCAATATCAGATAAATCCTACGTGAACACGTTGAAATTGATTGGTTGATGGGGTAGTCGATTGTGCTTGATTCTGCGAAAACTGGGTTTCGATTAGCCGAATATAGATAAAAATGCATAAAAAACAGTTTACTATCGGGAAGTAACATTTTATCAGTTTAAAGTAACATGTTTGGTTATTACGGTAACAAGTCGTCAGATCTATGTAACGTAAATATCGCGTCGAATACCACTTCAGAGAACCCTTTACGAAGGGTATTTTAGTAAAAATATAGTTTGGGCCTTTACCTCTGAATTTTTTAAAAAACTGGTCCTTTAAACTAAAGATTATTCTGACAGGGCCTGATCACTAAATTGAAACTTTTCTAGGGCCTGATCCGTAATTGCCCCTAAAATTTAGCCTCCCATATTCAGTAACCAACTATTCTTTGATAAAACAATATCCGAACTTTTCTTGTCCCAAGTGAGACCAATAAGCCAAATCACATGCTCGTGTTCAACGACAAGCCATCACTCTCCATCACTTACACTATTCATAGCGTGCACTTGTCCGTTTCACTAATAAGATATCGATTAAGCTGGCGCTGAGCTGTAGTAGTATAAAAATACCCTACTGCATATTCATCGTACTAAGATAAGATTAGCCTAACAATACATATCCTGCGTACAACACAAGGCTTAGCAGCTGAAAAAACCTAGTCATCGAAGGCTTTATTCCATACGACAAATTATGGAACAAAGCTCTCTCTGCCCGGACATGAAGAACTATCCTCATTATAACCATATCAACATGCATTGCAAAGAAGAGATTAATGAACATATATCTCTAGTTAAATAAAGAATAGCAGCAGGGATTCAAAATGTCTGTCAATGTGCGTTTTAAATTGGGTTAATCATGCGACGAAAGTCGCCAGGCTGAAGAACTTCAATGATGACGTGGAACGGAACTAACTTGTTGTCTGCGCTCCACCGCCCAGCAAGTTTGCAAGGGAGGGGACGCCGCCTTGGTTTCCCATTTCCTCTTGTGCTCGCTTTAATTCTTCAGGGTCTGTGCCAAGAGAAACACGCACTTGTTACTTCGTGACTTGATAGAAAAACTTGGGCAACAAAATGATTTCGTTTCAACTTGCGAATACGAATCTTTACTGCCTACGTTTATCCTAATACGCCACATCGTCGACTGCGTTTGGAACAACTTACCGACTAGTTTGGGCATCACGAACACCACGAGTACCATGAACCCTATCATAAGGCCCATGGGGCTCTTCACAATAGTCGTTACGGAGAATGGCTCTCTTATCTGGAAAATAGTTTAACACTTCTTTTTCAGGAACCAATATCAGCTGATGGATTGACTTATTTCTTTGAAGATAGAGAGGTTTGGGACAAACACTGACCTCAAAGTACAGTTCCTCCCTCATAGGTTCTAAAACGAGCTGGGTCAATACTCTTCTATTCTCTGTTAGTGCTGCCTGGACCTGTCCTGGGTTTCTAGCACTAACATCAATACGAACCTAAGGAAACAAAGGGAAGTTACCGTCTTTCTTCAAATAGAAGTGATGCGAATTATAATATCCAGCGTAAAGAAAAACTCACGGGGGAGAAGAAATAATCAATAGCAGCCACTTCAATAAGGTGAGTCCCTGCAGGGACATTATGGCTAGAAATACGGTTAAAGAACAGCACTCGACAACTTAATAATACCAACAATGAGATAATCTTCGTTGATTATCGCAATGGTTTGCAGATAGAAAAGAGACGACGGGGGTAGAAGGATACAATGAAAAGTATCCATCAGGTCTCAGAAAGGTAACTCTTTCGCCGCCATTAAGCACCACTTTTACATCCGAAACTTTGTCTGGGATGACAAATCCAGTTGTACTAGCACCTTAGGGAACACATATACAGTAGAAAGAAGAGAAAAACGAAAATTAGCAAAAATGAAGTAAGGTCCTACTATATTAGAAAGATAACTTTCCATCATATTCCCAATCCGAGCATCAAAAGCAGCAATAGCCTTAGCATCATTGTTTATAAAGTTTCACTACTGGAGATGAAATACAGGGGAAAAAGAGCACATATGAACTACCACTTTGAGGGAAGAAAGTTCTCAATAAGAGATAAACGAAGGTAAAACAAACAAGATAACAGATAAATTGACCGCACGAGAGAGCCTTGAATATCAAATCCATACTCTAATTTACTAGTAACTTGACGTATGTAACATCGAAGAAGTAAAATCGTACCTGGAAATCTTACTTTGCCGTTTATACGATATCCCTCGATATTTCTGCAATAACAGGAAAAAAAAGTTTAGCGTCAAACTAAATCAACCAGCCTAGCTCATCGAACTGAGAAAAAAAAAAAGTAGCCAGCTGAGAAAAAACACACGCACACACACAACACGCATAACAATTAACAGACAAGGAAAACCCAAACCTTGATTAATAAAATAACTCACCCATTGGAGACCGCGTATGCTTGCGGCAAGAGAAGTAACATCAACGCCAGTAATATGCATAACTGATGAGCTGCCATCACTCTCCTCTCAGTTCTTCAATCGATTACGCGAGAGGAAGCGGTCACGTCGATTGGCCGAAAAGCAAAGCAAAACACTATTTCCTATGTTCATGCCGACTCGGCCCGGACCGAAAATTACTTTATTTTTTTGTGAACCGTAAATGCGTGAAATCATTAATTGGCCAACCCACTGCGTCTAGTCCAGTCCAGTCCAATTACTTGATATTTGAACATGTATCACAATGTCTAAATTTTATGGGCTTGTTAGTGTACCATTGATAAAATAAGTATAAGTGTCATATTGAATGACAGAATTAGATTATATACCCAAACGAATTAGAACAGAGTAAACCTCTTCAATGTGTCAATAATCGTTTCATTATCTCTTGATTATGCTATTTCTTTTATATCTATTTACGACATAATAATTATCTGTCTTAATGAATTTGTTTAATCACGCGCAAACTGATTCTGACCATTTAAAATTACTAGTAATTTCTACAAACTCAATTCAAATATATTTAATAATCTTATTTTAATTTAAATTATTTAATGGAAATCATAATTTAAATTGTATATTCTAAATCTATAAAATGCAAAATCGATTTGATCATAAAATTAAAGTAAGAATAATTAATGGAAAATAGTAATTAACTAAAATAGTTGTCCCTCCATCCCGCTAATTTTATCACCTTTTTCCATTTCAGACGTCCCACTAACTTTATCACATTTTCCTTTTGGGTAAAAAATTATCACAAACAATCAATATAATAATATTAAATATTCTTAAAAGACGTGTCAAAATATACACTTTTTTATCTTTTCATTGTACTTATTATTATAATAATGTCACCTTAATATCCTCGCCTACCAAGAAATGTAATAAAAATCATGGAACGAAGGGAGTAATTAAAAGTAGTTACTGATTTTCTTATTTTATTAATTAATTTTTTTTATAATAGATTAGATAATTTTTGTTATCTCCAAGTAATTGAATTCCACCGATAACCACGACAACCATCTGCCAACCTGCCCGGCCCGACTATTGAGCTCGACAAAGGCAGATCAAATGTGTGTTCGTGTTTCGCTAAGATTGTAAGCCAAAAGTAAACTCAGAAAGAAAAAAGGAAGCAAATTGCAAGAGAAAGAGAGAGCCTTTCGTGTTGTTATTGGCAACTGAGCCAAAGTATATCATCATCAAAGTTGATACCTCAATTGTACCTTTGATTCATTATTCTAACTGATTGAACCATGGAAGATCAACTACGCCACCATTCGCATGGCCATTGCTACGAACCACAGAAGAACCATTTGGTAGATTCGAAGGAGTTAAAACGGGGCTACCTCTGCTGCTACTACGCTGACGTTGAATGGCTCGAATCTGCCAAAGCCCTTCCTCGTGTATGCCAGATATAGTCTCAAGCTCACTCATGGTCAGGGCTTCCAAGCCCGCCCCATAAAGAGGTGCGTGGCGCGACATTTCGTCTTGAAGCTGAGCCTCCAAATGATGTATGTATTGCTGCAATGAAGAAAGAATTATTTCGTCGTCTAAGTTGATTGTTTCGTGGGAGTAAAAGAGGGAGGGGAAGGAGAAGGGGTAGAATAGATAAGAAGACCTCATAAGCTTGCATCTTGGATTCCATCCCCTCGATGTACGCCTCGTATCGAGAGAGTTGTGCCTCCTTTTCGCGCTTTTCTTCTTCTGTTTTCCCCACCGTCTGAGTCAGGCGACGGACTTCGTCCTC
This sequence comes from Craterostigma plantagineum, assembly GCA_027422505.1. Classification (NCBI taxonomy): domain Eukaryota; kingdom Viridiplantae; phylum Streptophyta; class Magnoliopsida; order Lamiales; family Linderniaceae; genus Craterostigma; species Craterostigma plantagineum. The sequence goes on along the minus strand of JAPQWV010000010.1, from coordinate 25,914,246 downwards.
GAGAGATTGGCGTATCTCTTCGCGAGTCACGTTTTCTGTGGCGTATCGCTTGAGTTCCTCGTCGAATCTCGTCCGTGCTGCTTCGGCAGTCTTTAACCTCTCGCTGAGGACGCTTTTCTCCTTCATTACCTTCTGCAATAACCAAGATTTATTATCTGTTAAGAACCACATGCTTCCTACGAAAACAGAGATTTAAGGTTGATAGGCAAAGAAAGATAGAACTGATCAATTCACTTCACGCTTCTTCAGATAAAAAAAAGACCTTCATTTCCTCGCGTTTTCGAGATTTTAGATGCGAAAGTTGAGCTTCTGCATCATGCAGCCGGTCTTGAAGAGCTCTCTTTTCAGTCGCAATTTTCTTGACTTCGTCGTCCTTTTCTGACCTTGCCCAATCGAGTTGACTCTCAACTTCTTGTATGTGCTCAGTCAGCTCTCTTTTCTCCCGAGCAAAGCGGTCCATCTCAGCCTTCAGTTCAGACTGCATTTAACACAAGTGTGAATAGTTGCACATTTTTTTCAATCATGCATATAAACATGAAGCTTTACCATCAGGCGGCTATTAGTTGCTTCAGATTCACTCAATCGTTGAGATAAAACAGCTTTTTCTTTGGAAAGATCGGCAACTTCAGCTTTCGTTTCTTCACGGATACGAAGAATGTCATCTTCATTGGTGCATAGCTGATTCCAAAGAGCTGCTCGATCAACATTTGCAAGTTCAATAGCCTCTCGCATCATGGCCAGAACTGGTCTTACTATTTCCTGCTCTTCGGCAACTAAAATTACCAAACTCTCCAAATCAAGATCTGTTTCGCGACCAGCAACTGCAAAAGCGGTAACACGATTAACTAGCCTCTTCAGCATCCTTAATCTATGAGGCTCGTCAGCATACAATTTGAATAACAGCGTATATAGAGTCTTCACAAATCCTTGGACCCTCAAATCTTTGGAAACAGCCAATGCTTCAGCAAGGCTAACCAATGAACTGAAATCATCCGTTTGAGGCCTCATTCTCTCAATGGTTTCCCCATCTATAACCACATCGGTCTGCTGACAACTATCAGAAACATATTGCGAAGCCATATTAAATCGTCTAGCAAGCCTTCTTTCCAAGACCACAGCCACAGACTGAGGAATTATAGCTCCGTGTGCTACTGCTCTCTCGAATGTTTGGGCCGCTTCAACCGCAAGAGAAGGTATTGATAACATCTCTATTAAAATATAAATGTCAGAAAATGAACAAACCCGAGAGGGGTTCGGCAAGAGATTATCGTGGAAGTCACCATCACAATCTATATCACGAAGAATAGACTCAGCTATATCGGCACAACTATTTACAGTATGAGTTAACTGATCCAAAACACATGGAGATACTTCTGTTCCCAAATTCCTTAATCTGAGACGAACAGATTTCACCTGCAGTAGGAGACCAAGAAAGGTTTCATAGCCAGATAAAAAGCAGTGCAAAAAATTTTCAGCACACAGATGAAGCAGTTATCGGTACTTACTGCTTCAGGAAGATGTTGGCAATGCAAGGCAGCTTTAAATAAGAAGTCTAGCATCACTACAAGAGGTTCATCGTTAGAATCAGCCAAAAGATCGAGCGATTGGAAAAGTGCACGCTCCCACACCTCAGTGGTACATTCTAATTGGCTAAGTGCACCAAAAACCTACAATGTAAAGCTTTTCAGTAAAAAGCTAAAGATCAACAGGTCCCACCGACCCATGATTGGACAATATAAACATGCTTCACCTCATCAATTCAATAATCAATTAAAGAAAGAAGATACAATGTAGGTTAACATTGTCTTACCGGCAAACGCAATGAAGGTTCCGCATCAGACTGCTGAAGCCGATTTAGAAGTGAGCAAGCAGCAACTGAATGTTCTGATGGATCGACCAATTTAGGAACCAAGGCAACAAGGTCGGGTTGAAGACTCTTGGGAGCTTTATCCAACACAACAGCAATCTTTTGCGCACTCTGTGGACGCCTCCTCGGTTCTGGGCAACCCTGAGGCATTGCACCATCAAGCGCTCTCAAGGAGTTCACAATCAAACCGAGAAGCTCCTCTGACTGCTCGGGCCACTTACCCTGAGAGGATGATTGTCAGATGGATATTTATTAGAATAGAGAAAATGCTTATTGGTCTAAGAAGAGGAAATACCTTTGACTGCACGGAGTGGTTCTCCAAGGGACCAGCAGCGGAAGTTTGTGGTGGATAAATAGTCTGCCCATGAACCGGTTTGGAATATGTGTTGTTCAAGTCAGAGCTTTGTACAGCAAAGGTATTTGAACTCTCACCACTTCCCATATCCAACCTTTCACAAAAAGAAAGCTGGTCTGCTTCTGTTACTCCATCTTCTCCGTCAGATACCAGTGGACTAACTGCACTACTGCCATCTGGTGATGTTTTGGAGCTAAAATCAGAAGAATCGCGGCTTGATTTTCGCTCTGAAGGCTGGCAACATTCAACCATTATATCCAATAGTAGATCAACTATTGCTTGTTGCAAAGCTTTGACTCCCATCAACAAATTCATTAGACTGGGGGATGAATCGTCAATTTTGCTAAAGTCATCTCCATCATTTCCACCCGAAATCTTTGTAGGAAGCAGCAAACGCTTAACTTTGGCTGGGTCATCAAGATAGACACGGAGCCCAGACAGAAATCCAGCTATAGCACCAGCATCCATTAGAAGCTTCTTTCTCAAGGTCACCTGAGGCTGAGAAGAATTATCTCCATTAGAAAGGTGAAACCCAGCCCTTGAAAGAAGATTCCTGAATATGTCTTCTTCATCCCCACTTAGACATTCGCTTTCATCAGAATCAAGAAGTTCGGTAGGGTCACTTGACAGAGCATCTTGGTCGTCATCAGAATGTAAAACCTGAGAAAACAGTTAATGTAAGAGGTGCAAAATTAGGAAGCATCCATGCACAAACATACATGACAATTTTTCAACTATAGGAAGAATTTTAAATACATATACTGGTCGTATTGAGCAGAAAAACCAACCTCCAGATCAGCAAACTCAAACCATGGGCAGCAATCAAAGATCTCACAAACAAATATGACTGTGTCTCGAAACAGAAACCCAGCATCAGCCTCTAACATGTCTGAAACCTTCATAAATTGTAGAACCGAGTTGTTCCAAGTCCTTGTACATATAGAAGACTCCTTCCACACAGTTTTAGAAGGATTCTTTTGGTTCACAATTCCAATTCTGTACTTGACCCAAAAGTTCTTCTCAGTGTCACTACCAACTGATTGGTCACTCTCCAAATAGACGCATATGGTGTCAAATGATTCGTAAACTCCTGCATAAGGGAAAGGGGTACCAAATAAAATTAGAACATGTTGTCCACTAGAAAATGAATGGAATAAAACCCAAGCTATTAGAGCTACCTACCAATCCGAAGCTCACATCCACCAGCTTCGAAGAATTTGCTAAATATTTTTCTTGTTTCCATTATTTCCTTGAAGGACAAGAAGTTCTCCACTTTCCATGTGAATGAAATCCTCTTCGTTTTATCTAACTCAGAAACCGAGCTTCCTGAGTCAGGTTCTACATCAGTAAAGTCCTGCAATATTGATGTTTCTTTTAATATAAGAACCTCAGCAGAGAAGACAACAGCATCCTGGACCAGAAATCCAGAATCCTGATCAAAGAGACTTGTGAGCGTCACAAACTCGCGCCAACCCCAATCCTTTGCAGCCTTAGAATACCGATTCTGTGATTCCTTCATAACAGATTTCTCTTCCAGCTTTTGGTTCACTACCGACAAACGATGGCTTACAAAACAGCTCCAGTCACTACTAGTATTTCGTGAATCTGTAACTTCAAGAAACACCGATAGGTGGCACGGAGGCTGAGACTGCCCTGATACCACAAATACAGGACGTGATCATCAGGACAGGCTACATAACACCAAAAAGGAATATTTTACAGAGATACATGACAGAGAGGTATACCTCAGGAATTCATGCATACATCTTTGAATATAGATGGAACTGTATTTATGCAGGACAACATTAACTACCTTACATAAATAAACCTTACTAAAATAGATACACCTGCATCCGTTAAGAATCCAAAATTCCATGGAACAAAGCACTCAAATGTTAATAATAGAATCAGTTTATACCTTGAAAGGAAAAAAGAAAATCTTCGGCCATCTTCCAAGAGCATTCAATAAAAAGTAGACGCAAAGAAACAAATCAAAAAGCAGCATCATCCAAATCTCATCCCACATATCTCCAACTGAATATGAACGTGTTTACAACAGTTTGCCCAAACTCACCAACATTTTTTATAAAGTCAGCATGAAACTAGACTAACACGTATGTATATTAAACCAAAGGTGTGGAATACTGTCAATAGAAAAGCAAGTGGCCAGCCAATACACAGTCACACACACAACCACCAGATGACATTTTTTTGCAATCCATCCACTAAGAGTAAAGGAAAAAAAGAACCAATGCCGTTAGGACAGCGAGTTCCTTGGATCAGACATATCATACCTCTGGGGTATATTATAAGGCGACAATCCCGATTTCCCACTTGGAACCTCTTGCTTTTAATGCAAAGCCCAGTGATCTTCCTCTTTTTAAGAAGATCCTTCAACCGGGTAAAATTCTCAATCCTCCAAGTAAACTTCCCCATGTGACCATCCGACTTCCTCACGTTGCCCCCATTCCTCGAACCAATCAAAGTGCCACTCTTCGTGAAACTGCTGGACTCCTTAATGACATGGAAGGACGTGCTAAAGACAGCTGTGTCTTCGACCAAGAACCCAGATTCAGGCCTAACAAAGTCAGCCATCTTCATATAATCATTCCACCCCAAACTCGTGTTATCCCCTGTCTTATTATCTGCAGCAAACCTCCCATAACTATCCCGGTGAACATGATTCAACCCACTCCCCGGCTTCTGATTCAACACTGACATCCTAAACAAACACCAACAACTCCTGTCCGAAACCGAGGGATTCTTCTCTGTATCCTTACTTTCCAGACACATGGACAAATACTCCACACTATTCACCACACTCTGGTACACGCTAATCCTCAAATTACACTCGCCCGTTGGAAAAATTGGGCTCATTATCTTCTGAGTCTTGATCATCTCTTTAAACAAGCTAAAGTTATGAACCTTCCAAGAGAACTTCCCGCTGTAAACATCCGCACCCGAGCCTCCAACACTCGTTCCATTCCCTCCCTGCAAATCATGGCTATCGCGCGAGAAGGAGCAAGACTCGTGCAGAATCAAAATGTCCGCAGTGATGAGAATACAATCATTCGAGTTATGCAAAAAACCTTGCGCGGGGTCCAGGAGAGAGTTAAGGGACGCAAAGTCGCACCATCCATGAGATTTCTTCTTCGATGAGAATCTGTGCCAGCTATCTCTGTGCACCGACTTGGAGGAATCGGACAAATTTTCAACGGCGAGACGATAGCTGGTGAAGCAGTCCCACTTGGCAGAGGCCGAACTTCTAGGGTCCATGATCTGTAGGTAAACGGATAGATAACCAGGGAGTGCCTGCGAGTCACCCTTAGGGTATATTAGCAAACGGCAATCGAAGCCTCCGACCTCGAAATACTTGCTCCAAAGTGAACGCGATTTGACCCTGGGGAAATTGGCGATTGTCCACTTGCAAATGGCCGAGAAATCGCCCCGCCGCTCCACCACCACCGATGACTCGGCGCTGTTTCCGGATGAGGAAAGATCCTCAGCCGCCGCCGACGTCGACGTTGGTCGTCTGTGAGACGGGGACGGTGGCTCCGCGGAAGATGACACGGCGGCGTCAGTCGTCTGTTGGTGTTGACGATGGTGTTTCATTGTGATGGATGGGGAAAGATGATGATGATGGTGGTGTGACGTTGTGTATCTCTTCGTATATGATGCCTTGTGCGTCTCTCGTTAGGTTTTTCGAGGATGGTCTAGGTTTTTTCCTTTAAAAAAAAAATATTATTTTTGCTCTAAAATTATTATCTTTTAGATTAAAATACCAATCGAATTTCGTCATGGAAAGATTCAATTCAATTAGCTACGAGTCGCTACTTGCTAGGAATTAAGCAATCAATCAATATTCAATAAGACTACTTTTTCAATTGTTCTGAATAAATATGAAAATGTCTTATATAATAACCAAAATTGTTGTGATAAATAAATGGTTCGATTTCATATAAAATAGACAAGCCCAAGCCTATATATGATATATACACACACAAACATCATACAAAGCTTAAGCCCAGCTTGAGATCTCATGCTGGTCCATTATGGAACACAATTTAACACATTTTTATTAGGCTTTTGAGCTGTCCAATTATTGGAATATTGTTCGAAATTGTGTGATCATTTTTCTATTTATTTAAGAAAAATTATTGAAACAATCGCCCCTCGTCGCCTCTCCTGTGCCGTCTGTACGGTGACTTACAGTTCGAAGCAACGGCGGATCTTTGATCAATCAAACTTATTAACGAGACAGAGTAAGCCGAGGGAGGGCGCTCTCTCATCGCCGGGTTGATTGAAGTAGTGGAAGAATCTTAGGTTCTCCGATCTCCGTCTCCAGCTAATCCTGACTACGAGCTCAAGCCATCGCTTAGTTGCGATCATCTTGACATTGAGTGTATATTAAGAAAAATTACGGTATTAATAGCTTGAGTGCTGTTGAATCTAAGAATAGTAATGAAGTGATCCTGGGAAATTCAGTGGTACAGATATGCAGCGGCAGAGTCCTCCGAAGCACAGACACGATGGTACTTCGCCGTTGCCTTTGGGTATGGATTGGAGCCCACCGCCGCGTGTCTGGGTATGCTCGCCATGTCTCTCATCTATTAGCTTTGTATTGATCTAATTTTGCTAGAAATATTCTACCTGTTGATTGATTATAGGATTGGCCAGCTGTAAATATTCCGATGCGCTTGAGATATTGGATGTATTCTCCTGATCTTTGAAATGTCTGGATGTTGTTCTTTGTTACTGATGGCGATCTTCTCGTACAACTAAACTTATGGTTGTAGTCCACAATTTTTAGCTTCTTGGAATACCTTGAGATCATATAAGAAACAATGTGACTGCCAGAACTCAAGACGTGGCTTTATGGGAAAGTTCCATTTCATAGCTCATACAAAGAATTTTAAGGCCTTGTTGCATCAGTAGCTTTTTTCATTAAAGACCTTGTCTGGCTGAGTGCTCATGGAATTAAATTCCATTACCATCTAGCTTTATATATTGTGTGTGCCGTGCAGGCTGGAAGAGAAACTGTTTGGCCTCATGATCCTCGAGCTGGATGGAGTTACTGCGTTACAATACCGTCCTGGATTGTGCTTGCAAAATCAAGAGATTCGGAACCAACAGTGGTACTTTCACATTGATTGATTACTAAGTGTTGCGTCATCAGATCAGCATCTGCTCTGTCTAAGTCCATGTGTTGACTCCATTGTTAGCTATATAACACCATTTTTTTTACGCATTATTAAACTTGTTCAGTTTCCATGAAACTTTTATTGGGCAGTTTTACAGGGTCCAAGTTGGCCTACAATCACCAGAAGGAATTACAACCACTAGAACAGTATTGAGAAGATTCAATGACTTCTTGAAGTTGCATGCCGCTGTAAGTAAATAATTTGGTACAGTAGCATTGAGTTCCACTTGGTAATGTTTTTCTGATATACTTCTTCAGTGACCTTGCACTCTTATTGGTTACGCAAATGGTGAAGAGGATGCTGACTTTGATGTTGATTTTCTTATGCAGCTTAAACGAATCTTCCAACGGAAAAGCATTCCACCATCCCCCTCAAAGGGGCTGTTTCGAATGAAAACTAAGGCCATGCTGGAAGAAGTAATAATTCTTCAGAGCTTTTAAATCACAGAATTTGTATTGTAAAATAGAAATACATATTGTTTGTTGTTTGGTTCTCATACAAATTTTTCTCTTGGCATAATTTTATATTTGTTCCTTACACCCTGAATTAAGTTTTGTCAATCTTTCTGATGGCATGGGTGCTGGACTTCTTTCTATTATATCTCTACTAATCTTAGGTGGACTGTTGCGGATTACCATAGGCTTCTGTTTTTTGCAGAGAAAGAGTTCTTTGGAAGAATGGATGACGAGATTACTATCGGACATTGATTTATCAAGAAGCAATGTTGTCGCATCCTTCCTGGAATTGGAAGCTGCTGCTAGGTCAGGTTGTAGCAATTATCTCTCTAGAAACATTCGCTTTTAGATATCATCTGTTACTCTATTTATCCATGATTATTTCAATCTTGTGGGGTTCTTAAATTCTGAGTTCCATTTACCAGCATTTCAAGAAGAGGGCCTGCAAGATTCAGTTTCCCATACATTGAGCATCACAGACTCTTCCACTCATGCCCAACCTGAATCAAGCCTCTCTATGGTAGCTGGCAGTTCGTTTCTGCCGTCAGATTATGGCAGTGATACAGCTTACGAAACATCTGAGATTGGCACTCCAAGTCTCGGAAGGGATAACAATTCTGAAATAGGAATGGAGGATCTGTCCTCTGACGAGTACTCTACTAGTCTGGTTGATAAATTTGTTAATCATGATATGACCAATATTGACGAGGGCTTATCCATGGGTCAGGCTATTCTGGAGAAGCTTGAAAATTTTCCCAAGCACAAACTGAAAGCCAAGGAGATTCAAAATAATATGGAATGTGATAAAAGTTATGGAAGTTCGTCCAAGGCCTCTCATCACACAGAAGATACGTTGGAGTCACCATCAGATCCAGAACATGGTACAGTTGGCCGTGTTAGAATGATGTCGAATGAGAGCGATGTTAGTGACATGAGTTCTCATAAGGTTGTCGGGTCCTCAAATGTGGATTTTCTTGATTTTAATGGGCATGGTCCTCTTGACCTCAGAAGCGAGCCCTATGTCTCCAGACTCGAAGGAGATGCTGGACAATCAGACTATCGACTTCCCGATGCTGTACATCTGTATCTCCCAATGGATCAGCGGCATAAGATAAACAGGGTACTTCTGACAATGCATCGGAGGCTTGTTACAGCGAAAACTGATATGGAGGATCTAGTATCAAGATTGAATCAAGAATATGCTGTGAAGGAATATCTTACAACAAAGGTATTGAATTTCTGCGTTGTAGTTTTAACCATCTCGTATGTTCATTTGATATGGAACTTGTTTATCTCGTGGCTGATTCCATGGCCTCCCAGGTGAAAGATTTGGAGGTGGAGCTTGAAACCACGAAACAGAAGAGTAAAGAGAATCTTGAACAAGCTATACTGATTGAAAGGGAAAGAGTGAACCAGATGCAGTGGGATATGGAAGAAATTCGACGGAGGTCAATGGAAATGGAATTGAAGTTGAATAGTCAACAGGTACATTATTAAAATGAGATTTGATAGTTTCTTACAGTCAAGAATCTCAAGAAATAATCTTATTTTTGTTTCGAGCTGTGAAGTTATGGATAGTGACTTCGTCCCGACTCAATATAAGTAAAGAGTTGACTCCACCTAACAGCAATTTGTGTTAGGATGGAACTTTAAGTCTTACAATCCCAATTTAAGAAATCGTATTTGATAACCCTTTGCAGGCCCAGAGAACAGATTCACAGTTAAGTATATCTCCAAAGAATCAGCAGCAAGATGTGTTGCTCCAGGAGTTGGAAACTACGAAGCAGCAGCTTAATGACTTGTTGAAACGCCATAAAGAATTGGAAGTGAAGTCCAAAGCTGATACTAAAGTTCTTGTTAAAGAGGTTAAATCACTGAGAAACTCTCAATCAGAACTAAAGCAACAGCTTAACCAGTCTTGGGAAGAAAGACTTAAAATGGAGGTTTGGTTGTTTCAGTACCCTATTTTGGTTATTTAGGCTATGAAAATTTCCATTTATTCATCATACTCATGCTCCCAACATGTACAACATGTTGGACTTATCAGAAAATAACCTGCAGATTTACTAGCATGGTCAGGTGCTATTTGCTGGATGAATGTGACAATGCTCTCTATCTAGAAAACTAGACATTTTTTGTGTTTTCCCTTTATATCTTGGGGGATGCAGCTCTGATGTGTCTTTTATTGTGTTACCTAAGAAAATCCCAGAGCAACAACTTAGATTTTTATTCTTCATAACTTCTCCAGGAAGTTCTTCGGAAAGACCAAGAAAGAAATGAGCTGATAAGAAACTCACGGCAGAAGCTGTTGCAAAAATGCAAAATTATTCACAATCAGCTTCAGGAGAGCAGCATTAGCAATTCGATTCAAGAAAAAGATCAGATCATCCCCCCGTTTGCTAATCCCGTTGGAACATCATCTGATGATCAGATCAGCCTTCTTATTGAAGAGGTATAATACATACCACTCCAATCTCTGTTCATCTGTTGCAAGTGATTATTACATTCTTCCTTGTACATAATTAGATTCAGAATTCTGCCACGGATAATGATCTTGGTGCTCCAACTATGCGTGCCGAATTGAGTGAGACAAATGGCTCTTTGGATGAAGAGTTGAAGACGACGCTAAGCAGTTTACTACTCGATAACAGAGCACTGAGAAAACAGGTGAACTCGCTCGCCGTTCATGCTCTTAAGAACAACGAACCTACGCTAGAGAACGGTTCCAAGGAAGAATTGAATGTAGAAAATGAGAGCCATGAAGGTGGCAGCTGATTGCTTTAAGGGTTGCTACTGCTGTACATTTTCTGTATTTCGCCCAGGTATATGAATAATAAATGCCTCTCTTCACCTCTCTACAGAGACTACTAAATCTAAAATGGAAAGAAATTTTCTTGTACTCGTGACAGCGCATAAAATTTTATTCGTATCCCCATTGATCAGAAATCGATGAATTTTGGTATTTAGAACCAAAGGTTTGTTGTGAGTGGGTCCCACTTGACTTGTGGCTCGAAAGCAATCTCGATGTGTTCAAAATTAATGCTCAAGATAAACCACGTGTCAGACGATCGATGATAAGGATGCTTTCCGTCAAACTATTCGTGGAACGAAACAAAAACAGCTCAAATTGAAAGAAAATAACATTTTTGCCAAGAGTCACGAGAAACGAGGCGAGGGCTGCTACTTTTATTTCCGCCGCCGCACAAATTGCTAACGTGTTCACTCCCCGATCCTTACTGCGCCTTCAAGTTCTCCGATTTCAAGTGCTGCCAGTCATTATTAAATCGGAAGAAAGAAAGAAACGAATCTCACCAGCTTTGCTGAAGTTTGATTTTGATGAGATGTGTTGTGCGAGATGAAGCATGGCGCTTTCCACCTCTACGTCCCGCGCTTTCACACCGCATATTCCGCAGGTCCCCTCTCTCTCTCTTTCTCTCTCTCTCTCGTTGGTGTATGTGCGTATATAGGTGTTTATCTGTAGGAAGTCGATACAACAAGCTTGTTTGCGTAGTAATTCGTCGATACCTTTTCTTTTTTTGTTGTTATTCTTGTTTTCCATTCGTACACGTTATGGACTTATTAGACGATCGTTACTACTGATTTTGAACGTGGAATGGAGTTAATTGGGAAGAATTGTGACAATTTCTGAAGGTGATTTTTCAAATAGAATGAGATGCATGATGCTATATGGGCACGCTCAGTGACAATTTGGTGACTTTGTATGGTATTGGCAGCTACGCTGTTGCAATCGTAAATGGAAGCCCAAGAAATTTGATTCTGTGAAGCCGAACAGAAGGAACTTTAAGCTCCTGTCAACTATTAGGTCGGCATTTAATAGCAGGAGCTCTTCTAGCATCAGTGACAATGGTGCGATTGAACCAGCTAGGATTCTCTTGGAGAGGTTGTTTGCTCGAACTCAGAAGCTCGAGGAAAAAATGGTCGAAGATCCCCATTCACCTGTAGTTGTCGAGCTGGGTCTGAACCTTGGGACGCTGGAAGAGGACCTTCACGCAGTTCTATCAGTCTTGAGGAAGAAGGAAGAAGAACTGCAAGATTCGGAGAGGAGAATCTTGTTGGAGTATGACGAAATTAGTCGTGCGAGGAAGGATTTGGAGCGAAGAGATGCAGAAATAGTAGCAGCTCGTGTGAAGCATGATAAACTAGAAGAAGACCTAAGGCTGGCCAATATAGAACTAGGTTCTCAAGCCACCAAAATTGCTGATATTAAGCTCCAGTTGAAGGAGAGGGATGAGGAGATTTCAGCTATTCATTCAGCCCTCTTGGCTAAAGAAGAGCAGATCGCAAATATGAAAAGAGAATTAGAGAAAAAAGATGAAGAAACCGCAGCTGCTGAATCAGAACTTAGATCCAAGGCGATGCTTTTGGATGAAGCGAACAAGACTGTGGAGAAGCAAAAAGTTGAGATTCAGCGACTGCAGAGTGCCATTCAGAAGAAAGATGAAGAGCTAGGAATTTCTGCAGCCATCCAGAAAGTTGAGGCCGAGAAGTTGAGAATCGCCGAGGCAAAGCTAGAGAAGCAGGCTATGGATTGGTTGATTGCACAAGACGAGTTAAAGAAACTGGCCGAGGAAACCTCTAAGTACCTTGGTGAAGCAAATGCAACTGCCGAGGAATTTGGGAGAGTGAGGCGGCTTCTTTCGGATGTTAGAACGGAATTGGTTTCATCGCAAAAGGCCTTGGCTTCCTCCAGGGAGAAAATGGAAGGTCAGGATCGGCTCTTGGAAAAACAGCTCTCTGAACTTGAAGATCTGAGGAGGAGTGTTGCATCTTATATGAAGAGCCTTAGGGATGCTGAATCAGAACTCGAGAGTGAGAGAGTTCAGCTTAGGGTTGCTGAATCTAAAATAAAGGTACTTGAAAGGGATTTATCCATGGAGAGAGTGATTTTCGGTGAGTTGCAGAAGGAACTGGATAAAGAGAGATATTCTCTGAAGCAAGCAACTGAGGCAATCTCCGCTATGAAGGAGGAGCTAGAACATAAGAGCGTGTCATTTGCAGAAGCACAGTCTTTCCTCGAGGTAAAAGAGTCGGAATTGGTAGACGCCAGGCTAGAGATTCAAACTTTGAAGTCTGAACAGGCGTCCCTTCAACTTGTGATAGAAGAGAAAGACTCTGAAATCTCAGATGCAAAATTGAAGTTGGAGGAAGTAAATCAGGAGATTACTGCACTAAGGGAGATGTTGATCAACCGAGAAGATGAACTCATTCAAGCAATGTCCATGATGAAGGAGAAGGATGAAAGCCTTCAAACGACGCAGCATGAACTCACCGATGCGAAATTGAAGTTCTCCGAAGCTGAGACCATTATAGAGAAAATTTTAGATCTTACAAAAGAAGTCATTGGGAGTTCTTCTGCAGCCAGCCCACTTGATCAGGACAAAGACAATAAAATGCCATATCTGTTGACTCACACGCCGACTTCGGACGGATTCCAATGGCAAGATAAACAGCTCGCCACTGAACTTCAATTCACCCGAGAAGGCCTTCGAGCCAAAGAAATGGAAATTCTCGCCGTGCAGAAAGCCCTCAGCTTTAAAGATGAGGAGCTGAAAATGATTCTTGAGAAACTCGATGGCAAAGACAGGGAAATCGCGGGGCTGAAGGAGGAAATGATGCTATATAGGAACGACCTTAGTCAACTCTATTCTCTGGCACATGAGAAAACTGGAGAGAAGAGTGTCTGCGACCTTGCAATCGAGGAACTCCGATTAGAAGCAGCCCAATTGGAGGTTGAAGCTGCGACAAGTGCCCTACAAAAGATCACGGAAATGACTCGAGAGCTTCTGAACAAAACCGGCCTAAGCATCGAGGCAGATCATGAAATCGTTCTTTCTGAACAGAATAACGGCGTTGAGACGACCTTAAACAAAACGAACGACAAAGAGTGTTCAGAAGAAGTAAAAAAGGAGGTCTCACGGCTTCTAACTCTGACCGAGCAGCTTGTCCGAGACGCTGGTATTATGCAGTAGAGACTGTTTTTATCGCTTCATGTTTCTCCTTTCAGTAGCAGCATAGGCTTCTAATCTAACCAAGGATATGATGTACTCGACTTCAGAACACAGACATTGCTTCTTCGGTTAGTTACATTATGGTGTTGTTTAAAATTCCCATGATGTTCTGTTGAAAAATACTAACGGGTGAACTGTGAAGGAAGAAGAAGACAACAAAGAACGTTATTCAATTTACACAGCAGCAGATTCTAGATTGTATGCTTCGTCAGTAATTTACAAGCAAAGGCGTGAGAGAAATATAAGCATTCATTTGAACATCCCCGCCACCTTCGAAGGATGCCATGGAGTAGTAGCAGTAGCAGCAGCCTTGCCATCCGCCCCTTTACCGTCGTCTGTCGAAGAAAGAGAGTTCACCTTCGACCTTCCTCTCCCCACTTTCTTACCAACAACAAGCCCCAACTTCATAGCAGTAAAAAGACCGAAAGCAATCAGCAACGGCCTAACAGCCCAGTGAAAGTCCTCAAGGTGTTGGTACTTCTTCACAACGGTCGTACAATTCTCAAACGAAACGAGCTCAACTTCGGAAGGATCAGCCAAGAAACTACCGTCATCTTTTCCCCCGATGAACTTAAATTTCCCGGGAAACTTCACAACCAAGCACCCGTTCGGCAAAACCTGAAAAACCCTCCCCGTGGCCCACTCGCCGCCGTCCCTCTTCCTCGGCCATTCGAAACGCGGGCTGAATACGCTCTGCTTAACCTTCACAAACTCCCCAGGGCAGTACGGCTTCGCCATCTGAAACTCCGAGCAGTGTCCCTTCCAAAGCGTCTCGAGCCCTATGAAGGCCACCGTGACGTTCCCCTCGCGGCTAATGGAGTGAAGTACGCCGACCGGCGAGTGCTTCTTGTCATTATCCTCTGCTCTCTTGAGGCGGACCCAATCCCCCGCGGCCAAGCCGTAGGTGACCCTCTCTAGGGCCGAGACGTGGACCCTTATCGGGTCGTGGATGCCGTGGACTCTAACCAGGACGAACCCGTCCTGGTCAGTGTCCCGCTCCAAGCCCACCACGGTCCCGTCGGGGACGTCCATGTTCCTCGGGTTGCACGAGCTCGGCGACTTTCTTGACCGAACCGTGTCGCCCACTTGTAGGTGGTCCTTTGCTAGGAACCAATCCGTGTAGCCCATGCCGCCCGGCTTGTCCCTGACGAGCCTACTTCCTAGGCCCGCCGACGACCACCCTCCTTCCTGTCCGACTGCACTCCGCGAACTGCAAAGCTCGAGGATATGTTACGTTAGATGCTTCTGAGTTGGAAAGTAGGGACGGCAATCGGTCCCATAAAAGACCCATTGAATCGAGGAGACGCTACTAAGCTGAAAAGTAGGGAACCCATTAAAAAAAATACTCATTGGATCTTCAAATAGGTCTGAGTCTAGATCCACTTAGACCACCCATGGTGTCTGAGGAGTAGAAAGTCTGGCACCATGGGTGGCTTAAGTGGGTCTAGACTCAGACCCATCTGAAGATCCAACGAGTATTTAATGGTTCCGATTGTATTAGAAATCTTTGCAGCCACAATCACGAACGTTTCTACATTTACCTCTTAAAAGCGTGCAGAATGTCGGCCATCAGTGGCCGGCTCCTAAAATCGTACTCGAAGCAACCCGCGACGACGTTCTCCACCGCGGGCGGAAGCCCATCGGGAATCTGGGGCTTCTCCCGCCTCATTACAACCGATTTGTGTATCTCATCGATCGATTTTCCGCTCCAAGGCTGTACGCCCGTAAGCATCTCCACTATGCTGCAGCCGAAGCCCCAAGAATCGGTTTCGACCGATAAAGGGCCTCTAATTTCTGGCCGCCACTGTTCGGGGGGCCATGTAGTTAGGTGTCCCGAGCCTTCTTGCCTGCTCAGCGCCCGGCGATGGGATGCCTAAGAGAACGTAAGGTATGCCTAGCTCTCCTACGAGCGCCTGGTCGTTGCTATTCAAGAGGAAATTGCAAGGTTTTAGGTTGAGTACGAGGATTTCTTTCGAGTGTAGGTCCATTATTCCTTGGGCGAGATCCGCCCCGTACCTGACAAATGTAAGAGGCAGTCGATGGGCAAAACGCAGATATAAGATGTGCGAAAAGCGTTTGAAAACTATGCGCAGAATAACCTCAAAACGTCGCTTAGCGACAGTTTTCCTTCTTTCAGTCCGGCCATTTTGTCTCCAACTGAGCCTTCGTAGAAGCTCATGACGATGCATACCTAGGAAGCGAGGAACAGTGAGGTTCGGGTAAAACTGAGTTTAAAAGAACAGGGAAACTTACTTTCTTATTTATTACAGTGAGTCCACGGAGGGAGCACACGGTTTCTAACCCTTGGCACTTGGAGAATAACGCATCCAACCTACTCAAGATATCCCTGATGCTTTCATCTTTAATTGGATGGAACATTTTGACGGCAACTTCGTGGTACTCTTCGTAGTCTTCGGACACACAGTGTTCTGTTGCTAACCATACGTCGCCGAAAAGCCCTCTTCCGATTCGATGCCTGAGCTTAATGGTTGATGGGTCGATCCATGGGCTCGTCTGGGCGGCCGATGGAACGATTGTGCTACCTTCGCCAGAATCTCCTCCAATGAGCACAAATTCTTCTGGTCTATTTTCAGCAACTTGTCCAGCCATTTTCCTAATACCTACAAGATGAAGAAGTTCTATGAAAATACAACGTGTCAGCCATGTAATGTAATTCAAGACAAGTTAGTTAAAAGATCAAAATGCTTGAGAATCTAAGGATTGTGAAAAGATAGGCTGATCCCAAAAAGAAACAATTGGCGTGCATATTCGCATCAAAGTGAAGATTAGGTGACCAAGAAATTACCAAATATAGCATCTGCAAATATCCTCTTAAAGGCTAATCTGCTTAAGCCCCAACATAAATTTTGGTCTGACTCATATCTCACCTTCCCAAAAGGAAGAACAGAATAGCACAATTAAGAATAATACTCTGACCTTCAGGCATGTAAAAAAGTTCCACCCTTGGATGATCCAAATGGTGAATACAAAGGAAGCTCCTTTTGTTCTCAGAAAAAAAAATAAGCTTAATCATGAATTATCAGTGGGAGAAGAGCTAAAAGGGAATTATGTGTTCATCACAGCAGGAGCAAAGCGAGAAGTTAACGTACAAAATCTCCACACACAAACGTGGCTTCTGCCTCTAGAAAGAGAAACACCCAAGAAAATCACAGCAACAATTAGTAACTCACTTGAAATCGTCGCCGGCGAAAGACTGGAAGTGTGTCGACTGAAGGTAAAGAAGCACAGTAATCTCGACGAATATAAGCTTTTCTTCTGATAATATGGACGAATTAAACCAATTAGTTGGTATGAGTGTCAAAGGATCAGTTTCACGATCTGAAGACGTGCGATTCAGCTCCCTTGTTCAAGGATTTTTGCGCGAGAGAGAGAGAGAGAGAGAGAGAGAGGAACGAAGGAAATGTGAAGTGCAAGAAAGGAAGAGCTCAACAAAATGAACAATAATATTTTTGGAAAAAGTAATAAAATATGACGGTGAGAGTTTTGAGGGCGTTGCTAGCTAACGTACGCAAACACAATCTCTCGTTACTTTTTTTGTTTTGGACGCCTTTTATGTTTATATTTTATTCATTTTATCAACTTCGTAAAACTTTGAAATTTTCCTCACCTTTATCCACCCAACCGTGTTCCTGTATTTTCTTGGATTTAATTTCTCAAATAATCTCATCATTATGTTCTTTGTTTAAGAAAGTGACGAAGAGTTCGTCTAATCGAAGAATTGGTTGATTCAACAAACGATCGTTCAGTGTAGAGTAGAGACAGTCAATAGGTCAGACACAAACTTGCTTCAAGGATTGAGTAAAAATCCATAGGTTAGTGATCCTAGTAGATCTTAGGATATTGGAAGCTCAAACACAAAGACGTCAATCATCGTATTGAATGCCTATCATTAATTGCAGAAAAAGAGAGGCGTAGTATTTCTCATTCCAAGCCTGTTAGACATAGAAGTTACATCATCAAACAGCAAAGCCAAACATAAGAGGGAAAAAAAAAAACCTTTCTAAATGGGACATTCCAAGATTCAACCTTTCTTATGCAGAAACGTCGAGGAAGCAAGCTATTCATGAGAAATGAAGCTCAACCTCATAACTGCGTTGCGTCGTATTAACAGTATGTAATGGGCCAATGAAGGAGAACTTGATGGGCTTTACATCACATTATTGGGCCTTACCTTTGGAGTTCAAGCCCAATTAGGAATTCAAAATTCAGCAATCATTGCGTTGAGCATTTTAGTCAACAAAAGAGAAAGAAGAAAAAAGAGGGAGACAAGAAAAGCACGGGTTTGTCCCGCCTTTCGCTTTATGCTTACACTTTTACATTGGAATGTTTTACAGTAATAGTTTACAGACAGGTGGCAAGATGCCTCATCAGTCCTTGAAAACGACGTCGTCGGCGATTTCTAGCAGCCGCTGCAGAGTCCCCGGCGAGAATTTTCGAGCAAACAGAAACGGATCGCCGCGCCGCCTCCGCCGTCCTCCGCCGCGTACTGCACTCGTCGACGATATATTCCGAGATCGGGACCCGCCGGATTCCGATCCTACCTCGTCGCCGTATCTCGGCCTGTCGGCCCTCAAGGCCTTAATCAACTCCGGCCCAACCTCGCCGGGTCCGTACATCCTCGGATGACCGCCGTGGCTGCCTCGCCAGTCCACGTGCGTCAGCGTGCACGGCGTACATCCCCGCCGGTCGGCGGCGTTCAGAAGCGTGGGGAAGTAGTGCTCCTCAGGGTAACACGTGTCGTCGCGGAGGCAAGGCAGCTTGAACTTCGACCAAAGCCGCCGGTCGCTAACGACGACCCTCGCGTGCCTGCGCGTGAGCGCCCAGAACTGAGACCCGATCCTGAAGTCCTCGTACGCGACCTCGGGCAGCATCGCGTCCTCCCCACGCGCAGCCCACCTGTCGTACGCGCCGGGCTCGTCCTTGAGGATCTCGACGAAGCTCTTCCTCGACTTGGTCAGAACGCCGTGGGCGTAGCCGAAGGAGCGTATGGGCACGCACGACGGCGAAAGCAGAGCGAACATAGCGTTCGACGCGTCGTGCAGGAGCGCGTGGGCCAGCAGCCTGCGCGCGGCGGATATGAGCGTCGGCGAGTGGCGTCGCGTCGGCTTCGACGGAATTACTCGGCCGGCGAACACGCCTCGGAACGCCGCCGTCTGATTCAGATTAGCACTGGCATGCACGTAGACGTTGTAGAGATTCTTGGGCGCGCGCGCGAAGTAGAGTTCCCAAAGAGGTGCGAGTGGCAAGGGGCCGGTGGTCAAGAACAGAAAAGCCACCTTCTTGCCGGGTTTGGGTCTCGGGTAGGGTCTCGGGTCGACCCGGGAAGCGAGTTCGAGAAGCTCGTAGTCACCATCATCTTCCTCAATCGGCCTTACTTCTTCTGCAATGGCCGTCTCTGTACCGTTTGAAGAATTCGTGGTGGAGATTTGGTTATCGTTCTTGGGCTTTGGCCGTGGACGAACATCACTCAGCTCAAGGGAGGAGTTAACCGCGGCGGTGCCCGGCGGCGATAGAGTGGTGGCGGAAGGGCCGGTGAAGGTGAAGATAGCGGCGAGGGGGAAGCAGAGAAGCACCGCACAGAGCAGAGAGAGAGGATTAAGTGGAAGCATCTTTGCTTCAGTGGTTCAATTAGATATCTGAGGAACAAAAGCGATAAGTACAGGGCTACAGCTTTATCTTCTTTTTGCGTGCATTTTTGACATAAATGCAAAAAGATAACAACTTTCGAGAGGAATTGAACTGGGCAAATCTTGCAATTAAGCGTTTCTTGATGGCTAAAAGGAATACAGAAGTATTCTGATTCAGTCGAAAATAGCTGACGCGATAAAGGTTGACATATATATAGATTGATGGCATAGTTTTGCAATAGAATAATCCGTATGGAGTGAAGGTGTTGTTCGCTTTTAATTGTTTGTTTTCATAGCGAATCGATTATTTCGTTGTTTGATTAGTTTAGTAAGTTGAGTGGAAGGGAAGGGACGCGTGGCTTACTTGCGACGAAAATGGGCCTTTACTTGGTTATGGCATTTACTTTGCGTGTCACTGATATTCACGAGTGTAGTTAACGCAAGCAATCAATCACACCTTTGGACCTCATTCATGGCCGCAGTTAATGGGCCTTTTTCTTCTCTATTACAATCTCGTGATCGTTGTCATAAGAAAAGCCTGCTTCTTGAGCTCTCCTTTCTTCCGTGTATAGTAAGTACTGACAGTCGTTTTCTGCTCCTATTTGCTTGATGGAGGTGTTTGAGGTTGGGTTTTGTTTGGCTTTTAAAGAGTTGGGAGATAACGTTACGTAACTCACCGACAGTCAAATATCATCGTCATCTTCAGCTCCTTCGATGGGAGCTTTCGCAGCCCACACACCACATGAAAAAGGCAAGTCCAATGGATATTATATTACGAGTTGCTGAGAAGTTGGCATGTGTCGTGGCTAAGTGGGGGGACATGGATCATCCCCACCCCTTCAATTATTGGTTTGAACCCCAAATGGTGTAATCTTTTCTTTCATTTTTTGGTTAGATATACAGTGCAGAGCTCGTAATTATCCTTACCGTGATGACAAGTGCCCAAGTCTCCTCAAATTGATCTGTTCCCTTTTTTTTTTCTTTATAAAAATGTGATCTCTTTATCATCATCTGTCGCTGTTGGGGCACAGTGTGTTAGCTGGCTGGCCTTTACTTGTTACATTACATACAGCAATTGCTTCTTTCCTTGTCGAGAGAAAAGTAATCTATTGCCCCAACCTCAAGCTCGAAGCTTTTTGGCTCTCTTCCCTTTCCTTGAACTCTTTTGCAGAACTTCTCTGTTGCTTTTTTTCTTCTTGGGAGATGCCAAGACCAGGACAAAGGCCTTATGAGTGCGTTCGAAGGGCTTGGCATAGCGATAGACACAACCCAGTTAGGGGTTCCCTTATTCAAGAAATTTTCAGGTGTGTTTCTTTGATGTGTTTGTTGGGTGCTACTTTGTATGAGCTGCTTTTTCTATTCTATTACACCCGTGTAGAAAGATTTAGGGTATCTTCTGTCCAGGATTGCGAATGAGGTGCACAGCCCATCAACGAGGAAGAACAGAGAGTGGCAAGAGAAGCTCCCCATTGTTGTCCTGAGAGCTGAAGAGATCTTGTATTCCAAAGCGAACTCTGAGGTTGGAATTTCTCTCTATCTCCCTTCCTAGTTTTCCAGCCATTGGAAGGTTGTATTGTAGAGCTTCAAGTTTCCTTTTTTATGATCAGGCTGAGTACACAGACCTCACAACCCTTTGGGATAGAGTAAACGATGCAATAGACACCATAATTAGAAAAGATGAGAGCACTGAAACAGGGGCACTTTTGCAGCCTTGCATAGAAGGTATTCTATGCATATCACTTCTTAGACTTGGGATGGCTTTTTAATATCTCTGAGCAAGTGAATGAATGATTCTGAGATTCAACTTCTTGTTTTTTTACCAATGCTAGCTGCGTTACATCTAGGTTGCACGCCGAGGAGATCGTCAAGAAGTCAAAGAAATGACTCTCCAAGATGCTATCTTAGGCCTATGCCCAGCAATTCAGACGCTAAGGCTTTCAAGAATATGTTTCCCAGTAGCAGTAATAGCTGTCCATCTCTTCTTGGTACCTCTCAATCCTCGCACTTAAGAGCTGCGAACCACAGTATAATGCAAAGCACAAACTGCAGTGTGCCAACTAAGAATTTTCTTGGCCCATGGAAGGAATTTAGATCAAGTTGCAAGGAGCTTCACGTAATGGAACCTTCATCAAGCTCATGGTCTGTGTATCCATTGTACTACAACAACAATGGTACTAAACTTGATGGCTCAAAGCTATATTCCTCAAGGCCTCGTCCAAGCACACTTCCTTACTTTAGACAGAACAGCGAAGCAGTTGCCCGGCAAAATTTTCATAGCTCTGAAGTTTCTCTGTGCTCTTCTTCTCCGCCCAACAAGGAACATATGTTGGGCATAGGGCATGAGCTCAAGTGCGATTTGACCCTTCGGCTCGGCCCTGTGGTTCATTCATGTGCTAGAATTGAGGATAGTCTTTTACCCAGCAGGTGAAACAGAGCACCTTACAGGTTAGGAATGTCGAAAAGCTTCTTCCTAGATGAAATAGGCGCAAAAGGTGCAGTCTTTGAATGTTTTTGAATTATACTTAGATGCTACAACAATTTTCAAGCTTTTCTGCAACTTAAAGTGGGGCAGCACTTCCACTGTTCTTGATTTTATCTCTGTGGGCAAGCTAAGCTAATGGAGGGAGGATTTTGCTTTCCTTTTTTCTTTTTCCTTTTTTTTTCCTTGGTCTGTATTCAACCACGATTCCTCACAGAATACTTGCTACAGCAGTTATAATCAAGAAAAAGCTGGTGCTTAACTGCAATTTCCATACGTATTCTATCATTGTTGTTATCGTTTCAAAATTAGCTATTAATAATGCATTATTGAGATGGATCTGCATTATTTATTACATGTCAGTTGGGGCATCAACATACGCATTTTTAGACACGACTTTATCTCTCTATAATTTGGTAATGGATGATGCATTATGACTCCTAATCATACATTTGCCGGTGGGTCCCACTAGACAATTAACGATAATTAATCCTACCAAGCAATGAGATATACTTACTGTGAGGACATATAACCTTTCGTCGAAATGGTAGGGGAAAAAAGGATGTATTTTATTGTTTATTTTCTTAAATACAGACAAGATCTTTTGATTTTCTGTATTCTTTCATTCTCTCTTCTCTTGTCCATTCATTTCACGTGAGTTGAAGGAAGTATGTATGTGTGGTCTTACTCTCAAGTCTAAAAAAAACATTTCTTTCTATTATTTCGTAAGAAACTCAATTAAATTCTTAATATTAACAATATAAATTACGTATTATGTCTCATTAATTGCTCCAACGGCGGAATGCCCTACTGTAGGTCATTCTTACAGTCATTATGCATTAAATATTACCTATCATATGCAGTGAATAATATTACATTAGTTCGATGAATTGCATACGGTACAAGATAAATGATATATGGATATTACAACTTCACTTCACTTCACATGAACACCGTGCCTATTTTGTCTTTATTATGTATGCTGTTAATTAAATCATAATGAGCACATATTGTCAAACACTAAAAATTGTAGCCTTTCTTACATTAGCAATCTAATATTGATATCGGTGAATTAAACTAACTCCGCTGTAATGCACCAATGATTTTCTTCTCCTTCAAACGTAATATGCCATTTACTTACAGTTTTTTATATTACAATATTTTTTTATTACCGGAAAATAACTTGGCTGATTTGATTTGATATTATTAACTACATTTAATAGCGAATGAGAGAGCGAGAGAGAGAGAGAGAGAGAGAGAGAGTAAAATTCAGTTTCAAACAATATATTTTATTTAAAATTATTTTTGACACTTAAGCCCAAAGAGAAGGGAGGAACAACCCTCCTCCAATCCAAATTTCCAGCTCAGTTCAAGGTTTCAGGCAAGGCGAGTAAAGAGACTTCGTAGACCGCCCCTTTTCTTATCAGATCTTCATCGCGTTTCAGTGGATGATTGATTTTCCAATAAAGGTTAGCCCTTTAAAATTTTACAAAGCAGTATGTTCCGTGAGCTGTAACTGATCTGCTCAAGTGTTCCGCGTTTGAAAATGTGTGCATCGCTGGGTGGTACAGTTACCATTTTTTTTACTGAGCTTAAAGGATTTCTTTGTGTTAAATCGGAGTCTTAGTGAGGATAAAGATGAGATCTTGCCGCGGGTTTCTGAGGATCTGTCTCAGGAGTTATGTTGTGTTATCTATTTCCGCCGAGATTTGTCTTATGCTTGTGCTACTCTGACAAGAATTTAATTTATAGAATTCTTTTAACTTACAATGGGATCTTATTGATAAACATATGCTGTCTGCACTTGATGCCAATGCATAGCTCTTTTCATGCTGACTTGTTGTTGGGACTAGGAATCTTACAGCTCTGATGATGCTAGAGATGATTGTGTAGGCAAACAAAGATGATGGATGCTGAGTTCGTAAATGGTCATGGCCAGCAGTTCACTTCCGAGGTAGATAAAGCATCATATAATGGCAGTTTGGACATCGAAGGAGTTTGTGCGAATCTTGAAGACACGGTGAAGTTGAACGACCATGAAGATTTAAGCTGCGCTCTTGAAGTTATTGATGAATCGTTGTTGCCAACAGATGGCACTGACTCGTCCAAGGTTAGGCATTTTGGATCCATATCATTCGATGCATTATGTAACATGTAAACGCCTTCTAGGGATCTCAAGTCAAAGAGTCAGAAGATTCCAAGAATTCGAAACCGCTGAAGGATAATGGGAGAAGATCGAAAAATGGACAATCTTTCAGCCACAAAAGTAAAGCTGGAAAAGAGGAGGCGAAGTCTTCCATAGATTCAAAGGCGAAGCCTGTCAAGAAAGGCCCTCCTAGTAAAACAGAGGAGACCCCACAAACACTAGCGTATCCTTTTGAGAGTTTTTGTTGATATACGAGGAAGCTGAATTTTGAATAATTTTTACTGTCCTTAATGCAATGTGTTGTCTTTGGGTTTATCCTTGAGTTATTATTTCTAGAAACGCTGGTGGTGGAGAGGCCAAGCCTCACAAACAGGGGACTCGTCCAGCCTACGGTTTCAGCTTCAAATGTGACGAAAGGGCTGAGAAAAGGAAAGAGGTTTGTATCAGCTGTTGTAATAATACTTTCCACTCCCTCGAAACAGCTTTCTTGGTTACTTGTGATCATGGTTTGGACAGTTCTATTCGAAGCTTGAAGAAAAAATCCTAGCCAAAGAAGAAGAGAAGAATAACATGCAGGCTAAGAGTAAGGTACGTAAGATCTCAATTTGCAGTTATTTTTTCGACTTTATGCTGTATCGCCATTGCTGTACATTTTCTTTTTCTGTCGAAGTAGGAAACACAAGATGCTGAGATCAAGAAGTTGAGGAAAAGCTTGGGATTCAAAGCAACTCCAATGCCCAGCTTCTATCAAGAACCACTGCCTCCAAAAGTGGAACTCAATAAGGTAATCAAGTTCTTGTCTAGTGCAATAAAACCATAGCCTCGAAGTCCTTCCTTTGGGCATCATTTTGGCAATGCGCAGATACCTACTACAAGGCCTCGATCACCGAAGCTCGGTCGAAAAAAGGTTCCATCTGCCGTGGAGACTAGTGCTCGCCCGGGAAGGTTAAGCTTTGATGGGGAGAAACTTCAGCAAAACGACGAGCATGGAAAAACAGAGCATGATGGTGTTGCCCGCGTAAAGAAGCCACTGAGGAAATCTCTTCCAAGGTTACCGTCTGAAAACACTAAAATGTCTCATGAGAAGAAGAAGAAAGGCCCCTCAAGTAGTACCACTACTTCGAAAGCAACTAAAACTGAATCTTTAGTAGAGGCTGAGACATCTGCAGAGGCAGTTCAAGGTGAGGAAGCTCGAGGAAAAACCACTTGAAGAACCATTCGCATATGATCGATCCATCTTTTTCACTTGATGTTTGGAGTCTAGTAATACATCTTTTTATATATCTACAAGTGAATGACATCATGTTAAGGTCTGCCTTGCATTAACGATTTTCGGACAGAGGAATTTGGTTGTCGTTTATGCTTATATGGGTTAATTTTGTCTGTCATTTCTTTGCGTTTGTATGTAATTATTGCCACCTATATCGTACTAGTGCAAATTTTGGCATTAAACGGTCATCTTCTTGCTTGAAATGCTCTCCATCTTACAAGGAAAAGGAACATTTCTCCACCCTAGAAACATATACATCATAAGAACATCTTCATTTATTCATAAATAGGCAAACCACAGTTCATTACATAAACACACCAAGGCTGCTAAGGGACGATTCACAACAAGGGGACACCTGCAAAAACTAAGGTCTTGGTAAAAATTACCAAAAAAACAACCCTTTTTACAAGGGTTGTCGTGGCAGAAAAATTCGTACTTTTCTCCCACAGCAAAAACCCGTGAAAGCAAGGTGACAAAGCGTGAACTCCCCCGAAAGCAGACCCGAAACATAGACTCTGACCAAAACAAACAAGACTAAAAGGAAGATTATGATAGAACCGCTTAATGAATCTGCTGCTAATTCAGTGCACTGCCCATTGTCTTAAAACTCAGCTAACCATGGCCACGAAAATAAGATGCCTTTGAAGCATCATAAGAACAGCATTCGCTGAAAAAAGTGTGGCCACCGTTCGCTGAAAAAAAACTAGACTCGAGGGAACTGAACCAGCAAAGACCCACGGCAAGGCAACGAAAACAGAGTAGCTTATTGCGCACCATCTTCTTTACTTGGTAGTAGGAAACGATCACTTAAGAGAGTATGTCACACCTCCAAAGGTTCTCCAAGAGAAGGCTCACAGCACTGTTACTTATCCCAGAGCAGTTCTGAATGTTCAGACCAGACAAAGTCCTGCCTAAAGAACCCAAGAATGGTAAGCTCTTATCAGACACCAAACAGCAACCAGCTAGAGAAAGAATCTGCAGATTCAGCTGCTTGGCTCGAGACAAAACAGAGATCCCTGAATCTGTTACTTGAGACAGGGAGACATCGAGTTCGCCCAGCACGGAGCAGTTTTCAGCAATGGCCGTCAAGCTTTCATCAGTGACGTATCTGCAGCCATCCAAAACTAAAATCTCGAGAGTCTCCCCGTGAAGCTTGGCGATTTCAGAAATCACAGTGTCCGTCGTGTTAACACATTTACTGAGATTGACACTGACCAAACCAGCCTCTGTATGATGAACAAGAGGCAGTAGGCCATCATCAGTTATCCCTTGAAGGCCTGTGAAATCGACGTGGGTCAGATTTGGGCACATTTTCGCCAACATGGCCAAGGCAGCATCACCAAATCCAGGGCAATTGTGAATGGTCAATGATCTCAGAGATTGGCAGCACACTGCCAATTGAAGCTCAGAGTTACATTCACGAATACCCAAGCAGTTATTCAGAGCAAGAGACTTCAACTTCCCACCACTATTTGCTAGGACGCCAAAAATTCCAGACTGAGTGATTCTGTGACACTCTTCAAGTTTAAGAGTTTCAATGGAAGAAGCAGCTTTGGTTAGTGATACAACTCCGCTGTCAGAAACAAAGGGGCATTTCTTGGCCCTAAACATCTTCAGTTCAGGGAAACCATTACCCATCGAGGTGAGCCCCACATCAGTAACTCCTTGGCACGAAGTAATCGACAAAGATTTCAGCTTTCGCAGACCTTGACTCCTGCCCATTACCCAGAAACCTCTCTCGCACACATTTTGAAGATCGCCAAGCACAAGATCCGTCATTGCACTCCCATAATGTCCAATTACAGCCAGAGACACATCGCTGATGCTAAGCGAATATAAGTTCGCCTTAGTTATGATGTGACCGGCCGACGAAAACAAGCTGGAAATCCCTTGGTCACCAACGAGCGGGCACTTCTTAATAGTAATGGACTTCAGATTGCTGCAATGGCGCCCAAGGGATTGTAAGCTCTCATTGCTGATTCCCGGGCAATATTCTATTGAGACAGACATCAATTTGGGACAGTTCATTGCAAGAGAAATCAAGCTTTTGTCAGTTATGGACCGGCAATGGCGAAGGTCAATCTTCGTAAGGAGAGGACAACCACTAGCAATATCCATGAGGCCTTCATCGCCAATAGATTGTACGTTCCATATGGAAACAGCACCTAAAGAAGGACATCCACGAGATATGGCCTTGAGGCCCGCATTTGTCAGCTTACGGCTAGAAGAATCTCCTCTGATTGAAAGCTTTCCAAGACCTCCACGTGTTGCAGTTCCAATTGAAATGGCAGCTAATCTAACATCGCTAGCCTTTTTCCCCTCCAAGCACCTCGAAAGATAGCCGTGTGAGTCAGCCTCTTGGAATTCTTCATCTACAGATTTAGTCTCATTGCGATCAGCTACTTCAACATCCTCTTTATCCTGAAGAGGTTTAAACATTTCATCTTTCTTGATGCTACTCAAAAGAAAGAGCCAACGATTCGATACACAGGCACAAGAACTCCTATCTTGGCCATCGAGGCGTCTGAAAATCTCGAATAGGCACTCATCTGGGAGAATCTCAATTGATGGTTGCTGTTTCGAAATTCCCGAAACGACCAGTGGAGCGCAGATGCGAGATCTCTTGCGAAGAGGAAAATAAACGTCGACGTGGCTACTGAGAGACAGTAACATAGTTGAATCCTTGGGATTTGGAGACAGAAAACCCCCAGGGAAAAAATCATCGCCACCTGAAAGCAAACACAGAGAAATATAGATCAGAAGACTATTTCTCCACGAAGCTACACAGCAAAAAAGTTGAACGATGGCTTCGTATAAAAAGATCTAAAGAAACCGGCATGATAAAGCTTGATAATCAGCTCAATCTACACGCATATCATCACATGAGGAAATAACGACGATAGAGAACGAAAGAAAGACAACGTATATAACTAAAGGCAAGAACTTCAAGCAAGCCCACTTCAAAATTAACTTCAATTATAATGATCAACAAGCATAGAAAAAGAAAAGAGCATGACAACAAGAATCACAAGATCAAGAAAATTAACCAAATCCAGACAGCGCTAAAAAGAAAATACAATCAAAATCTAAAAAGGAATCTAAATAGCATACCGCTGAAACAAACTTTCGACATGGCAAACGTGTGAAAACTCCAACAAAGTCAAATTGAACCCCAGCAACCTCAGAAAACTCTCGGAAGAGGGCAAACACTAGCAGATTGGCGAATAAGACTGAAAACAGAGCACCAGAAAACGCTGAACGCATCAAGAAGAGAGATCAGAGCACAAACCCTATCGAACAGGGCAAAAAAGAAGCGAGATGTAGAATATGTGTTCGGCGTTAGTAAATAGGTGCAATCGTGAAAGGCCAAAGCATTTCTACAAAAAAAAGTCTTATATTTTAGCTTTGTGGTGGTGGTGTGATATCTTATGCATATCTTTTGTTGTCAATCTGTGGGCTCCTTTTTTCCTTTTCCACATTTATTTCCTTCCTTTTTTAATTAAAATAATAATAAATGTATACGGAACAGTTCACATACAATGAACCAACTTCGTATTGTATGCTACGTTCAATGTTTCTTTCTTTCCACGTTCAATGTTCTTAAAGAGACAGCCTAATCCTACGCAATAAACAACTATCTATATTTATTTTATTTATATCAATCATGATTACGTAGGATTTTGATTTCTATCTATTCACACGCAGGCAACCGACTATATTTAATTTGTCTAGTTGCCAATAAAGACCAGAGCATCTTAGCGTTCATTCATGCATCCTTAATACTATATATAAAAAGTAAATATAAAATATAATTTTTTTCCTCCACTGTTAACAAGTCAAATTGCCAAGTTGATGAATTTGACAGCTCAGTATGCATCGTAGAATTACACCATTGCCTCTGCATGCAAGTGGTCTTTTGTTTAATTAATGGAATCTTCGTACCGTAAAAATAGATACAGAGTACTTGGCCGCGTAATGATACTAAGAGATTTTGTCCTTTTTTTTTTTCCAATGCAAAGTGATGGGAGCAAATATTCACAGTGAGGGAAGATGAGTTCTCTCACCTACTTTACAAACTCTTGCGAGACGAAAAGGAAGACGATGTGTTGCTCATGTGTTTCATATCGATTAACTTCACACTTAAACACTTACAAACGCCAGCAATCTCTGGCTCCTCGCCATCGAAATTCGATTATTTGAACTGTAGTAGTTTTCGAATGAATCAATCGTAGAATCCCTCTTGCTCCCAGATATCGATCAAGAAATCCACCATTTCCTGTTAGTCAACGCATAAAATAACTAAGTCAAGGAGGCGAAGTAGAATGTATGGATGAGAGGATGGAAATCTTAGATATTGAAGAACTCACAGATAGTGGGATTGGTTGGGGAAAGGGTTTGCTGCTTCCGAGCAAACTCTCATATGTTGCATCCCGACTGTGATAAATAAGATGGGAGAAAAGAAAAACGATGAAGCAGAATGAGTAAGTGCAGCCTAATGCTGTTCCAACACAATAAGCAACTATTTTTAGCTGATTAAAATGCATGGGAAAAAAGAGAAGATATTTGGGGACCTCAATTTCTGTTCTCGTGCTCGTGCAGGCTTCTCTGTTCCTTTGTTTCCGACCCACTGTTGCCTTGTTTGATTCCATAGGAGAAGTCCTGCGATTGCATGGCACGAGAAAGAGGATGGTCTAATTTTGAAAACATACAATGATTCCTATGGTGTTTCTATGCTCATGCAATACAACGATACAAGTCCTAAGATAACATAAGACCTTGGTGGCTATATGCAAAATCGGTTTAAGTTATACACTTGCCCCGATAAAGATGGAGTATAAAGAACTTACCGCTGAGATTTAAGGATTCAGAAGTGTTGCTTGTGCCTGCAATGTTGCTGTTCGTATCGAGGGCTGGGTTTGAAGTGCTTGAGATACTTCGGCGTGAGGGAAAGGCGCTATTATTATTATCCATATCTCGTGAGCTTGTGCTCACGAAATCTTCTGTTAGACTACGTTTCTTAACGCGTTGGCCTTGGATTCTCAACCCTTTTGATGGTTCGTCCACAGAAATTACGAGTGGTGGCTTTGAACAGCATCCAAGGCAACCTCTGCTCTGTTACGAATCAGGTTCACCACCGTACATATGGTTAGAGTATCAGAAGAAAACCGTGAAGGTGATCTAAAATTATATAACTTAGTTGCTGTTATCATGGAAAATTACGGTAAAGAGAAAAACTCAAAAATCGACATCTTCGAGCAGATACACCTCTTCTTTTTATTCCCTATCTCGTACTACTTTCAACAATTCGTGCACATCTTTCATTTCCAATTCCAACTAAACAACTACAGCCGGTTTATTTCCATATAAAATCATATCATCAGGTAAAACAAAGACAATGAAACACTTGTTTATTAATTGCAACCACAACATTTTCTTATGAAATTTACTCGTTTCCGTTTCCCCCCCATCAATTAAAAACAAAATGCTCGCCTTTAACACATAACAGCAGCTATTTCATGAAAAAGTCCGTACTCTGTTCAGTCGATCATATGCATCAATCCACAACGAAAAAGTAACGAAATGCAGAGAGCTAAGAAATAGGGGGAGAAAAAGCACTGACCCCATGCAATCAATTAAATTACGAATCCAAGAGGGGAATGATCTACACCAACGCTGCATCAAGTGATAAAAATTAAATAAATTAGCTATACATAGCACGCAAACTAATTCTTTGTCGATTCCCAGATCTCAATTTCCTCCAAAATCAGCGACGAAATAACAATCTGCCAAGAAAAAAAGAAGAAAAAGAGAACAATCCAATCAATTGAAACAGCGCAAAGCAAAGGCAAACACTTGAAGAATACAATTAGCGATTACCCTTTGAAGAGGAGAAATTCACAGTCGTATCATCGTGTGCGCGCGGCTGATTCTGGAATTTATTCGGCAGAAAAAACGGATGCCAAATAAAGACTCTTCCTTCGTCTTCACATTGAAAGCTCGGCTAGCTTTGTGCGGGTGAGCTGCCTCCTTCTCAGTGGCTCGTAAGAGTGTGTGCACCCCACTTGTCTGTAATTCTTGAAGTACTATTATGCCCTCGTTATTTTGTTCCGTGGGCCTCGGCCTGGCCCATCTACATACAAAATACGCCCAATATTTAGTATGGGCCTTGGCCCATTGAAACGAGGAGAAAAATTAATTAAAATTAAATAAATGTTCTACGAACCCAAAAGTAACGGCGAAAAATAGAAAAGAAAAAATGTTACTCCCTCTGTTTCAAATAATTTTTGACATATGGGAGTTGGCACGAAAATTAAGAAATTGAATATTTTAATAATATAGTATAATTAAAAGGTAAAAAGTGTATATCGACACGTCTTTTAAGAATATTTATTATTATTATATTGATTGTTTGTGATAGTTTTTTGCGAAATAAGGAAATATACAAAATACGTGAGACGTCTAAAATGTATAAAGTGGTTTGGACGGAGGGAGTATTAATTATGGTATAATAGTTTTTCTAGATATATACAGAAAAGTCTTTTAGATTTAGATTAATTTATATTTTCATCAAAGTATTTATAAAATCCCAACTAATTAGGGGAGGACGTTAATTAGTTGTCGATAGAGATTTTTAGAGATATACTATTATTGGCATGTTTCTAAGCGAAACTAATCTCGACTTCATTCCTCGTTTTCGTTAATGTAAACCATGCAAGTTATTAAGACATAATTGACCGACAATCCTAATCAAGGTGAAGTATGAAGGTAGTCGTCGTCCCACAACCCATTGTCTTGTCTTAACTAAATTCTTGGGTTTGGTGAGGCCATAAATGCAGTTTTATTACGTCAATTTAAAGCACTATATAGGTGACAATATATAAAATTTTCTTTCAAAAGGGATAGGGCCACGAGGGTCTAATCTCAACCAACACACACGTTAATATATTGAAGAAGAGATAAGGACAAGAAAACCCTAGTAGTCAGTGCACAAACGACGCCATTATTGCACGAGCTTTGAGATATTACAAGAACGAATTAGAGATCTGAAAAGAAATAAATACTCATTTACAATCCGCTGACGTTGTGATCTATACTTAATTAGCAAATAGCAACCGCGATTTGCTCCTAATTTTTTGGGATTTACGTTTGAATATTTTCCCATGCATTTAGAGGACCTACTAGCAGCCTACATATACTTACTTGTTCATTGTTCTTACCATTTTCATTGAATTCATAGTATCTTCCCGAAACATTGCCGACAAGTTCTGCACTTCCACACATTAATGTCCTAAGCGCCTCATCTCCATGATACGTCACTCTTGGGGAAGAAATAGGTGACAGAAGAAATAGGTGACAATAGATAGAGATAAAGCTAAGGTGAGTTAGATGGTCCAATAGCAGTTACTACTATATTTATATCGAATAGTCTTCAACTTAGATGCTTCTACGTACATTTGTATGACGGATGACG
This sequence comes from Craterostigma plantagineum, assembly GCA_027422505.1. Lineage (NCBI taxonomy): Eukaryota > Viridiplantae > Streptophyta > Magnoliopsida > Lamiales > Linderniaceae > Craterostigma > Craterostigma plantagineum. Next base: position 25,881,325 of record JAPQWV010000010.1, on the reverse strand, counting down.
ATATGCCACTGAATTCTTGGAAAGACACACACACTCAAAGGAGGAAAGAAGCAAAGAAAGAAAAGATTAAAAAAAGGATGAACGGTGACGACATGTAATAGGGATAAAGACCTCGCATTACGTTTCTATTGCATGTTCCAGAAAATGAATAGTTTTTTTTTCTCTTATTATCTGTCTTTCTTAAAGCGACGTTGACTTTAAGTGTCCTCCTTTTGAATTATTTTTAAGGCGTTTTGTGGTTATGGGGTGTTTTTGGTTAACAGAAGGGTGCAGTGCAGGTGAAAGCTTTTATTGCACATCGCCCCACCCAATGTACTTACCACCTCACAACCCCTTCTCCACCACCGACTGAAGCGAGCGTGTAATAAGATTTTCTTTTTCTATATACTTTCTTTCTCCTATTTCTCTCTTAGCTAACTACTGCATTTAAGGAAAAATCTCGCCTTAGGAGGAGGGAGATACATGTATATATATTAACCGGCAAATATTTCATCAGAAAAGAAATATCAATCATGGTACAATCTAAGAAGTTCAGAGGTGTCAGGCAACGCCAGTGGGGCTCTTGGGTGTCAGAGATTCGCCACCCTTTGTTGTAAGATTTTTTTCACCACTCCACACTATTTTATTTACTCCTCTTCTTACCCATAGCATCCACAGTATATAACATAAATGTAATATATGTCAGAGGTTATACGTAGATCTTTAGTTGTTTTGTAATTAACCTTAATAATATGTTCCCAAGGAAGAAGAGGATATGGCTGGGAACCTTCGAAACTGCAGAAGCAGCGGCGAAAGCATACGACCAAGCGGCCATTTTGATGAGCGGACAAAATGCCAAGACGAACTTTCCGATCCCGAAAAGGAGCGACGATGACGTCAGCAACGACCCATCGGCGGCGGCGAACGTAGGAATGACGAGCCGAGGCGCGGCGGCGGTGGGGGAGCAGATGACGGACATGCTCGGAGCAAAGCTGAGGAGATGCTGCAAGAATCCGGCGCCGTCCATCACTTGCCTGAGGCTCGACGTCGACAGCGACGGCTCCAACATAGGCGTGTGGCAGAAACGCGCCGGGAGGCACTCTGGGTCCCACTGGGTCATGAAGGTCGAGCTGAAGAAGGATTCGTCGGGTCAACGCCGGAGCACCGCCTTGACTCAGCCGTCTGGGTCGTCGGCGTCGTCGTCCTCGGAAGCTGACCTCGTGGAAGAAGAGGACAGAGTTGCGCTGCAGATGGTTGAAGAGCTGCTTAACTGGAACGGTTCTTGCTCGCCTTCGCTGGAAAATATGGGTTGAAAAAAAGACCTTTATTTCTTGATGATGATCTTGGCGATGAAAGCGTCGTTAAATATTCTGCGTAAGTAATGATAAGCAGCGGTACTATAGGATAAACGAAACTACCGTTCTTACATGTCATATATATATGTAAACTTTAGGAAAGGTATGTATAAATTACCGTTTGCCTAGCTTGACAGAGAGTTCATGAATGCGCATGTAGCAATAAAACACTGTAAAAATTACATGTTATGTGTATGTAAAATACTGATCAATATACCTTATATATAACTTTTATGGGGCCTTCGTTATCGTAGCCATCACTCGGTGGCATGCTTGATCTTTGTGGTTTACATTTTATCACCATTTTTCTACTCTTTAACGTTATTACTGAGAAGATCGTTGATGTCTTGGACTAATCTTTGGCGCAAAAGAAAGCATAAAAGGTTTGACTTTTAAGAATTGGCATGGGATTTCCATGGTTTGGGGTAATACTACAGATATGAAAGACTTAAATGTACGACTATTATTTTATTGTCAGTAGTTGCCTTGCATAGAATTATGGGAGATCCCATTATAGAGCATTGAAGCTTCGGTGAGAATAACTGCTTTGTATGAAACAAGCGAAACAAAGACACGATTCTTCTGAAGCATATCCCATGATTCTTGAACAAAGTGCTTAGTGCGAAACTAATACTAAACATCCATTTACTGCATGAAGTCCACGTTGCTTTTATCATTCTGGGAAAGCGAAATAAGAGAAAAAAAACCGTAGCTGAATATGATAAAGAGACACCTTACGCTCGCAGTTTACTTCATTCTAATAACATCATGAGATATATATATATATATTTATATAGCTAGTTGGTCAAAGGACAAGCAGGAGTATCTGATTCTCTATAAATATTTATATAGCAACAAACACGAGATACAGTTATACTATCAAAAGAGAAAGGTAATGGGCTTGAAATTTGCACAGCGGAAGTATAGAATTATAATTAGAGGTAAATATAAATTTAAATATATAATTTAAGAGTTCTGTTATATGATATGATAGGTTGGAAAGGGCAAGCTGTCCTCGAGGTTCGAGGGCTCGTTGTTCAGTCGTCATAGGTTGAGAAGAAAGAACTCGTCTATCTTTGTTGGTATTGAATCCTCCGCCTCCATAAACTCTCAAGCCCCTCGATTCTGACTCTACCAATTTAATACGCCATTTTTTTGTGCTCTGTGTGATTTGAAGATTGCTTGGCGTGCTTCGTTAATATATTTCTGTTTTTGGGCTTAGAGAGGAAGAGATATTTCTAGATTGGAATTCCCACCTACCCAATTGTCGAGAATTGTACGTACCGATATTTCCCAAATCGAATCTCCTGCTCCGTTGCGAGTCTGAATCGAATTTCTGATTCCCCCAAAAAAACGAGCGAAGGAAAAGGAGCGAATTTGTTGTTAGAGCTTGTGTTAAATTATGGGCAAGGGTGGGAAAATCCAGTGTTTGGAGCTGAAAAACAATGGGGTTTCGCCAAATTCTCATCTGGGACTTCATCTGAGCTTTAAAGATAACGGCTTTTACCCAGGCGGCGGATTGTTTGCCTCCGTTGGGCAGGTGGGAAACAATGAAAATAGTGGTTTCAAAGTGCCGTGCGCCGATATGCTCGTCAAATCTGTTTCTTTGCCTGAGGGGTTTAAGTTCTTGAATGGAGGAGAGGACGAAAAGGGGGTGGTTGGTAAGAAGCGTAGAAGTGGTCTCCGGCTTAAGATTAAGATATCGAATCCTTCTTTGAGGAGGTTAATCAGCGGAGGAATCGCCGGGGCAGTTTCAAGAACTGTGGTGGCTCCATTGGAGACCATTAGAACTCATTTGATGGTTGGAAGCAATGGACACTCGACGACTGAGGTGTTTCAGAATATTATGGAAACTGAGGGGTGGACTGGACTGTTTAGGGGGAATTTCGTCAATGTGATTCGAGTTGCACCAAGCAAAGCCATAGAGGTATAACATAAGACTGATTGATTTGTTTTGATTGACATGGTTGCCTGTAGAATACAGTGTTGCCCCTCAGGAAATCCCAGGGATTGAGTTTTACGACCTTAAATGTTTGATGCTATTGTTCTATTGAAGCTCATCTAGTTGATCCCTTATTTGATGCATTTAAGATATCATCTCTGCCTCTTGCTCTTTTGTATTGCTTTCGCTGTTTGTCTACTTCCATGTTGCTCTTAAGCTGGACGATAAAATGCGACCTTTTTCTTACTCATTCTTCCAAAACATGCTCTGCAGTTGCTAGTTTATGACACTGTCAACAAGAATCTCTCTCCCAAGCCTGGCGAACAACCTAAATTGCCCGTCCCTCCTTCATTGATCGCAGGGGCATGTGCTGGAGTCAGTTCAACTCTTGCCATGTATCCCCTCGAGTTACTCAAGACTCGACTAACCATTCAGGTAAATAGTAGGAGAAGAGATGCTACTCCACTCTCTTTTTTGCGTAAAAAAAGTTGGTACTTGTGTCCTTATTGCTGTCCAAATTATTCAATGCAGAGAGGAGTATACGATGGCCTGCTCGACGCATTCGTAAAAATACTGCAAGAGGGCGGAATAGGAGAGCTCTACAGAGGCCTCACGCCAAGCCTCATAGGAATAATCCCATACGCTGCAACGAATTACTGCGCCTACGACACACTGCGTAAGGCCTACAAGAGAGTCTTCAAGCAAGAAAAGATTGGAAATATAGAAACCCTATTGATTGGATCGACGGCTGGAGCCATTTCTAGCAGCGCTACGTTTCCCCTCGAAGTTGCTCGTAAGCACATGCAGATAGGCGCAGTTGGCGGTAGGCAAGTCTACAAGAATGTGATCCACGCTCTTGCGAGTATACTCGAGAAAGAAGGCGTACAGGGCCTTTACAAAGGGCTCGGGCCTAGCTGCGTGAAGTTGGTGCCAGCAGCTGGCATTTCTTTCATGTGCTACGAAGCTTGTAAGAAGATCTTGGTTGAGAAAGAAGATGAGGAGCCATAGGTGAATGATCTTTTTTTGCTGTCTTTTTTATTGCCGTTGAATTACTTCCATGGCTATGAACAACGCACACCATGAGTTGAGTTGAGCCTCTTGCGTTTGAAAGTTTTGCCTCTGTTTATTTCTTCTGGATTGTTAGATGAGAATTGACATTCGATTTTTCTTTTATAGTGGTTTTGCCTCTCAGTAAGTATATATGCTACTTGCTACATCAGAATCAGTGAAGTAATTATAATCAAGATAATAAACAAAAACACCGTTACAAGCCTCAGAGAACTGTTAATTTGCTCTTTGCTTTTTATCTACTTGCTTCTTCCCTCTTGGGCGCCTGCAGTTGTGTTCTTCAGTATCTGCAAAAGCAGAGGATGTTTTACTGTTCAAATCCCATGTTGATTCGATACTGAGAATGTGAGGTAAGTAGGATTGCATGATTATTACCTGTCTGAGCATTTGATTCTCATTCTGCAAAGTAGAGAGCCTTTCTTCAAGCTCGGCGTTCTTCGTCTCCAACTCCTTAACCCTTCCTTCCAAATCGACCATATACGCTTTCTTCCTCTCCCGAGCTTGTTGTGCTGATACTCTGTTCCTCAACAACCTTAAAGAAAAAAAACAAGAAATGCATGGAAAGCACACACTCATCAAAACTGAAGGAAAAACATCAACTCTTTTTCAGAAGATTGACTATGAATGGACACACACTCATCAATGAATGGACAGATGAGAATGTAATAACTTAAAAAGAGTACCTTTTCAGCCTCTTATTTTCTTTGTCGGCTGGGCTTCTTCCTCTCCTCCTCGTACCGCCGGAGGAGGGCTGTGCGGAGCCTGCGGCGGAGGAACCACCGCCTCCACGGCTGGAATTTCCGGCGCCGGCGGCCTCACCTCCGAGTTCTGGGACTCTCCTTATTTCATCGTCACTCTCCATGCCTTCATCACAGGGTCAAAGAAATTATCATTTCGAGCGTCGATTTGCATTACAAAGCGATCTAGAACTAAAAGGGCATTCATCAAGATTAGATAGAAGAAACTCGATAGACTAATGTCGGCATCGAGTTCCACTCATCACATGAACAAAGCGATAGATGCCAAGATTCAACTTTGATTGAAATTTGGCAGCAGATGAAGAACACAAAGAAAGATCGAACCTTCTTTGATTTCGGCGTGAAGGGCCGAGCTAGAAGATCTATCGCTACTCGAAGGCAAAGAACTTGCTGCAACTGAGCTCGTCGCTTGTTCTTGCATTTTCCTTCAACTTACTAAAAACTACGCAGAAGAACAGCGATGGGATCGTCGAGAGGGAGAGAGAGAGAGAGTTGCATTTAGATATTCATTCAGAGGGAAGAAGAAAGAGCGGGACTTTAGTGTTGCTATTACAGGCAAAGATGAAAGAAAGAAAGATGCTAAGAAAGAAAGACAAATAGTAGACGTTGGATCCTTATTTTGATCTGACAGTTGAAGACTAACGAGCGCGGCCATGTTAAGAGCCATAACGTGGTCCATTAATCAAAGGTGAGTGTTCCATATCGTGGTCAAATCTGAACCGTTGATCGTGATGTAATCGAACGGCTATTAGTCTGGGACCACCGTGGAGCTACGCTGTCTAATAAAAGTTGCTATTTATTGCAACGCTTTTCAAAACATAATTTTCTTTGATCTTTAATCCCCAAAAGAGTTGCATGTGTATAGAAGAAATATACATCATACAACAAAAGGTTATGAAAGATTAAAATTTTTCAAAGGCTACAAAAAACGAGTGCCTAATGGGTACAGATATCAGCTTCCTTCACACACTTCCCTTTTTCTTGATTTTCATTTCCTCCTATCTTTCAACCCTCGTGCAAAATTTCTCCTACTTCATATTTCCCCATTTACAGCGATACGCTTTTTCTGTTTCTTTTCTCGAGAGCAACGAAACGATTCAGTATATAAGGACCCGTAAGAGCCCAGGCTGCGTTTCAGAGAAATCGAGGCCTTCTTCCTCCAAAAGGTAGCGCTGAACAGCAGTTGGGAGACGAGCTGGCGTTCTTGATCCCCTCGTGTGGTGGCCCGTTCCCACGCATATGTACACGAGCATGCGCTGGCCCGCTGACCTGGCGGCGTCTCTCATTACAGCGAGCTCACGTTTTAAGACGTGAATTGCTTCGCTCACGTGAAGACCGTGAAGGTCGATCATACGCTCTCTCCCATTGCTATGCATGTCTTGGTTCCTGCGTTTACACGCGAAAGAAAGGAACATGAATGGACGTGATTAAAGAGAAATTTCCACGAATTAGTGTGCCATGAAACGAAATTCTAGAACAGAAGGATGAAATGAACCTTTGACGAAAAATGGATTCTTGGGCCTTCCCATGAGCTGCTTTCATCTGTGAATTGTGCAGTTGTCCTTTGCTGCTCAGCTCCTTGGCCAAGGCCTTGTTGCCGAGGAGGTAGGCTTGTCGTGCCTAATTCAAGAGAGTAAATATTTCGTACGTGACTGATAACGATAGATGTGACAAATACTAACATCGAATTTTCAAAAAAATTTCCATTTCATGAGTCTTCATCCTTCAGACATCTGTCTGCACTCGCTGTAAATACCTGTTCGAAGTATGCATTGCGTACACGAGCATGGTCGCGAGCCTCCTCCCGATTTTCAGAGTACATATTCGCTGCCATCGATCAGTAAAGCTAAAAGCATGCGCATTTACAGGAAACATTTTTGCAACGATCAAAGGATGTTAGAAGCTGAGATATTTTTTTACCAACTGTTTCTCCAGTTTCAAGCCAAGTAGGAGCTGAATGGCCTGATCCACGACCCCGAAATCTATCATCACCGTATACATTCTTGCTGGCCGGCCCACCGTTAAATGAGTTTGCTAAAAGTTGGGAAGTACGGCTCGAAGTCGAACCAATGCTAGCGTTCGGAGAACTATTTCTATCGTACTTCCAAATGTTAGAACCTTGTGAGGCCATCTTCCTCACAGCTGAAGCAAAATCTGTTGCACCTCTTGATGGGAGAGATGAATTAGATCTGAGCAAAACAGAGTTTTCTTTCCTAGGAGACTGATAGTGATTATAAGCATTGTGGAGGAGATCTTCGCCTGAAAAATTTCCCGAACTGTTTCTAACTGATAGAGCAGGGAAATCGATGGCACTAAGGTTTGGGCTAGACAGGGCCTTTGAGTTAAGACTATGATTGAAGCCTCCTCCGTCGACTTGGAGCTGCAAATCGAACATATCATATACCGTGACTATGAGATAGTAAATATAGCATAAGAAGGCAACATTCAACACCGAGGAAGAAGCCTACCTCGAGCTGAGTAAGCATTTCGATCGTTAAATTCAAGTCTCCTCCATTGGCAAAGTACACCTCAGCAAGGCTGTCATTAGCAAATCCAGGAAATTGCGAAGCCAAGAACTCAAGAGTGTTCACCTCAGTATTCTCAATAAACAACTGCTCGTTAGGCATGTCAGCCAAGAAACCTTGTCTTGAATTTCCATTATAAAGAGGTTCCTCTCGAGGAAGAAGCTGATCGTTCCCAACAATCTGTGTGTCCCAAGTTTTAGAAAGTGGAGACTGAAGATCTGTAGGTGAAAGATAATCTCCATAGGAAGAGGCGGGAAATCTCAGCTTTCCGGCGTAGTTATTACCATTCAAAGGGTGAGGAGACAAACTGCTCGATGATGTATTATATCTCAGTCCATCAACATCAGTCAAGGATAAGGTGGAAAAGGATAAATTGTTAAGCTCTTCACTATCGCCTGCAGAGATAACATTGAAGTCGGGGGTGATGTCATCAGGGAGCTGATGACGCCAATATTGGCGAACCTCATCATCAGAATTATTCGAAAACGATGACTCTGATCTGTTCAGCATCGCTTTCCCCGAGGAGGCAGACGCAGAAATAGCGAATTCTGACGACGAATTCGTACCATTATTAGGTGATCTTAGAGCAAATGGCACAAACTCTGCAGCATTTGGATTAAGAGTTGCTTTTGAGGCCTCAAGCTTTTTGTTGCTTGTCGAAGATCCCGTCCCAGACAAGTTCATTGCAAGTTTGTTTGTCCGATGATCGCAAGCGTATACAACAACAGAAAAAAAAAAAAAAAAAGCCTCTTACGGAGAATCAGTAAGGAGATGGTGTCAGCCAAGGCCTGTAATAAACACATGAAGACAAGTCAGATAGCAAATTATCATCACTGTAAAGAAACCAGCACACGACAATGTTGATGGGCAACTAGACAATAAAAAAAATTCGGTTGAAAAGGAAATAGACGAAGAGGAAAAGGCTTGAGGAATCCATCGAATTGCTTGATGCTGGTATCGCATACGCCCAAAGGCTAAGAGCAACAGAAATTGCAGCACAATAAGTTCCAAATCTTCAATCTCTAAGTGCAGCCATTAGAGGAGTTAAAGTCAACAAGACAGAATTTACAACATAATCATCTCTTACAAAAAAAAAAAAAACAGTTCATTAAAAGGACAACAACTCGAAAGTGCTCCAGTAAAGCACAATCGTCTGCGAACAAGGAAAACCACGAAGGTTCGAACAGCCAAGAAAGTCGCAGCCTTGAATTTCTTCAACACAACGGCTTTGTACAAACGGATCCCTCAAAATCTGGGCAGATAAAAGAAAGATCGGGTCTTTAGGGATATACCTTTGCGAAGTACTGACACGAAATAGCCCATATTTAGCGCATCTACTACTACCACGCTAGCAAATGTTTTTCGAAATATTTAAGGCCGAATGATTGTAGATTGGGTGCTGTTTATGTGTAAACTTAGTAATGGCCGGAGGAAAAAAAAAAAGGAAAATCTCTTAAATATCGGTTAACTCTCTCTCTCTCTCTCTTTTTATTCCAAAATCTGCCCAACCAATCAATCGTCAGCAAAAACCGAAATTAATTAGCCTATTACTGCAAGTAATAAGTAAGAATATATTGCAAAGAGTATATACTCCAAGTAATTCTGTTTCTTTGCAGCCTTAATACACTTGTAATGTTCTATATTATTTCACACTATCCTATGCAAATGGACCCACGAGGAGTCGATGTTTTCGACAGTCTGCCTTTCCTAGTATGTGTTTGTCCCTTCTGTGACGAAAGTGAATACATATCATCTTTCTCAACGATGTCTTAAAGGTGGAGACGATTTGAGTACCCAATATCCAACCGTAATGAACCATGATGCACGTGAATTTATCATCTTTATATTGAGTTTGCATTTTATTACCATGCCATGACGATGCAGCAGTTTTAGGACAGATATCCATCGATCACTTTACTGTCTCGATGGAAGCTTTGTTCGTGATCATTATTACATGGGAAGATGGGTTTGGGGGCTCCGTAAGAAGACGAGACCTTCAGATCAAGAAAAAGCACTGAACACAAACAAAGCACATGAGTTTCTGCAACAAGTTCAAGAATTTGAGCCCACCTAAGAATCCCATGTGAAACTGGATTCTGAGGAGCTTGAATTCATCAAAGAAACGCAAGCAAATGGTTGATTGATTGATTAGTTTATGATCTTGATATCGTTTGAATTGAATGCTGATGGTGATAAGATACAGCGTAGAATAGTCGTTTTATTCCTCGCTCGATCTGTCGCATGAACAAAAGAGAGAGTCTCCAAACATAGTGACGGCAAATCCTCGTATTAGTTGGGAGAAACGAAAATAAGATGACACGAGATATTTTATTTTACTACGTATCTTTCTTTCTCTTCTCTTTGCGTGTGAGCACGTAGATTTTTCCGTATTATATAAATATAGTTTTCCGTATAACGACAATGTCCAAATACTATTCTCACCAAAATATATAGCTGGCGTGATTCAAGAAAAGTTCCGAACTTTCAGAAGTCTGCCTTTTGAAAAGCCTCTAGAAAGCAAAATATACAAGATTTGGGTTCTCGATATTAATTTCTTTTTTTCTCATACGAATCAGCAAAAAAAACACCTGATCAAGGTTGGTTCTTGGTGGTCAAGGGCCTCGTGATCTTCCCTCAATTTCCAGGTTGATTTATATTCTTCGTGCTGTAAATCTATGAATGTGATTGATATTTCCTTTGTTTCTGAAGTCCCAGCTCAAGAAAATTGTTTATTGGCTTCATTTCATTAGGTTTCCACAAAATTGTGAGTTATTCGGGGTTTTCTTGATTTCACGATGATCAACGGAGATTAAACTCGTCATCTTTCCGTTGTTTTCCTGAAAAATTGAGTCATCTTGAAACACGCATCTACTATTGGACTCCAATTGCCCCGTAAATTCATGATATTGTGCTTGATTTGGGTATAGTCCCCATTTCTCGCCCCTTTTAGGGATCTCGGCTGCTTAAATTTTTCTGCTTCTTTAAACCAATTTCCGACCTTGTAAATCAATTGCATTCATGTTTTCTGGGTTCATCCGTGAGCTGACGTTATTGCTGATTAATGGTTTTTTTGCTTCAAGACTATAGCTTACTCGTGTATTTTATTACAGGGCAGGTTTCATATCAGATTATCAGTTGGTCTAAGCGTAGGCAGCTAGAAATATTCTGAACTGAGGAATAGGCAAGACTCATTCGATATGAGGAAAAACTTGTTTTTCTTCATTGATTCAGATGGGGGTTCAAGTCCCATGTTTCATATTGATCCACTTTTGTCAGAAGGCAATGTGCTTTCTCCCATTGCTTCATTCATCGATTGTTCGAGGTACATTTACAGCCACGGAAGTTGGGCGATTCAAGGAGCTTTCGATAGCTTATCAAGGTTTACTGGCGGTCTAGTTTTATGCTTCCTGGGTGGGTCGAGCCTTAATACGAACACCAACACTCTGCACAATCACATTGGTTATGGTCCTAATCGCGCTCCCACGCAAGTAAAACACATCTCTTCTGTTAGACATGATTTTGGAGGGTTTTGGTGGAAGTCAAAGCAAAGAATAAAATCGAGAAACCCCATTGCCCTCCGTAATGTTTCAAGCTTTGCTCTCAAGCTGATTTTTAAAGACTCTGAACAGCTCAATGTTTCCCCGTGCTCTCTTTAGCTGCTGCATTTGTATCGCCAGCCACAAAAATGTGAGCATTTGCTTCTTTCTGTTTATGACCCCCATTTGCCATCTATCTCTTTTTTCTTTTTAATGTCTTTGAAAGCGATACTTTTCTGCTTTTAGCTCTTCAAATGTCCTAGCCATTCCACTGGAAACTGCTTCCATGGAAGCTCAGAGTAATGTCGATCACGGGCCTTGTGATGTTGAAAATCGAGGGTGTGGGCCCTGCAATGATCTGTATCTTCAGAATCTAGCTTGGACTAAGACAATTGAGCCCAGAACTGGCATTGAGTTCCCTACCGTTTTGGACAACAACAACGTAGCTGATGAAAGTACTTCCCATTTCAACCCAGAGGTAAATACCAGCATTTTAATTGCCATTTTACAACCCTTAAGATTTCTTGGCTACTATCTCGTCGTTTGATTGGTTGCTCGTTTGTGGTCTTATCTTAACTGCACCGAAATCAGGTGCTTGTTGGAACTGGATCGAGAACCATGACCATAGTCAGGCTCAAATCTCTGAAACTCTACGCATTTGGTTTCTGTAAGTTGTTAGCCTTTTAGCATTCGTACAACCTTCGAAAACGTCTCAATAAGGGCTGATACCTTCCGAGACAGACGTTCATCCGTTTGACGTGTGCGAGAAATTGGGCCCGAAGTATGGCTGTGTCCCCGAACCTGAATTGAACAAGTCCCAAGACTTCTATCAAGACATACTCAAGTGAGCTCTAGCATTTTATCAATAAGCTCCATGATCATGCCTTGGCACATTTATGATTCTGATGCTATTTCGAAAATCATTCTGGGATCATTTTAAGTGGTTGATAGTATTCTGCATAAGCTTTCGGAAGTTGATCGTCAACTGAAACTACACAATGCAACGACTCAGACATTTCTGTTGCAGTAAAGACTTATATACGTTCTCGTTTATGATTCAGGGAGGACATAAACATGACCGTTAGGCTTGTGGTCAGCTGCGATAAGATCAAAATCAAGACGGTGAAAGAGTAAGTTTCCACGAATTTAACCATCACAAAAAAAAAAAAAAGAAATCTTGGGCAGACTTTACGTAACGATCAAGTTAAAAGTGATCATCTAACGAATCAAAGAGGATCCGTTAGAATCTTGAATTTCTCTCATCCCTTTTCTCCTCTGCAGTGTTTTTGAGAAATCTCTGCGAGCCCGTTTAGCTAGGGTAAGTCTTCTCATAGTTTCAAAGCTCTCGACCCTTCTCATATATTCATGAATCTTCTGTTCTGACATTTCTTTCTTGACTTAGACAAACCCCGAGGCTGATTTTAGCTGCCTCGAGACATTCGGTTCTATGTTCTCAGACGATATTCCCTTGCATGTGGTACGTATAATTTCATCCATTTATCTCCCGTCTTTGTTTATATTTCTTCGATCAACCACTTTCCTACAAAACCAAGTTCATAATTTCAGGGCACTACGATTAACTTCAAACGCACAGCTGATGGGCATCTAATTACCGAGGGTGAGAAGCAAAGTACATTCATACACCAAAATAGATCACTTATGAATCGCAATAACATCTTATCTCATACGGTAATATTCTACTTCTGCAGTTGGAGGAAATCGCATAGGCGCAGTCCAAAGCAAAGACTTATGCAGTAAGTGTTTCAAAACATTATTTTCTTTCTGTTATAGGGTTCATAAACATACACACACCGAACAATTAGCCAGGAAACAGATAAAGGAAAAAGAGACGAATAATCTCCCTCTCTTATATTGATTGCATGCAGGGGCCTTCTTTGACATGTACATTGGCGAAATTCCCGTGTGCGAACGAACCAAAGAAGAGATTGGTAAGAACGTCGCGAGCATAATCAGAGCAGTATGCTGAGCCTTTACTGAGTGAGCTATACACTTTCGAATTAAGCTTATCCAAATCTGTCCATCTCTTTGTAATAGGCTTTTAGCAAACATAGAATGAAGCTTGTTATACTGAAACTGACTAGGTACGAACAGTAGTATGCTGTAGTATTGATTGTTCCGTTGAATGAAAAGCTTCAAACTATCTCTTACCTTCAAACTTTGATCCCAATCTGAACAATTGTATGTTTAAACTATGTCACATTCGGTTTGAAAAAAAAAAAATAGTTATGGGACAATTTCAGCTTTTAGTTGATTAACTCCCATGGCCTACTCTTAACATCTCAAACGCATATATAGAAATTCAAGTGGGACCGAAATATTGAAGAGGATTCGTGAGCGGTGTTTTGGTGACAAATAAGTCATATATAAACCTTGTGGACGAAATTAAAATATATTATCTCGTTCGAATTTTTTTTAATAATAGACATACTGATTGGGCCGAATGTCAGGTTATCCTTTGCTTGTAATGGGCCCACAATAGAACCACTTATTGAAACGTGCAAGAAGTCGATTGCATCTCTCTTTTCCCCTTATCTTCACGTCTTAGTCGAGTCAACTAAACCATGTGCGTTTTTTCATGTCGAATTAAAAGAGGACATACGTCGTTGAATTTTGGGAAAACACAACCTTATCTTTTAGCAAAAAATATGAGGGACCCCATAAGTTTGGTAATTGTAGCTTTAATCTTATCCCCAATGACTTTTTTCCTCGCGTACTTTGAACATGTGGTTGATCGACGAGTTGAAGAAGGCATTATTTTAACTAGGAAATTTCAAAGGCAAGGGAGGACAGACAGCCACATGTTATTACAGCAAACTGTAGAGTAATAACACAGCAGATATTTTTATTGTCTCTCCACAACCAACAAGTTTGGTCTTAATATAACAACATAGCAGCTTCTTCAATATTTGGCCACGTTCAAGATATAGATAACAATAATGTCTCCATTATTTGTGTTCCCCAATTGGGATGGCTAGCCGAGTAATAATTGTTGTGTCCTCTTATTTTGTAGTGAATGTTATTATATATTTAGTACTAAGAGATCCTTTTTTTATTGTATTATCAAACATCATTTTCTGATAACCAATGGATGAGGATAAGACCTAACCACCACACCACCACCTCATTGCTTTATCTTCTACATATATGTTTTGTTATATTTATATATATATACAATATAAATCCACAAGAGAATATTCTATTCTATTACATTACAATCTGTGTTTCCATCTCCTCTCCTTTGTTTTTGTCCCATAGCTTATTCATGCTATTTAATTTCTTACAGTAAAAAACTATGCCAGCGAGATCTATGACCAAAGGTGGGATCGACGGCGTCGGATGTCTCCACGCGGCGGTTTCCGGCGGCGCCGGCGAGATCTATAGCAACGGAGGTAAGCTTGCCGCGCTCAAGGAGGAGGTGGTCGGATCCATCAAGGGATCGGCGAAGAGACCGCCGTGCTTGAGGGATTCTTACGGTTCTGATGATGAATCGCCGCCGTCGCCATCTTCTTCTTCTTCTTCTTCTTCCATAGGGAAAAACAGCGATCTTTCCGACAAATCTAACGTGAAATCAGTCAACGACGAAGAAGAGGAGGTTCAGAGTTCTTACGAAGGACCTTTGGACGCCATGGAAGCTCTTGAACAAGTTTTGCCCATGAGGTTCGTCGATGATGATCTGATCATTGTCCGCTCGTAGCGTAATTTGCAGAATTTTCTTTTTCGTAATTTGGGTTTTTTTTTTTTTTTTGCCTGCAGAAGAGGCATATCGAGTTTCTACAGCGGAAAATCCAAGTCTTTTGCGAGCTTGGCCGACGCTTCATCTTCGCCGTCGTCGGCGTCGTTAGCTAAGCCTGAGAACGCCTACGCGAGAAAACGCAGGAATCTCCTCGCCTGTAGCCTCGCCTACGACAAGGGAAGAACTTCGCCTCTGCGCGGTAATAACGGCGGAGGAATATCGAAGAGAGCGAACAATACGAGCAAGAAAAACCTGGCTTTGGCCGTAGCCATGACTAACAAAGCTTCTTCGTCCGAAGAAGACAAGCTTCCGTTAATGGCTTCTGCGACTCCAGCGAAAGCTTTTCCTTCTTGTTGGCGATCGTTTTCGATGGTCGATTTGCAGCAGAATTAGGCGTGTTTTTAGATTCTTACCGAACTGCAAACACAACTTTTTACTACCTATAATATAATATACTGTTCAACTGTTGATTCCTGCTCTAATTCTCATTTTGTCTTCGTATTTCCTTAATCTAATTCTGGGAATCATTAATCTGCCCAACGTAGCTCTATGTTATACCCAACTTATTACAGCAATAACTGATAGCTGAATAATGAAGATACTCTCACTTGTTGTTTTTGACGTATTTACTGGGAAAATACAAAGCAAGTCTACCTTCATTACAGCTAGCCTACCAACTAATTCTCCCAACTTCTCAAGGAACTTCTATGAAGTTCAGGAAATATTGGGTTCAAGTGATACGAAAGAATTATGATGGGCTTTTCAGTGTTCAAATAATGGGCTATAATGGGCTATAATGGTGAAGGCCTGCAAGTATTTACAACTCTTTCATTTTTGATAAATCATATATTTAACTTCTTATTTATAGATGTTGTTACCTATTCTCCTTTTAACAATACTTAGGCACTTAGCAGCGTAGTTTTCGAACTCAAAAAGAACGAAAATCATATGATTAAAGCAATCAGAGTCTTGGGAATTGGAAAAAAAAAAGAATGATATCGAAATGGAGTGACTTTACAGATTGCTGATCATCGACTCATCCAAGTAAATGTCTTTTTTGTTATAATTTTTCGTTATTACATGTCATGCGTTTTCTTTAAACGCTTTCTTACATGTTACACATTTAAAAGAACATTCCAAACGTTTAAAGAAAGTCTAATCACGGAATTATGCTTTCCCCTTTGCTAGCTTACCTTTATGCCTAACAATGTGATTCTCTTTTTGGAATTGAGTGCAAACAAAACTTTAGTTTGTTTTACTTTCGATAACTTCTGCATTAAGGGTTTGATCCATAATTTTGTTCTAATTTAACGAAGAGAGAATATAGTTAGATCGGCCTAGGCTGGAGCCCAACGACTTTCTTTTAGTTCTATTTCGAATCATTTAACTTCGTGTAAGAAAAATTAAAATAGAAACTCATCAGCCTAGTTCGTGAGCTTTCCAGATATAAATGTAATACTTATATTTTGCCCAAAAAAGAATAGACAATTGATATTTTTTTGAATCTAGAACGTTGCTTCACGGGCACAGTTGCTAACTAAAAGCTTGGAAATATAATTAAGCTAACCTTTTTAATAACTATATTCTATGCTTTTCTTTGCTAAGAAGACCTTACAGCCGACCATAAACCTCTTCTCGTTTCCTACATGATGGGGCATGGGCCATGAGGTAAATAAAACATATATAGAAATTATACATATATATATATATGTGAATATATTAAATTCATTGTGAACCCTAATCCCTAGACATCTCCTCACTTGCCGAAGAAACACAAGCAAAAGAACACAAAAAACAAAACTCAAATCCAAAACTGTACTGACAACCGACAACAGCAGGTAACTCCAGGCGGTGAAAACTGCCCGGGATTCAAATTCAGTGAACTGTCACAAACGGTGGTCAGTTAACATAATGGAGAATACATATTTGGACATATATATTGTAAATATGGAAATTTACAGAAAACCCTAAAAAACAATTATTTGTTGTGTGCACGTACGTAACGCTATTGCACGCTTTCGTTAAATCTGTTGTAGACTTGTAGTACATAATGCACAATGATTCTTGCTTGGTGATGGGAAACTTAGTGGGTGAGAGGTAAGACAAAACACAAACGTATAAATCGAGGGCCGTCTTAGAATCTTTCTTCCATATGCTTTTTAGAAGATCCAAGATGGATATTGTATATATAATTCACTATTTATATTGTAGATCGAATTTCGAAACATTTATGTACGGTGAAGTGTTTATAAATATATGAGATAAGAAGAGAGAGAAACGTAGAGTAGGTTTGTTCTTTCAGTCCATATACCGAATTTCTCGGTTCGATATTCAGTTTTTAGCGATTTTTTTCGGTAAATTCGGTACGAAATTTAAATAAAAATATTAAAAAATTCGGTAATAATTAAAATAATATGTATATCAATAGAATTATAATTTTATTTTCATATTAATATAATAAAATACATTTTAATTTTTCAAATTTCGGTTATTCGGTATACCGAATTTACCGAAATTCAAAATCTGTACCGAACCGAATTTACCGAATTATCGAATTTTTTTGAAGAACCGAATACCGAACCGAATTTTTCGGTTCGGTTCGGTTTTGTACCGAATTTCGGTAATTCGGTTTGTTCGGTCGGTATACCGAACAACGAACACCCCTAACGTAGAGTGAAGGGTCGGATGGACCTTGATGATATTACAACTATTATACTCCCTCCGTTCCAAATTATTTTACACATTTTACTATATCGGACGTCCCACTTCTTTTGTACATTTCTTTATTTAGTAAAAAACTATCACAAACAATCAATATAATAACATTCTTTCCGATTTTATTTACACGTCGTTTTAGCTCTTTAATTTTGTTTTTAATTAGTTGTCGTTTTACGGATTTCAAGACAAATATTTATCATATTTCCAGTTTAACCCTTTTAAATATTATTAAATGGAATATATTAAATAGTCTTAAGCAATTAATTAGGGGTATATTATACATTTTATTCTATTTCTTAATATGAGTGCAAAAACCTTAACGACGCCTAAAAAAAATCGGAGGGAGTATTAAGTATTCTGAAAAGACGTCTCAAAATATACATTTCTTTTACCTTTTAATTGTACTATATTATTAAAATATTCAGTTTATTAAAACCCGTACAAAACTCCAAATGTCCAAAATGGTGTGGGACGGAGGGATTAATTTTTAAAATGAAAAGCAAAGTTAGCAAATGAAATGGGAAAATGAGAAACTAAAGCAAAAGGGATCAATATTAGGAAACTCAACTCAAATTGAATCAAGAAAATCAAAACAAGAAAAGAGCTTATCATGATTTGATTGCTCGATGACATTTCAGAATCATTTGCTTGATTCAATAACCTATCAGAAGGAAATTACAAAAAAATTTAAACGCCTTGTCATTTCTGTTCTATAAATATGTTGTTTCCCCAAGAAAACTTCCGTTAATCCAAGAAAGTTGAAATAATAGTTTGCTTATTATCATATATTCTACACGCAAATCTTAGAATTTAAAAACTACAATTTAAAGTTCAGTAAGAAACAGAAAGTACGAATGTAATCCTTCCTTTTTTTTGACGTTCACGTACGATCTCCGTTTGTATAACGACGAGCGATTGACGGCGTTACATACATCTCTTTATATATACCTCATACTCTCTGCTCTTATATTTATGTCTGGATTTCCATCATCTAAACACCTTACGCTTCTAAACACGTCATTACTTATCTTCTCATTACATTAACGTAATTTCTTGCATGGAGAAAAAGATTCGTTTTTTATTGTCTCTCCCAAAGTCCCAACTCCTCGGTGAATCTTTTTAAGGAGCTCAAGAGTCTCAACACATTCGTGAAGATTCAACCTCTCCACATTGAAAAGGGTGAGTTATATAATGATTTCTTCTTTATTTTCGGGTATATCTATATATTTTGAAGCATTTTTCTTCCAAGACTTGAGCTTTATGACACGTTGTAATGATTGTAATTGTGTGTTAAACTGCCATTCTTTTGTCTTAAACAAGTTTTCATCTGTCGATAAGATTTGAGTTATACTGCCTTCATATTTTGCACTTTTTCTTTTTATACTAAGTACCCAAATGCGTTTTCAATTAAATTTGTTATTGGGAATTTTTTTTATAAAATTTCAGATAAGGCCTGCTTGAATTGTTACATTGCTTCCTACTTTGAGTTTTTTTCTTTACAATTTTATTTTAGTATTGATATGCGAATTGGGTAATAGGTCGTCTTTGTCGATCAGAACACAACTAGATTATTATTACATATCTGCCTATATGTTTTAAGTTATTTTTTGCAGCATGTCACACAGAAAACGAAAAGATTCCTTTCTTATATGTTTTTATTTAATTTTAAATAAAAAAGCATCTTCACAAATCAAACTCAAATCTTCATACATCAATGCTCTTTATTACATCATATCAAGCAACAATCATCAAGAAAAAGAAAAATGCCACACTTCTCTTCTTTGCGTTTCAGGCAAACCAAAGGCTGGAAAACCAAGATAAACAACTCAAGAAGCCAGCACACATAATTTAAATATATATATATATATATATAGAGAGAGAGAGAGAGAGAGAGAGAGAGATGTGGACTTGTATTACGTGCTCAAAGCATAAGAGAGAAGACGATGGTGAAGAAGAATCCCCTCGTGGGACCCCCAACACTAAAGACGCCGTCAAAAGCCTGACCACACAGGTTCTTATTCCGATAAAATGTTTATTTTATCTATTATATATTTTGTTGCATATCTATAGTATATATTTATTTGCATTTCGTAAGTTCTACGTACGTATGTAGTATACATGCATCTCTTCCGAGTTAGCGTGGGACCCAGTGTAGTTTTTTTAGGTAAAATCTTTGATAGATTATATACTTTGTTTAGTCGAAGCCACCGCTTTGTACTTGAGATGTCTGTGTTTCTTTTGCTTTTTCTGTCCTTTGCGTGTAAGAGGTAAGAAGATGGGATCGAAAGGGTGTTTATAGGGTAAAACTGTCTTTTTTTCACCGTATGGCAAATCAAACATCTATTTCTTTTTCTTCATTTTTTGGTATTCTTTGTGGTATTGTATGCATAATAATACTACGTAATAATATAGGTGGGGTATTGTAAGAAAGACAAGGAATTAAATTGTCACGCCTCACCTCGGATCTTGTGTACAACTTCATGGTCCCAACTCCCTGCATTCTTTGGTCCCTTTCACTTTTTTTTTTTTCAGTTATTTATGATGATCTATCTTGTCTTCATATACTTGATATAAATCTAAAAATTGGTCGTTAAAAAGACATCAAAGCATACTACACTAGCTAACCTTCATCCTGTTATTTTTAAGACTTAATTTCATGTAATAACACGTTTTATGAGACGACCGAGCCGATCATTAGATGATAGATAGTGATGTCTTCTCTTGCTTTTATAGTACCATAAATAACATTCCATGTAGAGAAGGCTCGTCAAAATGGTCCGCATTTGAATTCATTTCCTTCGCTCAATGCAATATGTGCAGAGACTAAAAATCAGGATGCTAAATCTTGAATGTATGACTATTTTTGAAAAAAGTGTTGAAGTGCATCAGCTGTTTGCAGATGCTTAGGACTGCACAAAGCAGCTATTTAGAACTGTTAGGCCAATTGCAGCCTTTCTTTATATATAGAATTAAATGCAAATCTCAGCAAAGGTGTATATTAGGGGGTCCCTGACTCTATTTCTGATCTGCTGAGAAGATTTTGAGCTTTATTGAAGATCGATCACACAGCAGATTAATTAACTTCTGGGCTGATCTTATATTTGGTGGACCTTAGACAAATAGGGACCTTTTAATATCATCTATTCATGCTGCAAAGTGTACGGACGTTCTCGTAAAGCAATAAAGATTTGATTTTTATACATCCCAAAGTTTTCTTTGATCACCTAACAGAAGCTTATGTCATGACATGCTTGTTCTTGGCTAAAGGGATAGAGAATTATTACATTATGTGATAAGTAATGAATTTATGGTCATCAGATGAAGGACATGGCTTTGAAGGCCTCGATATCGTCGAACAAATCGAAAATCGAGCAGCCTGGGAGCTCGGCGTCGACGCCTGCATGGCACTACAACGATTCGAGGTTTTCCGGCGAAAGGGTCATGTCAGAAGGAGGCGAAGAAGAACGTAAAGAATGGAACGCACAAGTCGAGCCCGGCGTGCAAATTACCTTTGTCGCCCTCCCGCGCGGAGGGAACGACCTCAAGCGCATTCGTTTCAGGTGGGCCCACCTCATTTTCTTGAAATGGAAATCATGCTTATAGTTAGTTTTCTGAGCCATCACTGATCTGATCATGTGTTTGTTTATGTTGTTGATATATTCGATAGCCGGGAAATATTCAACAAGTGGGAAGCTCAGAGATGGTGGGCGGAGAATTTCGACAGAATCATGGAGCTATACAACGTTCAGAAATTCAACCAGCAAGCTCTAAATGGAGGAGTAAGTAAATAAATCTTCATCATCTCAAAAAGAAAAAGTTGATGGTATTTTTTACAATCTTTGCTATTATTATCATGCATCCGTTTTCTTTTTGTTTATAAAACTGTAGAGGGACTCGACTTACTCGAGGCTCGGGTCAGCCGTAGAAAGCCCTATTAGGACGACTCCACCGCTGAACACTCCGAGATACAACAATAACCATTATTACGGTGTCGGGGGACAAATGGAAGCTTCTAGAACCACAGCATCTTCTAGAGATGAGGCTTCTGTTTCGGTGAGCAATGCTAGCGAGGTGGATTCTGAGTGGATCGAAGAAGACGAGCCTGGAGTTTATATAACTATCAGACAGCTTATCGACGGTACTAAAGAGCTTCGACGTGTTAGATTCAGGTAACTCAACGATTCGTTCTTTTCCTCCATACTATGATGTCTTAATGAAATTGTGCGTACAAATGCCATGCAGTCGTGAAAGGTTTGGAGAATTGCACGCAAAGCAATGGTGGGAGACGAACAGAGATAGAATACAAGCTCAGTATCTTTCTTAGAACATCTCCTTTTTTCACTCAAGATGAGAGAGTTGTTCAGTGTTGTGTACCGTGGGTGAGGATCTATCATCATGGAGACTGTATATTTCAAAGATTGTTAATGTAATAAAATTACCATGGAAATCACCAAACATAGCAAAAAGTGTCGTCAAACCAGACACAAGTATGGCGAACAAACAGAAGAAACCAGACATAATCATAGGTTTTACACGAACACAAGAGTTAAGGACAGCAAGCAAGCAAGCTAGAAAAAGGGCATAATTTCTTTTATTATTTCATTTCTGGGCACTTTCCTTGTCCTGGTATTACATGGTTCTTCCATGGTTTGCCTACGAACGTATCAGATTTCGTATGCCAACCTCCACTTTTCATAGCTTGAGGATGTTGGTTCCCGAGTGGCTGAAAGTTGTTACGAGGGCCGAGTGACATATGCGCCAACTTTTCAGCTGCATTAGGAACTCCACGCGCCTTTGTGGCGTAGTTTCCATCTGCGACGGAATCAATTCAGGCGAATGTTCGAATTTGATAAACAGTAAAAATGTATGCCAATGATGATTGACCAAGGGGCACTACTGCGAGGCAAAATTTGGGCAGGACGATTCTTAAATTTGTAAATATGGTTTTGGTTAGTAAGAGAATAAACGTACTCGGAGCATTCATCCCGGGTGGCCTATACCTTGGCTGTCGTTCCTTAGCATCAGTTTTTGGGGTTCTTGTTATTCTTCGGTGGATCCTGTCATACGAAGAGCGAAAAATTATAATTATAAAAGGGAAAGACAAAAAGGAGCATCAAATATGATATATAAAAGACTAATATAAATGTAGTCATAAGAGAGTAGAGCTGTTTTTCCACTAACCTGATTATTCAAGTCTAACTTCCTTTGCACGCCTGGCAATATAACAAGAGGAAATGACAGTATAGGTTGGAGATTTTCTATAGGTGATAAAGCCACTCAAAGACGAGCACGTGAAATAAATACGTTATGACAACACATATGTGATAAAATATAATTTGTATCTCACCCTCATCAAATAAATTTCTAGCATCTTTATAAAATTAAAAGTGGTGATGAACTATTATTCAACCTGCATTCAAATATGATTGCACTTTGGAAACAGAGAGGCTGTTTGCAGGTTTCGGATTTGATAAACTCAAAGGATATCTCTGACCACTTTTTGGCTCCAAAACTCCACCACTTCCAGCTAAAAAAAAATGTAATTAAATGGTGATGTACAATTTTCTTAAAAAACTGCAACAACGAAGAAGGCTACAAATGATGCAGTTTGAAATGACTAACAGGGAGGAGGTGTTCTTGGAATAACTGCTTTAGGACGCAGAGATGGTGGAACATAGAAGCAGCTCTGCATTATTGGAAAGAAATTGATGCACATAAGCTACAATACAGCGACATATGAAGTGTGTTTTACAAACCAGCACTTGCAGAAAACTTATGAGCAAAAACTTACCTGAAAGAAAGGGTGTTGAAGAACCTCTGAAGCAGTTGGCCTCCTGCGTGGATCCCACGAACAAAGGGACTGTAAATTCAAGAAAACAGAAAGACATATTACAAGTGTTTATGCCATTGCGGAATTATAATTAACTTTCCAACAAACATTCAACAAAAAGTCATCAACCTTATATTACTAAGTATGAGGACCTAAAAGAAACAGGACATTGAAAAAAAAAAGAAAAAAATCCATCGCATACTGTGATCAGAGCGATTGCATCCTGACTAACGCCTGGTATCAACATCGAAAGATCAGGAACGCCAGCAACCTGCCACATCATGTAACAGTCAAATATTCACATACATAAAAAAGGAAACATCAATTTCTATTGCCTATAGAGGGGAAGAATTCAACAGAAAATACATTATTAAGATGATGCAAGTTATTGTTGATGAGGAATTGCCTTGGGATGCGCAAAATAAGTTTCAGACAAAGAATTATCAGGCTGATTTTCTACACTTCCAAGGACTTCCTATCTTTTGCCCGCCAGAAATTCTAGAAAATAAGGAAGATAAGTACTAACTTTTGGGAACTGGTACTTGATGGCATTAGCCTGTTCAATACCCTCAGGCCATAAACTCTTGGTCGGACTCCCAATCAAGCAACAGATCTTGTAAATTTCATCAGCCTCACTACATACAGAAAAACAAGTATGTCACGCACCTATTGTTCGTCAAAAGAGGAATATGTAATGCTGATTGAAAGCACAGCATGAACTCATCAATAAACCAAAAACATCATCTACTGAAACCCATTAATACAAACAAATGATGAAGAAATACACTTTCATGACAGAACCATATACCTTGAGCCCGGAAACAGAGGGCGGAGTGTGAATAGTTCAGACATTATTGCACCCATGGCCCACATGTCTGGAAAAGAAAAAGATTAAAACTAAGGGAAATAATCATAATGGAACAGTTTCAGCAACAGTTTTATCTACTCACCAACTGGAGAACCATAAGTCGGTGACTGAAGCAGAACTTCAGGTGCTCGGTACCTGAAAAAGGAATATATTGGTGGACTGCTGCTAAATTTATGAACTGAGGAAAGCAACAAGAAATAGAGACAAATCACCCACCAACGGGTTGACACATATTCAGTAAAAGGAGGTTGAGAATTGATCTCACGAGCAAGACCAAAATCAGCGACTTTTATGACATCCTTTGTGACCAGTAGATTCTCTGCACAAGAAATTGCATTAAGTAGGAAATATTGTACCTGAAAACCAGACAAGGCCCTGATCTATTCTAAATTCGGAAATATTCTGAAAAAATAACCTGGTTTAAGGTCACGATGGAAGTATCCACGCCTATGTATATATGCAAGACCTTGAAATACTTGGAAGCACCAGTTTCTAACTTCTGCTTCAGAAAAACCTTTCTTTCTGTCCTTCATAAGCTGGTAAAGATTGAATTCCTGAAAAGTTCAGAAAAGTAAATGTCTTACGTGAAATTACAAACTCAGATGACTGCTGAATCAGTAGTGAAGGAAGAATACCATGTACTCAAACACGAAGTACAAAACATCATTTTCTCTAATCACTTCTCTGAGTTTTACTATGTTTGGATGGTTCATTTTCCTCAGTGACTGCAGAAACCAAAAAATAATTGCAATTCAGTTGGAAAACACTTGACAGCCAGAAAAGTAACACAACTACTATAGTAAGTTACCTTTACTTCTCTGAGATTTATGCACTCTTCCCACGAATAGTATTTCTTCTTCATTTTTTTGATTGCGACCTGATATCATTAATTCAATCGATTAGTGAAATAAAATTTGCAAAATTGTCAGCATACAAAAAGAAAAGGAGGAGACAACATAAGAGGAAGAACAACAAATAGTATTTGTTGCCAAGTGGGCTGATTACACCTACCACTTCGCCAGACTGCTTGCTTATTGCTCTCCAAACACTTCCGAAAGTACCATTACCAACTTCCTTTATTATCTTATAACTGCATCCACATTTAATGGCAAGTCAATCAACTTTAACAACAAATTAAAATCTTAAAGCAAAGGCGATATTGTTAATCAGCTTACCGTTCCATTTTTCACTTCGACTGCTTTTCAACGCCACTTAATTGAAAACGTACGACTAAAAATATTCTACACTCTAAATAAGTCGAAAATCTAAACGCCTGGCTTGTTCAGCGAAAGCTACCGTCAATTGTTCCACGGAAACTCCATGCTAACTAGACCAATGAAGTTACAATGGAAAATCCTTATTCGTAGAGTATACCAAGGCAATGATATCCACGTTAAGACGCAGCAGGGATGCTGAGATGCGGGACAGATTCATAGCAGTCATAATTGACCGTGTGGCATGTGCTGGATAAATTCATGATCAACCAAGCTTTGCTGAATCCGGAGAAATCTTGATGAGTTATTGGATAATGAAGAGAGATCACTTTGTCCAGGTAACTTGAAAATCTCACAGCCCCGGAGCAGTATAGACTGTTCAACTACTGGGAACAAAAACGCACTATGATCATCACTTCAAATGCTCAAAAGATTGTCATTGCAAAAAGCTGTCCATTAGGTGCAATTGACAAAAGGAACACGAAGAAATTTCCCTAGGTTGAAAAACCGCCAATCAAGAACTTCCTGGAATGAAACAACGCGGTACTGGCTGAGATTTGGCCTGAGGCGAACTTGTTCCATATCCTAGACAATACTAACTCTTTTAGGTATAAATCTGAAATGACCTGAAAAAATAGAGATTGCCATTTAGAAACACACCAAAGGAAAGTGATAAAAGATAACTTATATGCAAGTACGACAAGAGAACATAGCAGAAACATAATTAACTCCCAAAGTTCGGACAGCGAAGATAATTCAAGCGACTTATTACACTGCTGAGTGCGCTAATGAGAATACTCGGATAACAACGTAGCTATAAAATTCACAAAAGCAATCTCCAAAAAAAGAAATAGAGATCACTTGGTTTCACTAACACCAACAATCATGTAACCGAAAAGAACTGTTATGACAACTGCTTTCAACAACCGAAATCAACCTAACAACGGTAATCTTAATCCTGAATCATCTACCTCAATTCAGACAATACTACTAAAAATTGGCAGCTCCAAGCAGGGAATAAGAAATCGAGCAAAAATTGAGACATTAGAACTCCAAAATTAAACGATTGGGCTACCAACAAAAACCTAATTATACCTACCAGAGATCTCTCCACGCCAATTGAAACAGTGCACAAACCTAATTCAGATATAGCAACCCAGCTCAAACCAAATCAAGCCCATCAAAAAACGGGCACGCTCAAAAGAAACCGCATCAAATATAAAGTCAACATCAATAAGGTTTACACGAGGAAGGAATCCTTTACCGCGAACAAAAACGGCACAAACACCGCAGAAGATGCCCAGAGATGCCACCGTCTTTCTATCTCTCTTTTTACCCTATCTATGGCGATACTTTTTGGGTTTCGCATAGCCAAAATAAATGCCCGTATTTGTTATATATACAATCATGGCCCAATAATACGGTCACCATCACCACGATCGTCATAATTTCGTTAAATTATGTCATAAAAGCAGTAAAACAATATATGTAGTAATTTTTTCCGAGAAACACATAAAGAGAGATTTACGAAAAATATTAGAACAATTTTTCCCTCCTTTCTTTTATATTTGTTTTCCTTTCGATCTGAATCCCCTCCCCCACGCGAAGAAATTCTACTTTCTTTTTCTTCTTGTGGGGAATCGAATCGCAAAATGGTGAAACGAAGGGAACATTTTTGTGAACAGAATATTAATTTATTCGTAAAATAGGACAGTTCTAATAAATTATAGTTTATAAAAGGGTTAATTCAATTTCAGGCCCCATTAAGAAGTTTGGGTTAGGATTCAGGCCCCATTGCAGTGGGCTTTAGTATTAAGGACCCACTTTTCGGAAAACTCAGTGATCAGGCCCTAAAATGACGCAAAAAGACATATTTAACCCTGACATATGCCAAAATTGCGCTGTATACCTAAATAATCCGTTTCAGCCAATTATAACAGTTCGGCGCTGAAAAAGAACACTTTCTTTCACTTGGATAACAACAGTCTTATATTGAGTACCATATGTCGTCTATTTAGTAACAAATGACGTCGCAAAAGTAACACAATATTAAAAAATAATACCGATTCCTGCAACGTCATTTGTTAACACTTGGATAACAACAGTCTTATATTGAGTACCATATGTCGTCTATTTAGTAACAAATGACGTCGCAGAAGTAACACAATATGCAAAAATAATACCGATTCCTGCAACATCATTTGTTAATGTGTTACTGCAGGAAACGGTATTAGTTTTGAATGATGTGGTACCTGTGCGACTTCGTTTGTTACTAAATAGACGTCATATGGTACTCAATACAATAATGTTGTTATCCAAATGAAAGGAAGTGTTTTTTCCAGCGCAAAACTGTTATAATTGATCTCGAACCCTCCACCCAACCATCCCCCTGTTTTCCTAGACAGAAAATTCATCATTATAGGGAGCAATGCTCGATCAGTGGGAAAAATAGGGTCCGATAGTCCGATGTAATAAATATGTCTGTTAATAACATTTTACTGTCGATAAGTAACGTCTTATGACGTTAAAATAACACTTACGATTTTTACGGTAACAAATCAGTATAATTGGGTAACAGTTATAATTGTTCTTGACCCCTCTACCCGACCATCTCCCCCCTGTTTCCCTAGACAGAAAATTCATCATTATAGGGAGCAATGCTCCTATAATGGGTTACCAATTTTTAATCTCGAAACGTGTAATAAGATTGAAATGCTAATGATTCGATCTTTTATAGAAAAACGCTAATGGTCGTCGCGTTGAGTTTAGGGTTTACGGTTTAGGGTTTATGGTGTAATACCGCATGATGGAAAACAAAACAAGGTGTTAACAATCGATTGTGCTCGATCTGTGTGAAAAATGGGGTTCGATAGTTCGATGTAATAAATATGTCTGTTAATAACATTTTACTGTCGATAAGTAACGTCTTATGATGTTAAAGTAACACTTGCGGTTGTTACGGTAACAAATCAGTAAAACTGTGTAACAAATCAGTATAACTGTGTAACATAAAACTGACGTCAAATACCATTCAGAAATCACTTTTATTAAGGGTAATTTCGTCAAATCACAGTTTTGGGTCCTTTTCACTTAATTTTTCAAAAAAGAGGTCCTTAAAACTAAAAAAATGTCTGACAGGGTCTGATCCCTAATTTTAAAATATTATGGGGCCTGACACAAAATTTCCCCATAAAATTAAGAAACTATGCAAAAGGACCAAAAAGCCCCTGGGCCCAGTTCTAATACACTTGACTGGCAACAGCAGGTAATAGACGCCGCATTTGACCGGCTGAGTAGGTCTCATCAACGTGGGACGTGCACGGCGCTATTAAAATAAAATATAACAAATAGAAATATAATTTCCAACCACAAAAAATGTTCCTTGATTAAGACGATCGAGGAAGGTATCCTACTCCGTTCTGTGCTATCCACACGTCTCCTAACTTCGACATTCTCGATTGCTGGCAAACCAGTTTCCCTGCGCTTCTTGTATTGTGTTTGTGATTTTGACGTCATTGCTCTGATCTGCTGCTTACATCTGAGCCTGGTGATTATCTTGATTCTTGTATTAGCTGGAAGTTTGCTATTTTTTCTGTATGAGCATATTATTGATGCTATTGTAGCTTAACTTCGCGTTCATTTTGCATATTGCTGTCCGACACATTGTGTAAAGGAATTAGATTTTGAGTTCATACTTATTTAGCAAATGATAAGTCTGTCGGATTCAGATTTTCCAGTGATTTGAGATTGCATGTCACGTTTGGAAGTGTGCGCATGCGTCGCGGAAGTTTTTCTGTAACTTTGTTCTTGTATCACTGCTCCAGATATCATTAATGCCATGTTCTATGTTGATATGTTGATGTATTGAAATTTGTTAATTCCGTTTCTTCTTTGTGCTGATATGTCGATCTTTAGAACGGAAATGGATTTCCTGGGCAAGCCACCGAATCAGGACAGTATTGGTTGCTCTTTGAGCGACCAACAGGATATCTTCAAATGTCCGTTCTTGAGGAACATCGATAAGCCAACCAGCTTTTCCTTTGCACCTCTCAGTCTACCACTTCATGTACGTTTTTGTCATTCATTCGTGTCATTTACATATTTATAGTCAAGCAGTGCTATGTACTAAGTATCAATGTCACATAGATATGCTGTCAGCGTGGACTTACTGATGCTTTCTTTTCAACATGTATTTCGACTTTCACATTCGTCGTTTTTTCGCGTATCCTGTATCATTTTTCGTTTATCTTTACAGTCTAGGGCAGCAAATGGTCCGATCTTTGAAGATGGTCCCAACTTCGACACGGCTTTCAGACTTTTCCATGGTAAAGATGGGGTTGTTCCTCTTACAAGAAACTCCGAACATTGCCTTAAATCTGAGGCTGAAGCTCCACCACAGTTCAACCCACTAGCTTCAAAAGCTGCCTCTGTTAGCATGTCTATGTTTGGACCAGGTGGGCCTTTAGGTTTCCATTCTTTCTTCGAGAAGTTGCAGAATAATAAGAAGCCCGAGGCATCCAAAAAGAAAGACAATTCCCAGCAGGTGTGTGATTCTTTGGAAGATATTCTTTTTTTTCTTTATCAACTACATGCTCGTGATCTGCGCACAGTCGAAGATGTCTCAATGGGATTTTTACATATTTTTGCAGGGATCATCGTCGAAACACGAAGCACTTGGACACGAGTGGTTAGAAACAGGAAACTGTCCAATCGCCAAGTCTTACAGAGCCGTTAGCCATGTCATCCCACTAGTCGCCACTGCCCTACAACCACCGCAGGGAATCAAGCTCAAATGCCCGCCAGCCGTAGTCGCCGCCCGAGCTGCCCTTGCTCGGACAGCCTTTGTCAAGAACGTTCGCCCTCAGCCACTACCGGCAAAGATCCTCGTAATTGGCGTAATGGGCATTGCAGCAAATATCCCGCTCGGAATCTGGCGAGAACATACGAAAAAATTCTCCCTTTCGTGGTTCACTGCAGTGCACGCTGCTGTTCCATTCATCGCCATGCTCAGGAAATCTGTCGTTATGCCCAAAACGGCCATGGCGTTGACTATTGCGGGCTCGATATTGGGTCAGATCATCGGTTCTAGGGCTGAGCGTCTGAGGTTAAAGGGCAAAACTGAGAAGGCAAAAATGGTGATGGTGAAGCCAAATGGTGCAGGCGTTGGTCATTGTGGTAAACAGGGGAAGATGATATGGGATCCGTTATCTGATAAGATTGAGAAGGCCAATTCTTCATCTGCTAGTGTGTGTTACTGAGTAATTTCGAACTTGTTTGAGAATAAATACTCTGCATTGTTTTTGCAAGTCTTGTCATATACTTCCGTGAGTTCTTTTACAATTATTTTCAACATCAGTCCTAGTTGAGAGAATTAAACATCCGTTGACTGGTTATGTCACAAGTCAATGCATCCCTGTTTTTGTTTTTTCGATGAAATTCAGCGTGCACCAAAAGTCATTCAACAGTTGAAAAAGATTATTTGCAGACAACCTCAAAATTTGTCAAAGCCGTTATGTTCGAATTTGCATGCACCACCTATGCATACATAAGGAACTTCTCTAAGTTCTAACACCTCAAACTCGAACTCATGGAAACCTTACTATTAACATCAATCGTAATCCTCCTAATCCACCATAAACTCGGCCTATCGACGAGCTCAAACGACCTCTCCACAGACCAATCTGCCCTCCTTGTCCTAAAATCCCGCGTTACTTCAGACCCTAGCAATGTGCTTAGAACTAATTGGACAGTTTCGAGCTCAGTTTGCGCTTGGATCGGCGTCAAATGTGGGCCCAAACACCGAAGGATCACAGCGCTCAACATATCGAACATGGGCTTAAGCGGATCCATCCCTTCTCAGCTAGGAAACCTTTCTTTTCTCGCCTCGCTCGACCTCAGAAACAGCTCTTTCGCCGGACGTTTGCCCGAGGAGTTGTCGAACTTGCGCCGTTTGAAGCTTTTAGATCTGAAGCTTAACAACTTCAGCGGAGAGGTTCCATCGTGGCTGGGCACGTTGCAACGACTCGAGTTCTTGTCTCTTAGAAACAACAGCTTTACTGGGAATTTAGGTTCTGTTTCTAACGTGACGAATCTCAAGGTACTCGACCTGTCTTTCAATTCCTTGCACGGGCAGATCCCTGAAGAGATTGGTCAACTTCGAAGCCTACGGAGTTTCAGCGTCCAATACAATCTTCTCTCGGGTATTCTACCGCCGGCCTTTTATAACTTGTCGGCTCTGAGAATCATCGCTTTGACTGGGAACTATGAGTTAAGTGGGAGTCTTTCAGATGATTTTTGCCGATCTTTTCCATTTCTCGAAGGGATTTACCTCTCTCTGAATCAGTTCACTGGGCAGATCCCTTCGAACTTATCGGGCTGTTCGAATCTTCAAACCGTATCCTTGACCTACAATTCTTTCAGCGGTTCAATACCGAGTGGAATAGGGATGTTGAAATCCCTCCAATTTTTGTATGTTGGAGCTAACAACTTCAGTGGTAACGACGTACACTTTCTCCTAACTAACTTATCTTGTCCTAGCAACAGCTTTTATATTATATCTGACTTTTTGCTTACGAGCAGGTGTTATCCCGCAAGAGATAGGCGAACTCGAGAACCTTATTGGATTTTCGGTCGAAACCAATCAGGTAAGTGGCGAATTGCCTCTCACGCTGTTCAACGTTACGTCTTTGCAATTTTTGCGACTTTCCGAGAACAAATTAAGTGGAAGCATACCAAGAGAAATAGGTAGGCTTCATCAGCTGAGTCAACTGTTGCTGTACTCCAACGCTTTCAATGGCTCGGTTCCATCAGACCTCTTCAACATCTCTACGCTTCAGCTGCTTTCCCTTAGAAACAACACTCTCTCGGGCAATCTTCCCTCGAATTTAGGCTATGGTTTGCCTTCCCTTGAAGAGCTTTATTTGAACAACAACTATCTCAGTGGACCGATATCAGATTACATCTCAAACTGCTCTAATCTGAGAATCATAGCTCTCGAGTCTAATAGATTCAACGGTCACATACCGCTCTCTCTAGGATATCTGAGATTCCTCGAGCGTCTTAGCCTCTCCAGCAACAATCTGAGTAACGAACCATCTTCCCTGGAACTTAGCTTCATTACATCCTTGACGAAATGCAGATTCTTGTATCGTCTGGCGATTAGTGACAATCCCATAAAAGGCATTATTCCGTCTTCTGTTGGGAATTTCTCTGGCTCGTTTCAGAGTTTCGCTGCTAACAGTTGTAAGTTCAAGGGAGGTATTCCCAAAGAGATCGGTCAGTTAAGAAGCTTGTTGATACTATCTTTTTACGATAACGAGCTGAGTGGTAAGATCCCTACTACTATAAGCAACTTGACTGCACTACAAGGCTTGTCTTTGGCAAAGAACGATATGATGGGCTCCATTTCTCAAGGTTTGTGTGATTTACACAGCTTAACCGAGTTATATCTTAGCGAAAACAGATTCTCGGGCTCAATACCTGAGTGTTTAGGGAGTTTAACATCTCTGAGGGTTCTTTATCTCGACTCGAACCTTCTTACATCATCGATACCATCGAATCTTTGGCAGCTCAAAGATATGCTGGAGCTAATATTGTCTGGGAATTCGTTGGACGGGTTTTTGCCTGCAGAGATTGGAAATTTACGCGCAGCAGTTAACATCGATCTGTCCAGGAATCTGTTGTCGAGGGGCATTCCAAGCTCGATAGGGAATTTACAGAATCTTTATACTCTTTCTCTATCCCATAACAGATTCGAAGGTTCGATACCCGACAGTGTAGGTAGCATGATCAGCCTGATATCTCTTGACTTCTCTTACAACAACCTCTCAGGCTCGATACCTAAATCCGTGGAGTCTCTTCAAAATCTCGAGATCTTTAACGTCTCGTTCAACGCTTTGAGCGGAGAAATTCCCATAAATGGCCCTTTTCGAAATTTCACGTTCGAGTCTTTCCAGGGGAACGATGGACTGTGCGGCGATCCAAGGTTCCACGTTCGATCTTGTCCCGACGTTCGAAAGAATGGCACAAAGAGAAAAAAGCTGCACTTTGCTTTCTTTATTCTTTTCGGGACAGTTGCTTTCGCCGTCGTCGTCGTTCTTTCCGCCTTCCTCTTCGTAAGACGCCGAAGGAAAGAGAAGACTGAAGAAGACAGAGATGAAGAACTACCACTTCAGTCGAACTTAGAAAGATTTTCCTACCACGAACTGCTGCGAGCCACAGATTACTTCGATGAAAGCAATCTGCTCGGTAAGGGAAGTTTCGGTTCCGTCTACAAAGGAGTTCTCAGGGACGGGAATCTAACAGCAGCCATTAAGGTGTTCGACCTCAAATCAGACAGAGCATTCAGGAGCTTCGAAGTCGAATGCGAAGTGTTAAGGAATCTCCGCCACAGGAATCTTACCAAAGTCATAAGCAGCTGTTCGGACGCAAACTTCAAGGCGTTGGTGCTCGACTACATGCCAAAGGGAAGCCTCGAAAATTGGTTGTATTCTCACAATTACTTCCTAACACTTGAGCAGCGCCTCAACGTAATGATCGACGTGGCAATGGCCTTGGAATATCTCCACCACGGCCATGATGCAACTCCCATCGTTCACTGCGACTTGAAGCCGAGCAATGTGTTGCTGGGCGAAGACATGAGTGGACATGTCAGCGATTTTGGGATAGCGAAGTTGTTAGGCGAAGAAGAGAGCGTTGCTTTTACCAGCACAGTAGCAACAATTGGCTACACTGCTCCAGGTAAACCAAACGAACCCTATACTATAAAATCCCTTACCCAACGTTTCGTCGATAGTTTATTTCTTTTCGTTGTGTAGAGTATGGATCGCAAGGGCTGGTATCGACAAAGTGCGATGTTTATAGCTACGGTATAGTGGTGATGGAGACGTTTACGAGGACGAGACCGAGCGACGATATGTTTGACGGGGAATTTAGCCTCAAGAATTGGGTGGAGAGTTCGTTGTTCAAGTCGCCAAGAAGGGTTATCGATGCCAACTTACTGAACCACGAAGCAGATGATGATGATGATGATGGTGATAGCAAGACTGTGAAATGCGTATCATCTCTCATGGCTTTGGCATTGAAGTGCACGTCAGAATCTCCTGAAGACAGAATCGATATGAAGGAAGCAGTGATTGAGATGCTCAATATCAAATCACACTTCTCCACACTCGCGTAAAACTTATACTTTACTCTTGCACTTATTAGCTGCGAATTCAATAAACTGCTTGTAGCAACTCAAACTCAAAAGAAAACGGAAAAAGAGACAGAAATAGTTCAAACCCAAAACCATGTTTTTCACAAGGGGAAAAAAAGCTTCAAACCAAGGAAAATAATTACACGGCAAGAGAAACTAGTTATACAAGGCTACAACTGCTTCCAAAAAACAAAAGACGAGAAATTCAAAGCCCGCCGACGTGTTGCCTAGGACCCATGGCATATCCACCTGGCGTAGCACTTCTATTACCGTAGGCAGAAGGGTATTTGTTCGCACCTGGGCAATCCCTGGCCCAATGGCCAGGCTGATGGCATTTGTAGCACTCGCCAGAAACACTCGGCCCTGAATTCGCCTTATTACCATAACCGCTTCCGTAAGACTGTTCTGGGACGCTCATGATACTCGGGCAATTTTCAGAGGTATGCCCAGATTTGAAACAGCTAGTACAAGTCGTGTGTGTGTTGCTCGTTCGGCCAGACGAAGGAAATGCTGTACTGCCACCGTAAGTGTTACCATGTGAGTCCAACTGAGTCGTAGTGGTCAAATTGCTATTGAGCGCTCCATAATTTGCGCTGGGAGTCGCAGATCCCCTATTGATTCCAGTACCAAAAGGCGGGTAATTATCGATTTTAGGTTGCACCAAAGAACCGTCTTCTTTGAACTTGGCTATCTGATCCAGCAGATATTTGGTCTCAGTTTGAACATTCACCTTCTCTGCCTTGACAACGGTTGATTTGACGCGCTGTTCATCGCTGAACGTCTCTTCCTTCACTTTCAGCTTGAAGACAAACTCCTGGAATAGAACGTTTCTTACCACCTGAGTGACTTTATCGTCGTCTTGTTCCTCGCACTTCAGATAGTACAAATCTTTGGCTGGTACGCCCATAATCTCCTCGCCGCCCTCCTGAAAGGCAGTCACCCAAGTGAGGCCGGTGTGGTCCTGGATTTGCATCTGAAGGATGTACCTATAGTCGCACTCGTCGAATACCTTCTCGCACTTATCGCACCGCCATTTTCCATCTCCATCGTTTGAAACCTTTTTGTTACACTGACGATCCCCAGTCATGTTGGGGCATGCATAATAGCAAAAGTTGTCCAACTTTATGAAGGCCACTGTAGCCAACACCTTGATCCAATCAGGTTTCTCGGATGTACCCAACTTTTCATCTTTGATCTGGGATATAACTTTACGCACATCCGTGCGGCCTGCACCAATCTCCCTGGTTAGAGGTACAGTGGGGGTGCTCTTTCCATCGTTGTCGAACCATACTTTTAGTTTCTGGGCCTCGGGAAAATCGGGCTCTATAAACAACTGGCTAGTGGACATGGTCCCCACGGATTTGCCATTAAAATCACTGACCCTGGCGGATTTTACTGCCAAAACAGGAAAAACGCCAGAATCACACATATTCTGCAGCGTCTGGCCTTCGGCATTGCAGAAGTTTCCCCACATCGTCAATTCAACACTTCTACCAGACATGTCCTTGAGTTGGAGAGTTCTTTTTTGGGTTTCACGACCATTTTTGGTCATTATTGAGCTGACTGGACTGACTGAAGAAACTACACCTATAACATCCATGACACTGTTATTATTCAAGCTTTCAATGTCAACGATGGGACGAAAATGGAATTGCTGTTTTGGTATGGATGCGTCATCCTCAAAGCAAGGCTGCACAGTTGAAGCACTATCCAGGAAGATTTCATGTTCATTTTGCAGGTGATTGAACGCTTTCTGAGCAGGTTTCACAGCCCCCCTTGAGATCATATAAACTCTACCAGGCTCAATTTGTTGGTAAAACTGATCAGCCACAGCATTGAAGCATGTCACCCTTATTTCTCCACCATCAGAATCGAGAAGATCAAAAGAGAAAACTTTACCATCTCCACGAGGATTGTTATAATGCCTGAGTTCTCCTTTAGCTGTAACTCTTGCCTTAATTGTCCATCTCATTTGATATGGGTTCAATGCAGCAATAGGAGAAATTCTTGGGGCAGCGTCATTTTTAGCAATTGGTCCTCTGTTTGCATACATTGGTGGCGGCTGATTATAAGTGGACTGAGGTGTCCGAACATAATTATTAGCAGGCGCTCGTGAAACAGCTGAACCATATTCTGGTTTCGGATAAGATGGTATGGAAGAGCTGTGTCTTCCAGGGTCCATGTTGCTGGCAACGGAACTTCCATAAGATTGATGTGCCGTATTCCGATAATCACCTGAAGGCGGAGCCTGAATACCACCGCCCCAATTAGGCCTTGGAACAGAGGCATTTGCTGATGAGGCAACACTAGAAAGATGACTTCCGTTGTAAGTAGCTGACTGGCTATTCGTCTGAACTGGTGCAGATGGCCTTGTCACTGAAGGGGCATTACCATTGATTTTCGATGGATATAGACTGGGTTCACCAATTGGATCACACTTTTCAACCAAAACCTCTAAACCAATGATGATGATAATTCTGGAAAACGATAGTACAACAGCTGGTCAATGATAACTTTCAAAATTAGCTAATTAATGAACAAAAGATAAGATTTTTAACATCCAATTGATACACCTCAACTCAAGAACACTGCAAAACCTTTTAACAAAGCGCGTATGGTAAATCAGACAACGTCGCCCAACAAACATAACCCCATAATAACTACCGCTACACTAAACGTAAAGGCTAGCATCAAACAGACACGACAGCTAGATACCAAAGCAAAAACCAAGAACAAGAACTCAGTTTGGCAAGTGGACTCACATTCGATTCTGAACCAAATTACAGACGCACTTAGTCAGCAGCACAATCGATCCCTTCTGAAGCTCCCCAGACCGCACCAATTCGTTCAGCTGCGTCCCGAGCATTCCTTGCTGCTTAAAAGTACCATCTGACAACAACAGACGGTACCTCTCGGTGTTTCCGTTCTGTCCTGGAGTACTGACGAGCCGTATATCAGCAACCTGGAGCACGGGTTGAAAATCATGCGATATACCCAGCGATTCCTCGCTCGAAAGCGTCGCTATTGCGCCGTCGGTCAGATTGAGCGGTGGATTCATCTTCGCCGGTTGTGACATTCTTCTCTTGTATTGATTCGATATCTTTAGGTTTGAGGAAATTGAAGCGGTGAGAGGGAAGTTGAAGAGCTGATATGATATGAAATACGAAAGAAAACCCTAAAGAAAGAGAAAAATCGTCTGTGAGTGAGCGCGAAACGAAAAAAAGACAAGTTTGGCGGTCAACCTCTCCCGTGGACCGCGCTAGCTTCTCATATACGCTCCTATTTGGGCCTAGGCCCAAATTGTGTAGAACGTAGGCCCATTAAGGAGGCTGAAGTAATGGCCCATTAAGGAGAAAGCCCAACGTTGGCTTCATTCCATCCTAACTTCAAATCGCCGTCTGCTCCATTTTCTCTCCGCGAAAAAGGCAAAAAAATGCTCGATTGCTCGGCGATGCAATTAATAAAACCCTAAAAACCTCAGTACTCCCTCTTCTCTTGCTCACTTCGTTAGATTTTGATCAACCATGTTCATCAGACCTCGTTTCGGGTCGTCTGCTCGGTTATGGTCAGCTTCTCTAGTCGATCGGTTCAGCTGTTCTGGATCTAGTGCCTTGACGGGTAATTCTTATTTAGTAATGTTTCACTGCGATTGTTTTCTGGGTAATCGAATCTTAACGCCGCCTGCGCGGCTTTGGTTTCGTAGTTCTTCATTTGTTGTAAATTCTTTGGCGTTATCGATTTACCTGAAAGTTGGTCGCGGAATGAACTGTGGTTACTTCGTTTCGGATACGTGTGTAGAACACGATGTGAATGGCTAATGTGTTTGGAATTGGAGCTCTTTAATCGAGTTATTAGACTACTGAATTCGTTGTACAGGTTTTGCAAGGAACTTTACTGGAGCTGATTTGCCACGGAACTCATCGACATGGACTAACCTTGGCACGAAGCTTGGGTTGTTGAGATCACAAGAAAACATAGGGTCACCATATTCTCTGCATTTCAGGAACTCCATACATTCTGGGAAAACCCTCGAATCCGAGGATCAAATGCCACCTAGATCCTCGGAGTTTTTCAGAGAATTCGGTCAAGACAAAGGTGGGGGGATGCAGTCAGGATCCATGGACTTTGTTCAGTCACTAATCAGAGGCGGAGGAAATATTAACTACCCATCCAACCAATCATCTTTCTATCCTCGTCTGTTTGAGGCAAACGCAGATGTTGTCCACATAAAACTGATGCGCAACAACGCATTCGTTACCCTAACTGATTCCAAAGGCAACAGAAAGGTGGGAGTTTCCGCTGGACAGGTGGCGGGCAAAGGCGCCAAGTTCACGAGATTTTCCGGCGAGGCTGCTGCGGAGAACGTCGGCCAAAAAGTGAGGCAGATGAAGACTAAGTCGGTCGTAATTAAGGTGAACGGCTTTTGCATGTTCAAGAAAAAGAAAGATTCGATCCTTAGCTTCAGAGAAGGCTATTCTAATTCTAGACTCGACGTGAACCCCGTCGTTTACATCGAGGATACTACAAGGAAGCCACACAATGGCTGTCGACGCCCAAAAAAACGCAGAATCTGATCGTTGCTTGCTTGAAATTATCGTACTCCCTGGGGATTGAGGCTTGTTGTCCGACTTCAAATTGAATCCTTTATACATTTCTTGGACTAGACATGTTTCGGTTAATGCCTTCTTGTTTGCTTTTGAATGTTTCCGTGTCATTCAGACGAATATTCAGTTGATGTACTACTGAGTGTTTGTTTACAAGGAAGAAATAGATGTGATTGACCCTTGAATGTCACCTGGCATATAGCTAAGACAAACTTGTCTTACCACAAGGAAACTGCTACATAGTAGAAACACTTTAAGTGACATTTACAACCAACTACGGAGGAGAGCTACGCCTCAATAACAAGACAAACAAGCCAAAAACCGACCTACTGAAGCTAAAATCACAAGCTTACACTCGAAGTGCAGCAGAAATCGAATCAATAGACCAAAGTTTCGTTCTCCCGACGAGTAACAACATTATCGGGCAAATCAGAATTGACTGAGAATCTGAGCCATCTCTTCTTCTCACTATGCTTGATACAAGGCTGCAGTATCAGCCCAAGCGCCACAGCCACGAGGCTGACAATCATAACCTTCAGCGACGAGAATGCCAACACAACGCCGATCAGAACTGTAGGGGGAACGCACATTAGGACAGCGCCAGCTGTCCCGACGGGTATCTTGTAAGGACGAGGAGCGTTAGGCGCGATAATCCTAAGCCTCACAAACGCCACAAACTCGAGCATCATGCCGAAGCAGTACAAGAAATTCTCCGCGGCGACAATCTCCTGAAAACTCAGCCACGAAAGGAGCAAAACCCCCGAGGCAGAGAACAGAATGCCCACCAATGGAGTTCCATGGCGAGACCTCCTTGCGAAGAACTCGGGCAGCATACCTCTCTCAGCCATGCCTAGAAGCTGAAACGAATCGCTGCTCATCTCAGCCACGAACATCCCCATGTTCGACACGGCTGCAGCTCCTTGGATCCACGACCTGAGCCACACCCCGCCGAGGATCTTAGCCACGTCAGAGAAGTAGCCATCGGTCCATGAATCTTGGTTCAAGGGTATTGCGCCCGTGCTAGTTAGTAGTGGAAAGAAGTATCCAAGAACGACGAGGATCAATGCGTAGAACAGAGCCTTTGGTAGGGTTTTCTTCGGGTTTTCGACTTCACCCGCTAGAGTGCTTATCGAGTCCCAATAGTTCAGATTCCAAAACAAGGTGTTCAAATACAAGTTCCAGTCTACGTGATGCGTATCTGAAGCCAGCCATCTTTTGGGCCTTAGTTTAGGGATGGATATCAATCCCATCACTACAAAGGGAAGAATCGAAAAAATCCCAAGCAAAATTGCCATCCATCCAACTATGGTTAAGCCTCGGTAGTTCATGTAGGTGAGCACGATGGTCAGGGCAAGAACAGCCACGACTCGAGGCCATCCACCTTCTAATGCAGGGATGGCCGATTTTAAGTAGTCCAAGAAAAGAACGGGGTACAAAGCGTTATCTATCACCCCACTAAGCCATTTCATCCAACCTTGCTGAAATCCCCAAAACGGGCCTATAGCTGAGGAGACCCAAACTACGTACCCACCGTTTTCGGGGAACATCGTGCCCATCTCGGCGGTTATTAGAGCCTCGGGCACGCTCCATATTATTGGGAATATTAAGAAACCAGCGAGGGCGAGGAGTGGGCCGGCGGCTCTAACGCTGTCCTCGACGCCAAACGGTCCCCCCGAGACTTCGTAGAAGATGAGGAAGATTAGGGGAAGGAGAGAGACCTTCTTGCCGTGATTGCCTCTACTAGGAGAACGAGGTTCGTTGATGGCTATGTAATCGGTCTCCCCCATTGCTATAGATGTCTGCCTACTCTCTGTTCCCCTCTGTTTCTGCATTGATTCGTCAGGGAAAAAACATAAGCCAGAGATTAATTAGAATGGAAACAAGAAATCAACTTTGATATCTAGGGCACAAAGAAGGATAGGGAAGACGGCCAATTCCTCGATAACAGATTTTGTGAACTTACTCGAGATTTCATTGATACTAAGCGCAAGTAAAAGCTAGATCACGATCTTACGACATTAACATAATCTTACTGTCGCATTCTCGCCTTTTTGAACAAATAGAAAACCGACGGAGGGCGTAAAAAATACGATCATGAGCCCTAATTGCGACGATAACTCACATGCAAGCTCGAAATTGATATGGGTCAGTCAAATTTAGCTCGACAAAAGCAGAATCCTTCGTACATTAATCAGATTTCAGTTCACTCCGTACGACCGCTTGACCTTGACCACGAAAGCGTGACAATAGAGCGACACGGAGCCCAGTTATTATTATCACCATCCTTCGACTATATGTAATCTGTTATTCGTGGACTGAATATCGATTTCGTTGTAAAACACTGTGAAAAACGAACTTTATTCTCAGCAAGAAAATCACCGTTATCGTATCAAATTAGAATTTTTTTTTTTTTAAAACGAAAAAGAGAAGGAGAAAGAAAGAAAGAAAAATGAAGATGGAAGATGAGGAAATCTGGGCTAGCTCTCTATTATGGGCCCCATTCTGCGCCTTCAAATCAAGCATTATGAAATCGATTATTTATATATTAATGTAACTATTTTCTATGATTTTCATTTAATATAACAATATAGTCAAGTGTGACTGATATTATATGTTCGGAAATATGATTTTATCATAGATGATGACCTGATGTCCCCATCTATTAGAAAATCATGACGTGTATGATAATGATTTGAAAGATGAAATGATAGGGCACGCTCACACACACACACAAAAAAAAAAAGAAAACAAGTCACAAGTTCTAGTATTATAACAACATTATCATAAAATAAATTAAATTACTTTTCTATGGCTATCCTAGCATGCAAAGAACATCAAATGATTTCCCTTATCCACGTGACATTGACATACCAATCACCGACTTCCAATTGTGGGTCTCTTATGCCCCATCAAATAGTGGATCACTTGTTTTTTTTTTTAAATTCCAACCTCAATTAATTCAAACAAAATCATATTTAGTTTTTTGACACGAGATGATAAAGAAATTTATATATTGATAATAAAGGATAACTAAATCATAGTATCGAGTGCACGTTGGAGACACTATTATGATGCTTTTTCTGTTCACCAGAAAGGCTACGAGTGCTAAAATCCCAACACCGTGAGAGCTTCCAACAATTACGACCTTCTAATAATCATAACCATATATATTAAAAAAATGCGCGTTACGGCCCGAGTTTCGTATATTTCACGATATACAAATATATACAATCAGATATTTTTTAAAGAAATTTGAAAAAAGAAACTTGCCAGAAAACGACACCACATTGATATTTTAGGTATATATAATTAGAATTTCATTTCATTTAATGACAGGGATGAAGTTCAATCAAATATGGTTTCTTTGATAGCTACCATTGCTGGCATATTTGACTTCTCTTTTTCGAATCTCTTCACACACATACACATAAACTCTAGCCGTAGGCTCTTAATAATTAATTAAAATAAAAACCATCAATGGCGATGAATTATAATAGTGTCAACGTATATTTGCATAACACGCATATATTTGTATATATATTATATATACATATATAGAGAGAGATAGAGATAGAGAGAGAGATAGACATGAGTACCTCATCTTGTTTAGCCTCTGCGCTTTGGGTGTTCGTAGCTTCGCCGGCGGCCGACTTTGCTGCAATATCGACCACTTTGTTGGCCGGCGGCGCCGCCGTCTCTGCCGAGGAGAGTTGTATCTCAGGTTTCGTCTTGCTCATAACTCTATTCGTTAAGTGATTTAGAGAGAGAAGAGACGCTGAAATTAAGGAAGAAAGTGAAATGGAGAGAGATAGAGATAGAGAGGCTAGAGTTTGTTCATTGTGTTCTTATCAACGACTTACACATCCTACTATTAGATATATAGAGGCCAAGCTGTCACATATTAAGATGCTTGCTTTGCTTATACAAGTTATAGGGATAAATAGGGAATATTAGAATAAAATAAGAGAGATGGGTTTGAAATTTGACTATTGACCGAAAAATATTTTTCTATTATCATGGTAGACACAACAATATTTGATAGCACGTGGGATATGTCCATACATGTATATTACATCATATTTCTTACATGCATCACTTGGAGATTTTCGCTTTTCGCATTTATATTTTGACTACAAGATTTGTGTATCTTATATCGAGTTGGCCGACCGAAAAAGAGAGCTTTGAAATAGTTGGCGAGCAATTATTAGGAGAAGAAATAATTAGTGATAAAGAGAGAAATACTTATCATATATATAAGTAAATTATAAAGCAAAGCTTGGCACGCGTGTATTGAATATTTGAATCT
Source organism: Craterostigma plantagineum (assembly GCA_027422505.1). NCBI lineage: Eukaryota > Viridiplantae > Streptophyta > Magnoliopsida > Lamiales > Linderniaceae > Craterostigma > Craterostigma plantagineum. Next base: position 25,837,672 of record JAPQWV010000010.1, on the reverse strand, counting down.
AATCATAATCGACCCATAAATATAAAGCGAAAAGCGAGGGAGATAAAGGAAAAAAAAAGAACTATTCATAATGTGAAACATCGATTACAACTTTCATTTTTCTTTCACAATGGTTGAATTTTGGGTACACTCGTGCTATATGGCATTACATTTTCTTCATGAATAAAGTACTTTTTAAAGTGAGGTGTCTCGTTCAAATGGGCCTTAAATAACAATAGGCCCAATGTAAAATGTAAAGCCCAATAACAGCAATTGGGCCCAATATTTACCCCGCGATCGCCGCTTCTAGTCTCGCCGTAGTTTGCCAAAAGCCGGCAAATCAGTAAACGACGTCGCTTTTCATGATTAGCCCACACAATTCGACTTCCCATAGACTGGTTTAGCTTCCCGCGCCGCCGCGCATGGGCTGCTTCGCCGTAAGCTACCACCACTCGTTTCCTTCCACAAACTTCAACAAAGCCACCTTCGGATGCCATAAACCCATAGCTCTCCCCTTCAAAACTCGTAGAATAATCTTCTCCACTCCTCTTCAGAACGGCGATGCCAACAATAATGGCAACAACAACAACAATAATAATGGAGGGAATGGGCGATGGGGAGATGGCGAGTGGTTCAACGATCCTTCGAATTTCAACCTAAACCATCTCCTAGTCCTCTCAGCTTCGGCGTCCTTATCCCATTTTGTGTCTTCAAAGTCCACGGCTTATGCGAGAGCTCGAGACCTTTCGGAGAATGATGACGAGAAGGTGTTTGAGATTAGGGGTGGTAAGAAGTTTGAGCTGTTGCCCGATTACAGTAAAGATGAGTTTGTCGTGCCTGAAAATATGCGGCCTTGGTGGTCAAAGGGGACAAAGCCGGCGTTTCTGTTGAGTGATTTTGTCATGAACTTGGTATACAAATCTGAGGTGGGATTCGCTGGAGTCGAAGAAGATGATGTTGAAGGAGATGTGAGTTCAACTAAGGTTGAGAAGAAAAGCTCCAATGAATTAACGGTGGATTGCGATGAAAAGATATACATGAGATTGGTTCTTGGGCTTTGGTTTTGGGCCAAGAATATATACTATAATAGATTAAACGTAATATTGGGTCTATTATGTTAAAGAAGCCCAATTAGTGTTATTATATAAAAAGAACAGTGTATTAACGATTGGAGTATGAATGAATTAAACCTATCTTCTAATCTTCTTTTAATCCTCTTCTTCCCTATCGATGATTCTTCTTCTTCATCCCCAGATCCAATCTGTATTTCTTCTCCTCCAATCCTCTCTCAATATATGAATCTGCATGAAGAAAACCAAAAATAGATCAATCCATGACAATTGGTATCAGAGCGGTCGATTCTCGGCCGGTGATTTCTTCAGTGGCGCCTCCTACCTATTTCAACAAAGGATTTCAAAGCAGATTTGAGGGAGCTGTTATTTCAGCGAGAGATGCACCTCAGAGCAAGGTAATAGAAGCATCGACTCTAACTGGTTACAATTTCGCTGATGGTTTTCCTATGTTCGATGGTATGAATCCAAGGGTGTGGATAATCAAGTCTACTGGTTATTTTAAGCTAACCTCACAGTTCTCTGATGACGAAAAAATAGTGCTAGCGTCTAAACACTTCAAGGGAAAAGCTGCTACGTGGTACGAGGCTTTGTCGAGGAAACAAATAAAAATGAATTGGGGATGGTTTGTGCGTTTGATTTCGGCTAGGTTTGAAGACCTTAGGGATGCTAAGGCCTTTAGGGAACTCGAAGCCCTTAAGCATGTTGGCTCGTATTCGGATTATGTCAACAAATTTGAGGACATCATATGGGACATACCTATGGGCGATGAACTAGACCTTTTCGAGGAATATTTCATTTCTCGATTTGTTGATGGTCTTAACGATGAAATGCAAGGTATCTTATCGATGATGCAACCTAGGAGCTTATATGATGCTATGGAGCTTGGCCGAAAGCATCTAAGAGTTGTCGATGACATTGCTAAGGAAAGGCAAACCTTATTGGATATTTCTGGTTCTGATTTGTCACCAAAGGAGGTTGAAAATCAGATCTACCATCCTTGCAAGTTTGAGGAGCCTCCTAGCATTCAAGAAACCAACCCTAAAACTGAGGGAATAGTTAAAGCAGGGCTGTTTTCTGTCACTCCTACCAAAGGGATGATTAAACAAAATGATTATTGTAATATCAGTTTACGAGGAAATTGGGGAAGAGCTTGCACATCAGTCATATCTGACTATGAGTGCGTGGCTTTCACCATGAAATGGGGAGGTAGAAAAGTTAAGATGAAGGCGCTAACCACAGAGACTTGGAGTAGAATGACTACAAGACTACATGTTCGTGAGGTGAGGGAAGCTTACTTGATTATACCACCTTGCACAGAGGTGGAGCAACCTAAAGCTTCAGAGTTTCAACCTGAATCTGCAGCTGTATTGGGAGGAACTGACGGGCTGCCCTTGATACGGACACCTGAGCATCACATTACCCTCAACCCAGGTAGCACCCCAAAACAGTTCGCCTTATACGAGACCTGTCATGCAGTCAAAACAGCAGCTGAGAAAGCAAGCAAGGAGATGAAACATAGATCTTATAAAAAGCAACTGAGGCTATTCTATTGGCTCAAGATAAAAGCTGATGTTGCACATTTGAGGAGGGAATGTTCACAAGTCAAACTCGACTATGAACTCGTGACTTTCTTCTTGAGATGGTCATGGTATGGAAGAAAGGTAAAAATGAAGGCTCCAACTTTTGAGGCTAGATGCCAAATGGTCAATGGATCAAGATTGCACAAGCTAAACCAAAAATCAGCTGCTAAGAAAGTAGAGCAAGCCTACATACTCAAGCCAATCCACACTGAGACAAGTAAGGAACACTCACACTCAGAAGCACTTTCTGAATTTACAGCCGAGTTCGAAAGGCTTAAGACGTTACCTTTGTCAAAAAGAGTTGAGCACCTAATCAGTCCGAATCCCAGAAGCAACCTGGAACATCAAAGGCCTTACCGAACCTATCACAAACAAAGCACTGATGAGAATGACGATTCTTTTACAGTGCTTAAACAAGTTATGACAACATCCAAAGTAAGTGGCATGGTACGAGAAGGATCTCGCATTTTACAGCTACTGAGGGGAAATCTAACCTTAGACCAACCAATACTGAGAGTTTATCCGAACCAAATGAGGCAGGAGATAGATTTCGAGGTGGGTGAGAGGGCATACCTCAATTCTCAACTTTACAAGAGCCCAGAGGCACAGCAGCGAAATCTGAAGCCCTCTCCCAGAAACTCTTGTCAATTCGAGAAACTGGAGAAGAATGAGTCCGTGGGTTGCATGTTCGATATTCCAACCAAAGAGAAATTGCATCCTGTATTTCGTGTTCCCTTGTCGAAGAAATCGCTCAAGGTGCCTCTTTTGCTGTATACATCTGAGACAGACGAAAAGGGAGAATCTTTTCTTACAACGCCACAAACCCTAAGCAAAGAAACTATCTTTCCAAGAAATCAATCGGTACCTCTGCTATCGGCACTATTGCTCGGCCTTGAAGGTGCGACGAGGGAGAATGAAAAACATCCGCAGATGGAGTTTCCAAGAGCAAATCCTTGGGGACAAGGATTTCTTCAACCCGGGGGTATTGTCATGAACTTGGTATACAAATCTGAGGTGGGATTCGCTGGAGTCGAAGAAGATGATGTTGAAGGAGATGTGAGTTCAACTAAGGTTGAGAAGAAAAGCTCCAATGAATTAACGGTGGATTGCGATGAAAAGATATACATGAGATTGGTTCTTGGGCTTTGGTTTTGGGCCAAGAATATATACTATAATAGATTAAACGTAATATTGGGTCTATTATGTTAAAGAAGCCCAATTAGTGTTATTATATAAAAAGAACAGTGTATTAACGATTGGAGTATGAATGAATTAAACCTATCTTCTAATCTTCTTTTAATCCTCTTCTTCCCTATCGATGATTCTTCTTCTTCATCCCCAGATCCAATCTGTATTTCTTCTCCTCCAATCCTCTCTCAATATATGAATCTGCATGAAGAAAACCAAAAATAGATCAATCCATGACAGATTTTTGGGCCAAATGTGGAGATTTGGCAAGTGGTTTGTTGCTCCCTGAGGGTTTTCCCGATAGTGTGACCAGCGATTATCTCGATTACTCGCTATGGAGAGGGGTTCAAGGCATTGCTGCGCAGATTAATGGCGTTCTTGCAACTCAGGTTAGTGATTATCTTTCTTTTGTGACGTAGAAAAAATGTCTATCCTCTTCGCGCAATCATCATTGCCATTGCATAGGCTTTGCTATACGCCGTTGGATTGGGTAAAGGGGCGATTCCAACTGCTGCTGCTGTGAATTGGGTTTTGAAAGATGGAATTGGTTATCTCAGCAAGATTATGTTGTCGAAATATGGGCGTCATTTCGATGTGAATCCAAAAGGTTGGAGATTATTCGCTGATCTTTTGGAAAACGCTGCGTTTGGAATGGAAATATTAACTCCCGCCTTCCCACACCTCTTTGTTCCTATCGGTGCTGTTGCTGGGGCGGGCAGGTCCGCCGCTGCATTAATTCAGGTATGTGTAAAAAAATTTTCCAGGCGATTGTTTTCTCGTCTTAAGTTGGATTAAGTGTTTGAGCTGGCGATATTCTCCGAAAAGGATTCTTTGATATTTTACTTGGTATATTGAATCTTTGTGTTGGACAGGCTGCTACTAGAAGTTGCTTCTATGCTGGATTTGCTGCTCAGAGAAATTTCGCCGAAGTAAGTAACTGTGCAGCTACATCTTAACTAAAGTATCCATTTTCGAGGGTGTTTTAGTGACTTTAGAACTCATTATCGACGTGCCTTAGGTGATTGCGAAAGGTGAAGCTCAAGGAATGGTGAGCAAATCGGTAGGGATTTTGCTGGGCATAGCATTAGCCAACTGTGTACAATCTTCAACGCCTCTCGCCTTGGGTACTTTCGGTGTCGTGACTTGGATTCACATGTTCTGCAATCTGAAATCGTATCAATCCATTCAAATAAGGACTTTGAATCCATACAGAGCAAGTATGCCCCTCAATCTCTCAGCTCATTAGATACGTTCATGCGTCCAATTGAACTTATAGATGATCTAACATGTGAAATAACTTCTCTGACATGCATCCTTTCTCAAACTTCAATCAGGCTTAGTTTTTAGCCAGTATCTACTTAGCGGCCTCGTACCTTCTGTGAAAGAGGTGAACAATGAGGAGCCTTTGTTCCCTGCTTTTCCAAATCTTGTTTTGAAGCCCGCCTCTTCTTCGGTAAGACGAGCTTCCGATTGTTAGATTCTTTTGCGTTACCTAACTGTTGTTCTTGACCGGTTTCTAGGAAGAAGAGGAAGTACTCACCGAAGATGCGAAAAACGCAGCTTCTTACATCGATCAAAGGTTACATCTTGGCTCAAAGCTCTCCGATATAGTAAAGAAAAGGGAAGATGCTGTCGCCCTATTCGATCTGTACAAGTCAGAGAACTATCTCCTCACCGAGCACAATGGGAGATACTGCGTAAGCCTTCATCTTCTCTATTTCTTCGATGCAAGCAGCTAATTTCTCAACTTTGCTGCTATCAATTCGTCGCAGGTTGTGCTTAAAGAAAGCTCGTCTCCTCAAGACATGCTCAAGTCCCTATTTCAGGTCTGCTATTTGTATTGGCTGGAGAAAAACGCGGGAATTATATCGAGCTCGATAGTCGACGACTGCATATTAGGCGGAAGGCTTCAGATATCGTTAGAGTACTCTCAGAGAGAGTTCGACCATGTCAAGAACGACGGCGAACTCAACGGATGGATCCTCGAAGGGCTCATTGCTAGGCCTTTGCCTAACCGTGTTAGGACTTAGAAAAAAAACATCTATTGCAAAAAGTTTCTTTTTCGTATCAGCATATTTTTGTACGTCTCGTCGTGGTCAATCCCGGGGCCCACCTGTTAAAGTGGTGGAGTATGAAATGGTAATTCTTGAATTTTGATTCGATTTTGATTGAAATGTGGGGCTTAAGTGTAAAGAAAACAAACGAACACCTCTGATTAGTCTATCTAGAAAAGGCTATAAGGATATAAAACATACGTGTCTTACAAAAAGGGCTTCCAAAAAACGGAGGACAATTTCACTTAGTAACGTAAATTTTCGTTTCGGACCAGGTCAGAAAATTTCACTTGAAAATTCAGATCATGTCAAGAAAACTTTCAGTTTGAATGACTCATTTCTGCAGTACCACTTTATATTCTCAAATAACACAAAACGAATCATCTGATACCAGCTCATATACACTTTATAATACTTTTTAAAGTTTAGATCTTTATCTCAAAAGTGTAGAGAAATTGAGTCCTTTAAACTAGTTTTTTAGAAAGTCTGAAACTTATTTTAAAAATGACCTAAATTCAAATTAACCCTTTTAATACTTTAATATATTTTTCTCGTGTTTTAAAACGAGTCCTTTCTCTTTCTTTCGTTTTCCAATTAACAGCACCCTTTTCATGCTAAACTAAACTAAAACGAGGAAAACAATTGAAATTAGATAAACAAAGAAAAGGAAAATCACAACTTCATTATCACATGCCTTCCTCAACAAAGAGTCCATGAAAGCCATAAGGTACCCTTTGAGGCAACGTAACCCTAGCAGCGATGTCCAAAGCTATAGATTTAGCGTTCATAACCAAGAAATACGATTCTTGTTTATTTTCGTCATGCGTATACGTAACTAAATAACCATCATCTTCTTCTTCTTCTTCTTCTCTTTCGTCATTCGCCACGAAAAACGGCTCACCCCCATAACAGCCGTGCCCGTACGATCGGCTTGCCACCATGCAGTTCGAAGACGCATCTATCTTCATTATGCCCGACACCTTCGGCGTCGGCGAACTAATCGCTGCGTATACGTATCTGCGAATAGCAGAATTATAGAGTTTAAAATTAGGTGGAATGAACAAAGAAAGGGCAGATTAAACAAAGCGAACCCACCTCGACTTTCTTCCGTAACGACGAGGGCTAACGGTCGCAAAATCTACGTTCTTCGTCGACAACGTAACCCTCCTAACGCTCCTCTCCTTAACATCGATCGTAATCTTTTCTAGTACTGAATGCAATGAATCGATCGACTCGAGCCCACTCCCTTCTTCTAACTTCACATTCGGGGCAACGATCACAATCTTTCTACCGTCGTCTTCTTCCCAGGCATTGACCAAGTGCATCATATTCAGCCCAGGGACGTCGACCCATTTAAGTTCGCTCTCATCTTCAGCATTTCTCGGCAAGATTCCCAAGCGGGGCGTCCTTTTATCGTCGACCATCAAAGGCGGCGACTTTCCTCTAATCATCCCAATTACGTCGACCACGAACTGCGTCTCCTCGAAAACGATATAGTTCTCCGTTAGGGCAAAGTCGTGGACGAAGGAATAAGGCCGCCTCATGGAGAGGATCGGTAAATCCCGGCCCTTCGTTCCGTTCGAATCGATCTTGAAGAAAACCAAGAACGGCGATGCTAAGCTGCACCTAAATGCAAAGGTCTCGCCTTTAATGATATCCGTCTTCGGATGGGCAGTCATCCTCAAGAAAGGATCGTTCTTCATGTCGAAATCTCGGCGAGAAACGGTCTTCACGTCTCCGCCCGACGTCAGCTTTATTTCGTACGGTAAGTCGCTCTCGCACAAAGCAAATAATTTCCCGCCGAGCAGAGCCACGCTCGTATTCGCAGTTCCCAAGCCGTTCGTCGCAGGGTTGAAGCACTTGGTGAGAATCCTCGCCCAAGTCACCGCACACCGTGCGAGCGAAGCCATTACGCCGTTGAAGGAGGAAAGTGGGCTTATGAATATGGGGTATCCCAACTCTCTCTCGACTAGGTACTTGTAGGTCTCGACGTAGCGGGAGCAAAAGACGGTTTTGCCCCTGGAGAATTTTATGACGTGGAGCATTCCGTCCCCGTCGAAGAGGTGGTAAGGACCGTTTGGTATGAACTGAGGATTTGGGCCGTTTCGAATGTATGCGCCGCCTTCCAAGCAGCTCGGGAGAGAGCCCTCGACTGTCGAGCATTGGGTGGGCGGTAGTTCGCCGACGGGGGCAAAGTTGCCCGACAGGACGTGCTTGGGGTCTAAGGATGGGCGGAGGGGTAAGTCGAGGAATTGTGATATGAGGTCGTCTAATGGCTTTAGGATCTTTTCGAACCGTGGGAGGGGATTTGCTGCTGTTGATGTCCTTTGATGGATCTTAGCCGCACAAAGTGGTTGGATATATTTGTTTATCACTGAACTGTGGTGATAATATCTTGGTGTGATTGATGAGGACCATGAAGGTAAAGGTGAAGTCATTGTTGTTTGAATGAATGATATATCTCGTAGCACACATGATGAACGAATATTTATAGTGAAACAAAACAACTGTAATGGTAGTAAGAATTAGGGGTGTAAACGAGTTCGGTCAAAGCTTGATTCGAGCTCAAGCTGGCTTGTTAGTAATCGAGCCGAGCTTCGAGCCTATCATATCTGAGCTCGAGGCTCGTCGTGCTCTTATCGAGCCAATAATTTTAATTTTTAATATATTAACTATTTAAAAAATTTTATATTCGTATTTTATTTAATATATATCGAACTCGAGCTCGAGCCCGAATTCGAGCTCAAATACCCTGGCTTATCGAGCTATCAAACCGAACCGAGCCGAGCTTTAATGTGTTTAACCGAACGAGCTCGAGCCGAAAAATTTCCGAGCTCGTGCCTAGCTCGACCCCAATAAAGCTTAATAGAGCCGCGGTCGAGCTGGGCCATGTTCGGGCTCGGCTGGATCGTTTTCACCCCTAGTAAGAGTCCACTGTTCAAGAAATAAAACAAGTGAAACAACATATAGAACAATGTATTTTACAAAACAGAGAAGGGTCGAAAAGGACAGACCTTTTGTTTCTTTCTTAAAAGTCTTTTTGCTGTATAAAAAACATGCAAGGAAAGTATTGGAAGAGATCGTTATTAAATCCCCAGAATGGTTCTTATCTGATCAGGGGGATGCCTGGCCAATGATCTCGGGTCTTGGTACTTGTTCGTCGGGTCCATAATTCCCTTGTAAATAACATCGTACGAGTCAGCGAGGGACCGAGCCAATCGAGCGCAGGCTTCTGATCGTAAGCTTGGGACCTGCATAAATTCGAACTCGGGGAGAGAATTCTCTCTTCCAAGTATGAGCCCGAAGAAGGCGTTAAGGCATTCTAAGAGGGAGGAGGGAGACATGTCTTCTCTTTCAGACAGCGGTTGTTTGGACACGGACTCGCCAGACGTATCGCCTTTTGATGATTCGATGAAGTGGGGCATCTTTGCGGACAAGCTACATTTCCTTAAAATTGCATCGACTTCTTTTTCGACGAGAGCGCTGATGTTAGTCTCGATCATTGCACCGAGCTTCTTCACGTACTCGGACGCAATCTCGTGGGCAACTAACGGTTGGCGTATGGCACACAGACAGTTGATCAGAAATATCTTAGAAGGCGTTTCACGAATCTACGGAGATAGTGAGAGATTGTTAGCCATGTTAACTTTTTTGAAAAACGAAGTGAGATGTGTACCTGAGATGACATAAGAGCATTTGGGCTGTCCAAAAGAGCATCTACAGATGATCTGCGGAGCTGGGCTGGGTCTGAAGTTGTGTGCCTACTTCTTCTCGATGATTGATAGACACCCTTGGACTTGTGTGCCTCTGCTGCTTGTTCACACATCTAGAAATGAAGAACAGAACTTTCTAATCAGTGGACAAAAAGGAAAGCAAGGTACGTGGTAGTATAGGAAGATAAAATAGGGTCGAATCTTTGTTCTTGGCTAGAATCAGCAAGTAATGTCTACAACCAATAATATACCTGAATAATAGGATCAAGCAATGCAGAGAGGACAGGTTCAAAGGCAGGCTTTCTGCCCGAGAGAGTAACCATCATAGTGTCATATGTTCCGATTATTTCAAGCAGTAGAGATACTCCTTCCCTTAGTGTTTGCGGTGGAGAAAGATCAACTGCAACAAGCGGAGGGTAGCGTAGAAGTTTCTCTCCTCGGGTTTTTAGCATGTCAAAGAATGTCTTTTGAGCAGCGTCCTTAAGATCGCAAAGCGTATTGCAGAGAGCTGTCTCCCTACCTAGTAGATCTGATATCTGCATATAATTGCGATAAAGGATGACCCAAGATGACAACTAATATAATCTAAGCTACGTTGAGAGTAAAGTTAACTTACCGTATGGCTGTAAAACTCCAAAGTATTACTAAGTTTATATGTAACTATAATGTTAGGCTGCGACTGAAGAACTTGTTCGACTCTCAACTTAAATGGCCGGCAAACTCCTTCAAATATCCTGTCTAGAACAAACTTTAAATCTGACTCGGTTTTCGTTACATCACTATCGGAGATTTTGGAGGATCCCTGAGCATCTGTGCCCGTATCTGCCATGGAATCTGGATCAAGCAATGCTAGAACAAGTTCTCTTTCAGATGCTAAAGCCTGCATATAGCCCAACAGAAAAAATACTCTCAACACAGAAAAGAATAGCCCAGCGGCAGGAATAACAACAGAAAAGATTAAGACCCACCTGATGAAGCCATCCCAGCATGTCGCCTACATATCTCAGAGGATCGTGAGCGTGCACTTCAATTGGCCGGGGTAATCCTCCGGGTCCTCCACGTGTGAGAGCAGTGATAAATCTTCTGAACAATGCATTGTGCCTCATGTTTGCCACCTGTGCGTGACGAAAGCTATGTTTGAAATAATGTAGCAACTATGAACTTTATGTTCCGCAGAATTTATGAACAAAAACCTCTTCCGCACAGTATTTGAAAAGTACTGGTCTGGCTCTGAGGCATCGCACTGCAGTTTTTAAGAGATCACTGACTTCAGGATTGTCTGTGTCGCCAAGTCGCCTGCATTCAGCCTGCACCCACCTGACAGCAGAGAAATGACATGCCTAGTATAATTATGATGGTACAATTTAATTATATGTAAGAACTTTTGTCCTGTTATCCTTTATTGATATCAAAGAATTTACCTGCATAGTCGTTCATAAGCTCCTTCTTGGTAGACTGCCATCATGTCCATAAGTTCCAAACCAGCTCGCTGAAGGAGAATAAAGAAATTCAATGAAGACCACATTGATAAAATCCCATCACATAAAGGCCATCATCCTAAAAGTTCCTATCTACGTCAAGCATATTAAGAATTAAGATAACAAATGCTCATGCACAAAAGACAAGAACACATATTAATCGCCATCTCATTAGCTTCCTGAAATTCGACAGAAATGGAAAACAGAAAAAGGAAAGCCGGCGGGGATGAACCTGGTGGTGTGTCCTCAGTAGTACTTTGCAGTTGGAATGAATTTCCTGAACGTGAGCAAGTGCTTTGAAGAAACTTTCGCTAAGATCTTCCTCCCTTAGTGCATTTATCTAGATAGTGACAGAAAATAGCTGAATAATCATCCTAAAATTAAACTTAAACGACCTCGCAAAAAAAGTCAGTGCAGAAAGATAAGCCAAATACCTCATCATTAGACAGCTGATAATCACGGAGAAAACACGACGCTATTTCTTGCCTCTGAGTGGTGGTTTCAAGCTCCTGCTTCAGCCTCTCCGTTGTGCTGATAATGTCCCCCGTGGTCGCATTACAATTGCTTATAGATTTCGCAATCCTACAGCAAAACAAAACAAGTCAACATATTCATTCCAATCATTTTAAACTATTGTGGGTTAATAACATCAATCCAATCGATCGGCATACTTGTCGCAGCATTCAGCCAAAGTATTAACCTCCTCCTCCACCCGATCTAAAGCCTACAAAACAGATCGCATGTATTCATTACTCCGCACTTCAAATATAGCCAAACCAAATATGCGATTCGATCATCGTACCAGCTGTACGGAAGTTGACGCAGCTAAAAACTCCTCATTAATCGACAAACCACGCCTCTCCATGGTCGATCGGAGATTACGCCTCGTTTGAGGAGTATTCTCGGAGTAAAAGCTTGAGAGCGTGTTCAGAGACGACAGCAGATCGGGCGCATCCGTTCGCGTTTCCAGCACCTTCTTCAGCTTCCGTGAAAGCCCCGGCGCCAATGCCGTCGATGTACCCATCCTCTCTCTCTCCCTCTCTCTCTCTCTCTCTCTCTCTCTCTACACACGAAGAGTGTGGTGTGGTGGAGCAGCTAACAGAGATGGAAAAGACTTGGATGTCGGTAAATGTACAATCGTCGATGCTGGACGTACAACCGACTGCTCAACTAGACAAATGAATGCGTTATATTATTGTTGGGCCAGTAAGCCCCATACAAATTGGGCCTGACTTATTTGTTGGGCCGATCACAGGAATATTAAATATATGCAAAATAATAATAGTATCTGTTGTGTTATTTGAGTCAGCAAACAGGTCAACTAAATCAATATCTTGACGGACACGTGTCGGGAGACGCGTGCTATACTCGACTAAGCAAACGCGTGGGCCACTAATCAATTCAAAAGGCAGGATGTGGATGATTGATATCTTCTTCCTATAAAAAGCAACATTAATGGCTTATCTATAGGATCCTTTTTACGATCAATACAAACATATATCAAAGCGCATTATCTCTTGCCCCACACATCGGCGACGTTTTCAAGGTGATGATCTGTCTATCTATCCCTAGTATCTTCTTTTTCTTTGCATAACCATGTTCTACAGTTAGATGCAGCTCCTCTGAGGCAGGCTTTTGTTTTTTTTTGTTTTTGTATAGAATTTTGTCGTAATTATCTGCATGCCTACGATCTATCGCGTTCGTGATCTGATAATTAGGTTTGTTCCTTGATTTTGCGTTTGGCTTTTCGGTCTTGAATTTTATGCGGTGTAGTAGTATGGGTTAATTCCGGGATGATTTATCTGCTCGGACGATTTCATCTCCTAGGGCATAGTTTCCTTTGATCGTAGCTATGTTTGATTTATTGGTACTGTATAAAAGTTACGCCGATCTATAGTGATGGCTGGGGTATGTTATCAATACGCATGCCAACATCGCAGGAGAGAGAGAAATGAAAAAAAAAAAGAAAAAAAGAAGTGGGATTTCCATGTCCTTGTTGATGATGCGATTAGAAATTGATTGAAATCCCTATTTTTCGTGGTGTAATTTGAAGGGAAGCTCATTGGCTTATAGTACTGCACTTGAGCTGTACCTTACGAAACTTGTCTTGTTTCAGGTAACAAGGAAGATTTAAACAACAAATTTCTAAAAGAATGGGAGGTGGAAAAGATAAGCACGACGAATCAGACAAGGGCCTTTTCTCGCACCTCGCTGGTGGCCACTATCCACAGGGCGGATATCCACCAGGGCAGTATCCACCTGGGCAGTACCCCCCACCACCGCACGCTGGTGGTTATCCACCACATGGCTATCCTCAGTCTGGATATCCTCAAGGCTATCCGCCCGCCGGCTACCCACCTTCTGGCTACCCGCCATCTGGCTATCCACCACATCAAGGCCATCATCCTCCTCCATCAGGATATCCCGGCCACCATGCAGGTACTTACTTCTGCCTTTTTTAAGGAGCAGATTAGGGTAGAATAAGGGTTGCTTGAGATTTGGATTAGTGTAGAGAAATGATGAATAATGATGCTGTCCCACCTTTATTTGCTTGTAGATATAGTCCGAGTTTCTCTTCAACGAATATGAGATATACATTCTCCCAACAATTACTGTAGTACAAGTGCATCATGTCCATGAAATCTTGCTGGTCAAGTTGGTTCCTTCCCTTCTCTGTTTGTATCTTGCGAAGTTCTGAAGAAGTTTCCTTTCTTTTCAGGTGGATCTGGGATAGGAGGGTTGATCGCTGGTGGTGCTGCGGCAGCAGCTGCTGCCATGGGAGCCTCCCATATGGGGCACGGTGGTATGGGCCACTATGGGCATGGCCATGGCGGCATGGGCCATTATGGTCATGGAAAGTTCAAGCATGGAAAGTTCAAGCATGGAAAGTTTGGCAAGCATGGCAAGTTTGGGAAGCATAAGGGTCATGGAATGTTTGGTGGAGGCAAATTCAAGAAATGGAAGTGATTTGCACCTACGGAATGATATGATTGTGATTATATATGACAATGGATCGATCTTAGTATGTTTGTCATGTTATTGACTTGATATAATAATGATGTTGGCTTGTTTTCTGGTGCTGTTTATGACATTAAGTTGAGCTCTCTCGCGTGAAGAGAAGCTCTTTCTTTAGTAAAGACTAAATTTCTTTTTCCTTTTGCTATCTAGTTGCTGCATATATAAATAATACGAGCATTTTGGATTTGTGACCAACGTCTTGTATGAAAATCCTTAATCTTGGGAAACATATCTCCTTCCTCAATTAAATGAAATCTAATGTAGGTAGTCAACCGTAATAACTTATACTCCCTCTGGCCCAAATGGTTTTGTACATATGGCTTGGTTTTTAAAAAACTGAATATTTTAATAATATAGTGCCCAAATGGTTTTGTACATATGGCTTGGTTTTTAAAAAACTGAATATTTTAATAATATAGTGAAGTTAGAGGTAATTTGGCGTGGTTTTTAAAAAAATAAATATTTTAATAATATAGTACAATTAGAAGGTAATTAGAAGGTAAAAGGTGTATATTTTGACACGTCTTTTAAGAATACTTAATATTATTATATTGATTGTTTGTGATACTTTTTTACTATAAAAGGAATGTACAAAAGGGAATGGGACGCCGATATAGTCTAATGTATAAAATGGTTTTGGGACGGAGGGAGTAGGATACTTTAGTACCATTTAATTAATAAATGACGATTATAAACTTGTATAAACAAAAAAAAAGTAGTAATACATTGAAAGAAAACCTAGCGAATTTAAGCTGCGTGTGCTGGGCTTCATCTCCAGACTCGTTCAGCTCTGTCAATCTCTTATCCTCTGAAGGTATCATTTCGTTGAACTCGATCTACACATATACATGTAGATTCGATTAAAGGCTTATTGTTTCGACTGGTATTCAAATTGTTGCTCTTGATAAGTTTTCAGTTGATACGTATAAAGGGAGAGATATGTCGGATCAGAAGCTAACGCGAATCGCGATAGTTAGCTCCGACAAGTGCAAGCCCAAGAAATGTCGTCAGGAGTGCAAAAAGAGCTGCCCTGTTGTTAAAACAGGTTTTTTTTTTACTTCTCGAATCTATCTCAAGGGTTGATTTAGCTCAATTTTGTTTTATTTTGTTCTCATTGTTGTTTCTTTCGATCAGAGGAGCTAGTGGATTTCTTTCCTGTTTCTTTCTTTTTTTTTAGCTTTTTCGCCTTCACATTCTTTTGATCAATGACTACTATCATTTTTTTCTGATATTAAAAGCTGCTCTTTTTCTTGTGAACGTCTTTGAACCATGATTGCGGTCTGTTGTCTGCTTGTCAGATCTTAACTGTTATATCTGGTCTTTTTGTTAAGTTGATTAAATATTGCTGCGTCCTATTCAGGAAAACTTTGCATTGAGGTCACTGCTGCATCTAAGATTGCTTTCATCTCGGAGGAATTGTGCATTGGTTGTGGTATCTGTGTGAAGGTTAGTCCATTGCAATAAAGGGGGTTTTTCGTTTGAGCATTTTTTCGAGTCTCACACATATCTACTCCTTTCAGAAATGCCCATTTGAAGCAATCCAGATTATCAACCTGCCAAAAGACCTGGATAAGGATACGACCCACCGTTACGGTCCGAACACTTTTAAATTACACAGGTATGGCTTATCTTTTTTTATCTTTTGACCAGAACTTCGTAGTTGTAATCGTACTTTCCTTTCAGGCTACCTGTTCCAAGGCCTGGTCAAGTTCTTGGCTTGGTTGGAACTAATGGAATTGGGAAATCAACGGCGCTCAAAGTTTTGGCTGGGAAACTGAAGCCTAACCTGGGGCGCTTCAATGTAACGTCTCGTTTATAGACGTCATTTTTCTCTTGGATAGTTGATCATGCTGGACGATGTTCAATGTTGAACTTGTGCAGAATCCTCCAGATTGGCAAGAAATCTTGACCTACTTCCGAGGATCTGAGTTGCAGAATTATTTTACCCGCATTCTGGAAGATAATTTGAAGGTACTGTTTTCCATGGGGGAATGATCTCCATCACTTGATGTTCTGAAAGTATCTTCATCGTTAGAAATTCCCTTTTCTCCCAGGCGATTATCAAGCCCCAGTATGTCGACCATATTCCTAAAGCTGTTAAGGGAAACGTGGGCGAGGTTCTTTCACAGAAGGATGAGAGAGGCGTGAAAGAAGAACTTGGAACTGATCTTGAGCTAATTCAGGTCATGGACCGTAATGTTGGAGACTTATCTGGTGGAGAGCTGCAAAGATTTGCTATTGCTGTTGTCGCCATACAGAATGCTGAGATTTACATGTTTGACGAACCGTCGAGCTATCTCGATGTGAAACAGAGACTTAAAGCAGCACAAGTTATCAGATCCTTGCTTCGACCAAATAGGTTTGTGATACTTGCATTTCATCTGCATCATAACCTTACTGGATCTGTTTTTCATAGTTTTTCTGTTTTTTCTTGGGCAGTTACGTGATTGTTGTGGAGCACGACCTTAGCGTACTAGATTATTTGTCCGACTTCATCTGCTGTCTGTATGGAAAACCTGGTGTTTATGGAGTGGTGACCCTTCCATTTTCTGTTAGAGAAGGAATTAATATATTTTTAGCTGGATTTGTGCCTACGGAGAATCTAAGGTTTCGTGACGAATCTCTAACTTTTAAGGTAAGCCTTTTTCTCCTGTAGTAATTTTTTTTATTTGTTGCTGACCAAGTTACTCGTTATCGTTTTTTTTTTTTGTTCAGGTCGCGGAGGTTCCACAGGAGAATGGTGAAGAGGTTGATACCTATGCTCGATATAAGTATCCAACCATGACTAAAACTCAGGGAAATTTCACGCTTAAGGTCATGGAGGGTGAATTCACTGATTCTCAAATAGTTGTGATGCTTGGTGAGAATGGTACAGGAAAGACAACGTTCATAAGGATGCTGGTATGATCCCTGACCCTACTCATATGCTGCGGAATATATCATTATTTATTATTCATTTCTTTTTTTTTTTTGTATTTCAGGCTGGTCTTTTGAAGCCCGATTCAGTAGAAGGATCCGATGTGGAAATACCCGAATTCAATGTCTCTTACAAACCACAGAAAATAAGTCCAAAGTTTCAGTCCACTGTTCGAATGCTACTGCATCAGAAAATCCGAGATTCGTACATGCATCCTCAGTTTGTATCAGATGTAATGAAGCCCCTCTTAATAGAGCAACTAATGGATCAAGAGGTTGTGAATCTTTCTGGTGGAGAATTACAGAGAGTTGCACTGACCCTCTGTCTTGGAAAGGTTAGCATACGCGCATGCAGTTTTCTCTTCTATACGTCATATATATGCTTAGCATAAGTCTTCTGATCAATAAATTTCACGACTGTGCTTTTGCAGCCTGCAGACATATACTTAATAGACGAACCGAGTGCATACCTCGATTCAGAGCAGCGAATTGTTGCTTCCAAAGTCATAAAGAGATTTATACTTCATGCAAAGAAAACAGCGTTTATTGTTGAACACGACTTCATAATGGCAACTTACCTCGCGGATAGGGTGGTAGTGTATGAGGGGACACCATCTCTCGACTGTACGGCTAATTCTCCTCAATCACTGTTGACTGGGATGAACCTATTCCTATCCGTAAGTTTCTTTCTCATAATCTTAACATTTTGGCCGTAGTCTTAACACTTTCTGGTCTTAATTTTTTTTGTTTGTAAATTGTAGCACCTGAATATCACATTTAGAAGGGACCCAACAAATTATCGTCCGAGAATCAATAAATTGGACTCTACCAAGGACCGAGAGCAGAAGAATGCTGGATCATACTATTATCTCGATGACTGCTGATAAAAAAATAGTCCAATCAGCTCAGCAGAGGCATTACCTAAAGTAACCTCTTGAATTCCTTGTTTAGCGTCTGCGCCAATAAAAACCTTGCTTTCGGATCCCCATTGATGATGATATCAATGCGATGTGTTTGTCATAGTCGAAGGTTACTTTATTTTAACGGGTTTCGTTCAAAGATTAGCAAATGCTCATGCATAATCTTTGATTGTCGATCATGGCACAGTTTTGGCCATTTTCAGATTTTGAGTTCCCTTTGAGGATTGTCTCTTTATATTTCTCGAACCATCGTGCCTTGCTGTTCGTAAAAATCGTTTTAGTTTTTCCTCTATAAACTACATACATATTTGACGATGAAAAAATTCAGTTCTTGTCTCTCTGTCCATGAATTCTTACAAGTACAGTACAGTATATGATATCTTATAACAAGGGAAACCTTGCCTTGCACAAAATCATCGGTGAGTCGAATATCGTCTGTCACCTTTTGCCTTACAGAGGAGGATGATCTTCTTCAGGTGTTTGTGGAGGTTTAGGTTTCCAATCAGGCTTTTCGTCCCAATACATGTCATAATATATGTGGCCCGACTTGTGATCCATGACACAACACCATATACCAACATATCTCTTCATTCGCCTACGAAACCTTTCTTCATTGGCCTGGTAAGTCGATTGCATTGTAGTAAGTGAGCAAAACTTATTTCCATTGCATGTAGGAATAAATCTCATGTCTAAGAACTTACCTTGTCTGCAAATCCTGCAAAGGCATCTTGCATTGATGAGAACTGAATGACTTTCACGTCCTTGAAGGATGAGAATATCGTCTTGAACTGTAAAGGAAGAGACAAAATCAAAATCGTATCGACAGAGGTTGTTTATGGAAGAGACAATTAGGAATATAGAATTTAAGTACAGTTTCTTCGGAACTCCGTTTTGGGAACTTGAGAACTGCAGATCTGCTCGTCGTATTTGAAACCTCACAACCCTTTGTTCCCTCTTGACATAGATGCACGTCAAGCCAAGAATCTTTCACCTGCGATAAACAACCATTAAGAGAAATTATATCGCACGAAATGAGAGAACAGAACAGAATCTCTTTATCTTGGATGAGTATTCGAAAAGAAAACCTCTCGAGGCAACAAAGGGTTGTCGAGGAAAGAATATTCCCTGAAGTCGACCCTTGGACCAAGTTCTTCCTCAGGAAATTCCTTCAGCATCACGTTAACCTGCATTTCATAGCTATCTCAATTGATCCATCTCGGGTTTCGGCTACTAAGCTTGCTTTGAGATTACGAATCAGTAAGTACCTCAAAGACATGATCTAAGGGACAAAGGAAAGGCTGTCTAGTCAGAGTGCCGGCAAGAATTCCTGGATGTCCGAACCAAAGTCGGTCCAATCTGCACCATAATGGAGGCATTACCTAAAATAAGAAAACATGTTTCGTTCGTTCACATCCGAAAGAAAAATATCTGAAATTTGTTATCTACGGAGCTCAAATGTCAAGAACCATGGCAGTTCTTACCAACGTTCGACCAAGCAACGAAGCAACTGCAAAGGCAGTCCGTATCTGCTTCATCTGAAGATACAAAGTTCATTTTCATAGGCTTATTCACTTTGCGACTGAAGAAAATTCTACACTTTTATGGCTTACTTGGTAATTAACAAGAGCAAAGTGTGACTCGATGTTATGCTCTCCATCTAGCATTAAGTTCTTCGGTATGTTGGGCTTGAATGTCATGAATCCTCCTACATAATAAGGGAAACATCAGTAGAATGATAAAAGAATCACAATAAAACATCACAGATGCCACAACATCCTTATTATGGTCAGGCATGCATAAACGATAGGCCTATCAAATATAAAAAATTGAAAAACCTGGCGAGTCATAGTACTCGGGCGGATCATAGAAAACCATAGCCTCACGCAAGCGATGACGCTTTCCTTCTGTACCACCATACTGATATGTCGTGTGTACGGCATAAGGTTCCAATCTAAGTTGCTGATAAGAAGCCTGCACAGAAAAGAAATGGTTTCCGTGAATTTTGTGAAGGCATAACTATATGATCATCTGCAAGTTTATTACAAACTGCAAAAAAATCGGTAATTATGTTGAAGAAGAAGACCTGGACAAAGTAAGTGTGTCCACTGCAAAAGATGCTCGCTGGGAGAATCCCGAGTTTAAGGTTGCCATCGTAAGCATACACAAGTCCGCTGTCTTCATCAACAGGTGGGCCCAACTGCTTTCGAATTATTTCATTGAAGCCATTTTGGTCCCATATCTTGTCATCAGCAAGGAGATACTCTTTCCATTCTTTTGCTAATTTCTTCGAAGAGTCGGTTGGCCTCCAATGAAAAATCCCAATGTTATAGGCAGCTCCAGCTTTTCAAGAAAGTCAAGTCAAAAGCTTTTCTACTTGCAAATGACTAATACTATCATTTGCTATCATAAAGATAGAGAGGGAACTTTCTGCTATTCATAAAAGGCAGGCATGGAAGTCATACCTAATCTCCAGTCGTCTAACCGATCGTCCACCATTGTTGGAGCAACTTGATCGGTTGAAGTTAACACGTCTGCTTCAGGAAAACGCGCAAGATATGGAAGGGGGTTCTGTTTCAAGAAAAGAAAAGGAAATGTTGTGATCAGTTAAATATATTGCAGCAAAAAATAAACTGGGATCGTCTTATCTTAGTTGTTCGAAAGGGGAACATTCGCCTCTACGGAGACCCAGCTATCGTAAAAATTCATCAAGATGGGAAATTGAAAGAAAAATTAAGCAGATGTCTACCTTCAACCAAACCATGTCCGTGTCGCACATCAGTAACTCAAAGCCGTAAGGTAAGATAGAGTCTATCAGAATGACCTTCTCTCTCCCCATTTTGTGAAACGTTGGTGAGCCCCACCCGACGTCTATAGTGCTCATGTGACTGCCCATATCAAAAACTGGAACGCCTTTCCAGTAAAGAGCCTCCAAGAGCTTCGTGTCCATTGCACCTGAGAATAATAATATTTTCAAAAACTATATGTCTAAAGTCACATAAATGACTACACAGATGGAATCCAAGAGAATACTCACCGACAAAAAGGTTGTAAACACCGATGTCGGTCAAGTGTTTCACCCAAGTCAGAATAAAATCCATGAAGGCAAAGTTACCAAATGTCACGATTATGACGTTGTCCTCCACTCTTGTCTGAATAAGTTCCTTCGTCAATTTAAAGGTGCTCAGTGGTGGCATCTCCGAACCAGTTTCGGGAGCGTTCCAAATAGGAGGCAGAGATTTATGATGAGATTTTGAGGCTGAGTTTGATATCGTGTCGACTTCTCCTTGGCGACGAGGAGCAGAAGAACGACTGAGAGTTGGTGAAATTGCTCCTACAGTATTGCACAGTGTTTGGAAGATTCAAATTAAGAACAGATTAAACAAATAAACATACAGCTCTGGCCAGAAATGCGCAACGATCATTGATCATAGGCAGAAAACAAAGATTCGAAGTTCAAGAAAATGGAAAAACTGAAGAAAAAATCTAGTGCAAAATGCCTACTTTTCTCAAGGCCATCGTCTTCCCACGTTTGACAAAAGCTATCAATCCATCAACGCCATAGATCAAACATCTTAAAAAGTTAAGGGATCATAACTATATGAGTTGATCTCTGCAGCTGACAGAATTAATAATGGAACCAATTGCACTTACGAAGCTTACGAATCAAACTAAGAACAAACATAGCGTACACGTCATAAACGACAGCAACGGGTCAACTATAATGTCAACTACCCATAAACGATCTTGACCTCAACATGCGATACTCAGCACAAACAAACTGCAGAAATAGGAAGGAAAACTTAACAAGCAAAAGGCGAGCGCTTTTCATAGCAAGAAACCGTACCATCAACGCCGGAGGAAGCTGACGCGGCGAACCACGATAGTGCGCTTGAAGTGGAGAATACGGCGGAGAATACGTAGAACGACGACAGCAATATGCCGACTATCACAGTGACGTAGATCGTAACGAATAATGGCTTGGATTTTGAGACCTCCTTCAGTGAACTCCACGCCATTATTAAGCTGGATTCAGAGGAAAAGGTGAAACATTATCGGGAAAGTTGGAAGCTTTGACCTTTCAAACCATAGCCCGGTATAAATCTCAAGGAATCATCAACCCATCAACTTCCACGCCTTTATTACTTCGATTTCGTTTAACCTCTGATTATAAGAGATATATGGATTCTTGATTTCATAAATCCTGTAATTAGATGAGAGAGAGAGATAGAGAGAGAGAGATGGTTTATACATGTGTAAGCAGGATTGACAGTATAAAATATGATCAAATAGAAACAATTATTTCTATTTGCCATCCAATCCACCGTCGAATAAATGTCGTAGCTTGGAGATAAAATATAAGAAAAGAAATATTCATTATTGCATCCCAAGCCATATGTAAGAGTCAGCAAGGAATTACTATTTACATTATGCTGGCAATTTATTGGGCTTTTGAGCGCAGGCCCTAATAAAAGTCAACGGTCGACATCAGTGTCCGAGTGTGTGTAAAACGTTTGACTAAGTTATCGAATTATTAATTTTTTAGTTTATTGCCGAGAGGGTAAGTAGTTGGTACATGGAATCTCCTTTGCATGTAATGGAAATGGTTAAGTGGTTAGGTGGTGGCGGATATTTTATTGGGAAATAAACACAATAGATGAGATCAAATCACAATCTATAAGAAAAATATACTCTAGTATATGAAAACTTGGGAAGTTTATGATACATCCGAAGTGTGTAAGTTTGGAAGTTTTCGAGTTTACTTCATGCATCGGGTATTTATCTATCTATGATGGTCTAGTTTTTAAGCTGTTGACGACGTACGCTAGGAAATAGCCGATTAATAGAACGTGTGGGCATCGTTTAGGGTTTGGAGAAAAGGTATTTACTCCTAAGTTGTAGTCTTCATTATGTCAAAAGTCAACTTCAACATAATCCACATGTATCGTGTACATGAACTTCCCAAGTAAAACAAACAGAAATGAATCATAGTCCATATTTCAATTTTCAAGAAGTTTTAAGTGTTGGCCCAAAACCATATCATCTCACAGGTTATTACAGACAATTTAATGTCGTTAGGAACTTTATTGCGATAAAACAACAATCACACAAGGCCACAGATGGAATAGAATCACATAAGCAATACTAATAACTCAAAATTTTTTTGTTTTGCTATGACGAATGATATATATCCCCCACCTCACAGCACATTACAAACATTTTTATAATCTGATGCAAATAACGAAAGTACACACTGATTCTTAGCAAAAACACACGGATAAGTTTAGGTTTAAGCAGTGGATTTGACGATTTAAAAAAAAAAGAAAAAAAGAAAGAAACTTCAGCTAAGCAAGTCCTTGAATAAGTTGGGATTCTGACCTGAAGGTGTCACGCCCATTTGCCTCACACGCGCGTCTTTGCCCAGCTCTTCCTTCAGATTCAGTCCCTTGATATGTTGTTGTTTCGAGTTCTCAGACGAACCATTTCTGTACACATCGCTCGTCACTAGATTCGCCTCAGAACTGTCGCCTGGAAAGCTCATAGACATGCCATCAAATACAGACGTAAAATCAAACGTCCCACTCGAGACAGATGGACCAGACATTTTGGGGGTTGAGTCCTGCGTAAAATCAAGAAGACCCTCCAAATCCTTAAAGGGATCCATCGACGGGGCAGAACTTGTAATAACAGATGCTTCTCCTAAATCCAACAAGTCTGGGGCTGGCTGGGGTGTTTTTACGACAATGTTATCAGAAGCAGTTGTTTTTGACGAACGAGGCTTATTGTGGTTGTGAGACTCTGAATAAGCGGTGGACGAAGGTTGTCTTCTATCAGGTTTCGATTGACCCCCGAAGATGGAAGCTGCCAATCTTTGCTTTTCGGGTGGAATTTCGACTGTATTCTTTTTGGGTTCGTAGGGCTTGTGAGCATCAAGTGTTCTTGAGCTCGAAGAACTGGTTAGCGCATCGTTTTGACGAGGTTCATTCTGAACCTTCTCAGTATATGGGGCTGAAAGGGATGGAGCTGGGGTGGAGGAGTAAGTGGGCTGGCCCCACTTTCTTTGAACACCGTCAAGTCGTAGTTTGATCTCGGATGAGCCAACGCCAGAGGAAGACGGAAAGGATGGGGTGGGTATATCTGAGGTGTATGGTTGTTCTGTAATAGGAACAAGCTCAGCTGAGGCTGCTGATACAGGAGGGGTACTCAGAGGCTGAGCTGGTTTAGGTAGTTCGTAGGCCTCGAACCTAAGTGAGTGTATCGAGGGCTCGTGGTGATCCTCTTGAATGTTGAAACTGACGACGTTTGACATTCCAAGGCGTTCCTTCTCCGGGATGTATGGTTGGGCACCATTTTCCAGTGCTTGTTGGACGAAACCATCTAGGAATGGGAGGTTTCTGTCTATCTGCAGTGATTTTAGATGACGAATCATGATGTTACGTGAGATATGGAAAGTTAAATGAAACTTTCTGGTGCCAACAAGTTACCTCAACGTAGTTAGAAGCTGAATCTCTTTGAATTATTTTCTCAACATGATGAGCATCCAAACCAACCATTGCTTGGAGCTCGTAGCCACGCTGCTGAAGATCTGTTGAATGGGAAGCTAATGTCTCTTCAATCAACGATTGGCACTGGAAAAAAAGCAATACATATCAGTATGAAATCCTTTACATGCAAGTTCAGGAAGAGACAAAAGTAGGCTTATCACCTAAATACATAGCACAATCATCCTAAATATATAGCAATAGATGTTTGATTGAGATAGCTTATTGCATCACGATGCTTCAAAATGCTCAAGATACATTAACACATGATGATAATAGATGTAAACTGTTAAACATGTATAGCACATCAATTTGATTATCATATGCTCCACGAAAGTAATGAATGCTCCAAAATGTGAAAAGCTCAATCCATGACTATGTTACCTCAGGTAATATGTCAACCACTCTCCCAGCAGCTTTCTCAAATGAATAAATCTTCATAAGTGCTGTTACTGCATATGCCTTCAAAACAAATGGAAAATCAGCGACTACACGAATAGACCAATTAGTTGCAGTAGAACATTTAACTGCATTATAAGAGAGAATGTAAAAGGCAAGACTAGGTACATACTTTCACAGTATCATCAGTTGAATGTGCCTCTGCCACATCACACAACTTCCCCATGATATATGAAGCAGGATACTTTCCATCAGCGGTACCATATTCCCCCAAGACCCAACAAATAACCTGCAATGCACAATAAGCCCGCAAATCATGATGACGTGCTGAGTAGAAGAGCGATTATATATCGAATGGATAAAAAGTTCAGTCGCATCGTACTTGCAAAAAGGCAGACGGAAGTTTAGGTTCTCCCATTATTCGGAGATATGACTCAACCTGCACCAGACATACACCAGCAAACACATTATTTGACCAGAAGGAAATTATTACAAGAACGTCAAAAGTCAATGGAAGACAGACCATAGCTTAATACCACACGTACTGAAAAAACAAATGATATAGTAATGTTTTTCTTTATTATTACCAACAATGTCATGAAAAGATAAAACAAACTAATAATCACCATAGATACAGGGTACATGAAAGTGGCACGAAGCTCAGATCCAGAAAGAGAACTTACAGCAGATGATCTAAGCTGACTATCTGTAGTATCATCATCCTCTCCAAATCCCTCAGCAATTAATCGCATCAAGTTATGTGCAACTTTACTGTTTATCAGGTCCCCAGCATGCTCAAACACTCGATTCATGGTCTGATATATGACAAGGGAAAAGAAAGAAACAAATCAGAATTACTTTAAAATTCATGCGCCAGAGGTAATAACAAGTCATAAACTTCTTAAAAGTAAAATCACAAGCACACATGATAAATGATAAATCAGGACACACCAAAATAAACCATTGGTTGCTCGGTGCGAACTGTTCAGCAAGCTCAATACATCTCGATGCTATTTCAGTTTTGTAATGGCTGTCGATAATGTTTATCATGTAGTCTATCATGCGTTCCACTATCACTTCCACATTGGATGACTTCGTCATTTTATAAAGCAACTCAAATGTCTTGCGCTTCAGAGTGTCATCAGGATCCTGTTGTTCAACACCCAAAACATGTGACTAAAGTTCATATGAAAGACAGGGAGCTAAAGGGGGCACAAACTAAGGAAAGGACCAAAAATCAAGGCATATCCTTTTGCTGCAATGAGTATGGCAATTTCTCCACGGAGAAGAATAGGAACCATACCTCTAAGCAATCAATAACTGCAAGTTGGTGCTGTTCAGCGATTTCCGGGTTTATCATTATCAGTCTACTAAGAGCGTCTATGCCAAGATATTTCAAATTGTGGCTGTCACTCTGTCCATTGAAAACAATATCGACAATTTATTATCAGGACAAGGGAATCATTACGTTTAAGTTTCTAATAAAATAACATAAAGTTGCAGTGACAGACCCTCAAAAATTTTGAAACAGCATCAGCAGCAGCTTCAAGCAACTTTGGGTTTGGGTACAATGAAGATACACAGCAAATGCACTCATAAAGAATGGCATTTCCAATATTAGTAGTTGAGTCGCATTTCCTCAATATGTCACCAACGATTGTATACATTTGCTCACTGGCCTTTTTGTCACCGCTACCCAGTAGTGCCAGAACTTTCAGTAATTTGATCTGTCAATGCATGGGAAAATTTATCTCTATAGGGTATCCAGAATCAACAATTAAAACCAAAGAAATGAGGGTGGGTTAAATTCTTTCATTGAATCCTAATTCCGAGACAAACTAGCCTTCAATTTGCAAGCTTAACTGGAAAAAGGCAAAAAGTGTTATTAACAGGCATTTCAATATTCACACAAGTGCACAACACAGTCCTTACATATCCCATAAGGGGCTTTATCTTATCAATTGCTCAAATTTTAGTTCAGGAATTATCCTACAAACAGAAATATGCACCATGTTACATACACTTAGGAGACAAATAAGAATTGATAATCAAGTGTACCTGAATGAATGGAGCAGGCATCTGGTGATAATCATAGCTCTTTGGTAGTCTACGTTCAGCTACTTGCTTAAGAATGTTTACAAAACTAACCACCAGATCTCTATATGAATCAACGTCAGTCTTGATAAGATCAAACAGAGGGCATAATGCTGCTCCCATTACACCAGGATCATTATCTACGAGTCCCTGCAGAAAAATTCGTTTATAACGGAAAAGAAATTAGTAGATATTCAAATGGGTAGCACCAACAATAAATACTAGACAGCATAACCAACACTGGAAGAACGTGTCATAAATACAACTAAAGTAAAAAAAAAGAAGATCTAGCATCCCCAATTATCCTTAAATTCCAATGGAACCATTCAATCCTACGCAACTCTTCCAAGTTCTCTCTACTATAAATCAGAAACACGCAACCAAGACAACTACAATTTAATCACACAATCACGATGTATTCAACGCAAACCAAAGCAAATCCTTCGAAATCTAACAAAAACTCCGCACTCGAACACATACAACAAAGAGGATGGAAAAAAGAAACTTAAGAGAACACAAGCCAAACCCATACAACCTTTCTGAAACTAGAAAGCAGATGTGACACAGCCCCAGGCGCCTTTCGGTAAAACCGATGCAGAGCCATCACAGCCTTCTTCCTCACTGCCTCCTTTGGATGCCCCAGTAGCTCCACCACCTGATTTAAAACCGCTGGAATTGTTTCTTCATTAATCAACCTACACACTGCGTTCAAAGCCGCACAAACCACCAAATAATTATCACTCTTCAAATCCTTCTGTATCGTATTCACGATCAGGATAATCAGATCGTGGTCCTCGTTCAAGAACAGCGTCACCGCCAAGTAGCCAGTCCTCTTAATCGGCAAATTCTCATCGTGCGTCATCTTAACAGCGTGGATATACCCAAAGGACGCGTCGTGACCGAGCATCTCGATGTATATGAGTCGGATTAGGTATTCCTTGAACTTGAATTTGGGGGTATTGGGGTTCGCCAGTCGGGACTTGAGGCTTTCGATCTCGCGGAGCACAATGCGATCTTCCTCAGCTTTGGATCGGCACTCGCCTATCGACTTTATGAGGTCAAGGAATTCCTTTGATTGGGTGAAAGCTGCTTGCGAGCCCATGGCGAGCTCCCTGCCGATGGTCTTGAGCTGCTCCATCGTCGGAAATTGGATCGGAGCTACGATTTTATGTTCCAAAAGTGGCTTAGCAAGTGATACTGAATCTAGATCGGAGCTAGCTAACGTTGTATATGAGAGTGCTAATCAGATTTTTGTTGACGTGTTGAGAGTAGAAGAGAACCGAAGACGACGATCTTCTTTATTTATTTTTTATTAAGTAATTATTAATGAATTAAGGTGAAGAAAGTATTTTATAAAGAATTAAAGGGCCAAATTGCAATACTGATATTTTGTTTTGATGTCAGTAAAATTACCTCATCTCATCTAAACAATCTCTCTTATTGTATTGCATCTCTAGGAAGTATAAAGTGCATTGAACTGAAGTATACACTCATATCAAATTCTATTGCATTGCAATCTCCATATGATTCCCATCGCATGTAGCTTTACTTGTCAATCTTCACATTAGCTCCCTTCATATTTTCTTCGGCTAGCCGCCTTTTTTCTCAATCGGTGCACCGTAACCGACCCGAGGTTCGAACCAAGAGCCACCAAGGCCAACAACGCCGAGCCAACAAAGACGCCATCTTTCACAAAGTAGCATTCTTGATCGAGCCATCCTTCTCCTAAAGGCTGACTTTGGCTCATGCTTGTTGATGCACTGATCATGATAACAGCAATTCCAAAGCTGATCCTATTTACAATGTTTATATTCAAATTAACTGCTATCAATTAAATCTGGGCAGAACTGTCAGAAAATTATTAATAACGTTGTCTAAGCTGTCCACGTTAGAAGATTCTCCGACCTGGGATTGGTCTGTAAACGGAGAGGGAGTGATAAAGAAAGGATTTTTATGTAAAGGCCTGTTGAAATTTTCGATTTTTAACAGCTTCAATCGGTTTTCCCATCAAAATATCGAAATCCCAGATCGATTTGAATGGTTAAAACATCTGAAAAGCAGAGACTGGCTGCAGAGAAACCTTACCAAGAGAGAAGGAGCAAACTGCAAGGAACCGTAGGTTTTTTCCTAAGCTCGTGACTGTAGTAAGACTTTCTGCAGACAAGTAATGAGCCAACGAGTTGTGAGATGCAGAGACAGATTATTGCTCCGATCCCTAATTCATAAGCTTGGCTTCCTGGGACAGTACACAGCTTCGAATCTAATCTGATATCAGTTTTCTGGCAAGAAAAGAAAGGATTTTTGAGATTTGCAGAACATATAAAGTGAAGAAAGAAGAACAAAGAAGATACCTTTGATTTCTTGAATTCAGAGGCAATGCACAGGGCGAAAGAGATGAGGCTTGATGAGATGGCGATTGAAAGAATAAGAGCAGAACTCATGTAATGGCTTGACCTGTCCATGTAGACCCTTTCTTTTTTCTTGGTTCGTTTATATTACAATTCACAGTTCAGTCGTAAGTAATCTATTATTAGCTATGTAAAAGTAATAATTTCTGTATTATAGTATAGTATGTCCTTCCCTTCACTAGATGGATTCGTTGGCAGTTGAAAATGTGATATCATTTACATTTTTCTATAGCAAAAGCAAACGTGTTAAAGCTTCGAAGCGACTACTAAATAAGGATGACTTCAAAGCGACATTATCATATCATATCTTCCCACCACCGACAACATTCAACGTTTTCCGTCTTTTCTACCCACATTAATAATCACACGAACTCTTTACGTGAAAATTTTTCCATGATTACACGAAATAAAGGTGTTGCTTTTCTTGAAATGGGATTGGTTCTTGAAGTTGAAATATAGGTTGTATTTCTACGTGGGCTTACAGTTCGAATTAAAGCCCAATACAAATGGGTCTCAATTTCTTTTTCCTTTGTGAAGTTTATTTTATGAAATGTTAATTGGAGCGAGTAAAAATGTCCCTCCGGTAAGAAGCAGGGGAAGGCAAAAGCTTTGAACATGGAGTCGATGCTAGGGTTTAAGGAGCCCCTTCAATGCGACGTCGTGGAAGAGAAATCCCAAAGCTTGAAGCTCGTGCCTTGGATAAGCTGGGACGAGTGGAGATTCGTGAAAAAATCCATCTTTTCCCCGTCTCATGCTTCAGTTGCATCTGCTTTGCGAAGGGTGAGCTCTTCTTCTTTCTTGTTTTTCTTCAGCTTATCGTAAGAGAGGCTTTTTAATTTGCTTTCTTATTTCAGATATCGGCATGGAGGAGCAGAGGTTGCATTCCCGTCGTAGTTGATGTCACGGCATCGATTGTTGAAATTCAGCAGAAAGATCCCTTCTTCAGGTTTTTAATTTAGTATTCCGTTTTTTTATTCTCTTCAGCAAAGGAATTGATTCTTGCTTATGTTGTGCGTAGAGATTTTCCCATTCCATTTTGCTGCTGTATTTTAACGATGGGTAGAAAGAAAAAAATAAAACAAGATTCGAACAAATAGAAATATCTCGATTTATGCACTATGTGTTGTTATATTTATAGAGCCGAGGTGGAGCAGAGCTCTTCTCATTCCGAGGAAATGTTGTCTATGCTCTATTGCATGGCAATCATGAGGTAACAATCTTTTCTTTATTTCTCAATGTAAGCATATTTGTGAGCTATTAATGCTTCTAATGAACTGTTTTTATCTGTGTACGATCTCTGTATAGGCTTGTTAATGGAGTCATTGAGAAGACGAGAAAGAAAAATGAAATTTCAATAGGAGAAGCTGCTGATAATGTCGGGCTTCCTAGAATGCTTATTGATATTCGACATGGTGAGTGTCTGATGTATTTATGTATGTGTTCATGCCGTCTTACCTTTGATGTGTCCTATGTTTTCCCTATGCAAATAATAATCATTGCGTGCATCTAAGTAAATGCGTCTTTGTATGCAACCTTACTTTTGATTTTCATTCATATTTGCAGAGGGTTCTCACCGTGATCTCCCTTCTCTTCAACTGGTTCGCCTGGCATCAAAACATGTAAATTTCGACCTCTTTTTCTTGTAATTCATCTCTGATTTTTGTCCTTCACTAATTATTTTCTGACTCTTATTATTAACAATGCAGGCTCTTGATTGGTTGGTATCCTATTATTGGCAACCCCAAGACAAGGAAATTCTAGAAGACGAAACTACGAAGACCAAGAAAGATATCAAGCGCAAACTGCGTCAAGCCGCGCTCTGTCTGAAGGCAAGAAGGATTGAAAAATCTAGTTCTTCGCAAGTCAATGAAAAATGTGAGGTTTAGTATGTAACTTCCTTGGTGTGGATATTGTTCTTGGCCTTGTCAAATCGATGTGTTTCTAACGTATGACTTCTATTCCAATATGCTACAGATTCAAAGAAACAGCTCTCAAAATCATTGAAAAACGTCCTTCGACTGTATTCATCCTTCTCACCCCAAGTCGTCGAAGCTCTTATGGAGTTCTTGGTAAACGCTTCAGAATCGTCCAATTCGAACGACCTCCCCGAAGATTCGCCGATAGCTCATCCTAAGGCTGAAGAAAACAAGCAAACTGCTTATGATGACTGGAAATGTGTCGTCATGAAATTGTCCAGGAAAAGCCCAGAATTTCTCCTGACTCTCACACAAGCAGCTCTAGGGAAGATGGAGAGCCAAGCTTCAATAGATTACAAAACACGTGGCCATCATTTCACTCAGAGGCCTTCAAATTCACGCCAATTCGAAGGACTTGCGCTGTTGTTCGAGTGGCTTGTGACTAACCTAAAGACCCTTTTTACGGCTGATCACAGAGAATCTCCTGGGTCAAAATCTCCTTTGATGGCTAACATCTTACCAAAGTCAACTGTAATGGGACTTCTACGCAGATGTCTTTTGATATCCACACCCAACACCGAGAGTGTAATGGCTTCTGTCCTAATTCTTGCACAGCTTACCAATGACAGCTCTCTACTCCAAAAACTGAGAAAGCTTTCTTTAGTAGTCTCATCAAGCTCAGAAGAAGGCCATCTCAGCTCTGGCGAAGAAACCCTTCTTTCCGAGCAAGAACAGGCAATTCAGCTCGCTAAAAGGAAGTTCGAGTTGCTCAGACATCGCAAGAAATCAAGAAAGATCGAAGAGCAAAATGACTCTGAAATAGCATCCAAGAGCAGCAAATGGTCATTGGCTAAGTCTTGGAATCCATGTCCAATTGGGATGCTACCTCACACCATCGGCTTGTCTGGTCGTCTTCCTATTCTAGAACATTCTAGAATCTCAGACGAACGGAATCGACGTAGTAAAAGAGAGCCCGAGAGGGGCGTCGAGGAAAGAGATGTGGCATCTGTTAAGAAAATGAAGATCGAAGGTAATGATTTTGGGAACGACGAAGAATTCGTCGGGGGTCGTCTGTTGATGGCTGGAGAGTGGAAGAGAGTCGGAGAAGAAGAATTGATGGCCATTGCATCTTCTGTAAGATTATTAGTTTGACAGTTTTGAGAGATTCTTGAAACGTATTAAATTAACTAATTGTTGAAAAATGAAAGCCTTTTCTTGGCTTTTTTCAACTACTTCTAAGCATTTGCATACAATGTGGTTTTTATTTTCCAAACAAAAAGAAAAAGGCAAAATTAAAAAAATGGATCATTAAGTGTACCATTTCTTTATTTTGAATTACCATGTTTGCCAGCTACAAAACTAGGTCATTAAGTATGTACTTCCTACGTCCCACTAATTTTATCACATTTTTCCATTCCGGGCGTCCCACTAACTTTATCACATTTCCTTTTTGGGTAAAAAATTATCACAAACAATCAATATAATAATATTAAATATTCCTAAAAGACGTGTCAAAATATATACTTTTTTACCTTTTCATTGTACTATTATTATAATAATGCCACCTTAATATCCGTGCCCACAAGAAATGTGATAAAACTCATGGGACGGAGGGAGTATATAGTAACAAAATTTGATCACTAATTAGAAAACTAGGTCACTAAGTATGCATATAGTAACAAAACTAGGTCACTAATGTATATAGTTATAAATTTGGCTCACTTATATGTATATAATAAGAAAAAAGAGGTCAGTGATCCAATTCTGTTACTATATACATACACAGTGACCTAATTTTGTAACTGCCAAACAAAGTGACCCAAAATCGAAAATTGGCATAATTAGTGCTCTATTTTTATATTTTTCCCAAAAAGAAATGAGATGAGTATAACGGTAGTGGCAGGCGCGTAATAAACTCCAAATCTAGCGCCATTTTCTTCGCCTTCCTTGACCTTTCTCTTCTGTCTGCCCTAGTAACTGTTGTTCGGAATCGCCGCCGCATATATCTGAAACGTGGCACGATCTGAAGCGTCCATTTGCTCTATATGTAGTGATACAGCTCCATCTCTAGCTGCGTGTCCCTCTAGAGCTGTCTCCTTCTTCGGAGATCTGTTTGTAACTGTAGGCTCAGGTGATGAATGGATTCATCGATTAATTTATCGCCGTGGCCTCTAATTCGCTTGGTGCAGGTCGGGATCTTCAATTCGCTGAATATGGCAAAATCGTTACGAATTTTTTTTCAATTTCCGAATGTCAAGTTCCCGCCTTGCATCAACTGAATCGGAGTCCGCTGCGAATCAAGCTGATAAGCCCATGTTGTTTGATTTAACTGATGTGTGGAATTCGTTCGTCGTGTAAGTTTCTTCAAATTGATGCTCGGATCTGCTTACTTACGGATCATGTGGATTTTGCTGATGGAAGTTATTAGACTGTGTGTGGCGAAGGCAAGCACGTAACTTTTTGCTCTCTTTGTTATAGGCGTGAGGTTTTGAGAGGACTATTGTGGGGTTGTAGGGAAAGATCTTGGATCTGTTGTTTATGCCGAAAATGTTTATTAAGCCTAATGTTTCCATCTGTAGTGTGATTTTTGAAGTAGATAGATTTCGGATAAACCCTTTTCACAGTTTCTTGTTCCATTTATGTTACTAATTCCCTGACCTGCCCTTGTTCATGTAGGAAAGACCATCTTTATCGATTTTTACTTGTTTTAGACATCAGAAACCGTGATTTTTCCTATTTCTACTTGTGTTTTTTTCTGTTTCCTTTTCCCTAGGCTGGTCTTTTTTTTCCTCATCATTATCTATCTATGTGATGCGATTTACCTTGAGCTTGATCTTCTTCATAAGGTAGTAGGTTCAGGTTTTACCTTTAACGATTTCCACGTGTTCGAGATTGTTCTTGGCAGACTTGAACTTAAAGGCTGGATTTTTTTTATTTCTATCTGCAAATGGAATCAAAAGGCGATCTTTATATTTCGCAAGAAGTTGTCATATCGCAGTCAAACTCCGACAATGATTAGAATCCATTGGTGAGTCGGAAGTAGCTGATGGTTTCCTTCATAGAAGTGATACACACAGCTTCTTAGGTTTAGATCTTCTGGTAAGAAGACATGAGTGCAGTTTTGGTTTTTGATGGAAGTTTCTCATTAAGAAGTATATATTATCTAGTAGTTTGATGGCTGTATTAGTTGCATGTGTAAATATGAATTACCTATCTATAAGTGGATTTTGCTTCATTCACAAACCATAATAGTCAGCTCAGTTTCTGTCTCTCGCTCGGAAAATCCTCGCAGGACACTATCAAGTCACATGTAAGGAATTGTCTGCATTATATCATAGTTGGTGGAAGGTAATTTTCACTATGAGAGAAAATGAAATGAGCTGATTACTATACAACGAAATATATTAAATACATGTGTCTCTTGCGTGATGAAACATTCATTCATCTTCTCTAATAACCATGTTTAATTACAACGTCCATTATATAATGCCCAAGTGTTTTGCAGTCATTGTAATCACTTGCATTACAATGAGAACCTCTCTCTCTCTCTCTCGACACACGCGAAAGAGTAAATTAGAAACTTTGTATTGAATGTCCTCACACTTCTTACATTCTCTCTACCAACTCTACCCTCAGACCCAATCTACGGCTTTCTTTTCTGCACACTATTTTTGCTTCTCTTATGACAATCTACAGAAATTAAGTTTCCCTGCACACGCTATTTAGCCCGCTCTCTCTCTCTCTCTCTCTCTCTCTCTCTCTCTCTCTCCCCACCAGCGTCACAGCCTTTTGATTTTCTTGAATACTCAAGTATCTCTCTTATTCTCTCAAGAAGCAAGTTCTAGAAAAGGTATGTGTCTGCTCAATCTAAACCTTCAATCTTTTCTTGAGTAAAAATGCCATCTTTTAATCTTCCATTAGAATAGGTGGGGTGGGATTTGCATCCATCCCTGTGAAAAATCTGAGCTTTTTTGGTTTCAGATGTTTCAAGTTTGTTTTACTAGTGAATTGCTCGAATATATATATATATATATATATGTAAATGCATGCCTCATTTCTGCTTCTCTGTGTTTTTTCTCACACAAACACGCAGATATGCGTGTGTGTGTTTCTGCTTTGGGTGCTTTTTTTTTCTTCTGGAAAAAGGAAATTATTATTTTTTTACTGTAAATACGGTCAAAAGTGTATGCTGACATGAAAATAACAGCCCACGCTCTTTTTTTGACTCATTCGCATCATCGCATGTGGTAGGTAAAGTTAGGTTTACAATGGTTCCCTTCCCTCCATAGTCTTTCTTTTTTCCTGTATATCTGTAATGTATTTTTTCTTCTGTAATTTAAGATAAATATTTTAGTTTTGATGGTTCTTCCTTTCCCACCTCTAACTTCTTGTCTTGAGCCATGAGTATTTTGGGATTTGAGTAAGAGTTGATTATTTAAGAATAATATGTAGTTGTTTTTCTTTTCTTCTTTTTTTCCATGCATTTTCAGGAGGGGATTGAATAACTATTTATTACTCGCGAAGCATTTAAAAAAATTTATTACTAAAAGAGAACAATGAGGAGGAGGCTAGCTTGTTGTACTAGGGACGCGAGAGATTACAGCATCGACTTTGAAGAACAAGAAAGTGAGTTCTTTCTTACTTGCTATAAATACATGTATTTCATATACGTATAATAAGCACATTTATTTGCATTTATTGAGAGTAGTCACCTTGTCCGTAAGGAGTGGTGTTATGTCACACGAAGCATAGCAGATTAATAAATATCTTGCCAATTGATTGAAACAAAAACACACAAAATAAAAAGAAAACCCTAAGTTCGTCGGTCAATCTTGTCCCATGGGTGGTGGGCCTTTTAGCTTATTATGCCACTCAACTTCCATTTTTGTGGACCTTAAATTTTCAAATTTTATAGACTTTTTAGATTTTTACTCATTTCCTTTTCTCTTACTGCCCGCACATGGATATTGGAGAGAAGTCTCTTTCTCCCTTTCTTAATCTTTTCCAAATTGGGTTTCAAAAAAAAAATTAGTATGGTAAGCCAGCGATTTAATGGTCGTCCTCCAATTATTATTTGTCATATAGTTGTAAATTAAAATGGTGGACCTATTTCAAACGGCATCAACTCAACTTAGTGGAGACAAGTCGTTTAAGATCTCACGTGGATATTTTTCTTACACGAAGCAGCATATTCACGCAAGTTAGTTAGATTTTCGTTCGATGTGTTCATAGTGATATTTACACACAAAGCCCTCCAACTGTAGTCATATTTACAGAGAATCCACATTCCGCAAAGTTGCATGCTTATGATATATACTTGATAATCTAATTGCATTTTAAAACTCAATTAATTCATAATTAAAAAATTAATAGGAATAATGACGTACGAGGGCCTCGAAAGCTGCATATTGAGCAGTAGCCAGCAATCTTACGATGGAGAGAGCGGTACGAGCAAAGGAGCTACCGATTTCTTCGACGACGACTTAGAATCGAGCTGCTGCTCGTCGACCACCACCAATAATCCCTTCGGATCCTTCTCATCTCTACTATGGACCGACGTAGCAGCCAAGAACAACGGCCCCGCCACCTCAGCGCCCGCCCCCAAATTTTCTGACGTCGATTCGATGAAGGAAAAGTTTGCCAAGCTTCTCCTCGGCGAGGACCTCCAAAGAGGAGGTGCTAAGGGTGTCTGCTCTGCGTTAGCCCTATCGAATGCGATAACGAACTTATCAGGTATTCTTTAAGATGAAGAACACTTACAGAAGCGTAAATCTTTTTTTTTTTGGATGTTGCAAGAGATGGGCAACTTTTTCTTGGATTTGCTTTGCAGCTTCGATCTTTGGCGAGCTGTGGAAGTTGGAGCCTTTGCCTGACGAACGAAAGGACAGGTGGCGGAGGGAGATGGATTGTCTTCTATCTCCGACGAAACATATGATCGAATTGGTCCCTGCAAAACAGCACGGCTCAAATGGTCGAATGCTTGAGGTATTACATGGATAGGTTCTTACGGTTATTATTTTCGATAGTAATAAGAGATTAGTTAACGTATGTCTGATCTTTTTTAACGTATAGATTATGACTCCCAAAGCTCGAACAGACGTAAGCATGAATCTCCCGGCGCTGAGGAAGTTGGATTCTATGCTCGTTGTGAGTGGTGATCTCTTCTCTTTGCCAGCGCAGTGATTTTTCTTGACAGCTTATTCTTCCGCCTGTGTAATGAATGAACTGTTTGGTATGTCTGAAACTGATAGGAAACGCTCGATTCCATGGCTGATGCTGAGTTTTGGTACGGGGAAAATGAAGGAAGAGGTGGAAAGGCGGGACAGAGCAGAAGATGGTGGCTTCCTGCTTATCCTAGAGTGCCCGAAGTCGGGCTTTCAGACTCGGAAAGAAAGAAGTTATTACATCACGGAAAACTCGTCTACCAAGTGTTCAAAGCTGCGAGGGCCATCAACGAACACGTCTTAGCTGAAATCCCAGTGCCTAGTGTCATCAAAGATGCTCTTCCTAAGGTATCATCATAAGCATATATACTCAGCTCTCGTTTTCTACTTAATCTCAACCGTAAATTGAAATTTCAGTCCGGGAAGGCTGGCCTGGGCGAGGAACTCTACAGAATTTTAACTTCAGAGTCATTTTCCGCCGAGGAAATGGTGGCCCGTTTGAATTTAAAATCGGAACACGGAGTTCTTCAAACGATCAACAAGCTCGAGCTGGCTATACTTACCTGGAAAGAGAAGCTCTCCCAGCAAAATGGCGGGAAATCTCCGTCATGGTCCTTCCTGAAAGATCCACTGCTTGAGCTCGATAGGACGGAGTTAATAAACCAAGCAGAAATTCTCCGACGGCAGCTGAAGAACAAGTACCCCAACCTGCCTCAGACATTTCTCGACGCAGCAAAGATACAGTTCGGCAAGGTTTATATACAATAGCTAGTGAACATTCCTTTCCTAGTTCGTGCTGGAATTAAAATTCAACCTTCATCGGCGACTCGATTAAAATCGAATGTGTTGTAGGACGTGGGGCACTCCGTTCTTGAAGCTTACTCTAGGGTTCTTGCAAACCTGGCGTTTCGAATCCTCTCGCGCCTCGGAGATGTACTGCAAGAAGACGTGGCGAGCAGCCCCAATTCGCCGGCGGCGATGTCGCGGCTCGTCGGAGATAAAGTCCCCGGCGTTTCGGACAGTCCGATGCTCGATCGTGTGAGGCGTTCGCTTATTGGCCGGCTCGATAGCGCCGGCGACGGAAAATCTTGCGATGTGAGAAGGCGTTGATTGCGTTTTTTACATTCGATATGTTTGATTGACGGATGTTAATTTTAATCTGTTAATTTTTTTCTTTTTTCGGCTATGTTGAGTTTTGACTGAGGGGCAAATCGATTATTTGGGCCGACAATCTGATATCTTATTGGTCCAAAAATTAAATCAGCGCTATTTGGGCCTGAATGCTTGCTTCCTTCGTTATTGACCTAATAAATACCGAAGTTACTATACGAGGATTTTCTAAGAAACCGCTGTTGATGGCAGCGATTCACTCGTAAAGCCTACTAGCTTATAGTCGTCGGGCGAGCTTCTCCGAAACCAGACAGATTAGATAGGCTTACTTGACAGATCTCAGATACACCGTTCTGCCGAAGAATTCTGCAAGTGCCACCGTGAGATAAAGCAAAATCTCTCTCTCTCTCTCTCTCTCTCTCTCTCTCTCTCTGTGTGTGTGTGTGTGTGTGTGTGTGTGTGTGTCTTTTATGTTACCTAATATTGGTATCATTTGGTCCTGTTAACGTATTCTATGATCTATCTGGACTTCTATGGTTTATCAGTTGATTGATTTGATCCGTCATTAGATGAGCTGAATCATCGATTTGGTAATCCTAGCTTAGTAATATTGGATCTTTGGTTATTCTGGGTAAGGTTTTCTTGACTTTAGATGATTTTCGGGACCAAGTTGATCGTAATATTAGATCACCAAGAGGAGTCTATTGGGGCCTCCTAAAATTCATGCTTTTACTATATCTTTTTGTCAATTGCATTGCACCAGAAAAGAGTAATTTTTTCTAGGTTGCATTGTTGCTTCTGGCCTATGGTAGCAATGCAATGGTGAAAAATAGCCGATCTTGTGATAGAAGATGTAATGTACGATGTTGGCTTGACTTAGATTCTTTTATTTCTGTTCCATTCAACAGATGATCGACGACCAAGACTTGGGTTTCTTCGCCAACTTCCTCGGAATATTTATATTTGTTCTGGTGATTGCGTATCATTATGTGATGGCGGATCCAAAGTACGAGGGTAACTGAATTGATGCTCATTTCAACCTATGAAGAATTAAAATGTACTATGTCGTGTTAGTGTTATATCAGAAATGAGGATACGTCTCATGCGAGGTTTTATTGCCTGTTCTCGTAACTGTTAAACCATGACTTAATACTGAGATGGGATCATCTTATGTTATATCAGCAATGGAGATATTGCACAAAAAAATGTGACACAATCACAATGATACTCTCGGCTGTACTAATGACAAGGAATGGAAATATTGCACAAGAAAAGTGGCCACAATTACAATGATACTCTTGTCTAGTACTTCACTTCATTACAGTTCATTAAACAAAGAAATTTAAGCATGAAGCTAGTAGATACGTGGAACTTCAATGGTGTATCAACAGAACGATCAATCTGAAAGGCAAGAAAACGACCTCTTTTGTGCTTCAGCAGATTCCAGTTGGATGATAACAACAACACATATGATTACTTTGTTCCACTATACATTCCCCGAGTCTGAATTTGAGTCGTAGAAGTCGCTTGGGCATGGGGTCATAACCTCAGATTCAAGAATTTGAACCACCCTGTGCATAGTGGGACGATCTTCGGGGGTTGAAGAGACACATTGTATGGCAATTGAAAGTAAGGCATCGAGGGTCTCCAGCTCCACTCCTTCACAATGCGGATCAAGTATTTCTCGTTGTCTACTTTCAGTAACTAAATAATTTAACTGCAGAAAACCAGTCTCGTATGTAAGAAAAAGACCAGAAAGAACTCATGGCATGGTTCTGGCTAACATAGTCTATAATACAAATATAAAGAATATTGACTTGGTTATAAACGTTATATGTACGAGGAATAGAAGAGAAGAGAAGGCAATACCCATCCAACAATGTTGAGGCCCTTCTCAATGTAAGAATTATCAGTAGGCCGTTTCCCACTAACGATTTCAAGGACAAAGAACGCCAAAACTGTAAACATCAGTTTTCTCCGTAGCTCTACCACTCAGCATATACTCTGCACAGAAGAAGGTTGGGGGTGGTTAGAATCGGAAAAACTATTTCAGGTATGACTTATGTTGGGCCAAGTATTGTTTGAATGTGCTAAACGCAGGCCAAGACTGATACTAGTACTTCATTAGCTTTACCAGGGGCTAGGTAACCAAATGTGCCTGCAACTATTGTTGTTATGTGGGATTCCTCGTCCGTCAGCAACTTCGCAAGTCCGAAGTCAGAGACTCGTGCGTTGAAAAACCCGTCAAGCAAAATGTTGCTTGCCTTGATATCGCGGTGGATGATTCGAGGTGAACAGTCATGATGCAGATAGGCAAGACCTTTAGCAGCTCCCATGATGATATTTAAACGAGCACCCCAGTCTAACTGCTCTGCTCTTTCTGTGTAAACGAGAGAATCAGTATAACATTTAGACATGGATTAGAAATCTACAACAAATCACCCAATGTGATAATAAATAACAGAACCCGACCACACGATGCCTAGTTGTAATACTTTTCCCCACGTTAAACTGATCTATTTATATTATTATTGTTGGGAATGTCTTACAATGCGTAGATTCTGTACAGTGCTGAATTTTTCTAGAAAGACCTGAAATGTATAAATATGAAACAAGTGAGTGCTCACCATGAAGAGCTTCATCGAGGCTGCCTCCTGATAGGAAATCGTATATCAATAATTTTGATGTAGGAGAAGTACAATAACCACGGAGATTAACAAGGTATCTGTGTTTGATGCTTCCAAGAATTTCCAGCTCCCGTTCAAAACAACAATCGAAACTTTCATGTTTCTTGACAATTCTTTTGAGGGCAAACATATTGCCATCATCCATTGTGAGTTTGTACACTGTTCCAAAGCCTCCAGCTCCAATTATATGCTCTTCGTTTAAAATCTCCAATTTCTTTATAATATCCTTGGAGGAGTACGGCAGATCTCCATGGAACATCACAATTGAGGTTCCTATAAGTCAGAGCAAAAACTTAGCGAGATGCAGAAGTCCAAGATGAGCTAACCAAATTATAGATAAAGGAAAAGATGCAGCAACAGCACTTATAAATCTATTGGGCTAAGATCCGCACCTCCACTGACATCAACAGCAAGGCCTTTGGCATCATTCTTACCAAGCCTTTTGTATAGGTAACAGCCCCAGAAGCACATAAGAGCAACCAGAAGCAATGCCCCAACAGTGGCCATTGCACTTACAAAAAGCCTCCCGGAATTTTTCTTGGCTTGTATTGGGTCTACAATCAGAACCCAATGCAGAATTAGTACGTTTGATGCACAGATAATCCGATTAGGTGAGATGAGTTGGATTTAAAAGAAGCTGAAATTTATCACAAGTTAAATTACTAATGTATAGCAAAAAAGTAGTAATATCAACCAACAACTAAGAGAATCTTCGCATATCCAGATGGATCAGACTGTCGTGAGAAATATTATTGAATGGAATTCTTTCTGCCAAAAAGTATTACCTGAATTAGTAGACTGTGAACCTGAAGGACCACGGGTAGTGTCCTTGCATTCTTGGATTTGCTTGCCACACAACTCAAGGTTACCAACAAAGCTTTAAAACCAAGGCAGTAAAACGTCAAAAAAGTAGAAGCTGAAGTGTAAGAATGGGACAAAAACTAGAATGAAACTCAGTGCAACTAGTGACCTAAAGGGAAAGACGAACCAATTTATCCCAAATGAGGCAGAAAAAGACTTAAGCACATAGCAATAGTGATTTACACTTACGAATCATTCTGAAAATTTCCAAGAACACCATCGGAAGGTATAGGTCCCACCAAAAAATTTGTCGATACATTGCTTCAAACATCATGGGAGGTATTGAATTAGAAAAGTGATGTAATTATGCAACTTAAAAACAGTATATTACTCACAAACTTGCAAGCTTGGTTAGCTTCCCAAGTGTAACAGGAATGCTTCCACTGAGAGAGTTGCTAGATAGATCCCTGCCAGTAGCACAACCTTAAGTATAGTACTGCACTGTCCAATCATGAAATGCTCTACGCACATATCCACATATTGTTCAAAATACTAAACTCGTGACCGAAAGCGTATACCAGATACAAAAAGCTATGGAACTTGGGTGTGGGCCTTTGGAATAGCTTTTTTTATTTATTCTTATTTATCGTGAATGACGAAATCATTACACATAGTATGTCCCCGCCCATCAGCGTATTTTGTTGTTTTCTAATAACAAAATACAGAAGAAATTGAAAAATGTAACCAAAACATTGACAATATCAGCAGTTCAAGAAGTTACTTACAGATTCTCCAACTGAGAAAGGTTTCCCAGTTCATTTGGAATCGAGCGACTTAAGTAGTTACCTTGCAAGAAGCTGTATAAAATGGTAACCGATAGAATAACGTCAGGCATGACTCAATTAACACAGTTATTTTCTTCAGTGCCCTCAAAAAACAAGAAAACATTAATCACAAAATTCTATCCCAGAGATCATGCAATCCACTTTGTTGCAAATTGTATAAGCTTCAAAAGCAGTTGCTTACAGTGATTGTAACTGTGTGCAGTTCCCCAGTTCTGGAGGTATTGCGCCGTATAAGTTGTTATCATGAAGAGCTCTACAAATAAGTAACTTAATATGAGCTTCACCACTATAGTGGGGGCCAGAAAGGAGAGATGTAAGGTTCATACAGAAATTGCAGCTTGTCAAGCTTCCCGAAATCTGGCGAAATAGGCCCATTCAACTTGTGGTTAGAGAGGCTCCTGCGCAAAGGAATATGCGAGTCACATGCAGAAGAATGTGCAGATAATTGAAATTCCATAAGAGCAATGCAAATAATAATTAACACAGAAAAAAAAAAATCGAGAGGGCTTTCAGTGACATGGGGATAGAGGACTCACAGGGCTGTCACCCGTCTTGACTTGACATCGCATTTTACTCCTCTCCATCCACATGGATCATCATCCTCTGGTGTCCATTCAAGGAGAATACCATCTGAACTAATTATAGATGTCCTAAAGTTGACCAGTGCTTGACCTAAATTGAATATATAATCATAACATTCAGCGAGCTAGTATTTTTACAGTAACACTCACAATTTGACAAAGGGTTGAAATCTTACCATCAGGACTGAGGGCTTCGGTGTCTTTTGATCGAGTAGACAACAATATCACAAAGAAAAACAACTGGAGGAAATTCACCGAAGAACTTCCCATTGCCGACTTATACATTTATAATAAATCATAATACGGCAACGGTTATTTAGTTGATAATGTGAAAGAGAACCTCTTCGAACTTGAACTAGCTAGAGCTTCCTGCAAAAATAAAGCAAGTACTGTTAGTACTATACAGACATAACAAATTCCAAAATTCTTTTCGAGATTGACTTATACAACTTGACTTAACATTTTCTGATGCAATTTCGCCAAAGGGGAAAGATATGATCGAATCGAGTATAATTCTTAAAGCAAACAACTAGATTTATATCATCCACCTAATCAAAATTATTCAAATGAACTGTAACTCTCCATCCGTACAAGTGAAGAACTACAACAGTTCGTCACTCGGCAATTTTCATTGAAGATGCAAGCGGTAGTAGAAACAGATTACACAAATAACAGCAACCAGACAATGTCCGATATCAACGTACATCATCACAAGCGAGCCTTAGCCCTTAATGAGCTAAAACCAACAGCTCATTAACCTATAGTGAGACCTCAGAGCAATA
Organism: Craterostigma plantagineum; assembly: GCA_027422505.1. NCBI lineage: Eukaryota > Viridiplantae > Streptophyta > Magnoliopsida > Lamiales > Linderniaceae > Craterostigma > Craterostigma plantagineum. Next base: position 25,793,427 of record JAPQWV010000010.1, on the reverse strand, counting down.
TTAAACTAAATAGCGTCATCCGTAAAACACTAGCATAATTTAGAATGTGAGCAAAGCATTCTTCCACGAAATAAGATAAAGTACCTGCAAATGAAAGTAACTAGTAGCAGATTCGATCTATGCACTGTTGCTCATCCAATTGAAAAGTGATCTGTAAAGATATGTAGTGACGACAAAAATTTATGGCTGTTTGTTCTTTGCTTAGCCAGAGAGGAGACTGTGTGTGTGAGAGAGAAGAGAGAGAGAGAAGAGAGAGGCACGTGTGAACGAGACGTATGTACCATCGATGAGGCGAGCCTACGAATTTACTTGCGTCCTTCAACGTTTCAGATAGTTCGATTAGGTCAATATATTCTCTTTTGCAATTTAGCCCTTCGTAACTTTGAATTTGTTCGATGGATGTCGTCTTTTATTTCGATCCAACCATTGGGAAATCGGGTCGGGCGGGTCGGATATGTCGGCCAATATGATAACGGCTCGCAATTGCTAATCCTCCAATATGCCACTCCCAATAATCAAAGACAATGGCCTTACCGGCGACTACAGCTTCGGCTAAGTCGCTTCTCAGAAAGCTACTTTTTCGTCCGTCGTTAGCTCAAGCTACCTACAGAAAAATTGCGAGCTCAAGCAAAATCAAATGCCAGAGGAATCACAAGCTGAAGTATAAGCAGAAATCGGATGTTTTAGTTAAGAGGCGGACGCGCTCGGATAGAGAGTTCGACGAAGAAACGTTTTCCAAATTCCGTGGACTTGATGGTATCGCGCACGTGCCTGTGATGTTGGGTGAGGTTTTGGATGTTTTTGCCTCGGTGCAGCTCGAATCTTTCGTCGATTGCACTCTCGGCGCTGGTGGCCATTCGGCTGCGGTTGGTCGCGTTCCTTCTCGCGCCCTACTGCATTATTTAGTTTCGTGAAGTGTTCGAAATGACAGAGTTTAGTGTCATATTTTCGTGTTGAGTGTTGTTAAATCGTCATCCTTATTACATAAATGCAGATAATTGAGGGCCATCCTGAAATGAAACTATATGTTGGATTCGATGTCGATCCCATTGCTCATCAGATAGCCAAAATTCAAATCAACAGTGTGTTGCAGAAGCACCCAACTTCGAGCTTAGAAGTTCACACCTTTTTGAAGAACTTCAAATGTATTAAGAGTGTCCTCCAGGACATTGATTCGAAGCATGCACCTCCTCGCGAAGTTAAAGGGATTTTGATGGACTTGGGAATGTCATCCATGCAGGTCCGAAGGAGCCATAGTGCTTACTCGTTGTCTGTTGTTTTCATTTGTTTGAATATGAAGTTCCATATCTTGGTGTGGTTATGTGTAGTACCCTTCCATATACTAACTTATGGAAGTTGTACCCCATGCCCATGGACAGATTGTTATGTTGTATCTATACTCTATGATGCAAGATGCTTCTTCCCCATGAACAGGTAAATAACTCTGAAAGAGGATTTAGTGTGCTCAATGATGGGCCTCTTGATATGCGGATGAATCCGCAGGTAACTGGAACTGCTTTACAGATTTTATGTCATATATTTATGTGTAATCAGTGAATAGCATTCGTTAATGCAGTCGAAAAGTAATCTTATCTTATGATTTTGTCTTTAAGTAGGAAAGTTGAACACCATGTAAAATTTCATCCAAATTCTTGGAGACGAACTTCTTTTATAAAATGTCTGAGAAAGCAGCACCAATCATGTAGCTTTTGTCGTGGCAATCTTCTGTTATATCTTGTTTTGTGGTGGAAATATACAGCACTTTGTAGGCTAACTGATCAAAACAGGGTAATGACAGGCTACATTGAGAGCAGAAGACATCTTAAACCTATGGCCTGATGCTGAAGTGGGGAGAATTTTGCGTGACTATGGCGAAGAAAGCAATTGGTTCTCCCTCCAAAAGAAAATTGCCAGAGCTCGTCTGACCGGCGGTCTCCATTCAACTAGCGAACTTGTCGACCTCATTCGAAGCTCGACTTCATGGTCAAGAGGTATACCCTCCCTAACCATTTCGCTCAACTCAATTTCATTGAACGAAGGGAAAAAAAATGATTGCACACCCCAACGTACTAAGAAATTCCTATTGTAATTCTCAAAAATGACACATAATAACCTCAACACTAGGAGGCAGGCAAGGTTGGATTAAGACAGCTACACGAGTGTTTCAAGCGTTAAGAATAGCTGTGAACGATGAGCTCAGCACACTTCAAGATTCAATACATGCTTGTTTCGATTCACTCGCTTGTGGAGGGAGGCTTGCGATTATCTCCTTCCATAGTCTGGAGGATAGAATCGTGAAGCAGACTTTTCTGGATATTGTCAACCGAAATGAAGACGCAGGAGAAAATGAAAGGATTGATCCTGAGATATCTTCGAGCTTTGACATGGAACGAGAATCTTGGATAAAACAGACAGTACTAGGAAGAACTGCGACTGTCCTGACAAAGAGACCCATAACGCCTTCAGAGTCTGAGGAGAAACTGAACCCTCGAAGTAGGAGTGCTAAGTTGAGAGTGATTGAGAAGATATGAACATATCCATTTTTTAGATGCATCAGCATTACATTGTCTTGTGACATATTCATTTCCTTTTTGTTGTATCGTCTAAGCTGAATCGAATTCGCAGCACTTAATTGTGTCTGTTTCATAATGTAAAATCAAGGCCAACAAATGTAGCAAACATTTAGAAACCAATCACTTGCATTTCCATTACGTATAATTCATCAAAGCCATCAGATTGTAAAAGTATAACACAGTTTTAAACACAACCATCTTCAATTCAAGGAAAGCAACACATCACAGACTATGATCGACACATATCAGCAATCTTCAAAGTACCATATCAGACCCCGAAATTTTACGCTCGGGCCCCTCCAAATAATCCTGACGAGCATTATCGGCCAACATCAAAGCCACCAACCAAAAGAGGCAAGAATCAAGCGATAGAAAAGCTCCACCACCTAATAGGCCAGTCTTAGCCGTGAGGCACTTGGTTTCGAGGCTGTGATGAACGTTGTTCGTTATGTGTTGCTGTTCTTGGATCGTAGGCCATAGCAGCATCGCTGCGGCTAAACCAGCCGTGAACCTTCAAAACACACACAAACAGAGGTGGAGAAAAGGTTAGAAGATAAAACAACTTGATGTAGTTAAAAGTGAGCGATGGGTACTTCATCTGATACTCACACTGCGATATTGAAGAAGATAAGGAAGGATTTGCTTTGAAATAAAGCAGCCTTTGGAACGGATTGTCCCTTGTAAGGATAGAACAGGGCGAAGTAGCCTGCAACTGTTGTGATTGCGAGGAAAGCAAAGGAAAGAGAGCCCAATAACAACTGTTGGATCACGGGGATATTTGCAGATGACGCTGGATTTTCCTGTTATTATGGTTCCTTCCGATGGCTGCACCGATTTAAAGAGACGACGAACATTGAAAAACTGCTTCTACGACGACTATTTGAATTGTTTGATTAGCAAAATTATTCAAAAGAATCGTCACGCAACGAACCTTTTTGTTCTCAGCGACAACTCCAAGAATGAAAGAAATCACCCCAAGTGCAGATACGACAAGGGCGGTTTGCTTCATAGTCAACCCCATCTCTGCTACGATTTTCCTGAAAAAAAAAATCGTGGAAGAAAGTAAGGATTAGGTTCAAATAGAGACTTGAAGAAGCCCACTGGTGAAAAGATTGATCTTCTAAGAAAGAGTGCACGAAATCAAATCTAGACGGAGAAACCGAAAAGACTACAACTTTTCACAGACCCCTTTGCAGAATTCGTAAAAGAAAATGGAAATTACAATCTTTATTGTGAATTGAGAACAAATCAATATCGGATAGAAATCTTCAAAAGTATGAAATCAGAGCTCACCCACTCTCTAAGAATGAATCCTTGGTTTAAGGGACAGTGAATGAGCGGTGAAGGGTTATTAGTAGTAGAGTAGTTGACCGGTGAATTCAATCCTTTTTCAAGATTCAATATTTGAGGTTTTCCTTTTCACACGCATTACAAAGAGATTCTGTCTCGATGTGATCTCCATCCGATATTATTTACGTTCATTTAAGGTTTTTCTAGCTGGCAAGAAGCTGCAAGTTGCGAGGGATGTATTTGGACGTTTCCGTGGAAATATACTTAAATTATTACCAAGTTGTTTCACATACATTAGCACAGCCAATCAGTCAGTTGCTTACTACGAATATCTTACGGCAAAATCGTTATTTGGTACTGTCAAGTTGTAGTATCACTCAAAGGGACGGCAGCTGTGCAACTATCTGCGAATCCTTACATGGTCACGTCGTGTCGTTTCTCATCGTATTCTTCGCCATACACTCCTCTCTTTCATTGGTCTGCAAATATGAACAAAAGCCGTTCTATTGGAAAACATGAATTTCAAAGGTTTTAATATTCTTTGTATATGGTGAAATGAGTCCTACTGCATTGGGCCAACTCAAGAACAAAGCAGCAAAGCCATCTTTTGCCGCTTTTCTGTCTCTTTTTCCTTTCTGAGTTTGCCATTACACTTTTTCAGTATAAGATAGCCATAGGACAATGCGTTTGTGTGATCTGATACATTTCAAGAACTGTTTTTCGTTTGAGGTTGTGTGATTGCTTACCACTTCAGCTGATAATTATATTACAAGAAATTGGTGGGAGTTAGTGATCTTGATACATTCAAGAAAAATCATCGGTTTGGCGCATGTTTTTCGTGGCTTTATTCATTTTTAGGCCTTTTACCAGTAACTAAAGCAATTTACATCTTTGCTGATCTTCAAAAATCCTTTTCGAAGGTGGAAAATCTTCACGGCAAAGGGATCTTCTTTGATAGCCCTTAGACATATCTTTCAATAAAAACCATGGGCATCCACAGTAAAAAGATTCAGATCAAGATCAAGCGACTTTTCTTAATCCCTTCTTGCTTTGATTTTCCTGCTCATTTCAATGATGTAATAATGACCAGCGAATATGAGTGCACAGATGAATCCCATACTTCAACACGTGTCCATTTTGTTAATCAGTTGGAGCAAAGAACTTATCAACAACTCGACACACTTACAGCATACGTGTTTCAATAACAAACCATAATCAAGAAAAAGAAGGCATATTTTCCCATTTAAACCTTAGAACAAGTAAAGCACATCATCTGGTTCCTTTCTTGGATCGGCCATCGCCAAGTCCAAATCTTTCACTACATTAAAACTGCCTTAGCTTCTGATGTTTGTTACCCGACCAGAATTCATAAAAGCGAGAAAAAGAGAGAACAACGCAAGGAAAGATAAAGATAAAGACATCCCACATGCTCCAAAAACTATAACCTCAGATGAATCCACTAATGTAAGCAGTCCACATGTACTTTAAAAGTAAAGAATAGTCCACTCAGTGTTTATAATCAGATAAACTCATCAATGATGCAGTCCTTTATCACCTCTATAGAGTTTCACCGTCCATATCATCTTCATATAATCTTCTTAGGCTAATGCTTTGACTATTTTAATGTTATCTGGTAATATCCATCACGTAAGGTAGCAAATAGACGCCACGTTGGTCGGCTATTACCAACCTTCTTTCCCTGTCTGAACTACTGAACAACAATCTTCTTCACCTCTTTATTGATCGTATGGTATATTCCTTACTTCCTTAGACTCTTTCAGCACTGCAAAAAAGAAAACCGTGTTCACTTTCCCTGACTTCAGCCGACAGAAAACAAAAGTCGTTTCTTGATCTTTTTTGCAGGTGCCCTCTTTCTCTTTCCGAGTTTTCTATCGTGTCCCTCTATCTTCATCGATCATTGATCAATCTTTAAGACGCTTATTAATGAAGAAGATGAATCATGGCTCACTATCATCATCATCGGCAACAGCTTCAATAATCCTATCGCTGATTATTCTCACAGCTGCGAAGACTGTTCACAGCATAGGAGCCAACTGGGGAACACAAGCAACTCATCCCCTTCCACCTCAGATCGTCGTGAAGATGCTCAGAGACAACGGTGTCCAAAAGGTGAAGCTTTTCGACGCAGAATTTAATGTCCTAAACGCCCTCAGCGGCTCTGGGATTCAAGTCATGGTGGGAATCCCTAACGACATGCTCTCTACCATCGCCGCCAGCGTCACCGCCGCCGAGAATTGGGTGTCCAAGAACGTCTCTTCCCACGTCTCTTCAAACAGCGTCGATATACGGTAATAATTAAGGTTAATTTTCTTGTCTGTTCGAATGGGATAACGAAAGATAAAGCTGCGTCTTTTTACAAAAAAGGTACGTCGCCGTTGGAAACGAGCCCTTCCTCAAAACGTTCAACGGCACATACCTAAACACGACATTACCAGCCATGGAGAACATCCAAGCAGCTCTGATCAAAGCTGGTCTGGGAAATAGGGTGAAAGTCGTCGTCCCCTTAAACGCCGACGTTTACCAGAGCTCGACGCCCCAGCCGTCGACCGGCGATTTCAGGCCCGACATCCACGACCTAATGGTTCGAATCGTAGGGTTCTTGAGCCAAAACGGCTCGCCCTTCACCACCAACATCTACCCATTCATCAGCCTATACGACGACCCAAACTTCCCAGTCGACTACGCCTTCTTCGACGGCTACTCCTCGCCGATAATCGACACCAACGGCCTGACATACGCCAACATGTTCGACGCCAACCACGACACGCTCGTGTGGGCCCTGGAGAAGAACGGCTTCTCAAACATGTCGATAATCGTCGGAGAGATAGGCTGGCCGACCGACGGAGACAGAAACGCGAACCCAGGATTTGCGCAGAGGTTCAACCAGGGATTCATGTCGCGCGTGGACAGGGGGACGCCCATGAGGCCTGGGCCAATAGACGCCTACCTCTTCAGCCTCGTCGACGAAGATGCGAAGAGCATACAGCCTGGGAACTTCGAGCGTCACTGGGGAATATTCAGCTACGACGGGACTCCGAAGTATAATCTGAGCCTTGGGTCGAGCCTCGGCGGGCTCGCGGCGGCTAACGGGGTTCGCTACCTGCCCAGGCGGTGGTGCGTTCTGTCGTCCACGGCCAGCCTCGAAGATCCCCAGGTGGCGCCGAGCGTGAGCTACGCCTGCGCGCGGGCGGACTGCACCAGCCTTGGGTTCGGTACGTCGTGCGCGAATTTGGACGCTCGTTGGAATATCTCTTACGCCTTCAACAGTTATTACCAGGTTATGAACCAGGTGGAAAGCGCGTGCAAGTTTCCGAACCTTTCGGTGGTCACTACGAGCGATCCGTCGCAGGGGAGTTGTAGGTTTGGTGTGATGATAGAGCCGGCGAGTGGCCGTGGAGGCGACCTCGGCGGTGGGTCTTCGGTGCGGCCTCCGCCGCTGCTTCTGCTTTTGTTGACCGTTTTGGCGATGTACTGCTGCAGCAGCAGCTCATAACTTGATATAATCTTTTTATATTTTCCACGTAGAAACATATGACTCTACTCTCCGTTTTTTTCCTTCTTGTAGTGTAAGGTACAATAATATAATGGATCAATAGAAACTTAACGAATGAGCATTTCTTTGGCCTGATTCAAAACTAACAGAGTCGCAAATAACAAGTTACAAGCTTCTTCAAACCATCACAATGCATTGCGACAAGGCCAAGAAAAAAGAACGGAAAAAAAAGTTGGTAAATACAACAAGGGTGGCCAATGACCCCTTTGGCCGGTTGATCTCGTGGCTTAGAGTTGATGGGATGGAATCACCTCTCACAATTCCTTTTGAGAATTCTTCATGTGGGTTTTATACGTGACCATGACTATCGTTGTCGGACGGACGGTTTGAGACGTATCCATCTGGCCTCGGGGATTAGTCCCATATGTGGAGTGTGTGTTGGTTAGCCCATAGCTAGTCCGTGAGGGACCCAGATTTCTTTGTCCCATTTTTTTTGTACCACTTTTTGTGCCACTTTTTAAAAACATCATTAAACATTGTGCCGATTAGTGTCAAAACACCCGTAAATGATATTATATCATGAATACTATTTTACCAAATGCTAAAACACAAAAAAAAAAAATCAACATAATCTACATTTTTCTTCAGTATATCATATATTTTTCTCTATCATAATTATAGGTGTTATATTATTAATTTTTTTGTGTTTTAGCATTTGGTAAAATAGTATTTATGATATAATGTCGTTTACGGGTGTTTTAACAATAATCGGCACAATGTTTAAATTTAATGATGTTTTTGAAAAGTGACACAGAAAAATGGGACAGGAAATCTGAGTCGAGTGTGAGGTACTTCGGGAAAAAAAGACATAGGGTGGAAAATTGGTACTTTAGTTGATTATTTAATTAATCGTCATTATATGGACCCAAATTAGGCCCAAGATTGTGGAAGGCCCGTTGGTATTTGGGCTAGTATCGTTTCTAAGAAAATGAAAATGGGAACAAACTAAAACTGATACTAATAGAAAACTTGTCGGTTGGTTACATAGATGACGAAACTTTCAGTCTTTTTTAATTAAATAACGTGAAAAAATATAATATTTAATAAATTAGTATCACTTCTGAAAGTGGAGGCGGAGAAAAAGATTTCGGAAAAATAACATAGATGACGAAACTTCCCTCGTTGACATGTCGTAGCATAGCCACAGGCACAGCACAGCCAGCCAAAAACGGGATTATGACATGTCAAATTTTGACCTATAAATACCCTACCATTATTAGGCTAATAGACATCATCAACTAACAAAAGCATGTCAAATTTCGACTTAAGATACGCTCTTGCGATAATAATTAACATGACGAAACTGCATCCAGCTTCGACGGCGACGCCTTGGGAATGGGACCCATTCCACATCACCACCGGCGATGAACTCACTTGGACCAAGTTGTGGCTTTTCGGCGTACTCTTCTTCATCTTCTCATTCGTGTCCGTTGAAGTCCCATTAAATCATCGACCTCCAGCTAATTCAAACAACGTTGTGCAGCAGCCTTTACTCGTTCAGGTGAGGATTGGCACTACTACTAAAGAAGTATCTGCGCCCATCATTGCATCTTTCTTCGCTTCGGTTTTATGCCCACAAGACATCTTTTGGTACGTATTTCCTGCGATTTTGGCCATCTTTATGTGCTGGACCTGCTTCTTATCTCGTCAATTCAAGACCTGTTTATCCCTCCTATGTACAACTACTCTGAACGTACTCATAACCACCGTTGACAACCACGACGACGTTGAACAAGGATCTGCGCCTGCTCACGATGATGATCATCTTGAGGTAGGAGTGGAATCAAACGAACAAGTTTAGTTATAATCAATAATCTTCATGATGTCAAAATAATTTTCCTTTCGTCTGTACTCTCATGGTCCTCCATCGCTTGTATGCCTGTATGTCCGTTGCTCTCTTGATTTTGTATGCATGTCATATATATATATATATAGTGTTGAATAGTCTATAGATATTGAAGCCTCGTGCTTTACCCTGATTTAAACCTAAAAGATTGGAAGTTATAGCTTCTAGATGATTATTAATTAACTAATCGTTAGTGTATGGGCTCCAATTAGGCCCAATATATATGGAAGGCCCATTAGTATTTGGGCTAGTCTCGTTTACACGAACCACATTTTTACTCCGATCAACGGTATATTAATAAAACTGATATTCTCCGATCAATCTTAGTAATTATTCTCCGATCGAACACGGCGGATTATTCTGAGGTGCCCGAACTTTCCGGCGCCGGGGGACGAGCCCTCGAAGATGATAGGCAAGTAACCAGTGGCATCTTTATACCTCTTCTGAATCTGCGAATTTCGCAAAATCACGGCTTTCAACGATACATCGAATCGACGTAATTTCGCATCAAAATTCGCCGGCTATGGCACACGTACCTGAAGGATCTGATTGATGCTCTGCAAGCAATTCCGGCCGATGACGCACACGGTGCCGCCGGAGCCTCCGCCCGTGATCTTAGCTCCGAAGAGCGTCCCCCTCTGCCGATTTCGAGACCTTTCTGTGCTGCATCTCTTGAACCAACTGGACAAGCCTGTCCGTACCGTCCGAGCCCAGCCCACAAGCGCCGTAGCTGTAGTGGCACTGCCGACAAAAAATCATCGCCTGTGAAATAATGTGTCGAGAAAATATTGAAAATCCGAGTAAGGTTTCCCTCCCTATTTATTACCTGATAGAGCAATTCTCCAAGGGCATTGCACTGATCTTCCGAATTTGCAGATGTTAGCAGAGCTTTGAATGCCTGTAAGTAAGTAAATGGCTGTGTATTAACAACTTTTTGTTCTTCGTTAGAAGTATTACATTACTACTCTTCTGTCCTTTACCTTGACTCTGAAATTTTCGTATATAGGATGTCTAGCAGCTGCTCTAAGGCCATAGCTCCGTTTGTCGTCGATCACAGTGACGACATCATTGTGATCTTTATATTCCTCCAAGAAAGTTTCGCCAAGCATTGTCTCGGGGAGTTGCTTGGCGTATATGGCTTCGTATCTGAAACGAGAAACATGTAAGAATACAAATCTCAGGATAAACGGCAGCGAAGAGCAAGTAAGACCTATGTGGTGGAAGGTTGCACAAATAGTCCAAGGAAGCCTCAGATTCGAGCAGCTCGACTCCATCTTCTTCAAGATCATCAGAAGTTACTCCGTTGGCTTTAGATTGAGACAGTAATCCCAAGGCTATCGACTTAATGATTTTACGACCCATGAAAGCTCCTATTCTCACGGATCCATAATCAGCTCCGCCGACGCTGCAAATCATTAAATGGTTGGTTATCTTTCCTTCTTTCTCTTTTTCCAGCCAATTTTTCGTAATGTGATGATATAAGACCTGTGTCGTATTCCTGAATCAATCCCCCAGAATCTGAGATGACTGGGAATGTCGACTAGACCTAAAACCTCGGCTGGCTGTAAGATGATAATTCAAAGAGTACTTAGCAATCCTGTTTTTGTTATTTCGATTTTCTAAATCATTATTAAAGCGAAAAAGAATATGGCTCGTTGATAATGAGATGAAACTAACCTGGCAAACCATGGCTAGGAGTTTGTTAGCTTCGCCGCAAGCGGAAGTCATCTGATCCATAACGCCACACGGAGCCCCGACTACATGGTTTTCCACCTTTTTTTCGATACATAGATTCGATTTGTCATCAAATAAAAAGAAATAATTTCTTAAAATGTGAATATCTGGGAAACCTTTTGGCACAGCAAGGCTAGTTCTCGGGGGTCGATATTCAGTCCTGAAGCATATACCAAAGGCAAAATTTGATGAGGATAGTAATTTAATGTTTATGTATATAACATACATAATATATTAAAGTGAGGAGGACCATGAGCTGCAGCAACAGCAGACATTGTAGCGACCTCTACAGATGCAGAAGAAGAGACGCCTTTGCCCTCGGGCACAGCTGAAGAAACCTGTATAATCGGGAAAAAAATAGTGATTTTTTCGTCAATTTAAAGTGGGTTTTTTTTGGGATAAATTACAGGGTAGTGATTTCGACATGAAGATAACCTACGGTGAGAAATAGAATCATAAGGGTAATAGCATATACTACTTTACCAGGATACTGATGCTATTTTCGAACTGTATGCCCAATTCATTCATCAGAACAAGAATGGTCCCGGCGATATACGCAGCCCACCTAGAACGGAAGATTACAGCAGTTCAACGCAAAAAGGTTCGCCGAGTCAAGAAAATCACGAAAAGAAGGAAAAGAAAAAGCTCGAACTTTTGAGACGGGTCGCGGGCAAAGTAACTTCTGGCCGTTTCGTACGACATGGGTTGATTGCCGTCCATGAAATCTGAGAGGTCCATGTCGAATGTTGGGCCGCGATTGCTCAGCTCAGATCCATATGATACCTGAAAACGAGAGGATTCGAGAAATGAAAAACGGAGCATCTCTTTTACAAGAAAAAAAAAAAAAAAACTCATTCTCAAACTTAAACACATACGATTTGAAGAACAGGGGTGGATCCTTTTCCTTTGGCATTCTGCCGAGCTTGGGCGTGCTTCCACAGCCTCTGTTTGCTAGGATGTATCTTCTGTACGGCAACATGGCATGCTTCTCTGGTCGGCATCTGTAGAAAATTATTACATTGAACGCCGAAGGTGTCAGATACTCTTGTAAGAATCATTAGATGTACGAAGATTTGCATTTTTTGTAGCGAAACGTGAAGTTGTTACCTGAAGCACAAGGCTTCCTGAATAGTCAGCAATTCCACCCATTACATCTAATCTCCCAGGTGCTCTAGTAACGAATATCTCTTCCTAAAATGAATGCAAAACAAAAAAAAAAAAAACGAAATATAAGATCGACGTGTTTGGTCATTCTATATTGTACTATTGCCATCATCCATGAGAGAAGAAGTACCTCCCAATTGAAAAGACTCGCAGCAGCTTTCCTCTCCCTCACATGGTGTTTCTCGGGATTCCTCAGTGGGTCGAGGACTCTGTCGAGCTCCGAAAGGCTCTTCAAGAAACTCAATGTGTCTGGAAGGCCCATTACGTCCCCCTCTAAAATGTTAAATTCCTCAGGTTTCCTATCAAACGAATGCGAAAGATCGCAAAAATCAAGAAAAAATAGCAGCAGTTAACTCACTGAGAGAAAAATTGCATCTATGAAAGCAGAGAAGAGAAAAAACTTACGGAGGAAGAGCGAAGCTATCGTCGTTCATTTCACGTGTAGGAGAGCCAGTTCGTAATTCAAGTTCGTTTTCTGCTGTAGCATACCACTCGGGGATGCTAAGGTCCCTTCCAGGAACCCTTTGCAATTGATACCCTAGAACGATGGCGTCCCTCAATCTCCTAGCTCCACTATGCTAAATTCACCAAAAAAAAAAAGAAATTAAAAAAGATCAATGGGATAAAAGCATAGTAGAAGATCCTTCAATAATATCTTGCAAAGGACATGCTCGGTTAACAGACTTATCAGTTTTGCCTTACCTTATCAGAAGTGTGCATCTTTCCACGAGTTGTATCTTGCAAAATATGAGCTGCAAGCTGGATTTTTTTTTTTTCATATCGAATCAGAACCGTAAAGTCTATTTTTTGAAATTAAATCAGCTTCTGATGAATTATGACGACATAATACCTCGCCACCGTTGATACCTCCTTCATAGCAAGGTTTTAAACTGATTGCATGTTCAAGATAAGGCGTCCAATGCCCAGTGAGTAAATCTCTTCGAATCATCTCAACGCCAGCTTGATAGAACTGATAAGATGGATCATAGTGCATTGGAGGTTTACTGTTTACTTAGTTCTCTATTCATACAACAGAAAACGTCTCAAAGCTAGAAAGAACTCGTCTCACCTCGAGCATATTCCTCAAAAAAGGCTCTTCGTTGAAGTAATCTCTGCGCACAAAGACGAAAGGTATCTTGTATGCAAGAGCCTCACTCACCGTCCCATATCCAATTTTCCCTGAAAGGTAATAGAAAAGAAGAGGCTTCTAAAAGTGTCCCTTACACAGCGAACACAAATTATAATGCAATAATGAATTTGTTGCTGACCAAGCATGCAATCGGATGCAGCTATAAGATCGGGAGTGTATGCATCTTTCGGTAGCTTCCAGAAGTTTGGAGGAAGCTCAGTACTTTCAGAAGCACCACACACCTAAAAATCAACGATCGAAAGAGAACGTTTGTGGAATCCTAGAATGAAATATTATTACCAAAAACGGGCTTTATGTTATGTGAACAAGTTACCAGACAAAGCCAATCGTGAGGCAGGTACTCCTCTTTCAAACTCCAACCCGATGGCTGCAATTATTTAGGAATCCGACATTTCATTTTGTGTAAAAATTTTGCAGTTTGAATCTTTGAAAATTCTTTTGCAATGTAGAGGTAATGTATCTACCTGCCCACCAAAGTTGAGAATAACAATCTTCTTGTCTTCTTGAACTCCTAGTTCTTTCCTCACCTAGAAAGATCAAAATGCACGTTTAAATTGACTAAACCGCAAAACATTCACAACTAGACTGAAATTTTCTGTTCAACCCATACCTCCTCCCGAGGTTTGTGCAGCCTTCTTACAACTAAAGGCACGTCTATCGCATCACGGAATGCGGGCACTGAAATACGTTGTGCCAACATGCAAGAGAAAGTGTTATACAGTTTTAAGGCAAAAGCAAACACAAAAAATGGAAAAACGAAATAAAAGGCCAATATATATTCATATCTTCGTACTTGGGCAGTATCCAGGTAAACGAATCAGGAATTCACAATGTGAATAATCCTCAGCGATCTGTATCATTCAGAACTAATATACTCAGAGGGAACAATTCCTCATTACACGAGTTAATAGGATATGCCCAAGACCATACAATCAAGAATCTGAAGCATAAATGAGAAACAATAGTGTAACACCTGCCAAACTATGGAACGGTGGTGGTGACCAGCAGCCATTACATATTCAGCATATATGAAGTCCCAACTGCCAGAGAAATTCACCACAAATGATCGGAAAAAAAAAAGATTTATATCAGTCGAAAAAGGATCCAAAAGTCTAATATAATCAAATTCTCGTCTAGTTTTTCATCTCTTATGCTGTGAGCAGAAGGATACCTGAAATTAGTGACACAAACTGAACGAATCCCAGCATCAGCAGCAGCTCTACACGCAACTGGAACCACATCAGACACCTAAACGAAATTTCCATTAAACGAAATTTTAAGTGATTATACTTGTAATGTCAATCCATCTTACCAGTTCAACTTAATTCGATTCAGATAATACAAATCTGATATTGTTTCTCTGGAAAAAGGAAAAAACATCACAAAGGGACGCGAATCATACCACCAAGTCCGCCTTTATAGATTTCAGCCACTCGACTTCTGTAGCCAAAATAGTTTCCCGAGGTACCACAGCTGTCTCATGATACTAAATTCAATACAAAAGACCATTAGCCATAGAAAGAACCATCAGTGTAAGAGTATCACAAGAGAAGCTATCTCATCTTTGCAACTCGGTTTCTACCTTCTCTAAAGAAGCGAGACGATCAACAGTTAAGGCATCAGCTTGGACCGCGCCACAATCCAACAGTACCTTTAATTTCAGAAACATGAGAAATCAAACGACTGAACTGAAAATAGAAAATATTCTGAGTGACTTGAGGATTTTTGCCCCGGTTAAGTGTAGTAGAAAAGGTACCTTGCGAAGGAAAAGGTGAGGAGACTGTATTTCGCTCGTGAAGACATAATCTGGCGCACCAGTAACAACATGGACATCATGACCAGCAAGAATGAGATGCCGAGCAACCTAAGCATTGAAACAAGAAACTCATTATTCGGTCAAAATTTGTTCAGACATGGGACACTTCTGCATGTACAATGACTTAATTGTTCTTCGACATGAATAAGTCCAATCAAGGAAATGCAGATCTTCAATGCCAATGAGTGACATATACTTACAAGACTTGCCTCCCAATGAGCATTTCAGTACACAAACTTGAAAGAAGTAACCAAGACATAAGAGATTAACAGTAGGGGAATTAATTAAAATAACCCTGAAATCAAAATCTTGAAAGGACAAAACAGAAGAACACCCAATGAAGGGCACATTTGCAGCGCAAGGGGTTACCAACAAAATCCACTTACATTATAATATTATATCCGCATACTCACAAAGAAAAACACGATGAATTAAGAGGAAAAAATCAAGAACGCACAAAAGAAATGCGAAAGAAGTAGAACAGAAAAGAGAGAAGGGACCTCCACGACACGAGTGGCATGTCCGAAACCATGCCCTGTGACATAGTAAGCAAAAACTAATGGCCGTGTCGGCGAATCATCTGCTCCCATCTCTTCCCAGAAATTAAAAAGCACAAAAGTATAACAAACGATGTAAAAATCAAGCCTTTTGTCCTCTCTTCGAAGGCAACGACGATTGGCTTGGTCTATTAGTACGTATAACAATCAAGAAAAGCGAAATTCCTTTTTTATATAGACAGAGGCCTTTGGTCAGATTTAACAGCATCGATCCCCTTCCATATTCGTGAACTGGTTAAAGTGTTGTTCGCATGATGTGACGTCGGACATGCGTGTTTTGTTATCCTATCCTTCTTATATAAATCAAGAAAAGTTCTGTTTTTCGAGGACTTCAGTGATGTAATGTACCCATTGGGTTTGATCTTTTTTGTTTTCCTAATTACACAGTCTACAGATATCGACTGTATTTGATTTGATCCAATTTTATTGATTGCGTTTCCTTAGTTTGTGCCATGTCAATGCTGACTGTATTGATCATTGGGCAGCTGCCAGTCAAAAAAAAAAAAAAAAGGGAACATTGCAAAAGATTTCTCGTTCTTTTTTCTTGGATATTCTGTTCATCTTATCATCTCAAAGCGTTTTCTTTTGCTTTATTGTAGGCAAGCATCAAAGTATTGTCATGGATGAGCTTTAGTAGAAGTTTGAAAGTGACGTATATGTTCATCCTAGGCTGACTCATCTCCACATAAAGATAAGATACATATCCATGACAAAGTCAAACAAACAGCCCACATGGGAAGAGAAGGCAACATACTAAACAGATGAGATAAAAACAGAGCATGAAAAGAAGGAATATACTGATGCTTGTTTGTACTTTGTGGTTTGCGATTCAACGATGGTTTCGAATAGGGAATCCGCTCATCTCATCCATTCGAGAACAGATTCTTCTTTTAAAAAAGAAGAGATTTTTTGGGGGAAAAAAAAAAAGAAGAGATTTTGCTCTAAATAACGAATTACTCTGTTTTTTAACCTGAGTTGAGAACAGGGCAACAACTGGCTGGCGCTACAAGAAGGTAGCATTTTTTTAATTATTTATTATAAATTTATTAACCAAATAAGAATTCATGAAGGATTAGTGGGGCATATGAAAGAGACAATAGAGTCGTCCCATGGAATGTAAGGCAATCCTCGTTCCAAAGGATCTTCTCACACCTACGCTTATGTATGGGGCTGTGCATGAATTACGCATATAACTCAACTAACCAAACTCCCATTTTTATTTCTTGTCCAATTCCTCCCCTGTTCAATCAATCAACAACCACCATTTCTCTTTTTCTTCTCTGTACTTCAAAATTCAAGAACGCAGCTATACAACTTCATTGTGAAAAGGGTAGGAAGATGCTTGGATTTATATGAATATGATTCTTGGATTATTTTGTTGCAATGATTCATGGTCACATTTTTTCTAGCATAACTTTTTCCTTCCCCTGTCCCAATGCAGGCTTTATTAACGTTAGCCTAAAATGTCTACAAGAAGAACCACTGCTTCTTCTACCGTCGCCCCTGAGAAGAGGGGCAGCAGCACAGCTCCTTCGAACACCGCCCCAAAAACTACTGCACCAAACCACCCTTCGACGAAAACAAGTTTGCCCGCAAAAAATCACGGCCCATCTTCTTCTTCGGGGAAGAGCGTCCCAAACTATCTCAAGGCCATGGTAGGTTCGAACCTCGGCAAACAACAAGGAGGAGAAAACCATGCCAATGCTTCGTCTACCAACAGAAGAGGATCCCTCGATCACAAGCCTCTGACTCAACAAACTCGGGCCCCGCCAAGATCTTCGTCCTTCTCCGGGAAAACTACAGTTGCATCTCATCAAAAGATGGGCAATGGTTGCGCTGATAAGGGTTCGATAAGGGCCAATAAGGATGGTGCTGGGAAACAGTTATCCTTGGGAAGTCGTAGTAGCAATGGGAGGAAGAGTAATACTACTACTACCACGAAGGTTTATGTGAGGAAGCAACCTAGTACGTTGAGCAGTAATGGATCTTCGGTGAAGAAGGAAGAGGTTGTAACGATCAGCCCTGTCGAGAAAGTCCCTGATCACGATGAGAAGGTACTGTCTGAAGATATGGAAGCTGATCGTGAAGAAGTCGAGCGTGGTCAAGGTCACGAATCTTTGACTGTCGAGAAAGCTGAAGATTTGTGATGAGCTTGAGAGTGAAAACGATCATCAAACTGAAGCAGCAGCAGCAGCTGAGAGTGATGATAATGATGATAAGCATGCAGAGATTGTAGCAGAATCTGAAACTTCTGCTGTTGTGGAACAGCAGCATGATGATCATGAAGATGGATCTGTTGCTGTGAAGAATGAGGAGAATCTGCAAATTGAAGAGGGCATCAACGACAACCATGAAGAGACGATCAATGAGGTTAACAACAATGACAGCATCATAAGTAATGATAACGATCACGTAGCAGAGGAAGATCATGATAATCACAATAATAGTCCCGTTGAAAATGTGGTTGAACTCGGAGTAAAGGAAGGGGAAGAAGAAGCTGCTAAAGAAACTGCAGTGCAAGAAGTGGTTATTGAGAAGAAACGAGAAAAGATAAACCCTAACTGCAAGTTTTCCGGGTAAAAAAGATAACGCAGTATCGAATAACGTAATAGAGGAGACAGCGAGCAAACTTCGCGAGCAGAGGAAGAACAAGGTGAAAGCACTTGCTGGTGCATTTGAAACTGTCATCTCTTTGCAGGAACCCAAGTGATCAGACACCTCAAGTTCAAAAAATTGTTCCTTTACGTTGCCCTATTCATGCGATAATGAATTAGAATAGTATGCCATGTAACTAACTTGTAATAATAACATTATCTCTTATAATCTTATCACAGTTTAAGCTTCTTTTAATTTTTCCAATCCATCATGTTCCTGCGTATAACCATACCATTAGAGCTGCAGACAACACAATCATCACCAAGAAGAAATAAACACATTGAACAAAGACAGTCACCCAAGTGCAACCGTATCTCAACTTACACCTCATCTTTTATCTATAGAATGTTTCCGAGAGATTTAAATCGACATATGACCCAAGAATTGCATTGGACACAAAGATATCTAAACCATGGTCACTTACAGAGCTTAAGCTTTCTGAAAAACGATGATACCGTAGATTTCGGGTACGGTTTCGTAGCAAGGCACGTGGGTATGTTCTCGGGTTGTTCGATCCATAACTTATGAGCAATACCGCCTGCTTTCAGCTTTTCAGACAAATTCAGCATCTGAGCTTCACCCTTCACTTCAAGAGTCACCTGCATCGCAACTTGAGACCACAGTTTTCCCAATTCCCACACCGACAAAACATCAAACAGCTACCGCGCAATGCCAAATTATCAATCACACCTTGTGCATAGAATCGAGGTTCTCAGGGGCACAATACAGCTGCGTCTCGGTATCGTCCTTGTGGGCCCAAATCGCCGCGACCGAGGCATGGCAGCCCTGCGTTACCACGCTCCCCAATGGCCACGTATCGATTAGGTCCCTCCTCAGAACCACGTACTGAACCACCACCGCGTCTGAATTATCGGCGGTAGCTGAGTCCGCGCCGGCCGACGACTCCATTTGGGTTCGAGCGGGTAAGGAAACGGTTCTTCCCGGAATAAAATTACCGACCCGGTTGGTCGTTTTATATATGTTGGGTTTTATAGCAGAGCAGCGAAGCACTAATGTCGAAGCCATTATTATTCCTTTGTACTATAGGCTCGAATCGAATGTCAAGCGCATTACTTTTTTCTTTTTAATTAAAAATATTGTTTTATAGTCCAATATTATTAGACCTTTTTTTTTTGTTTTTAGAGATTAAACGTCAAAGTTTTATATACCGCATATATAATTGGGATTTACACATAAATACGCATTTGCATAAAAACTTGTAATTCAGTTGTCAGTATTTTTATATGTATGTACCTAATTGAATAAATTTTTGGCATATAGGTACCTGATCCGCAACAGGTACACCATATAACACATTTAGGAATCATATAGCAACGTATTTGGTACGTAATACGTTATATATAACACACTAAGGTACCGTATAGAGACCGTATAGGATATCATATAAACGCGTGACGTGGTACGGAATACATAAAAGGTACACAAGACTGAAAAAATTGGTACAAACAGTAAAAACGGGTACCTATCTATAAAAATTTCTGACATAGGTACTGATTTTTATTCAATTGGGTATTTTCTATACACGTCGCTATATAATTAACCCATGCATATTGCCTTACAATAAACTAAACTTTGTTTCACAATAGCATATTGAGAAATACTGCTTCAGTTGGTTGTTAAATGTGCTACGATTTCACGCCTCCTCGCGGCATCGGATATTATGCGGATTTCAGCGCCACGGAAGGAATATACGAATTTAATCGATCCCCTGAAAGAGAAAAGATTATTTATGTTAATTGTTTGAAACATACCAAGCAAAGAAAGAAGAGAAAAAGTAAGCGCAAGAACAAGGAAACAAACCCAACGACTCATGAACGACGATTTTTTGGCCGTAATGAATCGATTTCAATCGGTTTATCGCATGCTCTGATTTCCCCATTTGAAATTCGGACAGAACTAGAATCGTGTGGGAGGAGAATCATTGAGTTGTTAAGCTCTCTCCGGTGAGATGAGAAAATGAGGAGAGATTTAGGCGGTTATTTATGGGCCTTCGATGGACGACGCATGGTTGAATCCTCGCATGAAGTATGCGATCGAGCGACGCAGAGTGAAGGTACGTACGTGTGCCTTGCGTGGCGTCCCGAAATTAAAGACACGTACGTGTGCCTTGCGTGGCGTCCCAAAATTAAAGACACGTGGCAAAACAAACCTCAAAAAAGAACTGAGCTTCTAAAGATATTGCATTCGATATTCTTACAATTAGGCCGTGGGGCGAGTAAAAGTGTTCGAACTAGTCATCTCAACGACTCTGCCGGCTGAGTCAATCGTCAAGTAGAAGGGCATAATCCTAAGTATATTATCCTTCAGATTCTGATGCAGACAACACAAATATTTTCAACTCTATGAACACATAAAAACGCCAAATATCTTCCATTCAGATAAACTTGCGATAAAGTACCCCTCTTCTCAGAAACTGGATTGTTCATAACTCTATAAATGTTCCATCATGTAGAACGCCGATCTGTTTAAGAGAGCTTTGTTCATCGGACAATAAATCATTATACAAAGAACTTTCTGATATTTAATCACAAAAATATGGACGGTTCGAAACAAAAAACAAAAAAACAAAAAAAAAAATTACCTCGATCTACTGCAGGTCATTCACCGCTCCACTCATTGGGTCGGGCTCATTCTTACACATTTGCGCTTCTTGTTCTTTGCCCACACCGGGCGATAACGACGTAGAAACAGCAGCAACTTGGCCAGTTTTGGGATCTTTAACAGGCAAATTAGAAGGAGCAGCATCAGTAGCTGCAGGTGCACTGCTGTTCAAGACCAAGTCAGCGACCTTAGTAGTCTGAACCTTGGACGCCGAAGGCTTTGTAGATTGGACATTGCGTGTCTGTTGAGCTTCTTCGCTCGGCCGAGGCACGCTTGGCTTGGCGATAGGGCCAGCGGCAATTGGGGTTTTCGCCAGGCCGTTCCTAATGAAATGCACGTTGCTCGGAAGTGGCTATTCATGCTTGAGGTTGAAATGTGGACGATGTTTGGGCTCGAGCAGCGTCGAGCAGTGAGGAAGCGTCGGCCGACGAAGCTATACGGGCCCAGCGGCGACTGCGGCGGCTTTGACCCTGGAATCTGGCCCTGAAGAGGGGTTCGCTGGTGGAAACCGAGCAGTGTTTGGAAGAAGCCCTGGGCTTACAGACTTGTGCTGATCCATCAGAGACGTAGGAGCTTTGTTGGGATTATCCATGGGTCTTATGCCACCAGCTTAAGATGAATCAGGGGAAAAAATTGGGTAACGGTGATGAGATAACTAAATGGTGGTAATTCGTATCGAATCGACTATACATCAGTTACCTGCTTTAGCCTTGTGATTGTCTCCCACGGCGCGGCTTATGGCTATGGAAGCGGCTAGATGAGCAGCAGCACGTTCAGCTTCTGAGTGTTGTGAACTCATCCCAAGTATTGGATTGCTCTTTTGCTTCTTGAGAATCGCCCACCTCTGTAGAGCGAGGAAAGTTTACTTTATAATGTGTGGACGAGAGGGAGGGACCGAAAAGAAACGATTCGCAAGACCATCGAGAAGAGCGGACTAGACGACATTGCGAAAAAGGAAGACAGAGATGCTGTGCACCTGAGACAGCTCTGGTTGATTTCTTTCATTCTCAAACTCATTTCGTGCAACAGATTCCCAGTTGCAATCTCCATACTTCTGCACAGCAGCTGTAAGTTTCATGTCCTCTTCTTCGGACCAGGGCTTCTTTTTCCTTCGAGGAGGCGCCTTAGAATCTGATTTTGTAGTTTTAGGCTTTTTTTCACCACCATTGCTGGTCGACATTGGCTGTAGCTCCAGAGGAACTGGAATTATGATATTGGTCCCCTGTGGACCAATGGCAGAGGGAAAACCACCTTTGTCTGGTATGTTAATCGGCAGTGGACAGTCAATAATTCTGTTTTCTTGGAGATTAGATTCTTGTGGAGTAGCAGAAACACGTAACTCTTGAGAAAGAACCTACAATTCAAAGAACGCGTTTTCTTTTGGAAAAAGAGAAAATAAAAAGGAAAGAAAAGACCACCGCACGAGTGAAGCTGTCACCTAACAAATTCGTTTGACGCTCAAAATAAATCTATAACTCCCGCTCCCGCCATTTGCATCGTAAAAGTCGACAGACACGAAATTGAGATCACAAACAAGGAGATTACGTGTAGTGCGACTTTTTTGTGGCGCCACTGCATATTTACCTTCACACAAGCAGATGTCTCAAGAGCAGCTTCCCGCCCGACTGGAGGAAACGCCTCGACCTCGTATTCCAAATCACTTCCATCATCGTCCTAAGAAAAAAAAATCGCCACAGCAACAAAAAAATTTCACCAAATCAGCGACCCCCACAACACTGATAATTCACTAGGAGCAAACCAGTCAATCAAATCGACATGAAAATACAGCAATTCGGAATAGAACAGTACCGTAGGGTCGGAGTTAGGGTCCAATCGGTCAGCTAGGTTTTCACCATAAGCGATATGGCGCCATAGCTTATGATATTCCCGCGTACATGTTATCCCTGTCCCGGTATTTTCGACGAGAGAGCTCCAATCGATTTTGCCTTTAGATGCCGCTAACGAAACCTCTTTTAACAAAGAAAGCACCGTCTGCGGCGTGTACCTTAAAAAGTAAAATAAAATCAAATCCAAACAGATTATACGTTGAAAACTGAAGGCGAAGAGACGATCTCCGAGAAAATTACTTGTTTAATAAGCTGGAGGCGTCTTGCTCGGTGATGGTGCCTTTCTTTCTCTTCTTCGATTTATCAGCCATTGTACAGTGTCTCTACTTTTTCGAATTCGTTTTCAGGAGTGAGCGAGCTAGCTCGATGAGAAAGAAAGGTTTTATGTTTTCTTTATTATTTAATTTTCATTTTATCGTCATATTTATCTATAGTTCACCTTCTTTTTCTAATCTAATCTGTCATGAGTATGGGTAGTTCGTACGGTATACCGTACCAAAAATGTGATACTGTATACCGTACCGAAATTTTGGTATCGAAAAAAGCATACCATACCATACCAAAATTTCGGTATACCTTAAATTTCGATATGGAATCATACCGAAATTTCAGTATGGTATTGGTATCATGCCTTCTATACCATTCACACGGAGGGTTTTTTACCTGTGTGTCTCTTAACTCGTAGTAGTTCGTTGTTTTCGAATTTTTAGTAAATTCAAATTCCGTAGGTCCCAATAAGATGGATTATTAATACCAAAATTTTCAAAATAAAAAGATTTTAACTCATAACATAACATTAAATAATTTACATAGTCAGTCTCCCTAGTAAGACAAAAAACTTTACATAACCACAAGTTGGACGTAGTTAATAATTTATGGGCTAAATAAATTTATGAAGATCTTTATAGTATTTTTATCCATTTTATATTTTTTGAAATAATATTATATATATAGGTGTGTATATATAATATTAAAAATTTCAGTATTTCGGTATAATACGTATACCTAATTTTTAAACTTCCATACCATTATCGTATCGAAAATTTTCGGTACGGTATCATGCCTTACCAAAAACTTCGGTATACCAAAATTTCCGATATTTTCGATCGTTACGCAAGGACGGTATTTCGATATATTTTTCCAGCCCTAGTTATGATTTCTTTATCTACGTAAACAATCAACACAAAACGAGAAAAAACAACAAATGAATGGGAAATAACAAACGTTGCTTTCGTTTTCATTACAACTTAAGTTAACGTCATCAGTCATCTCTGTATCATAAGAACGGTAAGAGAAAAAAGCTCCAACGGCCACACATATAATCTATCTATACATACAAACACTCAAAGCTACTTAACAGCAGGCGAAGGCGACGGCGAAGTTGGGCACTCTCCATTGCCGAGCTTATTACCACTTTGTTGCCTCCTAACCTTAAAACTCCCATGATGCTTCAAACTCTTCGGCTGAAACAGAGCATTCAATGCCTTCTCCAAAGACTGCGCGGTGTACTTCACATACTTGCCCGAGCTATCGTCTTGTTCGACCAACGGCCCATAATTCTGCATGTAACTCCTATAAACGGGCACGATCGTCTGAATCACAGCATGGCAAGTCTTGTCCCGAAGATCCCTGTCCAAAATTACCCAGTTCGACTGCTCCTTGTACATCTCGTCGAACGAATCGTTGAAAGACTTGAGCCTCTGCTTCACCAAGTTACGGGCGGTTGCCCGCCCGCCCGAGAAGAGAATCAAACCTCGCGGCTCAATAGCGAGGGCAGCTTTCCCCAGCTCTCTCGCAAGAACGTGCTGTAATAGTAATCCTTGTACTGATCGTGTTCTAAGAGCCAAGATTCTCCTAATAGGCTCCCGAGTTTAGTCCCCTTCAAATACTTGCACAGATGCCAGTGATTGTTCATCAAGAAAAGACAGGCAGCTATGGAGTTCTCTCCGTAGCCTTTGGCCCACGTTTCGAGGTTCACTTCGATGGCTTTCACCAAGCTGAGAAGCTCGTTTAAGAGGACTCTCTCTTGGTACTTTTCGTGTTTCCAGCTTCTCTCGATGATTAGTATCTGCGTAAGAATGGGCTTGTAGTCGTCCCCTAGCAGCTTATTACAATAGTCGGTAATAAAAGCCACCACTCGAGGGACGCCACAGTCTTGGGGAGGAGGGGCGTGTCTCTGAAGCTCGACTTGCAGCAAAAGTTCCCAGAAGATTTCGCAAGCTCCTTCGATCACGCTCTTGATTAAATCCTCGTAAGGCTTTGTATCTCTGCACAAGGGGCCTCGCCGAATAGCCTGTTGAAATCCAGCCTCAGCTTATTCAATGAGGCGAAGATGTCGAGCAGTTTCAAGAGCTTGATGGGATCTTTCTTGCTCTCAGCGACAGTTTTCCCGAACCTGAGAAACGCCAGCATTCCCGCCTGGGCTGCGATCCTAGCGAAGCAGCCTTTCCACACGTTCAGGCCCATCTTCTCAAACACGTCGTTGCACAGCTTGTACTCAGCCTCGAAGAGGTGTTTCACGGCGAATTCCAAGTGTTTCCCCCACTGTGCAATGTAGCCCTCGATGCTCCCCACGCTGCTGAACTCCGAGGCTGAGATTTCGAGGTAGTCCAAATCGAGGGCGCGAAGGCTAGCTCGAACGTTTGCACTACGAACCTCTACGTATGCAGACATGCACCTCTCTAGTCTGTTGTTTGTGATGAGTCTGCCCAAAATGGCCTGCAAATTTTTTATTACAGTGACTGGTAAAGGGGAAGGCGCTATGCAGGCATGTGATTCGCTGGCATCAGACATTGGTAATGGAACGCTGTTCTCGACTAAGAGACGGTGGAACTCTTTCTCTAATCTGTCTAGGGCAACCTCGAGCAATCCACCGTCGAGGTTCCCCTTCTCTTGGCCTGCCTCGAGTTCTTTTAAAGTGTTTATGGACTTCTTTAGACCTGTAATAAACAGTTCATCTGCCACTTTGTGATCCTCCAAGTACTCCACTATATCAGCCAACCATTGAATGGCCATCCCACAATTGTTTCCCAGAAACTTCAGAGCTTCTTCTAACCGTTTTAGCACGCCGAGGTAGCCCGGCAAATCGAATTGAGGATCTGATAGCGATCTTTCGAGCCCATGGAGAGCATCGAAAACCTTGAGAACGGCAGCAGCTGGGACCACGGCTCGATTGATGTGACCAGCGACTGAATCGAGGGCTTCCCTCGGTGCTCGAATGGGGCGAATCGAAACTTCTAGCGAAGGTAATCTCTGATTAATCACATCTAACCTAGAACCCGATTGTTGCAATGACAGCTCTGAAGCCTCGGACTTGTCTAGACTTGCTTTTAACGAGTTTCTAGCATTGATCAGGTGTTCAACGCCTTTATCCATTGCAGCAGCTTAGTGGTTTACACAACTCAATCCAAAGTTCAGGAGAAATTTACTACACCGATAAACACGAGGGATTCAGGATTGGATCTTACCTGGCCTATGCCTGATGTTTCTTACACTAAAAAAATCACGAAATTCCAAATTACAGAAGGTGTAATAAATCAAGGTTCTAGCAGAACTTCGGCGTACTATGTCTTCATCAAAACTCCCCACAAATCACTACCTATCCGCGCAAAGAGGGCAACAAATTCAAACCTTATGCAAATTAACAAAAATAACGTAAAAATGATAGAAACCTGGTATAAAAATCGATCCGCTCAAAATCTGGAGATCAGTGTAACAACTAGCTAATAATGTGACTAAGAAGCATCTGTAAGCGAGTGAAGAACCCTAATAGGCAGAGTGGAAAAAATAAAAAAGTTGTGCCTTTTTGCTTAGACTGTGCCTTCACTCGCCACCCACGAGGTCGCTATGAAGTGGTTTACAGCAAATGCTTTTTTGTTTTTATTTTTTTTCCTTTTTCTTTTCTTTCGTTTGTTTCCATTTAAACTTTGTCCTGTAAAGTCTACTCGGCGCTTTTAGTTTTTCTTGATGCTTTCAGAATTGTAAATTATTAGAGAATAATCATGAGAAGAGGTCGTAATAATGAAATATTTTTTGGAAGTAATGTTCCGTAACTTGTAACTAGTCAATTGCACCCCCTACGTGGGTGCAAGAAATGAGCAGATTATTTATTTTCTATTTTAAGTAAATGAAGTCTTTGCCTGCAGTTTTCATTTTCACGCGAGAGCAGTTTTTGTCAATAAATAACTACCTAATTCTCTCTAATTTTTGGTGTAATTAATACACCAAATTGGATTCTAATTGACAGTTTTTAAGTCCCCTCCTCATTAATAAAAGAGTATAGATTATTATCGTTCAATACAATTCCTATATAAACATACTAGATTCCTTTAAACTTTGTTTGACAGTAATGTTTTGCTTGACGGTTGGTCATTGGCCCAGCAATATTTCGGGCTAAAAGCACGACAATAATTAAGTGAAACATTAGGCTTCACCTATAAGTGCAAGCCCAAAATCTTGAAGAATAATATTTGACCAAGTAAATAAATAAACGAAATAAATATATATGTAGGTGGGCCCGTTTCAAGACAAAAACTTGAAGAATCCTAGAAGAAAAATCAACGATATGGTTCAATTAAATAACAATATATGAAATAAAACCATAGAAATAAAATACGATATGGTCAAACACGGCAATCTAAACAATTTGCATCGGAGCTGTCTCCATTATCCATATTCCAAGCTTTTATTATTCGTCCTTTCTCGAAATATATTAAATTCCACCTTTACGTCTTTAATTTTATTTTATTCAAATAACCCAATCTTTTTGACTTTTTGATGAACAACACACGTCTTTGTTTAATTCATTTGGAAATAATCAAAGCACAAAAGAACAAAAAAAAAAAAAAGAAATACCCAACCTGCGAATCTGAAAGTGGTACCATCTCCCTCGAGAATTTTAATCATCCATTTTCCAATAATACCAAAAGTCTAAATTACTCATCTGTCCCTCTACTCCTACGAATTTACATGAAAACCCCTCAAGAACTCAAAATTACTCATTTCGACTCAAACGCCATTAACTGGGCGTCGTTCTCCTGCGCCGCGTGCCTATGCTCGCCTTCGTACGTCACGATCAGCATCGTCGGATCATCGGTGGCTCTTTCAACGTGTTTTCTTGCAGGGCAGCCCCTCACCGTGCTGCACTTGTAATAACCACTGAAATTTGGGGCGAATATACAAATTAGCATAACTGAATGACGATTGCTTGAAGAGAGCAAAAGCCAAGCAATTGAGTTGAGAGTGGTTAGTTACCGTGGGAATGGCGAGCCCTTGATTGGTTTCTGACCATACTTCCTCCATGAGAACTCGTCTTGAGGAATATCAGCAACCTTCGAACTAATTGCAGGGACTCTAATTGTCCGTTTTACCCTCGACTTCCTGAAAAGTTCAGAGAAAGTGGTCCAAGGGCATATTAGACAATTCACGAAATTAAGACGCCGTATGCGCCAAAACGCACACTGCTCGATTAACAACGAAAGTCAAAAGCTACGCAGTTTCCCAGTAATTAAAGGTTTCAATAGAAAAATCAAAATATATATATTAAAATAATTTTTAAGGGGAAAAGGAAGGTCCGACTCACCTCTTCTTACAGTGGCAACGACCCGACCCGTTCGTCGTCCTCCCAGAAACATCCTCGGAGTGCTCATGCTCACGGCACCGCTTCCCCGACAGAGGCGGCTTACCAGCAGACGCGCCGGTCGCCGGATTAGACAGGAACATCGTCGCCGGCGCCGAACCACCGCCTCCCTTGCCGTTCGACACGCTCCCTTCGCCGGTGATCGAAGACAAAAACGTAGACGAAGACGTCGAGTTATTCCCGGAGATAGACAGGGAGAACCCCATCGCATCTACATCCTTCGGACCGCTCTTCAACGGCTTCGTAAAGTCAAGCGTCAACGCCTGAGACGACTGATAAGCCGCCGTCGCCGGCTTACCCACACAGTCCGAGGAAACTAAGAGGCTCAGAGGCTGCGCTTGCTCCGCCGACGGAGATGACGTCGCCAGAGGCTGGGATCTGACCGGACCGCGCCTGAACGGGCATGCCCGGTCCGGTCTAGGATGGAAATCACCTTCTTAAACTTGGAGACGGCGAAGTCCGTCACTTCTCGGCAGTCCTTTTGGCTTTGGCTGGTCGCCACCTCTCGGATGAGGTAGTCCATCGATTTCAGACCGGCCGCCGCCGCTTCTTGTATCGCCATCTGCTCGTTTATACGATCAGTATAGCTCATCACCACTGCCATTTTTTTTTTCTGTGTTTCAGAGAGAGAGAGAGAGGGAGAGAGATTGTGAATCGAGAGAGAGTGGGCCGTTGAGGTACAATATATGGAAGGTGAAGGTGGGGGGAGTGACCGGTTTACCGGGTAATAACGAGTCAAAGTTGATCGGACGGCTGAGATTTGAGGGTTGAAGATTTCAATGTGGTGGGGAAAAAAGCGACAAAATAGTGGCCATATATTCTGTTTCAAAGTGGGTCCATCCTAGCTTTATCGTATGCTGAACAGGGGTGGTTGTGAAAATAGTAAGAATTTCAGGGGTTAAACTGCAAAATCAATTTTAAATGGTGGTAATGAATATCTCGTGAAGCAATTAGGGTTTGGTGAGATGAGGAGACGAACGATTAGGTTTCCTCGTCAGAAGCTCAGCTGTGGTTGGGATTTTGTTGTTTCGATTCAATTTAAACAGCTTGCGGTTTGGTTCATTGACTATTTTATTTGACTATATTCTTACCAAGAAAGAACTATTATTATTCATTCATTTTGAATAGTTTTGAAACGATATTATAAAATAATGGAAAGTGCTACACACATCACATGGGAAATGGTTGACCAACTTTGCTTTTGCCTAGAAAACCCAACAAGCGCCAGCACTTGTTCGTAAGCCGTACGATGAACCGAGATTAAATCAACGGTCTTGATGTATTCTGATTATTTCTTTAGCTTTTGGATGTATTTCTTTGTTTTCTAATGCTAATAATCTTGAAGTTAGCTTATTATTATGATGGAAAAAGTCAAATTTAAACTTGCATACGACATTTAATCGACCGCGAATATTGGATTGGATGCTTTCGTCTTGTTTGGGAGAAATTCTTGGATCCGATGTTTAAAGTGTAATACACGCTTTACTTTTAAATTTAAACAAAAAAAAAGCATTCTAATGCAAAAGTAGTCCACTAATTCCATGGTCCAACTTGCTATTAGTTTAAATGCCGACCATTGACTTTATTAATCCTTTATTAATTTTTCCACATATTTCGTAGAAGTTGACTTGCTTTTCATAGTGGACTTCGCAATTTAAGGGTTAGTTGATACTTGAAAGTCTCCTATATGTTTATTAACTTTTAATCACGCGTCATGAGATTGAACCACGAGAAGATCGAACGGTTAATTTATGGCAAAGTCAGCTCTTCCCAAAGTCAACTTTCCATTTAATAATAATGTAAAATAAAAAGTCGCCTCCCAAATCCCCATTGAACAAGCCATAAAGAAGGTGGTCAAACTCCAACAATTCATCGACAAAGACTATCAACGAATTCTTGAATGTTCTTGTCCGAACTCCCACCTTCTTCCATAGATTCCCTAGCCAAAGCTTTCCATTTCTGCGCATTCCTCTTAACGTCTTCGCTCCTTTCCCCTTCCATGACCTCATTGATACAACTCGCAATCGTCTCCCTTCGGACAATCCCACCGTCGTCCACGTCAGCCCTAACACCCATCTTCCAAACGTCCACGACGAACTTAGCATTAGTGCTCTGATCAGTCCACTGAGGCACGCCCACCATGGGCACGCCCAAGCTCAGAGCTTCTAAGGTCGAATTCCACCCGCAGTGAGGTACGAAGCAGCATATCGCCTCGTGTGCTAATACCTCCAACTGCGGGCACCATGAGATAATTAGTCCCTTCTCCGAGGTCTCTTTTGCAAAATCCCTCGGAAGCTTCGATTCCTCCGAGGATCGAACCACCCATAAGAAGTTCTTGTTGCTGAGCTTTAGCCCCCAAGCTAGCTCCTCCATTTGAGCTTCTTCTAACCTAGCCATGCTTCCGAAGGAGACGTACACTGTTGATTGAGCCTTTCTCTGGTTGAGCCAATTAGTGCAGGTTTCCGACATGGGCTTGAAGACGTTTAGACCGTACTCTTTGTCGTCGAGCAGTCGCTTGTCTAAGTACATCGACGGCACGGTGGGCCCTATCGCCTTCACCGGCGATGACTTCGCCATGTAGTCAATCACCTATTATTATATACCATATATATAAGCTGTAAGTAGAGGAGCTATATGGAATAATTGATGGATTTAATTTATTACCTCTTCCTCCAACTCGTAGAAAGTGTTGCAGAATATCCAATCTGCTTTGTCGATGTTTCTGTACTGATTGACGACCATTTCGAAGAGCGAAGGGTACGATCCAACTACGGACACAAACGATGGCATGTCCTTTGGCTTCAATGGTGGCAGCCCAGGAATCAGAATCTACCCCCACAAATAAAATAAAAAACAATTTAATAACAAAATCCCACCATCAGAATTAAACGTTCGAGTTGTAGGGATTTTTTAGACCTAATTCCAGCCCAAACCAAACCCGGTATAAGCTTATGGGGCTACTCTCTAAAACCAATTGGCAGTAGAGGGAGTGAACCCACAAGCTTATAAGCCACTCAACTTTTCCTTAATCTATCAGCGTGGGACTTTGAGATTGCACGCCCAACAATCCTCCCCTCAAACTCAAGACCACACAACCGGCTTCCCTTACAACAATTATCTGCCAAGCGCTTCCATAGCAATCATTTGTACCAAGCGCTTTTTTCATCGCAGATCCACCAATCGTCTTACAAGGCCGGAGACACACCATCCACACCGTATTCGGGCTAGAATTTCTCCATCTGAAGGCACCTCACGTGTTCGTCCACGCTCACGCACCATGTAGGGATTTTTTCAGGTCCAATTCCATCCCAAACCCAGGTTCGTATAAGCTTGTGGGGTTACTCTCTAAAACCAATTGGCAATAGAGGGAGTGAACCCACCAGCTTATAAGTCACTCAATTTTTCCTTCATATAGCGGTGTGGTACTTTGAGATCGCACACCCAACAAGAGAGTACAAGTTTTAAGGATTACAGTTTCTAGATAGATAGTAAATGACCTCCCTAGTCTCGTCGAGGGGAACCTTCAAAGAGCCATTGTACACGCAGTGGTAGACGTGGTCCACGGCGCAGGACTGCGTGAAAAAGGCGGCGCCGACGAGCCCAAGCTCCTTGGCCACGTCGAGGCACCACGGTATGAACGGGTCGTACACCAGGCAGTCCACGGGTCGACCCGAGTCCGAGAGCCTCTTCACGGCTTCCCTGAGGGTCCTCGACCCGATTTCCTCGAACCTCTCCACGTAGTCGCGGGCGTTGTCCTCGTCGAGGACGTAGCCGTCGTCGTAGCCGTCGGAGAAGGTCTCCACTGCTATGGCGTCGGAGGAGAAATCTGTAATCTTGCTGACGTAGGCGGTGACTAAGAGCGTGGCGGCGAGTTTCCTCCGGACGAGGCGCTTGGCGAATTGGAGCATCGGGTTTATGTGGCCGACGAGTGGGTACGGTACGATTAGGACATGGGGTTCCATTTGCTACGTACCGTCGTCGGTGAGTGTCTTTTCTTCTTCGTTGGAGAGTTTTTTTGCTGTGATAATAATGCAAGAGAGAGTGTGAAGTGTGTGTAGCTTCTATACAGATTAGTAATAAATACACGTGCGTTGGAAGAGGTGAGGACGAATTTGAATGGAAGGGAAAGCAAAATCGGAATTGTGGAATCTTTTTTGAGGTGCATGTGAATGGTGTGTGTGATTTGCATTATCTCGGGCTGGAATTGTCATCGTCTTATCGTATTTTTGTCGCTCTTATGTAACTGCGATGGGGTTGCAACTTGATTGAAATGCAATAAAACTTTTTCTATGCATGGGAAGTTTTCACCTAGGCTGTTAACTCTAATCTTCATTTATGTGAAAGTCTGGATATATGTAGGTAAATAAAAAAGTAAAATTTTACGACGCATTTATGGAGCTATATGAAAGCAATTACAAGACATTCACAACTATGTCGACCAAGACGAATCAAATTCTTATTTTACTTCTCAATATAGACGACAAGCTGTCGATCGATAGGGTCCATTCATTGGAATTCATGTGTTGCACGATTCAGTGAAATGATTAACGAACTATTCATATATATATGTATATATATATTCTATATTTTCTAAGATACAACAAAATACCACGTTATTTTACTCGAAGCAAAACTACTAACAGGCGAAGATTAGTTCATGAGTCCATACATAGCAACCCATGTGTTACTGGGCTTTCTTAAGATGGCCCATTTAGAGCCCGCTAAAGAAACAAGTATAATTTGGAATGGAACCCAAAACATAGCGTGGTGTACTGTATTTGATTTGATATCGTTAGGTTAGGGCTTTTCTCCTCACAGTGAGGGTTCCGAAGGTACTCGACTCTCCAAATCTCTGGCTGTTCTTGTCAAAAATTAAGAATCGATCCATTTTTTTGTGCTGCACGACCCTTGAATAATTGGTCGGTTGTTCAGCTGATGTGCTTTGCGGTGATTTGTTTGACGATTTGTTTTCTGGACTCTCACTGTCAGGTGGTACGATTTTCGTTGTTTTCCCATTTCATATTAGTTTGCCTGAGCTAAAGATGTCGAGGGTGTACATTGGCAACTTGGATTCACGCGTATCTGAACGTGACCTCGAGGATGAGTTCCGCGTGTTTGGAGTAATCAGAAGGTGACGGATTAACATAAGTCTTCTTATTCTTATTGCCTTCGGTCAGATTGTGCAGGGGAATCGAATCCTCACTGTTATATGAATATTATTTACAGTGTTTGGGTTGCCAGAAGGCCTCCAGGCTATGCTTTCATTGATTTTGATGACAAGATGGATGCTTTGGATGCCATCAAGGAACTTGACGGTGAGCTATCTTCGTTGCTTTTATCTTCCGATGCAAATTGGTTTTGATTAGCTTCTGTTTATTTTGAACCAGGTAAAAATGGCTGGAGGGTGGAGCTTTCGCACAACTCCCGTGGTGGTGGAGGCGGTGGAGGTCGTGGTCGAGGTGGTTCTGATTCGAAGTGCTACGAGTGTGGAGAGCCTGGTCACTTTGCTCGTGAGTGCAGAAACCGTGGTGGAGGCTATGGAAGGCGCCGCAGTCGAACCCCTCCTAGATATCGCCGCAGTCCAAGTTATGGCCGAAGGTAATGAATGGGCTATCTCTAGAAAAATTCAATGGTACTATACCAATAGAAGAGGGGAGGCTTATTAATAATTCTTATTTGTAACAGAAAAGCTCCAGATATTGATGGCTGAAATGCATATGCTTTTATCCAAATTCTCATTTTTGTTTATTGTGACAAATATCACAACTTGATCCTTGAGTATGCCAAAAAAGGAGTTGCTTTGTAGCGTGACTATATGTTCGTTAGTACCGTAAATATAACAACCACATTTTTGTCTAATTTGATCCCATTCTGTACAGGAGTTACAGCCCACGTGGTCGTTCTCGTTCTCGTTCGCCTAGACGTCGTAGCATTTCTCCCAGGGCACGCAGTAGGTCTCCTTATCGTGGACGTGATGAGGCTACCTATGCTAATGGGTAAGAACATATATTATCTCATTGTATAATCTTCTTTTCACAATTTAAGAGTCTGCCTTACTGCAAGCATAACGCGTCTCATTGCATATTCCCGTATGCTTTTGTTGCAGAAATGGCGTCAGGGAGAGACGCAGAAGCAGATCTTGAGCTTGAGGCATTTACTGAAGCTATGAATCTAAAGTATGAATGTGTGCGTCTGTCTAACCGGGCTATGTAACTGGGGTGACTACTACACCTCAGCTCCTTCAACTCGTGGATTTTGCTAATGTGTTTGCTACTGGGACTAGTAAGTCCTCTATTGCTTTTCTTTCTTTTGCATTTGCATCTGAAGAGACATAATTTGATGCTGCTACACTTTGAATGGTTTTGCATTTTTTCGCGGAAAGTTTATTTGTTTTCTTTTTCTATGTCGAGGTATCGACTCGTCCCTCGACTGCTGCAAAAATTGTGTTTTCGACGCTGACTTTGTCTTGGCAACTCTCCGACTTGAAAACTTTTGCGGCTCTGCTACTCTGCTCTCTGCAGATTACTACCCTGTCTTAGATTTAAAGTTTGAAGAGCTATTCATCCATAAAAAATCTGAGGCCTGCTCTGTTCCTTTTTCCATCTTCATACGATTTTTCCATGCCTTTATGTACGCTTTTCTTATGTTAATCGTTTGTTAGTGGGGAATATAGAAGTATTGTGATTGAAAAGAGAAGTATAAAAATACTACATGGACACATCTCAAGCAGCATATAGCTCTGTTTGTTGCCTCAAAGTTATCAAAGCCCCATAGCCAATTGTACTATAAGCATTTCGAAAAGTATAATTAATGGACTTCTGTATTTTATTACAAATGGGGCTAGCTGGCTATATGTTCTTTTGTACTAAAGTGAAGAGTGTGGCGAGACGAGCGAGAGTATCATTATGAAAAATTTTAAGCCATTATCCCCACTCTAAATTAAACATTATCTCTCGAATAAATAAATCGTGAAGAAGGTGATATAATTGAAGAACAGAATATTGATCTAATTATCGGGGGGCCTTGCAAATGATTGATATGATGGCTTTGGGTGCTTCGTTATCCGCAAGAGAACAAAGGATGACTTAAAAGAGTGCTTTATGTCATGCAATAAACCCTCTTTCGGGAACAAATGAAATGCACCATAATATAGAATCTTTTAATTGTGACATCTGACGTAAGATTCTACTTGCATATGTTTTTACTTAATAGCTAACTTAATGGCATATTGGATAATAGCTAACTTAATGGCCCCGTGCAAGTGCTCTAACCATTAAGTATTCGTATGAAGATATGGAAAATACTTTTACAGATACGATCTTTTTTTCCACGATTTGAAGAGCTGATGTAATAATGCTTAGTAATTGTTATTAGTGCAATAGTGCCAAAATATTTAGTCTACTACATACCTGTTTTCTATTCATATTTATCGTTTATCTAAACTAATTTTATACATTACTCGATTAAAAATAGGAAACCCCTTATTCTAGATATGTTTTTCATGCAATGAATCATTGCTGTCATAAAATTCTAGTTTTTTTTTTTTTGGGAAACCAAAAAAAGATGATGAAACTTGGAATAAGTGGAAGCTGATGAAAGACGAGGGACCCTTTAGGGAATGATACACTTAAAACTTTATTTGAGATATGGTTTAGTTAAGGGGATCTAAATTCTAAACCACATCAAATCGAATGCTGCATGTCCTTTCACTTCACGTACGGGCGGCGGGCCGGGCCGGGCCGGGCGGGTCATATTTTATATGGTTAACACACTAATACTACCATAAACTAAAATAATAAGAAATGCATACAAATCAATTATAAATGTGAATGCGACAATACCATTGTTATCAACTATATGTAAATGATTCCACCTGTTGACTTCTGGCTATCTTATGATGCGCATACATGGAGAATATATATATATATATATATATATATATATTAAAGAAATTCTCTTGTAAGACCTTGGAAGCGGCAATTCATATATACGCAATTTGATGTGTGCCTTTCAGCTTTTAATGATCTTGATTCTGAAAACTTGAGTTATACTATACGTACAAGTCGGAATTTGATTCACAAGGGAATTAATTTCTCACTACCAATATGTGTACATTGTTATAAAACATAAAAAATAATAAAACAGCTTTCTGAAGTGTATGATCAGATGAAATCATGCAGAAATAAAGCACATATCTAAGCTGGTGCCAATGTAAAAGCAGCCCAGATAAGATTTCTTTAAACTTTAGTCATATTATTATAATTTAGTATTGACATGTAATGATGATAATTATTATTGATGTCTTTCATGATGGACACATCTAATCACACTCGAATATTGTTTCTCCAGTGCGTTTTCCCTGTTTGCTAGACCTTTGCATTCATTGTAATTTTAGACCAATTTTTTTGTATATTTACAGTTTTCCGAAATGAAATATTTTTCCAATAGTGAATGTGATGCAAGCCCATTAATTATTTTCTAATATAATTTAATGAATACTCTTTCACCTTATTGCAAGTTTATTCTATATTGGTGGCTTTCAATTGAATACTAGTACTTTTTTGCACCTTCAATGTGTAATTAAAATTTGAAAGTATTTTAAATTTTGAAATTATAATTTTTATTTTTCAAGATGAAATATAATTTTTAAATATATAAAAAGAAACTTAGTTGTAGAAGCATAAATACAGTAACTAATAAATTATGAGTGATATGAAAATACTTTTATTAA
Organism: Craterostigma plantagineum; assembly: GCA_027422505.1. Taxonomy (NCBI): domain Eukaryota; kingdom Viridiplantae; phylum Streptophyta; class Magnoliopsida; order Lamiales; family Linderniaceae; genus Craterostigma; species Craterostigma plantagineum. Next base: position 25,756,230 of record JAPQWV010000010.1, on the reverse strand, counting down.
TTAAATTACAAACAGGGGACTTAATTACAAATAAATTACACACCAAATTGTGACAATTTATATCCACCTCAAACAAATTAAAAATATATAGATAATATAGATAGTATGGATATAAACAGGCATAGGATAGTATTTAGCTAATTGTGACTAACCTTCACTTTTGAGATCATCATTCCATTTCCACTTTCGATTCCTTCTGGTGACAGAGATATATCATACATTTCATGAATTCGTCGATTTGAATTATATTCCCACCTTATAGAATAAAAACCGTTGCTCGCTTTTGCTGAGCTCGGATTTATGATTCTTGATTTAATTTTTAATCAAACTAAAACATTAGCATTAATAAGAGAAAAAAAGAAAAAGAGAAAGAAACGGCCCTCGTCTATAAATAACACACTCCCAATACGATAATCACCACTCCTCAAACCCAAAGAGAAAAAACAAAAAACGCTACTGCCCAACTACTTTCTCCATCTCCACTCCTTCACTACAAAACACAGAACAGCAAAAATGAGACCGCTTGCCACGTCGCCGATGAAATCCACCGCCAGCGAAGGCGCAACAACAGCCACGGCCCCCGTCTCATCTCTGCCGGCGACCGCCGTACAGCGATCTCCGTGGCACTCGCCGGTGCCGTACCTCTTCGGTGGCCTTGCGGCCATGCTTGGTTTGATCGCCTTCGCCCTGCTCATCCTAGCCTGCTCGTACTGGAAACTCTCCGGCGGGGGAGACGCCGACGTCGAAGGAGGAGGATCGTCCTCGTCGGAGAAGGGTGAGAACGGCTCCGACGAGAAGGCGCCGGCGGATTTCGAGGAGAAGTTTCTGGTCATCATGGCCGGCGATGCTAAGCCTACTTTCTTGGCTACCCCAGTTCCTTCCATGGCCAAGATATGTCGTTGTGGTAAGAACGGCGAAGATGATAACCTTAACGTTGATGGTAATAATGATCGGAAAATGGAATTTGAGGTCAAAGTCAACGATTTTGGCGGAGAAGAAGAACTTAGTACAGCGACTAACGATGATCAAAGAAATGGTGAACATTCACCATCGATTGAAGAACGAACGAGCCATCAGTGAAGAAATTATCAGGGTTTTCAGAGCTCTATTACTAGAAAAAAAAAATGTATTTTTCTTTTTTATTTCCATGCATTTTCCTTTCATGGAGCCATGTGTTCTTGAACCTTGTGCAGTTTTGTGATCCGGGAAAATGTAAAAATTTTCGTAATGAAATGAGATATAGCTAGAGTTTACTAATTAAATGCAGGTGAGCTTGCTTTTATTTTATTTCTAATTTAATTCACCACCATCAAGCTAGTTTTAGGAAGAAATTAAGACATTTAACGGTTATTCTAACGTAGAAGGATAAAAATTTGCTGTAATAAGCGTTAAAGATACATAGTGGACTGCTGACGAGAGTCGAATTGAATTTGTCATCAAGCACTTAACTCTCTTGCCATTGAAGAGAATAAAGCTATGTTTAGTTTAGTGATGAGAGTATATATTCTCAATTAATTAATATGCCACTCCATTTATTAATTATTAATTGTTTATTTAAAGAAAAAATATTTCCACTTATTGTATATCATGAAAACGGCTGTTATAGATAAGTTCGAGGATGCCTACGCGGCGACGCGAAGCAGTTTTTTCCGCGAAACTAAAATGTGGCGAAGCGAAGCCGTGTGTGTATTGAATGCAGTAAGATGACTTATTCAACAATTAAATGCAACCGTTAAAATATGGCATAAAGATGATTATTTAATCAAACAAGTAACTGTTTATTTATTGCTTTGCTGTTCCTCGTGACTTACATAAGCCATTAAATGTTGCATTTTATTTTCTCTCCTTTGGTGGATGTATCAAATTTTGCAGTGACGCAAGGTTCTTGATCTTATCCTTTTAAAAGTTTCATTTTTTTTTCTCTTTTTCTCCTCCCATCCCATTCCATTCCATGAGCTCACAGGTCACAGTTACATAACTCTTGTACGCCATTACATAATAAGCATAAAACCTAATATAAATATCTACTGCATTATTATTTTTATTGCTAGAGTTGCATTGCATGATCAAATTTAAATTTGGGCTGTCGAATAGAAATGGCCTGCATAGAAAAATGCGAATTCAAATATTGGGCCTCGATAACTATTTGGAGGATATTTCGAAGTTCGACTAATTCTATCGTTTGGTACCGTATTCTTCCATTAAGAATTTACTCTATAATTTCTTATTCGCAGATAAAAAGAAGTAAATATTGAAAAAGTATACGGCATCCAATTTCTGGAAACAATAAAGAATGTTGGAATCTATGAAAAACGAATATGTTATCTTATTAATATCCCTTTTAGAGATGGGCCAATTATATTATTATCTTGAAAGGGCGCCAACTCTACGCTGTTGATCTAATTATATATAATCCGATCAAGGGCAGAACGGTCTAGCAAATTAAGCGGAGAAAGGAAGATGCAGATTTTCGTGAAAACCCTAACAGGGAAGACGATTACCCTCGAGGTTGAGGCAAGCGACACCATCGACATTGTCAAGGCCAAGATTCAGGTCTCGCGCGATTTACTTCGTAGTTTGATTTTCGCCTGTCTCAGTTCGTTATCTATTTCGTTTCCCTTTTCAATTCTTATTGTGTGATGTTGGAGAAATTGAGGTTCTTTCTAGTTTTTGTTCTCTTTGATTTGAGGTCATTTCTGTTCATCAGTCGGAGCTGTGTGCTTTTTGTTATATGGTCTTTAATTGCGATGGGGGGATGGTTACCCTTTCTTTAATCTAAAAGTTGAAGCTGTAAGAGGTGATGGATTTATTGATACTTTTGTTATTCTTGTCACTGTTGTGGCATTCAATGTTTCTCAGGACAAAGAAGGTATTCCTCCTGATCAACAGAGACTGATATTTGCTGGGAAGCAGTTAGAAGATGGAAGAACTCTATCAGATTACAACATACAGAAAGAATCCACACTTCACCTTGTTCTGAGGCTCAGAGGAGGTACCATGATAAAAGTCAAAACCCTCACTGGGAAAGAAATTGAGATCGATATCGAGCCAAATGATACCATCGACCGTATTAAAGAACGGGTCGAAGAGAAAGAAGGGATTCCACCAGTTCAACAAAGGTGTATACTTTTGCTTGTTCTCTAATGCTGGACTCTCTATATTGAATTGTTTGTCTACTATGGTGATGTGCTGCTAGACATATTCAGGTCATGACCGATGTATTGTTTTATTTCAGGCTCATCTATGCTGGCAAGCAACTTGCAGATGACAGAACTGCAAAGGATTACAACATCGAAGGAGGCTCTGTTCTTCACCTCGTCCTTGCTCTTAGGGGCGGTGCTTATTAAAAGATGCCGGTAATGCAATAAGAGGCTAGTTTCTAAATCATTTGCCTATAACTCAGCATTCGTGTCTGACGATTATGTAGTTACTTTCTGCGACCTGCTATGATCTTGAGCTTGAGTAACCTTATTTTGCTTTGTATTCGTGTGGCTGACTATTCTTGATTCCATTGTGGTAATCACTTTGTTAGAGAGATCCAATTCCACCAGCCCAAACCCCTATCGATTCTGTTGACATGCAAATTCCACCAAGCTTGTTGTTAGGTTGATAGAGATGGAGGGGTGGTAATTGGTAATTGTTCGGGCAATTTCCACATAGGGAAAAATCACGTTCTTAAGTCGAACCATGTTTCTGATAGAGGGAAATTCAGCACCGTTGCACCGGCCACCGTCCAAGAAAATTCTATGCAATTTTTCTTGTATATAAATATGGTCTATAAGATTGTGAGAAACCGAAAATCATTCAACTCTTTCTAACCATTCCGACCAGTCTCTGCCATTATTTATTATCGTTTGTACTCTTCTCTTTCCAAGTGGGGCTCTCTCTGTGATGTCTTTAAGGGGAAATCAACGAAGACGATTGTGATTTGTAACCATTTCCCCAACATAATATTCCTTCATCATATACTGGCATAAGAACACGTATATGGCGTATATACATATATTAATCGTAGCTGCTCGATAATAGTTTTGTGGGTAAAAAATAGAAACTTTGTGGCGTATGGAACATTTTCGATAATCTTCTTTTCTTCCTCCTTTTCAGATTTTCACGTATACACAGTAACTTTTTATTGACCAATAACTCGCGCCCACGAATGTCGAATACACACACCACAGATAATATATTCCTTTTTTTTATGAAATACGGGTAAGCTCTTTTTTTTTTTTTTAATTGCTTTTTGTCGTGAGCCAAATTCTGGCAGTTCAATGTGGAAAGCCCATCTGTCGACGCATGGTTAACTTGCTGCTGAACCTCATCCAATTCCGAGAAAACAAATCGAATTTCAAGTTTCGCGGAGATATCGAAAAATGCAGCCTTCGACTGTTAGCCAAGATCGAGTGAATCCCTTTGGCTTTGTTTTCCAGCTAGGGTCTCTCGTGTTGAATTATTCAGGGCACGGTGTAGATGGGCAGCCCACTTTTCCGTCCAATTATTTGTATTTTGACGCCAAACAGAAGGCAAAGGCTGTGGCTTCGCTGAGCCTAAGCTCTCAAGGTTCTTCTTGTAGAGTTAGGCGATTGCTTAGTCGCTTCAATAGAGCTATTAGGTCTCACTGTGAGAGAATCCCACTAGCTTTTGCATCCGCTGGGCCCGAGCTTTCAGAGGGCAACGATGGGTGCGGAAACGATGAGAATGGTGTATTGGAGGAAGGAGAAGGAGATACGGTTAATGATTGCGCAGCTGATTCTCCTAAAAAAGTGTTGATTTTGATGAGTGATACAGGCGGCGGCCATAGAGCTTCCGCGGAGGCCATTAGGGCTGCTTTTCACGAAGAGTTTGGAGATTATTACCAGGTAATCTTCTGGTTCGAAGCTGTTATCTTTGTGATCGATCTTGGTGATCGTTGTTGTAGAGCTCTTGTTGTATGTGCGTATTATATGTCTATTTGCTGATATCCATCTTGTATATGGAAGTTGTTTGTTTGTGGATTATGTTTATGGACATGAAGAAGAGTTTTTTCTTACAGGTTTCTGTCACCGATTTGTGGACAGATCACACGCCATGGCCCTTTAATCAATTACCGAAGACTTATAACTTTCTCGTGAAGCATGGCGCTCTGTGGAAATTGACATACTACGGGACTGCTCCACGCCTTATCCATGGAACAAATTTCGGAGCCTCCTCAACTTTTATAGCTCGGTGAGTCTACATGCGTATCTATCTAATTACTGCAGTGAGTAGTCTAATCTAGTTTACTGTAACAAATATGTATATTGAGGTTGTGCGAGTTTCTTGATTTTCGCAGGGAGGTAGCGAAAGGATTGATGAAGTACAAACCAGATATCATCATCAGTGTCCATCCTCTGATGCAACACGTCCCTCTTCTTGTTTTGAAGGCGAAACGTCTCTTGAAGAAGATCGTTTTTACTACAGTGATAACGGATCTGTCCACTTGCCATCCAACATGGTATCATCTACATCGATTTCCGTTTTACCTTATAAGGGAACATTGATCCACGATAGGAGCTCAAACTTACCTCATCGCTTTGTTCTTAGGTTTCACAAGCTTGTCACAAGATGTTACTGCCCATCTGAAGATGTGGCAAAACGTGCAGTTAGAGCTGGTCTACAGAGTCCCCAAATCAAGGTTTATGGTCTCCCTGTTAGGCCCTCGTTCGTGAGGCCTGTTCGCCCCAAGATTGGTTTTTCGACCTTATTTAGCCTAATAAACAATTAGATAACAAACGTTCTCGCATTTTCTCAAGCATTACTATAGTTTTATGGTTGTTTGAAGATCATCTGAGGGTCACTTTCATGATTGATCTGTCTGTTATTTGTTTACTATACCGTGTAGCTACAGTTCTTGACACTTGACAGTTGGGACCATAACATTACACCTCTATGATTTCTTGAAAATATATACCGAGTGTAATAACTGAGAGCCTTTTAAAATTCGCATTAATTCGTAGGTTGAGCTGAGAAGAGAGTTAGGCATGGACGAGCACCTTCCGGCCGTCTTGTTAATGGGCGGCGGCGAAGGTATGGGCCCCATCGAAGCCACCGCTCGGGCCCTCGGAGATGCACTCTACGACGAGGTCCGCGAAGAGCCCATCGGCCAAGTCCTCGTCATCTGTGGCAGAAATAAAAAACTCGCAAGCAAATTGCAGTCCATTACCTGGAAAATCCCAGTAGAGGTGATCATTTCTCAGGAATCTCCACATCAATCAATATTTGATTTCAGTATCCCAATATTTGCTACTATTCACCGTTCGATACTATTTTTTTTTCAGGTGAAGGGCTTTGTCACCAAAATGGAGGAGTCTATGGGTGCTTGTGATTGCATCATAACTAAGGTATCTATGCACTGCACCCCATCTTTCCTTTCTTTCTGGTATTTCGTTACCCAGAAAATGCTTGAGAAAGAACGCAAACTCCAATCGCACACCTCTTACAGGCAGGTCCCGGTACAATAGCAGAGGCTATGATTCGCGGGCTTCCCATTATTCTCAACGGTTACATCGCCGGGCAGGTAATAAGATAAAAATCTCTCTCTCAGTCTCTCTCTCTCTCCCCCCCTCTCTCTCTCTCTCTCTCTCTCTCTCTCACTCATACTATTGGTGCAATCTTGTAGGAAGCTGGGAATGTTCCATATGTGGTCGAAAATGGATGTGGTAAATTCTCAAAGTCCCCGAAAGAGATAGCCAATATCGTTTCTCAGTGGTTTGGTCCTAACGAAGACGAGCTTTTGACCATGTCGAGGAATGCGCTGAGGCTCGCCCGGCCAGACGCTGTGTTTAAGATCGTCCACGATCTTCATGAATTGGTTAGGCAGAGAAACTTTGTGCCTCAATATGCTACTAATTCTTGAAGTTTTATTATCTTCTGCTTATGAGTTGGTCTCACATTTACATCATCAGCTGTACGAATGCTTTGTTGTTATTGTGTTTCATTTTGAGGATATAAACTGTCTTTTTTATTTACATTCATTTTGCTATATGCATTTTGGTTTGGTACGGAGACATAATAATGCCACTGAATAATATGTGGTGAGCGAAACTTCCCCTGTTGTGATTAAAAACGAGTTTAATTAATTTGTTAACTATTTTATATTCTACCTCTATATAATCATCTCCTTTGACGGCGACTGAGATTAATATCACATAAATCTGTGTACGTGGCGAGATTATGCATAGAAAATAACCAAACGAGAGTATGTCATCTTCTTACAACGCCGAAATAAATAGATAAAGAAAATGTCTAGTACAAGAAGTACTGAGTTTACTTTTTTATGTCTAGCCGAACACTGAAGTAATCACAAATAAAAAAGTAAGTTGAAAAAGAATATATGTTGGGCTTGATAGCGTAAAGTATTATTAGCTCGTCGTCAACTCAAGGGAATTGAACGATATAAAGCGACACGTGGAAGAAGCTTATATATACACATATATATTCACGAGAGTGAAATAATTATATCACAGTTGTAATAAAATCGAAAGTTTCTTCGACTTGCACGTTAAGTAATTAGTATTATCCATCTATTGACATACACACACTCATATATATATATATTAATAATACTGGTAGGGAATGGTTTTCTTGATCATTTATGCAGGTGAAAATTTCTTGTGTTGATCACTTTGCTTATATAATATATATGTATATGTGTGTGTGTGGTATAAAGTTGAGTTTTTTAAGCAGCTGCTATATGTGCTTCACGTTTGCTTGTGGAAGTCAACGAAACAACCTGAAGAATGTATTGCACAGAAATCCCAGTTGCTCAAGAAATATCATATTTCCGTAACTTACAAATTGCAATTCATTCCTAACTCTTATCCGACATCATTTAAACAATATTATCGTTGGTAGTTCCTTCCATGAAGAAGTAACGTACTTGTAGGCATGAATTATTTGAACATGTCAAAGAAATTATCTAACGCTAATATAATTCCTTTTCTTTTAAATAGCACAGCTATAGCAAGCTAGACATTCTCATCTCTTCTCATCATTGGAACAAAGATAGAGTAGTAGTAGTAGTAGTCATAATACTATAGATTATATCGACCTAAAGCTCAATATTCAAAAAACTTCAGATTCTTCAAGTTGTTTAATTCAAATGGCTTCGCCGTCGTCTCTTAATAGAATCCAACCTCCAACTAATGGAAGATTGGTAACTATCCTAAGCATCGACGGAGGTGGGATTAGAGGCATCATACCTGCTAAAATTCTTGAATTTCTTGAATCTCAACTTCAGGTAAATGATGATGATCAACATATATATATATATATATATATATATATCTCTGTCTCTCTATCTATCTATATATTATATATACATAATATATTTATATGCATTTCTCTGTGCAGAAAGTGGATGGAAATGAAGACGCTCGAATCGCAGACTACTTCGATGTTATTGCAGGAACGAGCACAGGCGGGCTTGTAACCGCCATGCTAACCGCTCCAAACGCTAATAACCGACCGCTGTACGCCGCCAAAGATATTACAACATTTTATGTCAACAATTGCCCTAAAATATTTCCTCAACTAGGGTATGTACGCAATAATCCTCTATATATTATCATCTTCACGATCGTGTTTTAGTTTGTTTGTGTAGCTAGAGATTTCACTAATAATAAATGGGTTTTAATCATATTATGTATATCTTCGCAGGGGTTTAGTTGGGTCAGTTGGTAGCACAATGGCTCAATTAATTGGCCCCAAGTACAATGGGAAGTACCTTCACAAGCTCATAAGGGACAATTTAGGACAGACTCGCTTGCATCAAACCCTAACCAACGTTGTCATCCCCACATTCGACATTAAAAACCTACAACCAACTATTTTCTCTTCATACGAGGTTCTGACTTTTTATAAGGATATTATATTATTATTGCAGTAGTAGATAACTGTCAACCATAATCCATTAATTAGAAGCCAAGTTCTGGATCTAGATCTCTAATAATTATACTGTCATGACATAATCAGCTTATTTTATCTCTCGAATATATGATTCAAGAACTCAAACTAGTTTCAAGTCATATAGTATAGTTCTCGATCCTCGATAGATAGATTTTCATATTCTTCAAGTAAAATCTTTCAGGTGAAGAACTCGGCATACATGGATGCCCTTTTGTCTGATATATGCATAAGCACATCTGCTGCGCCAACGTATCTCCCCGCCCACCACTTCACAAACACAGACACTTCAGGAAATTCTTGGGACTTCAATCTAATCGATGGAGGCGTAGCTGCAAATAATCCAGTATAATAATCTTATCAGAATATTATTGTGCCCATTTTCTCTGCTCAGTCATATGGATACGGTGCATATAATGATTTGACTATTTATTACACACAGACCTTGGTTGCAATAAGGGAGGTTACGAAACAACTGTACGCAAACAACTCAGACTACCTATCGATTCCACCGTTAGACTTTGGTAGGTTGCTGGTGATCTCCCTTGGCACGGGCTCGGCCAAGCAAGAGCAGAAATACTCGGCAGAAATGGCAGCTAAATGGGGTGTCTTCGGTTGGTTTATTCAAGGAAATTCAACGCCTATCGTCGATATATTCTCGCAAGCTAGCCAAGACATGGTGGACTATTTCTTGTCTGTCATCTTCCAAGGAGTTAATAATTCGGACAATTACCTGCGCATACAAGTAAGTATACATATATAGATGAAAACCCTATATACATAAATATATTTGTTATGTCTCTTTCTCTTCTCTTATACTATTTCGCATAAACAAACAAATAGGACGATACACTGACTGGCTCGACTTCTTCGGTGGACGTAGCGACGAAGAAGAATCTGAACGAACTCGTTGGAGTCGGTGAGAATTTGTTGAAGTCTCAGGTCACAAGGGTCGATCTTCGAACTGGGAATTCATTGCCTGTCGCCGGCGGAGGAACAAACGAGGATGCTTTAAAGAGGTTTATATTTCTTTTATTGCTGTCTGAAAAATTTATCTTAACATGTATGTTAAATCATTTGTTTATCATGTTTATAGGTTTGCCAAGTTACTATCTGACGAACAGAAACTGCGAAAGTCAACGACCTCACAGCAGAAGCAGCAGTAGATTGTATGTTTAATGAATGGTGAAAAAAAATCCATTTCTTCAAGATTGTTTGTTGGTGTGCTGATTTACAGGTTTAATGTAATGGTGTTGGTTGGAATTGAATAAATTTCTGTTTGTTGGGCGTTTTTCTAGAGAAAAATGTGCCTCAGTCCCAGAATATGTTTCTATATTGGCCAAGGAACGAAAAATAAAATTGGATTGAATCTTCAGTACGCCATTAATTCTTTTGGGAACCTTTCATCGACCCAACCCCACAACTTCCACCACCTTCAATTATTGTCGCCAAGGATAAGATAATATAAAATATCCGTAGCAGCCCCGTGATTATTTATTTTAATGAATTTCCTTTGTATTCTTTTGTGTTGAGACTTCACTTAAATCCCTATTTAGCAAGCTATCTATCAAATAACTCCTCTGTCGGAGAAAAATATCACTTAACTCCCGTTTCACTGTTTGTACCAGTTTCTTCAGTGACACTGTACCTTTCTATATGTTTCTTGTTTACCACAATATCTTGCTATAGTGCACCTAAATGTGTTGTATGGTGTACCTGCAGCGGATCGGGCACCAATCTGTGAAAATATTAGGTACACTGTAACAACACATTTAGGTTCACTATATCAACGTATTGTGGTACACAATACAACATAGAAAGGTACAACATGACTTCAAAATGTAGTACGAACAGTGAAACGAGGAGTTAAGTGATATTTTCTCTGACGTGGGAGTTATGTGATAGAAAGTTTGCAAATAGGGATCCTTCCTTTGTTCAACTATCCAAAATAAAATATAGCAAATTGACATCGTTTTTAGGCAGATGAACGATGATGGATTGTCCCCATTGTGTATAGAACAAATATAGGAGAAAGAAATGGAAAGATGATGACATGTTTGATCAGTATGTGACCTATTTTGGTCAACAGAGGAGGCGGCTACGGATATAATTGTCATTTCGTCGTCGATATAGTTAGTTGCCTTAGATTTAACCGCTAGTTCGAAAACGTTGAATACACTAATCTAATAAGGATTTTCGAGAAGAAAACGTTGCAAACTAACTTAAAAGTAATGATGCGTGTAACATTACCTTACATGCCTCTTAAAACAATTCAAAACACATTACTCTCTAGAAACTAAGACCAAATTATCAATAGAATCGTGCAATTATCGACTTAGTCATTTTGTTTCCTCGTTTTTCAAAGATGAACGTAAAGAACATAAGGAGAACCTTCCGAAGCCCTTCAATAATTAGAAAATAAAAAAGGAAAAAAATCACAAGTTCAGATCAGACAGCAGAAGTAGTCCACAAGGTAACAAGTAATAATAGTCTTCTTTTCGTCAGCCTCGAAGGGTCAAAGAAGGTGGTTTGTCACAGTTCCCTTCTCAGAAATATCCTTAACTACAGTTATTTCAAAGAAAAAACCATCCTTTTCTTTGCTAGCTAAGCTAACTACTATATAAACATCACCCAATATCCATCTCTTACACCAATAATCTCTTTCTTTTATTTTTTTATTTCACTACAATCTGAATCCACCCTCTCCCTCTCATACACACACAAGAGTAAATCAAGAAAACAGAGCACATACAGCGCACACGTCGGAGCAAAAGCTACCGTACTGTAATGGAGACCGGCGACTTGATACGGGCTAGCAATAGCCTTCGCGCGAGCAGCACGCGCGGCGGGAGCATGCGAATCAACAGCTCAAACATATGGAGGAACACCGGCGTGGAGGTCTTCTCACGGTCGACGCGCGAGGACGACGACGAGGAAGCCCTGAAGTGGGCCGCCCTAGAGAAGCTTCCGACGTTCGACCGCCTGAGAAAGGGCCTCCTCTTCGGCTCCAAAGGCGCGAGCGAAGTCGACGTCCAAAACCTGGGATTCGCCGACAAGAAGAACCTCGTGGAGAGGCTCATCAACACCGTGGAAGAGGACAACGAGAAGTTCTTGCTGGCCCTCAGGGCGAGAATCGACAGGGTTGGGATCGATATCCCCACCATTGAGGTGAGGTACGAGCACCTCAACATCGACGCCGAGGCATACAGCGCCGGCCGTGCTCTGCCCACCTTCGTCAACTTCATGGCCAACATAGTGGAAGGGTATTTGAACGACCTTCATCTTCTTCCCAGTAGGAAGAAGCCCTTCACCATCTTGAAAGACGTGAGTGGGATCATCAAGCCTTGCAGAATGACTCTGCTTTTGGGTCCGCCGAGTTCTGGGAAGACTTCTCTGTTGCTGGCTTTGGCAGGAAAGCTCGACCCATCTCTCAAGGTTAGCGGAAGCGTCACTTACAACGGTCATACGTTGAAGGAGTTCGTGCCTCAGAGGACGGCGGCGTACATCAGCCAGCACGACCTTCACATCGGAGAGATGACCGTCAGAGAGACTTTGGCCTTCTCTGCTAGGATGCAAGGCGTCGGTTCTCGCTACGGTGGGTTGTTGAACTCATCTTAAACTGTGACGATTTTTTCTTGGTCTTTCTTACTTATCTGTGTCTGATTTCTTTCTTCAGAGATGTTGGCTGAACTGTCGAGGAGGGAGAAGGCGGCGAATATCAAGCCTGACCCAGACATTGACATCTACATGAAGGTACTTCTTTTGACAACATTCTTCAGTCTTTTTTCCGGCGGCTGACGTGGCCACCTGGCTAATGATTCCTCTCTTCCTCTTTTTCAGGCCGCTGCTACTGAAGGGGACGAAGCCAACGTGGTAACAGACTACGTCCTCAAGGTTCTCGGGCTCGACGTGTGCGCCGACACACTGGTCGGAGACGAGATGATCAGAGGAATCTCCGGCGGACAGAAGAAGCGAGTCACCACCGGCGAGATGATAGTGGGACCCGCCAAAGCCCTCTTCATGGACGAGATTTCCACCGGGCTGGACAGCTCCACTACTTTCCAGATCGTGAACATGCTCAAGCAGTACGTTCACATCATGAAGGGAACCGCCTTCATCTCCCTTTTGCAGCCGGCGCCTGAGACCTACGACCTCTTCGACGACATCGTCCTTCTCTCCGACGGGCAGATCGTCTACCAAGGCCCAAGGGAAGACGTCCTCGCCTTCTTCGAAACCATGGGCTTTCGATGCCCAGACAGGAAGGGAGTGGCAGATTTCTTGCAAGAAGTAAATCCCTTCTCCGCATTTTCACAAACACGTGATACGCACGTCGTCTTCTTCTTCTCTCGGCGTTCTAAATGAATTGCACGCTCATATTCGCAGGTGACGTCGAAGAAAGATCAGAAACAGTACTGGGCAAGAAAGGACGAGCCCTACCGCTTCATCCCAGTCAGCGAATTCGCAGACGCATTCCAGTCCTACCACATCGGGCGAAAGGTGGGAGAAGAGCTCGCCGTCCCCTACGACAAGAGCAAGAGCCACCCGGCGGCTCTGACGACGGAGAAGTACGGCCTCGGCAGCAAAGAGCTCCTCAAGGCCTGCGTTGACAGAGAGCTCCTCCTTATGAAGAGGAACTCCTTCGTCTACTTCTTCAAGGTCTTCCAAATCATTGTCATGTCCTTCATAGCCATGACGGTGTTCTTCAGAACGGAGATGAACAAGGACGGCCTCCCCGGCGGCGGGGTCTACATCGGCGCACTGTTCTACAGCACCGTCATGGTCATGTTCAACGGTCTTTCCGAGCTGGCGATGACGATCTACAAGCTCCCAGTTTTCTACAAGCAGAGGGATATGTTCTTCTTCCCTCCGTGGGCCTATGCGATCCCTTCGTGGATTCTGAAGATACCCATCACCTTCGTCGAAGTCGGGATATGGACTTTCCTCACTTACTACGTCATAGGATTCGATCCTAACGTCGGGAGGTAAGAAAGAACAGCGGTCGATTTTTTCTTCCAAATGCCTGGACTAGAAGAACGGTATAACTAAGCAGTTAAAAGTTTTCTATCCTAAATCTCAGGTTTCTGAAGCAATATATGCTGCTACTGCTCGTCCACCAATACGCCGGCGCACTGTTTAGATTCATCGGAGCCGCCGGCCGGACTATGGTCATCGCCAACACTTACGGCTTGTTCGCACTTCTCCTTCTTTTCGCATTGGGTGGCTTCGTTCTTGCAAGAGGTATTGTATTGAGATGATCAACTTCTTACTGTCCGAGAAACTAACTGTTATAGTGTTATTACGTGGCTAAAAATCGCCGTACTTTAAATGCAGAGAGCGTGAAGAAATGGTGGCTATGGGGCTACTGGTCGTCGCCGTTGATGTATGCTCAGAATGCAATTCTTGTGAATGAGTTCCAAGGCCACAGTTGGAACAAGGTAAGCTTTTTAATCTGAGTTCTTAACCGAATGTGTGGCGATGATTCATATCGAGCGTCGTAATATTATTTATTTCCGGGCAGATGGTTAACGGATCGAAACTGGGAGACCTCGTGACGAAATCCCGAGGATTCTTTCCTCAAGGTTACTGGTACTGGATAGGAGTTGGGGCGTGCGTTGGATTCGTATTGATCTTCAACTTCCTATACCTTTTGGCCCTAATGTTCTTAGACCGTAAGCGTTTTTCGACGTTTTATCTCCGATCAATTAAAAAATTCCTATGTTTAGCGGCAAAATTTAACTCAAAACGATCCTTTCTGCAGCCGCCGACAAGCCTCAAGCAGTCTTACCCGAGTCGTCCGAGGATGACATGGCGATCGGCGGAGCCGTCTCTTCTTCCTCTGGCAACGCGAGTCGGAGAAAGAGCAAATCCTCCTCCTCGTCTTCGATGAGGGCCGACGCCGTCGAAGCCGACGAAAATCGCAACCGAGGAATGATCCTCCCCTTCGAGCCCCACTCCATCACATTCGACGACATCAGATACTCCGTCGACATGCCAGCTGTACGTAGCTCTTATCTATTCGCGCCTTCGAAAAACTTCGAATATTCCCTTAAGGTTGTGTTGTGCAATGATGTCGAGCCTCTTTAATTCACGCAGGAAATGAAAGCTCAGGGCGTCGCCGACGATCGGTTGATGCTATTGAAGGGCATCAGCGGAGCCTTCAGGCCGGGCGTTCTGACCGCACTGATGGGCGTCAGCGGGGCGGGAAAGACGACCTTGATGGACGTCTTGGCGGGAAGAAAGACGGGCGGGTACATCGAGGGCGACATCACAATCTCGGGATATCCGAAGAACCAAGAAACGTTCGCCAGAATCTCGGGATACTGCGAGCAAACAGACATACACTCGCCCAACGTCACGGTCTACGAGTCCCTCGTCTACTCTGCATGGCTTCGTCTACCCAGCGAAGTCGACGCGGAGACTAGAAAGGTTCGATAGATTTTCCCTTACGTCGCCGTCGTCTTTTTTTTTTTTTTTTTTTGCGGCTACGGCGACTGATTTCCTTCGTACGATTGTTGTTTGCAGCTTTTCATCGAGGAGGTGATGGAGCTCGTCGAGCTGAACCCCATCAGAGGAGCGCTGGTGGGATTGCCGGGCGTCAATGGGCTCTCTACCGAGCAGAGAAAGAGGCTGACGATCGCCGTCGAGTTAGTGGCCAACCCTTCGATCATCTTCATGGACGAGCCGACGTCGGGCCTCGACGCTCGGGCGGCTGCTATTGTGATGAGGACGGTTAGGAACACGGTCAACACTGGGAGGACGGTGGTCTGCACCATTCACCAGCCCAGCATCGATATCTTCGAAGCTTTCGACGAGGTATTTTATTACATTCTGAACTGTTATTGCAAAGAAGAAGCAGCGTGTAATGAGGAGACTAATATATGGTTCGTTCGACGCAGCTTTTCTTGATGAAGAGAGGAGGTGAGGAAATCTACGTCGGGCCGTTGGGCCGACAGTCGGCCCATCTGATAAAGTACTTCGAATCAATCGAAGGAGTGACGAAGATCAAAGACGGTTATAACCCCGCGACTTGGATGTTGGAGGTCACCACCAGTGCTCAAGAAATGGTTTTGGGGGTCGATTTCGCCCAGCACTACAAGAACTCCGATCTGTACCAGTGAGTTTAAAAAACTCCGATCATTGCAAGAAAGAGTTTTTATCTGTTCGAAACGACTATTTAACGCGCTGGTTATGATAATCCCATGGCAGGAGGAACAAAAACTTGATAAAGGAACTGAGCGTTCCGCGCCCGGGAACGAAGGATCTCTTCTTCCCGACTCAGTACTCGACGTCCTTCCTCACGCAGTGCGTCGCTTGTCTGTGGAAGCAAAACCTTTCGTACTGGCGAAACCCTCCTTACACGGCGGTCAGATTCTTGTTCACGACATTCATTGCCCTCATCTTCGGAACCATGTTCTGGGATCTCGGCTCTAAATGGTAAGAGAAAGCGTTTTTTAAGTAATAAATGGTACGAAGAACGATACAAAGTTAGAATGCTGCTGCTCACTGGATCAACAAATCAACTGCAGGGAAACTCAACAAGACCTCTTCAATGCCATGGGCTCAATGTTTGCTGCTATCAACTTCTTAGGGTTCCAATACGGTTCGACGGTTCAGCCCGTCGTGGCCATCGAGCGAACCGTTTTCTACAGAGAGAGAGCCGCCGGGATGTACTCGGCCTTACCATATGCATTCTCACAGGCAAGCAGAAGCATCAATCAGTTTTTTAACTCTTTCTCGTTGATTGACTGCAGAAGAAAAACTCATTTGTTTTTTTGGACGACTGCAGATTCTCATTGAAATACCGTACGTCTTTGTGCAATCCATTGTGTACGGTTTGATCGTTTACTCAATGATGAACCTCGACTGGACGGCGGAGAAGTTCGCCTGGTTCATATACTTCCTCTTCATGTCTCTGCTCTTCTTCGTTCTTTACGGTATGATGGCTGTCTCAGTTACCCCCAACCACAACGTAGCTGCCATTGTTTCGTCCTTCTTCTACGCCGTGTGGAATCTCTTCTGTGGATTCATCATCCCAAGACCCGTAAGTTTTCATTGCATCATTCGACAAAGAAACGCTTGTTCTTGATTATGAGCGAGTAACTAAGCTGTCGTGTATGCACGTTAAATCAATTGCAGGAAATCCCGGTTTGGTGGAGATGGTACTACTGGGCTACTCCCATGTCCTACACTCTGTACGGTTTCATCGTATCACAGTTTGGAAAGATTCAGGACGTAATGACCGACACGAATGAGACCGTCGAGGACTTCTTGGACCGTTACTTTGGATTCAAGCACGACATGATCGGCGTAGTTGCTGCTATTCTTGCCATCTTTATAGCCATCTTCAGCATCACTTTCGCTTATGCGATCAAGACCTTCAATTTCCAGAAGAGATAGGACAACAGTTGTTCCTCCGAAAAAAAAAAGACAACAGTTGTATTAAGTCTTGAAGATTATCCCCTCTGTTGTCTGCTAGCCATTTTTCTTTCTTTGTTTTTCCTCCCTCCTATATAACTGCAAGATTTTGTATATGTAGGAAGCCTCTACTCTGTGTTGCGTTGTATCTGTGTAATATATATAGTGAAGTTTTTCAAATCGGTTTTTTTTAACTTTAACCATAACAGATAATATATGAATTCAAGAGAAAGGCCCACAAAAGTTACATCGGAAAGCCAGAACTAAGGAAAAATGAAGCACACAACAACAACAACAAGGTCACCATCGTAACACTTGATTTATTCAACAAGCACAGCAAGCCAAAGAACGTAAAGATTCATTTATTATCGGAAACAATCATCATCAGCAAATCCAACACAAAGAGGAAAGCGCTAGTTTCTCTTCTGCTGCTCTGAGCTATTGCGCCTTCTCAGTTTCTGTTCATCAGACAGTTTTTTTGCAAACCTAATACAGAATAAGCAATTGTAATTATGATAGATCCAACAGTTTAGTTCATGAAGTAGATATAACTAATATATATATATACATATATATATATATATATAGATGACTATCTGTAAGACTGAGTTTTTCTAATTTATTAGTAACTTGAAGAAAGAAACACCACCGTATACCTCTTTAAAGCCTCCTTATTTGTCCCTTCACCGTCAGCAACTTTTGAATCCCAAGTTTGCAGATCGACCCTTTTGACATTTTCCATCAACAGCTTCTCACCGATATGAACGAGTTCGCCTAGATTCTTCTTCGTCGTTACATCCATCGAGGCATTCTCACCAGCCAACCTCTCGTCCTGCAGTTCGATTGATACTAACATTCCATGATGCACATACATATACATGTATATATATGTGTGTGTGTGTATGTGTGTGTTGCTATCATCATCATGTATAGCAGGGTTTTTATCATCAATTCATCATCATGAAATTATATCTAACTTACTTGGATGCGTAAGTAGTGATTGGCATTTTGAATCCCTTGGAAGATAACGGACAAGAAATAATCCACCATGTGCTGGCTAGATTCCCAAAAGGCGTCAACAATAGGGTTGGCCCATCCGATAATTCCCCACTTAGACACCATTTCAGCTGTGTATTTCTTCTCCTTCCTCGCAGATCCCGAGCCCAGCGAGAGCACCAGAAATCTGCCAAAGTCCATTGGCTCCACCGATGAGTAGTCTCGATTCCCCGAGAAAGCTTGCTTTCTAACTTCCCTTATTGCAACCAATGTCTGTATACACGTTAAACGTAAAACAAATAATAATTGAATATCTTCCTGATAGAAAAATATATATATATATATATATGTGTGTGTGATTGGATTACTGGATTATTCGCAGCTACGCCTCCGTCGATTAGATTGAAGTCCCAAGATTTCTCAGAGCTGTCGTCGTCTTCGGTGGTTGTGAAGTGATGCGCGGGGAGATATGTTGGTGCAGCAGATGTGCCTATGCATATATCTGACAGTAGGGCATTCATGCGCGGTACTGAGTCGTCTTTCACCTGAAAAACTTTTTTTTTTCTTTTAGCAGATCGATTATATATAAATATATGATTGAGTAGTAATAATTCCATCAGATTCTATTACTATATGGTGTAGTAGAAAGACATTGATTGACCTCGTATGAAGAGAAGATGGTTGGTTTTAACTTTCTGATATCAAACGTGGGGATGACAACGTTGGTTAGGGTTTCGCGCAACCGAGTCTGCCCTAATGTGTCCCTCATGAGCTGGTGAAGGCGCTTCCCGTCGTACTTTGGCCCGTTACATAACATCGCTTTTCCTATCCAACCCCTGCGCATTGCAGATTTATATATTTGTCATCGTACGTAAATGTAGTTTGCTTCTGCTTGCGATGCGTGCCCATTTTCACGTGAAACCATTTAACTTACATTATTTTTGTCATACAAGAATGTTATACTAATTACACAAATTTTTACGCCCGTCAAAGGCACGGGCATACAACTAGTATATAAGTAAGTTAATGTATTTATTATTACCCGTATTTTTCTGGGAAGATACTAGGGCCATTATCGACGTAAAATGGAGCGATATCTTTCGCAGCGAACAAGGGTCGCTTATTTTCGTCAGGAGCCGTTAGCATGGCAGCTACAAGGCCTCCAGTGCTCGTTCCTGCTATAACATCGAAGTAGTCTGCGATTCGAGCGCCTTCTCCGTCCAGTTTCTGCGTGCATGGGCAAACCAGCAAATTGTAATAACGGAAAATGTTTGCTGATTCGAAATCATAATTACTATATATAATAGGTTGTGTATTAATATTTTACCTGGAGCTCAGATTCCAGAAATTCAAGAATCTTAGCGGGTATGATGCCCCTAATCCCACCTCCATCGATGCTTAGGATGGTCACCAATCTTCCATTAGTTGGTGGTTGGATTTTGTTAAAAGACAAGGAGGACGACGCCATGGATTTTTCTCTTAGGGTTTTTGCTTGAGTTTATACGATGCTGTGTCGTATACTGTATTTGGAATTAGATGTGAGGGATGAAGTGGTACGTTAGCTCTATTTATAGGAAGAACTTGGGGTATTCATGATCAAGTGTCCGAATTCTTTATATGCCCGTCAGCATATATATTATTATTACTACAGCCTATTCTTGCTTGATTCTCTCCAAGAAACTGCTTATAATATACGTTTACTTTCCGATGATCCATCTGCATTGTAAGAGTTGAGAGGGTCGGTCAATTTTTATTTTTTTTTAGTTACTCCTGAAAGTCTGTCGAGCAACTAGCTAGAGTAGAGGTTTTCTTCATGTATTTCCTTTGCAAGAATAGCACATGCAAAACGTACTCTATTATCATGCAATAACATTATAATAAAATTTACGAACGCATGCAGGTGACCAAGAACCATCACTTGTAAATGACATTCTGTTCCCACACAAAATGTCTCTGCTTTAGATCGATTTTTGATCGGTAGATTTTTTATTCGATCGTGATCGAGTCATGGCAACTTGGGCTGCGATGCTCTATTATTACATCTATGTATACTTAATGACTAAACCCTCAAGTCAGCCCCTTGATTTTAGAAGTAAGAATTTAGGCACGTGCGCTAGTATTCACAAGCTTCGGTTCACATTTGAACTGACTTCGATTCAGTTTCAGATTCGTACTGTGTAAAAAATTAAAAGACCTAATTTTGCAAAGTGGGCGGAGAGATAATGAGTACGACGTCGTCGCTTGCTTTTGTTCCGAAGCCCATGCACGAAGGAATGGGCTCAAGTCAAGTACTAAGTCCGTAAAAAAGAAAAGATGAAGATTTCTTTGCCTTAAATAAAAACATAGTTCATTCCATCTTCGATATTTATTTAATGTTGACAAGAAGCTAGTGGAGAAATTTCCTTTTTTTTTTAGCTTAGCCGTTGCACTTGCATGGTGCTGCATTGAATTTAATACCTCGATGTTAAAACAAATATACGTTTAATCTAATTAAATGCTGGTCTCCGAAATATCACCATCTTAATTTACGTGGTCATCCAAAGTCGGTATAGTCTGCACACGATGCTTTTCTCCCCATTACATTCTAGAACGTAATATTATTGCCATTTCCTCTTCCTCAACCTCAATCTTGTTACCATGATATTACATGTATGTATTTAATAATAAAAAGACTAGAGATTCGCTATGTATAATAATAAATATTGAATTAGAAAATGGGCGGTGTAGGCCAAGTAAAGACACTGAGCTGGTCCCCCGTAAACAGAAAATGACCTTACAATTTCATCACTTTTCTCTCCATATTAATTCATCGATTAATTTGACAATATGAACGACTATATTATTAAATGAGGCACAGATTTTCTTTTCCTTTTTTTCATTTTTTTCCTGATTAAAAATCCACCAGAAGAAGAAGGGAACTAACCAATCAAGTAATAATATGATGGGAAATAAATTCTTGTTCGCAGGATATGGGCTGGTATGTTACTTTCTCTCTCGTACGGCTTGCACGACTCCACCCATTAGCTTGATTATATTCATAATGATTGATAAAAAATAAAAAAATATTAATAACTACGCATACGCTAATCTATTGCTAATAATAGATCTTACGATAGATTACCCAATTTATTGGCATGCTGTTCTCTCTTACTATATTACATTTAATTTATCCGATATTAATATTAGATATGATATTCGTAAGTTGGATACTTGAAGAAAACATACGAAATTAAGGTTTAAATTTGGGCTGGCTTACACAGTTAAATGGGCCCACCTCTCAATTGCTGTCCCTTTCATTGCAGCCCACGTGGAGGCCCTTCTCCTATTGGACGATGCCTCGCTGCCGTTTTTTTTTTTGCTTTTTCTTTTCCTTTTTGTTTAAATTTTCAGCGTCGCCTTATTTCTTCGTATGTTTTATTGTATTATTAATTAATGTATTAAATTGCTTAGTTATTGACTCGTCACATCCACCTTGGACTGTCCCTGCACATGGGCTTAACCACCTTTGTGAAGCTCTTTTTTTTATTATTATTTTTTATTCTCTTGTTATTTTAATTTCCAGATTTATTTATCATTATGGATATTAGATACAATAAAGAAATACGCGAATAATTCATATACAAAGGTTTTTCACAATTATACAGAACGCTTACTCGCTTAGACAACTCTAGGGTATGGTCTTAGCCTTAGCTTTTTACCTCAGGTCTAAACACATATATAAACTCACTGTATAAAATGGACCGAACTAAACTTTCAAAGTTATATATGAAAACTGGACCACCTTGTCTCATCCTTATTTATGAATCACAACTAATTTGATGGACCACGCAGTTTCGTGTATGCAATAAAAAGTAAATTTAATTTGGGCATGTTGTATTACTTTTATATAATTCATCTTTTATCATCCACTGATTAAAATAAAAATGAGTACTAACTCCGTCTCACTTACTTCTTTCCACTTTCTATTTCGGGCATTTACATTTTTGGTAAAAAGTTATTCCAATAATTAAACTAATTACACCATTTATAGTAAAAAGTCTTTTTAATTTGTTTGACCACTAATAAGTTTTCTCTCTCCATACCTTAAAAGTGTAGTATAATATTAAAATAATGTAGTTTCTTAATCTTCGTGTCCGCTGATCTTTGGAAAGAATTAGATGGGACGGAGGTATATGTTATAATCGATAATCATTGAACCATGATTGCAGAGATAATACGTGGATTTTTTGGTGTGTTGCATATGTCACGGGATAATAAAATCAAATGAAAATGCAACGGTGGGGAGGGGGCATAGTCAAAAGCAGCAATGCGATCATTATTTATATAAAGTTAAAATCAGTTAAAGGGGTCCCATTAGAGATTGGTCCTATTTAATTTTGAATTTACTTCACTTTTTAGGCGGTGTATTTTGTCTCCACACTAAAATATCATTTATGCTACTTGTGACATCAAATTTTCAATATTTAGTTTCCAACTAGAGTAATCTTTTTATTTTTCAATATACGAAAGATATTTAATCAAAATATATACAAGCAGCAATATATAAAAAGGGCGCGAAACTTAAACCATTCACTCCTCACTTTATATTTCTTTTTAGTTTTTATTTTGTTTTCCTTAATCAGCTATCATTATCCACTCGTCAACAACCCGATGCTTAGGGTTTCCTCATTCTTATTTTCCCCAAAATTAGACGAGATGAACAGTCAAAATCAATTCACAATATCTATATTTGTCAATTGGTTGATCATAGAAGCTATCGCATCACGATTATCTGTTTTAGCAAACGGTGGTGTGAAAGGAATCGAGAAGAGGAAAAAAATTCGAAAAAAAGGGGAACGCATCACTCAGCTGCGGTGAGGTCATTGGAGGCTTCAGTGAGTATTTATGATTTGGATATGTACTTATTGATGTCCTGAAACTAAAGTGTGTATATCTATATATATATATATTATATGAATAGTGCGAGCCATGTCATTCGCGTAAACCGCCTGAGTCATCTGCGGGCGAAGCGGATTGGTGGAGGATGCTGGACTCTTTTTTTTTTTTCCTTTTCTTTTTTAGGTTGAAAAATGAAAAGGAAAAAAAAGTGGCTTGCTTGCGGTGTGTTTGGATGTTATCTACATACAATAGGGCAGAGTCAAGCAGCTGTTAGAGTCAGGTTGAAGTAATTTAAATTATAATTTCATGACTATTTTATTTTATTCTGTTGTTCGTATTTAATATGTATCACATGCTATTGTATTATTTTGGACTGTCTTGTATATGACTTTTTTAAACGAAATCTTATGAAACCTGTGCATTAGGCAAGCACAACATATCTGTATTCTGTGATCATCCTATGATTTTGTGATGGAGAATCTGTATGCTGTGAGTGCAATGGATTTCTTTTATCAGATTATTAACATTGTTAAAAACTTTAACTTGAATCAACATCGTTTTGTTTCATCAGCAGAGTTATTTGAAGCTGCCAGCGAGTGAAAGATAAAAAATTCTTGCTATCAGATGATTAATTGGACATTGATTACTCATTTCTTCTGTGTCTGAAACGCTGCTGCCCTTCAAAAGCAGGTGATTGGGCATAGCATGCTGGATAACCAAGAAAATTGTAACCTTTTAATTGATTTAATTAGGATATGGTTGCATTGTGATAATTTCCATCAAATCTTGGATTAGTTTATGATGGTTAGCTGATTATTGAGATTAAAGTACCTTCTGATCCTTGATGTATTGCCTTAATCCTGTGGTAGTGTATCTCATTTGTACACGTAGGATAGAAGAAAATTTGATTTCACTTACCTGCTGCAGTTAAATTTTTAAGTATAAATAATAGTAAAATAACATTGTTTTCTTTTCTTTTATTTTTCTCAACAGGTGCTGCCACAGAGCTTCATAGAAGCACTTACAGAGAAAAAGCTGTTTGGTAAGAAAGGAGCATGAGGTGAAATAATAACTGAAATAATGAGAGCAAGGTATGGAGCTTTTCTGTCCTCTTCAGCCTGTGATTTTTTTATGATTTTTATAGACAGTCCAAGTTCTTCGTTTCACCAACTGATTCTGACCATGTTGGCAATTTAATAATGGGAAAAAACACTGCCTCTTTGATTATCAAATTATTTTGTCATATAAAATATTCGTTGAGGTATATTACTCTTTAACTACAAGATTGATGCTTGCGCAAATTGCATGTGGTTTAGCCGAAGTTGATGTTTTATTGAGGTATATTTGCTTGTCGAAGTAGTATAATGATTTCGATTGAAAACCACAAATCACATGATTGATCAATACATCCTATGTTCTATTTTCTAGGTTCTGGTTGGTATAACATCATGATACTTTCTTACTGTTCGGTTTATGTTGTATGCATTACTTTACCTGAAATTTTTTTGTGGGTTTTGTTAAGATTTTTACCATTTTATAATGGTAATTTGAAATTTCCACTGAATTTATTCGTAGTACTATAGCGGATGCTTCTGTGGTTGACTTGCATGGGAATTAGATTTAGAACGTAGAGTAATTGATCATTATGGCATATTGTGGATCTCAACTGTGAAACTTCCTCTAACTGCTTTTTGTTATATTATCATAATTGCTATAAGAAAGAAAGGAAAACAAAATAGTAGTGTTGCAATTGTAACAAACTAAAAACCTGGTTGTTTTACCAAAATAGGGAAGATTCCAAAGAATTAAAAAAAAAGGAAAGAAAGAAAACCTAATTGCGTGCGTTGCCAGCTATTTATACCACCCACGAGCAACCTCTCTGCATTCTGTACTTTATTGTGCTTACCTATTGTTTTACTCCTAATTATCCTTACCAGAATTCAAACAAGATGAGAGGAAAATCATCATCTTCTTCCTCTTCTTCAAAGTCAAAACATGGAATTCTTGAGGTTGAGAACAAGCTTGAAAACCTCAATGAAGCCCATGTATCTAGTGCATATATCAGGAGCCTTGTTAAGCAACTATCCTCTTCAAGAACCAAAGATTCATCCTCCAAAGGGCATGAAACTTCAGAGGGGCGTATGCTTTCTTGCACCCAAAATCCAAACTCCTCATCATCAGCAAGCATGTCATGTGATGGATTGTTTTCTGATCAAGAAAAACCCCATCATCAGAACCAGCAGCTTACTCCTCCACAGCACAAGAAGCAAGTCAGGCGAAGGCTTCACACAAGCAGGCCTTATCAAGAGAGACTGCTTAACATGGCTGAAGCTAGAAGGGAAATTGTCACAGCCCTCAAATTTCATAGAGCATCCATGAAAAAAGCAAGAGAACAACAACAGCAACAGCAAGAAGATCAAAAAGCCGAATCAGGGCATGGAAATCAACCATCTGAGGCTTACCCTGATCAAGACTGTATCGAAAAGGATGCTCAGTCGAAATCCAGGAGAAATCCTGGGATTTACGGTTCAAATTCTTCGATTTCAGATTATCTTCCAACTGATTCCTCCTATTGGCCTGGGATTTACGCCCCTTACTCCTGGTCCACCCCACACATCCCACCTCCACCACTTTACCAAGAAAATCTCAACTTTAGCTTACCTAGCCAAACGCTTGGACTCAACCTCAACCTTCAAGATTTTAACAACTTGGACGTGTCAGCTTTTAACTGTAGCAACAATCCTTTGTCGATCTATTCTGTGTCTTCCTCTGCATCGACGTCATCTTCTCCGCTTAATCTGACCGAGGAGACTATGCCATGCTTTGGAGCGCGAAATTCTGCTGTTGCTGAGCTTGAAAATCCCGATCTGCACCATGCGATCGACGATAAGGAAATGGCTGAGCTGAGGTCGATAGGTGAACAATATCAGATGGAGTGGAATGATACTATGAGCCTGGTCAACTCTGCCTGGTGGTTCAAGTTCTTGAAGGCTATGGAAGCTGAGAACGGCGAGGGTAAGAAAGGCGGCAATAATGAGAAACTTGCCAGCTCATCGCCGTTCTATGATGAAGTCATGGATTTCCCAGCTTGGATTAATGGGAATGATGAGAGCTGTGTGAATGATCTCTGCTGCTATGATTACTTCCAGGATCCTACATCTACTTTGCCATGGTACGAATTACGTTATTCAATCTTGGTGTTATTTATTTAAGTGATTATTTAATAGGAAAATCCTCCATCTAGTGATATAACAAAAAAGAAACAGACATGGTCTGAGAAATGTGTACTTTCTGTACTTTCACTTCCAACATTGTTACCCTGACGATTAATGTATTTAACGGAATTATATTTCTTTTAAAATTAAATGTAGTGACCATATCATTTTCTGGTTTTTTTTTTTTTTAATTTATACTTGTCGCAGCATGGACATTGAAGAGATCGAAGGGATGGATGGCGACTGGTTAGCCTGAGGAAAATATTAATTTGTGGCCGTTATTCTTAATTTTCTGTTCGAGTCCGGCAAATAAGACTAACTTTGTTCTGCAATGAAACAAAGGATACCGGTAATAATCTTTTGGCACGAGGAGAGGAAACTATTTTATTCCTCTCTCCTTTAGCTTTTATTTGTTTCAAATGTCAGGTTTTCCTATCTATTTTGTAATATTCAACTTACATTATTATTACGTAGTACTTGTCCGCTGTTTTTTTCTCTCTATATGTTAACTACAACAATAATCTTCATATGCAACCACCAATGATATCATCGACCTTTTCCTACAAGCTTCAGACATAGAAAACTCTCAGTGTATGAGAATATTGCGTTAATGGGAGAAGTATGAGGTCTATGGTGTCTTCGTATCGTATCTGATTGTTGAGGAAATTTAACTTCTGGTCTACTCGACCCGGCCCGGCCCGGCCCATGGGCAGCACAAAAATAATATGGCTTCACAACCCGAACTTGATCTCAAATCGGCATGTCAATACAACGAGAGTCTTAAATATAATTCAATTGAACAGCTTCAATAGTCATCATTCACAGTATCCTTTAAAACGTTATAGATACTCCGAAATTCAGACAATCACAACACAAACAGATAGAAAAAGAAAAATAAATAACAGCAGCTGATCATTTTAGGTCAAAGTCTTGATGATGTCCATCGATCCATTCCCCCATTTTTCTCGAAAACTCTTACTACTTCAGTTCATCTCCACCTGAGGATACCTATCGATGCAGTCGATCCACGGATTATTCCTAGTCTGCCTCCTCACGGTACGCATCGACTTCCAAACGACGCTGTTGCACTTAAATCCCGACCCAAACGCCAATTGCCAGACACGATCGCCCTTCTTCACGCGCTCCTTGGCCTCCAAATAAGCCAACTCGTACCAAATGCTGCTGCTCGAAGTGTTTCCAAACCTGTGAAGAGTCGCCCTCGAAGCCTCGAGGTTCTTCTCGCTGAGCTTGAGGTTCCTCTGAAGCTCGTTCAGCACGGTTTTGCTTGCAGCGTGGACGCAGAAGTGTTCGAACGCCAGCTTATAATCTGGGATGTAAGGCTTACTGTGCTGCGAGCTTGCCCCGTCATTGCCGAAGAGGATTTTCCACACCAACGTGGAGAAGAAGAGGAGTTGTTCCGATAAGGGAAGGACTAAAGGGCCCAGCGTGGTGATGTTTGTTTTTATTGCATCTCCGCCCACTTCGATTACGTCTTTGCTGATCTTGAGACCTCTGAATCTTTCGCTGTCCTCTTCCTGGTGTATGCTTCTGATGATGTACAGATTATAAGCAGAATGTAATAGTGTTCATGTATGATCATAACAGTTTGAAGCAATGCTGTATGGTCGTAATTCTGTTACCTGAAGCTGCGATCATCGGCGCCTTTGTGGGTTCTTACGATGTGCTCGAGGCTGTACTTAGCCCTCCTAAAGTCTCTCCTTCGGTTTGATAACAAGACAGCAGAACATCCCATTCTGAAGTAGCAATTTGGGATGAGCATCGACCTGTCTTTGCCGGGATACCAGTTGTAAGCCACCATCTCCGTGCTCACCACCACGGCGTAGTTATTAGGGTTTGCCATCAGCATGTCTCGAGCCAAATCTATGGCTATCACGCCGGCGCTGCAACCCATTCCTCCCAAGTTGAAGCTCAATATGTTTCCTGCCACAGCGTTTAATATAGTACATGGTCCATGATTTTAATTCCTGACCTACTTAGTACTTATCGTCTTGTGGGCATTCTATCGAACACTTGGAAGAGGTGAGAAAAAAGCTTACCCCTCATCTTGTAGTGGTTTATGACCATGGCGGAGAGCGACGGCGTAGGGTTGAACAAGCTGCAGTTGACCACCAAGACGCCGACGTCTTTCGGGCGGATACGGGATTTTTCGAAAAGCTCGTCGAGGGCGCCGAAGATGACGGTGGCTGCCTCGGCTCGGCCTTCCTTCATGGTGGCTGTGGGGTGCGGCGACGACAGCGCCATCTTCGGGACGTAAGTCTCGTCTCCGATGCCTGAAGTTTCGAGTATGCGGCGCTGGAAGTCGAGCGACGCCTCATCGAATTTGCCAGAGGCACGAGCTAGTTCTATGAATTCGCCCTTCGTTACCTAAAACGACCAATCATTACCAAAAACCACACATGCAATAACGCAAGAAGAAACAGAACACGAGAAAAAAGCGAAGAGGTTATACCTTGAAATCAGTATCATCAGAAGGCTTAAAACAAGAAAAATCGAGCAAATAAATCTGCATAGGCCTCGACGTTACGTACACAAACATCGTGAAAACGATGAGCCCAACAAAAGCCAAGACGGTCGAGAGATCATTTGCAGCAGCAATCTCCAAAACCCTTGTCCGAATTTCATCCCTGCTCAAACTCCCCACGCCGCCAGCTCCGAAGCTTACCATAACCAAAGCTGGGAGGAGGACCGTCGCTAAGTAAATCCCATGATTCACAAGGTAGTGATAGCCCAGCTTGACGTACTTGAGCTTCACGGAGTTCACGAAATCAGGCAAACGACGTCGTACCCTCACCGAGAAAGTCATCGGCCCAGATTCTCGGCCGCCGTCGGCGGCTCTCGTCGTGTTCACTATCTCCGTCGACAGTAGGTGCCGTTCTTCGTCGTTTCTGCTGCCCATATCCGTCTCTCTTTCTTTTCTCTTGGGGTTTGTGTGTGTAATCTTAATGTTGACGTTGTTGTTGATGGCGTTGTGAATTTAATAAAGGGTGTGTATGAGAAGGTGGTTGAGGAGAAGTAAATGCTGTGTGGGGGCACACGGCACAGATCGTAGTTGAGAAGAAGAGAAAGAAAGAAAGAGCTTTGATTTTGATGCAAAATGACACGCTAGCTAGTTGGTGTTGTATTGTAAGGTTCGAACAGTGCATGTCATAAATCCATGCATTTATGGAAAGTAGTTCGAAAGTTTTCTTCGTTTTACTACCAAATAAATAAAAAATAAATATAAGAATCCCAACTGGAGAAGCGTTGTCATTTTTCTTTTCGTTTTTATCTTTTCGTTTATATATGTGTACTTCTGGAATGCGAATTAATGACGAGTTTCTCTTGGTTTCAAAATTTTACTCGTTTTGACCACGCCAACCACTATTAAGGTAATATTTTATATATTAAGGTAACATTTGATATAGAGTATGTTATGTGTTTAGGTAAATAGCTACTATAAATTTAGATATTAGAAGTTGTATGTGTATTATTGAACCAATAAATGCCAAGTTTCCCATCTTTACAGGATTAGCCACCATGAGCTTATTATTAGTAGTCTTTGTATTTACAATATAATAATGATATAGGTAATGTAAATATGCATTTATGTATCTATGTATACCATGTGAGTAGTTAGACAATCAAATCTCTCATCTGGAATTCGCTCACCAGCATTAATTTATTATATATAAATATATCGCCATTATCCTGATTTATATATTTTTAAACTTCGGGCTTCGAACATGCATGCTATTTTTTTCTTATTATTGTGTGGATAATAGTTGAATTTGGACACTGACCTATTGATTATATAAGGACCGTTTAGTCAACGAATTAACGTGGCATTTAATAAAAAGAAAATGTGAGTAGTAAAGTAGCTCAGCTACTAGAAAATACAACCATCAAAGATAGTTCGGCGAACTATTCGTACTGTGGAAGTAATACTTCATTCACATCACACGTTTATATATCGACGTAATGAATGTATAACTGATCTTATAGTTAGTTTAGTTACACTCGTAAAAGAATATAATTAATAATCTTTATGTTAATGCGGTTGCTAAGCAAAAGGCAAGCCGTGAACGTAAGTAACACCGCAGAAGCGTGTTTTAATTTATTTCGATTTTCCAACAATGGAAAAACGTTACATATATTTACATTTTGTAATTTGCAAGTCCTAATGGCCGAATGGCTACTATAATTACGACGAATAACCAACGGGGTTGGTCCAAGTGGTAAGCGGCTTGGTATCGCTTAAGCAAGGTTTCGGATTCGAATCATCGTGTATGCAGCAACCCCCTTGGGAGCCTCACCTCACCTGCCGTTACCAGGTTCGCGACGCGGGGCCAACCTTATTAGTCGGGGCAACCCGGAACCGGTCGGGTATCCGAAAAAATAATACGACAATAAAGAATATGCAACGTGAAATTGGATTATGAGGGACATATGAGCTACCATGTCTGCGTTACATATGCTTAATCTCTATACATATAACCAACAACTTTTGGGCGAAATTGATAATGATGGAAAAAGAAAACGATAAAATTACTTTAATGTTTTCGAGCTGGGGCGTGCTCATAAATTGAATTGCATTTCTGTTTCTAACTGAATTCTTGTCACGAAAGGAACTGATCATTTCAATTGGAAAGGGAACTCAAATAAAATAAGGGGCCTTTTCAATTCAGCCCCTATTTAAGTTTCAAAATCGAGTTCAGCCCCTGTTAGAAAAAGCAATTAGTTTTAAGGACCCGATTTTTCATACCACTTCATCGGTCTGTGGTACCACTTCTTTGTTCTTTAGTACCACTTCTTTGTTACGCTGTACCACATAATTGTTCTGCAGTACCACTTCTTTTGTTTCTGTATTACGACTTCATTTTTACCGCAGAAAAAAGAAGTGGTACTGCAGAACAATTAAGTGGTACTGCAGAACAATTATGTGGTACTACATAACAAAGAAGTGGTACTACAGAACAAAGAAGTGGTACCGCAGACCGATGAAGTGGTATGAAAAATCGGGTCCTTAAAACTAATTGCTTTTTCTGACAGGGGCTGAACTCGATTTTTAAACTTGGGGCTGAATCATAATTAACTCATAAAATAATAATCGAAGCTCGTGGCAAATAAAATAATGAAACCTCGTCTTGAGGACATAAACAACGTGTTTCAAACTTCAGTTCCAAGGAATAAGGATTATTCCTCAACAAAATATCACACAAGACACACACACACACACTAGCTGCGTGTACTTTGTGTTACAGACAATGGAGTGGGAACCAACGGAGGAAGAAGGAGAACAAATACACAAGCCTATGTTGGAAGCAACTAATGGTGAAAAGGGTGGCTATAGAACGCTGCCTTACATAGTCGGTGAGTAAGATGTTGTTGCAGAGGAGATATCGTTTTAATGGTTTTTGATAAACAATGCTGGGCTGGGTTTTATTTTCTCGACATCTTACTCAGTTCCACTCTCTGCAACTCTTCGTCGCATCAATGAAGAACTTACTCGTAATACCTTCGTCTGTTTTGACTCCTTTTTTTTTCTAATGTTTAATCTTTGAAGCTAACGAGGCGTTTGAGAAAATGGCAACAAATGGCTCTACCTCGAGCATGACGCTTTACCTCAAGAACGATTATCACGTGGGAATAACCTCTGTTTCCAACATAATCTTCTTATGGTCCTCAGCTACAAACTTCCTGCCTCTAATCGGCGGAATTACGGCAGATTCTTACCTGGGACAGTTTCGTACCATTGGATTGGGATCAATCATCTGTCTTATGGTAGGTTGCTTTTTTTTTTTTCCTTCCTTTTTCTTCTAAGCGCTTCGTACCACCATGATTAGCTAAGAAGCCAATTCAGTTAACTATTGATTGATTCGAAAAAAGGGGACGATCTGTCTGTGGCTAACCACTGTAATCCCCAAAGCAAAGCCTTCGCCTTGCAATGACGCCGAAGAAACAAAGTGCAGCAGTTCGTTTCTTCAACTACTGTTTCTGTACACCGCCCTCGGACTCATCTCCGTAGGCGCTGGTGGTATCAGATCGTGTTCTGTATCCTTCGGAGCAAAACAGATCGAGAAAAAAGCCTCCGTAGAGGCTAAAAGAAGCTACTTCGCATGGTACTATGGAATCTACGCATTCTCCATCCTCATTGGCCTCACCTGCGTCGTTTACGTTCAAGAAAACATGGGATGGGAGATTGGATTCGCGGTGCCCATCGCCCTGATGATGATAGGAGTCGTTTCCTTCCACGCGGCTTCTCCCTTTTACGTCATGTCGAAGGGCGAAAAGAACTTGATCTCAGGCCTCCTTCAAGTCGTCGTAGCTTCTTACAGAAACAGAAACCTCAACGTCCCAGAAAACGATGACGTCGGTGTAATATATCACTCGAAGATCGACTCTGACGTTGCCTCTCCGAGCTGGAACCTCAGGTCAAAGTTCATCAATGGCCCATCGAACTATAAAAATCTATCTTGCCTAACTTTTTTTGGTGTACTAGGTTTCTGAACAAGGCTTGCATCGTCCGAAATCCCGATCAAGAACTGAGGCAAGACGGCACAGCTTCAGATCCATGGCGTCTGTGCACCGTAGAGCAAGTGGAGGACCTAAAATCTCTTCTAAGGGTCATACCAATATGGTCCTCGGGGATGATCATGGCCATCAACGTCTGCCAAACGTCGATCCCAATCCTCCAAGCGTCTTCCATGGATCGACACCTAATAACTCCCACCTTCGAGATCCCAGCAGCGTCCTTCTCCATGTTCACGACCATATCGGTCTTGCTATGGGTCTTCCTCTACGAGGGCTTCGTCGTCCCGCTCGCCTCTCGCCTGCTTAAAAGGCCATTTCGCCTGAGCCCTACTCAGAGGATGGGCCTGGGAATATTCCTGTCGTTCTCGAGCGTAGCAGTCGCTGCAACCGTGGAGAACGTACGCCTTCGTTTGGCGACCGATAACGACAAGGTGATATCAGCCATGTGGCTCGTGCCTCAGTTCTGCCTATTGGGGTTCGGAGAGGGTTCTTGCTCGATAGCCCAGAACGAGTTTTACTACTCGGAGTTTCCCACGCATATGTCGAGCATAGCGACGACCATGGCTTGGGTGGGAATAGCGTTGGCGTTCTTGATTTCGAGCATTCTAATGAACGTTGTCGACGCCGTTTCGAGGGCGGGAGGATATGGAAGTTGGATTTCTGACGACGTAAATGAGGGCCACTACGATTTTTACTACTTGGTCCTCGCCGGTCTTAGCTTGGCCAACATGGTCTATTTTCTTGCTTGCAGAAAGGCTTATGGCCCTCTTAAGGAAGAAACTGTAAGAATTTCTCAGGCCGCCGACGACACAAACAACGCCATGTCTGAATAAGATTTATACATATTATACATGATATCAAAATTAGACAGACCATTACTCTTTTTATGCCAAGCTACCAAGCATGTTATTAGACTTTTGTATGGTATGATGAATAATGTGAAGCATATATATAGTCCTTTCATTACATAAGATTATATACCCGTCAGTTGTGATTACTGGAAACATTTCGTTAGTGTGCCTAACATCGGCCGAATTAAGAGGAGAATTGGACCACATAAGTTGATGGGATATATCTAAAATCAATTGGTGATAGGTGTTGGGTTTAGGGTTTAGGGTTAAAACTAGCCAATTTCTTCTCAATTATCCGACACATGCGACCTATTATGGTTTCTAATGCCTTGTATTGTTGATCTTCTTCATGATGAGCCCGGCCTTGTCACGAACCCTGCCCGAGCCCGCCCTGACCGAGACGTCGGTCACCACATTGGCAAACTCGGGCAGCCCGAGAGCTTCCCTGATGCAAGCATTGGCGGCGCCCTCGTCGTCGAACAGCCTTAGCAGAACCTCGCATGCACCTTCTTTGGACATCATGGAGCCGTTTTTTAGTACGCGAAGCAGCCTTTGGACAACTTGGTTCGTCTTTTTGAGCTCGTCGAGCCCTTCGTGGAACCGAGCAATGAGCCCTAGGACGGTCAGGCACGTGCCCGAAATGTCGTCGCCGTTCTCCGCCATTTCGGAGAGTCCGATGAGGGTTTGTACGGCTCCGCTGCGTACGGCCAACGTGCAGTTGCCGTGGAATTGGGTGAGCTCAGATAAGGAACTGAGGAGGTAGTGGGTCGACGGGCCCCGTGGGCCCGAGACTGCTTGTACTAGAACCTGCAAGGCAAACAATCTCTTCAAAATTAAGCAATTTAAAGACCATAGATGGTGTATACCCTGATTTGTCCCAAAATTCTAGGGTTCTTGTGTATAATTTTTGGGTTTTCAAAAACGTTAGGAGGTGTATCATACGAACAATAACAATTTAATTTGTAATTGGGCCCTACTCATTGGCCCCACATAGGAGGAGAGTGGTCCACATAAACAAGATGAGGTTAAATCCCATAACTAATTGGTAAAAGGTGAAGTGCTCCATCGACTTATATGCTAATCAACCCTCCTCGACTAATTGGGATATATTTGTGCCTAGGTTTCTAATTCTTAACAATAACTTTAAACACCAAAAAATTTTGTAATGGGCGTAGAATGTCCGTAAATTGCTTAATATAATGTCACATCCTAAATTACTTGATTGAAAAAAGAACTAACCCTGATTCTTACAATCTACATCTCAGAGAAAACATTTATTATTTCAGACCTGAACTGTGCCAGCGACCCCGAACTTGGCCTTGTTCTTGTCGAGCATGGCCAGACTGCAAACCAACGAAGCCACTAGTTTGCTCAGCTCCGCCGAGGATGAAACAACGAGGAGGCTATTGAGGTGATCGATGGTGTCAATTTGAGCCAAAGATTGCTTCAAAGTAGGGTTTAGCGAAAGGTTGAAGAGGACGGAGATGGCGAGACTCTGCACTTTCTCGGGATTATTACGAGGCTTGGAGAGTTCCGAAAGCAATGCAATGGCTCCGTTTGATTTTGCCACTAAGTTTCTGTTCGATGGGCTCACTTTCGTGATGGAAATTAGGGTTTGTAAGGCCTCGATTTTCGCATGATGATCGACCGAGAATTGAGCTTGCTCGAGGCATTCGGTTATGGTTTCGCGGGCTCGAACAGCCATGGATGATGATGATAATGGCGATGAAGATCGATTTGTGTTTTTATGCTTTGGTTCTTTTCTTCATTGCATTGTAGTGTGTATATATTTTATTGCAGGCTTTAATGAGATTTGCTAGGCGACTTCGATTATCACTATGATGCGATGGTTTTGTTGCGTACGTTGAAATCAATATTGCAAGCGGACTTAATATTGTATGTAGTTTTTTTTTTCCTTGTTTTCCCTAACGCTGGAATTTGAAAATTAAGAAGCCACATGAATAATTTTTTCTTTATAATCCGAAACTTGTGGTCAAGAATGATACGTAAGATATATTATACATACCCCCAACTTTGGTTGCGAGGAGGCGCGTACACCACACGGTCGTGTGAGGCGAGTGAGGATAGAGAGACCCACGAGACACGAATTAGGTGGATTTCGTAAAACAAGAGGCGTGCGTTACGCGCACTTCAAATTTTCTTCTTCCATAATTGAACTATTAAAATTTAAACCAATAAGATTTTTACTAATTTTTCCCGAGAATGCCCCTAACGAGGATATATAATTTATTTTAATTCTTTTTTCTTTTTGTTCTTATTTTTTCTCAAAGCAGAAATAAAACAAACCCTAGACCAAAAAGTGTGAATCGAAGTTCTGTTTTTGTTAGACAATCCGAGGTCAATTGCGCGTTACTGGAACTTCCAAGATTACGAATTCGCCGTTAATTTGAAGGAAAAAGGCGAGCATTCCCAGCTTGAAATGTTTCCCATTCATGTGTTGGTTTTAATAATTAATTAGATTCATTTTTCTTCCGTTAATTTGGGGGTTTTTTAAAATTTTGCCTCTTTAGCAGGTGGTTTGCCTAAATCTTTGTGTTTTTTGATTGATCTTCTTTCTCATTAATGTTAAGCAGTGGTACAAGAGTTTGTAGTCTTTGCAGCCCCTTGATCCTTTTGATCTTGGATGATAGGTCTCTTTCCCTAAACAAATGTTCTCCATCGACTGAATAATGCAAGTTTTTCTATTTCTGTAAGCAATTAAAATATTTTGATGTTCGTTTTTTGAAGATGTTGGTTTTTAGAGTCAGCTGCCAGCTATGATCGAAGGTCTATAAAGATCTGATGTCCTCTATTCAACATTACGCATCACAATGTCGATGTGTGATCAGTCTGGTTTGGTATGATTTTGCATCTGATGAAGAAAGCAGCAATATTTGTTTTTGATCCGTTCGTCTTTGCCTTGTTGGTTATCCATAGATTCTCATAATGTCTTGTATAGTTTGGTCAATCTATTTCTTTTAACATTTCAGGATTTTAGTCAACTTGATGAGTTTCAGAAAAGGGGACAAAGTGGAGGTTAAGTACCGAAAGGAGATACCAATTTCTTGGCGTGTAGGAGAGATATTGTCGGGTAATGACCATACTTATCGCGTAAAATACGATCCTTATCCTGGTATGTGTAATAGCAAGATGGTCGAGAGAGTTTCAAGAAAGTTCATAAGACCATGTCCCATTACGGTGCAAGGCGTAGAGAGTTTCAGTCTTGGAGACATAGTGGAAGTATTTCATGACTCCTCGTGGAAGTTGGCCTCTATCATGAAGGTACTAAAAAAAAGCAATAAAGATATCAATCGCCAAAGAAGGCACCTCAAGATTCAATATGTTGTAAGGTTATTAGGGTGCTTGGATGAACTATTAGTCGACAAAGCAATCATTAGAGCAAGAGAAATGTGGCACGATGGCGAATGGATTCAAATGGGGAGAAAGGTGAAGATTTCCTCGTTTCCTTTTCTCGTTTTGTTTTCTTGGCAACAAGTGAGTGATTCTAACTTCCTTTGGTTTTTCTCAGGACTTTGACGGAGTTAAGGACTTGGTTTAAAAAAGCGAAAAGCGAGGCGAAGCGAAAAGGCCCCGAAAGCTTAAGCGTGAAGCGAGGAGCGAAAAGCGTCGCTTTTCGGATAGCAAAAGTATTATTTTTTATACATTAATTGTAATTTTTATATATGTGATATTGAGAAAAATGATAGAAACGCAAAAAATAACCGCAAATAAAATAAAAGATAGTGATAAACCTATTGACAACGAACTAAATAAATTTGCAATAATAAATAAAGAACACAAAGGTAGCGGTTTTAGATCAATATCCAAAAAGCTTTATTAAAGCGAGGCGAAGCGATATGGC
Organism: Craterostigma plantagineum; assembly: GCA_027422505.1. NCBI lineage: Eukaryota > Viridiplantae > Streptophyta > Magnoliopsida > Lamiales > Linderniaceae > Craterostigma > Craterostigma plantagineum. Next base: position 25,718,563 of record JAPQWV010000010.1, on the reverse strand, counting down.
TTATCTGGAGCGCGCTCCTCGCTTTAAGCGAGCCCGGAGCGCGCTTTTTTAAACCAAGGTTAAGGACGGTCCAGCTGGCAAAGCATCGATCTCAAAGCACTACCAAATCGCTCCGTCGAACAATGCTTGGCTTGGCACAACGCGTCAAGAATGTCCCACTAACTTCATGGGCGAATCTCATATGATATCTTCAATATCAACAACGAGAATGCTTCCCTACAACTCCTTCGCTGAGGCCCACGACGGAGGTGGTCAGAAAAAGAGAACCGTTCAGATATATGACAGAATCATCTCTACTCCGTCACACAAAAAGGTGTTGGGCAAAAGAAAACCTTGCAACTTCACATCAGATGGATATAACAGAACAAAACAGACCAGGGGCCTACTCGAATCATCCGAGGCTGAACCACATTATTATTCAGAGAGCGATGAATGTTCTGTGGGCAGTTGTAGTGTTACAGATCAAGACGAAGACACGGTTTCGAGGTTAGATAGACAATATAGTTATTTTCGCGGTACCAGCGAGGATGAAGTAGAAGGTGATATACGTAGGCTGGAATTGCATGCCTATCGCAGCACATTGGAAGCTTTGTATGTGTCTGGTCCTCTAAGCTGGGAACAAGAAGCAATGCTGACAAACCTTAGGATTGTGCTGCGTATATCGAATGATCAACATTCGATGGAGCTAAAGCATCTAATAAAATCTGCTATTGCTGTTAGATAACAGTGGCATTAATCTTTCTTTTTTCTCCTACGTTCACCATCATTCTGTATTAAGTAGCTTGTTTCTGTTTAGAACCATTGGCCACTCATGTAATGGCGGATGTGTATGTTCTTTTATCAATTTTGTCATAGATGGTTAAGCAGAAGGAGAAATAAGTCTAACATACGGCATTATCTCTTAGGGTGTGTTTGGTTGGGGGTATTAGGTGGGATTAGGAGGGTTAGAATTTATTAAAGTAGTGTTTGGTTCGGGAGATTATTTAAAGGGGAGAATTAGCTAATACCCCCTTAATACCTCTAATAAGGTATTAATTAAAGGGATCTCCTCCCCTACCTTTAGCTAATCCCACCCATATTAGACAATTTTATCCTTTCACTTCTTTGTTTTTTTATCTTCTTTTATTTAAAAAAAATTAAACCATCCTTCTCTCTCTCTCTCTCTCTCTCTCTCTCTCTCTCTCTCTCTCTCTCTCTCTCTCTCTCTCTCTCTATCACACTATCTTCTCGAATCCATCTCTCCCCCCCCCTCTCTCTCTCTCTCTCTCTCTCTATCTCCTTTCGGACATAACCATCCATAATGAGGACCATATGCCTTACAGAACAAAATGAGGGTAGGTTCGTAGTTTTAACTTAATTAAATTTAATACCATCTAAACCCATCTACCAAACATATGGAACATTATTATTTAAACCCGCCAACCAAGCACCTCAAAATACTCATACGCTGCACTACATAAACCCAACTAAAACTAATACCATCTAAACCTGTCCTCCCAACCAAACGAGCTCTTAGAGATGGTTTTGTCACTTTCGGGGTTCATTGACTTGACAGTACAGTATTCATTTAATTCAACAATCCTTTTGTCATCTCATATTTCTCTGAATCTTGGAGGAGCCATAGTTTTGTGCTAAATCTGCAATATGGATGATTACCTGGATCTTAAATTTTGAAACATATCATTTTTTATGAATGTCTCTTGAGTTTTGAGACATCATTTTCTATGAATGTCTCAAAACTTAAAATCCAGGTAATCATCTACATTGCGACAAAACGACGCCTCCTCAAGACTCAGAAAAATGAGACAGCAAAGGAAAAGAAATCATCTCACGGCAAACTAAAAACCACAATCCAGAACATATTATAAAGTACTAAAAATTGTATCAATTGAACTTCTAGACTATAGTACCAAACTACATAGTATCCCAAAGGCTTGTAAGATTGTGAGAACTTCCATTACATGTCGAATGAATCATCGTCATCATCGGGAAGTGGCTGATTAAGGGCGTGTTCGAGCTCGGCTTCATGCCTGCAAAAACATACAAGATTTAATAGATCATGTAACTATTCAAAGCAAAGCACCATTTTGGTATAAGTGGATGTCAAAATCATGTCATGTAGACAATTGTATGCAAGAGAAGCACCATCCTTGTGTGTTCTTCATAAACAACGTGTTTAGGAGAGATCGATACTTACAGCTTCTGCTGGGCCAAATCAATTTGCACTTCAGGTGGCGCGAGAGCTGGAGACTCGACAAAGTGCAGATTAGCATCTCTGAAGCGATAAGAGAAAAAGTAAAATATGAGCAAAAAATACCAATGCAGGAATTTTCAAACACCAACTGGTTCTATGGTACATACCCAGCAAGTTTTCTTGCAAGGTAGAGGAACGGTTTTTCAAAGTTGTAATTACTCTTGGCAGAGATCTCATAGTACTGCAAGTTCTTTTTCCTGTGAAACGTGACCTGCTTTGCCTTCACCTGCCTGTTCTTGACATCAACTTTGTTTCCGCAGAGAACAATGGGAATGTTCTCACAGACCCTGAAATTTAACAGCACAATCAAGCTTAATGAAATGAATCAAAACTCAACCAGACTAAAACGAAGAACGAAACTTGATTGAGTATTTCCAAAAGAGATCAAAATATATACCGGCAGAGATCACGATGCCAAGTGGGAACATTCTTGTAAGTCAACCTTGCTGTTACATCGAACATAATGATCGCACATTGTCCATGGATACTGCAGCAGATAATGAGAACAAAGGCATTGCTAAGTAAATTACTGAGTAGTGTAGATATGATAAAACGTCAACTGCTACCGGGGGATGTAGGGCTCACAGATCAACAGTCAAAGATCACATTTCTTGAACAAAAGCAATTGATGCAATTTACTTACTAATATCCATCCCTAAGGCCACCAAATTTCTCCTGGCCAGCTGTGTCCCAGCAATAAAATCTGATTTTTCCACAGTTCGTGAAGAAATCCAATGGATGAACTTCCACACCAATGGTAGCTGTGGAACAAAATACTCCACTTAATATACAAAATAGATCCATCTAGCACCAAGCAGAATACCACAAAAATAACACTTACGCTCGTATTTCTTCTCAAATTCACCCGTAAGATGCCTCTTTACAAAAGTTGTCTTCCCTGTGTATAAATTCAAATCCAACATCAAATCCCCAAACGATAAAAGGTAAAACCACCACAAATAAAATGACGACTAGAAACACCAAAAATTCGGAGATAACAAGTTACATATATTATAACACTCAAACGAACGGGCCAAAGTCGAAGACTTCAGCTATGTAAACCTAAATATTTCAGAAAAACAAACAAGATTTTCAACCAACGACGTCACCGAAAAGAAAAAAAGGTTACCCGTTCCACCATCGCCAACAATCACAAGCTTGAAGTTTGGGTAATCCACAGTCTGCTGATTCGGCAACGCCTGAAGACACCATTAATAAAAGCAAGAACCATCAGAAGACAAGCCCAAACAACATCTAACACTCAAACCAACCTAATTCAAAAAAAAAAAAAAACAAATGCAATTACCATCCGAGCTTTAGATCCTGGTATGCGAAACTATTGCAATCGACAGATTTGCAGCGAGTGAGCTAGAGAGTGTGAAGACAAGGTCTATATATACTGGCAACCTCGAGAAAACAGCGTAATGTTTATTTTTTTTCAGTGTGTTTTGAATTCGTAGCTTTAGAATCACGCGGTGATCTCGGCCGTTCGATCGGTGATCTCGTGTTTACCCACAAGTTAGACCTTTCTAGAAATGCTCTTATTGGGCTCGCTTAATGGGCCTTAGCTATTGGGCCTGGTTCGAATAAGCCCACTTGCTCACTACGACAATTTTCTCTATTTACCAAACAACCCTCGGTCAAAGGCTTAGACTTTCTAGTTCACTAGTCAACGTAGATTATCTCAACTTCATTCCATTTATAAAAAGCTTCATACATAAAACCCATAATAGTAGGTCATCATTACACCACAAAGTATCTCTACATATTCTGTAATAAGGCGTAAAAAACAAATTTCAGAAAGAAAAAAAAAGGCACAAGCTCGGTAATAAAACAGTAGCATTTCAAGCACCATAACCAATAGTTAAAACTCCGACCCGACCCATTTCAAGAAAGGGGCGAAAACGAACTCAGAAAAGCCTCCTCGGATTACGAATGCTGAGAAGCTTCACGTCGTCAACGACGGGCCCACAAAGCGACGCAAAGTCGTCGCTCCTCGTATGGTAGTAAGTGCTCAGAAACATAATCCTAGTCCTCGCCGCCGTGGCCTTAAACTTAAGCACCGCCCTTTTGTAGCCGCCCTTGCCCTTGGACTGATATGGGACCTTCACAGTGTCCCGCCCAGCGAAGGCCTCGACCACCATGGACCCTTCACAGGCGTTGCTGGCGTCACCCACTGCGAAGGTTAGCTGGTAAGTCTTGCCCACGACGGTCCTAGCGACTTGGGCTATTGCGCTCTCTTTCCCGCCCACGAGCTCGATGGCTCTCTGCCCTTTTGGGACTGAGAAGTGGACCGAGTCTATGTACTTCACTGCCTTGAGCGACTCGACCATCCACGCTGGCAGGGCTGAGTTGTCGTCCTCGATGTTGGGAGGGATTAGAACTCCCCAGCTTGTGTTTGGGAGTATGTATGCTCCTTCTTCGAAGTCTCCGTTCTTCAGCAGGTTTTCTGTGAATTAAAAGAATATCTATGATCATTCACAGCTTGGAGAAACAGAGCATGTACAAATGGGACCAAAGATGTTGATTTTCAGTAAAAGGGTCCATCGTTAATAACTGGAGACAGCCAATGCTTGAGTGAGGGAGGTGCAATGGGCACATGCATGCATAATCGAAAGCAAATATTGCATAGAAAACACCAAAGACGGCGTGGAGTTAATGTTAACAGCTTTGGAGTGACGTAAATGATAATATGGTCCCAAGAAGTATTCGAAGCTGTATATGTTAGCCTTAGCCTCACACACAGTTCGTCATTTTAGGTAATTCTGCCTAACATTGGTTTCGGACCATTCTTGTCCCCACAGTCTTACGTTAATGTCATGTGGCCAGAGAGGTTCAGCTTCAAACCTACTACTACTACTACTACTCTTTTATCTTAACCCAGAAGATGACGTCATCTTTCAGAAAAAGGGAAGAAGACGACAAAAAAGAACTTACGATTGGTGGCCCTCGGAGGGTACAGAGTACGAATGGCCACCGAGTCTATCAACGGGCCGCAGGCAGGGTCCTCTTCGACGCCTGGGTTGTGTATCATGACGTCGACGACGTCGGCGGTGGCGCGGAAGGCCCAGGCGTAGGAATCCCAGCCGCTGCTGCTGTACAGGGTCTGAATGGGGAGGACGCCGAAGTCCGTCACGGAGGAGACGTTGACGCTCTCCTCCTGGGCGCAGGTCCTCGCCGCGCTGAAGGTGATGGAGTAGAACATGCCCTTGGTGACGTTGATCGACTGCTTTATGGAGGCTTCGTTTCCCAGCCTCACGGCGGCGTAGCCCTCGGGGACGACTAGGAGCATGTCGCCTTGCTTCTGGCCGGCCTTGATGTACTCGACGAAGCCCGAGATCTGCCATTTTGGGACGGCGTGGGGCTTTAGGACGACGGTGCCGTTGAGCTCCGACGGAGATGGGCCGATTTCGAAGTTGCCATTGTCGAGTAGCCCTGCAAGTTTTTGGGTCAATCAATTAAAGAAACAGTGGATGAGTTTGGGATGTGAAGAACAAACTGAAAGGACCACTGTAGATTAGGGCATGTGAAAAGGAGATATGAATAGATCTGTTTAACCTTAAAATCACACCTTTTTTTTTTTTTTTTTTTTTTTTTTTTTTTTTTTTTTTTTTTTTTTTTTTGGTAACCGGGGAAAGCCGATGGTGAAACCCCGGGGCCGACCCACTACCTGCTAAACGGGCCGACCAGGTCAATCGCACATGTCTGGGCCCATGTGGGCAGGCCTGGAGAAATGTCACAGGGTGGAGGTTCGAACCCAGGACCTCTCCCAACATGACTCCAGGCACCTCCCCCTCAACCAGTAGAGCTGAGGGCTCATCGGCAAATCACACCTTTTCTCTAACACAAATACACATTACTATGCATCCCAAGGAATCTTTGTCGTTTTAATAACAAAACCCAAGATTTACCTTCTCATTCTTTCTCAGCATTGAAAAGAATAATGATTATAAGTGGGTTAATGGTCACATGAGTACCAGCGATTTCCACCATTAAAGAACTCGAATAAATGTAATGGTAGACATGCTGTTCAGGTTATTGAGAGTTATTTAAGGGATCTTTGAACATTAATTAACGAAATCTGACCATTATGGCAACGCTGCGCATCCAAAGAACACTTTTTTATCATCGCCCAATACAGAAAACTTCAGTTCTCAAGAAACCTCGAACTCAAAAACCAAGTGTTGGGTAGCTACGAGCTCTCTAAAGAACTCCATACGGTACAATAAAAAAGCTCAAGAGAGAAGCCAGCCATGTTCACTATAAGGGGGAGGGGAATGAATGGATATGTAAGAGCTTACCATCTTTAACAGCAAAGCCAAGCTGGTAAGTTGCTAAACTCAGAAGCACCGACAATAACAGAGGAAAGCTTCCCATTCTTGGTTTAGTACTGAGCATATCTCCTTTGACAGATGGGCAAAGAATTCTGTTTTAAAGAGTTGTAAATGCTGAGATATCGTATTAAGCTTCAGAAATGGGCTTATTTATGCATGCCAAGCTTCAAGAGAGGCCTTATTCCTTAGGCTTAATAACGATTGTGCCATTTAGAAGGGACGATAGTAACATTATTGGAACAATCTAAATAAAGGGTCAGGGGGGCCTCACATGGTATCAATTAATTACTGATATATTTTCACAAGAAATTTAATAAGTATTATATTTTTGTTCTATTTATGGAAAATGTGTCTTGGCTGTGTATAATTATACAATAAAATGGTAAATGAGGCCTTTCTTCGTTCGTTCGTTTGCAAACCACATGGGCTTTATTGCACTTCCCCAAGATTTTGCAGAGCATCATTGCTAGCGCATGTCAGCATGTCCATGTGCTGCTCTATAAAATCTACGAGTTTCCAACGTTCTTTTGTAATAAAATTAGAAATAAAACGTGAATTTCCTGGTTATAATTCGAGGGGAAATGGTCTTGTGAAAGTCTGAAGCCATTCCCTTGAATTACTCTTCGTGGGTGAAAGCAAAGCAATGTCCGCATTATTTTATGAAATCTTTGATCGCTAAATGCCAAGAATCTCCAGCTTGCGGGAGATAAGAGGCCCATGATTTTAAGACCAAGAAAATGAAACAGGGGAAAAGGATTAGAACGAAACGTGAACTGACGAAAATGGCCCTGTGTAAGAAACAAGCCACGAGCCAGGGCCCACGTTAGTGAGAGGAGATGTGTACTATACTTGAAGAAATGATAGAAGACCTAATCCAAAACACGAAATCGTGCCTTGTTTTGATTTTGGGCCGATCAATAAATAGACGTGGAATTAATACGTGGGCCGTTGACGGTCGAACAAAACTCAACCTCATATTTATTTTTATATAAATAAAGAGTGATTGTACGAAGAAAAAAAAAAGACAAATTCATATGCATCTTTTTTTACTTCACCTCTGGATTTTCTCCGGACAAAAAAGCACAGATCCGAACACTACAGTGTTTTAGAGTGAGGAGAGTGGTGACAAATTTCAGTAGCTTGGTGTCGGTTGAGTGTATTTGAGTCACATTCATTAAAAAATAATTGCATAAGTAAATCATCCCCATGATTTTTGCACCAACCAAAATAATCATTGATAAAAAAAAAACTGTGAAAAATCATGAACCACGTACGTTCATGATAAGCATACTTCAATGCGGCCCAATTATTGTTATGGGCCACGGCCCACTTGCATCGAAAAGGACATCGCTCTCTGATTACTCGTATTTGTGTGTATTAATAGCTGCTCACGTGTCATTAATGGCTCCTGTCTTTCAATTATTAATACGAATCATTTTCAGTCTACACCTTACGATGGTTAGTACCCAAAAAGACATTACCACATGATCTGAAAATAGACCGAGAGGGACCTACCAACATTCCCTACAACGAACGAACAATGCCGAAAAAATCCCTAATCTTGATAGTTGCAGATTAACAATTTCAGAAATATAAAAATTTCAATTCGCTGTCGTTTTCACCATGTATCGAACATTAAGAGATGGTTACAGGTTCAGCCCCTGAAGATATGAGCCTTACTGGAACTGGGGCTTGCAACGATTCTTCATCAATCATCATCAATAAACTACGAAAAATAACTTTCCTTGTGCTGTGCCATCACATGGAATGCATATTTCAATATTGGGCTTTCATAATTCTTGAATCAGTTCATTATATTTGAGCCCAACAAGAATTCGTAGAAACCACCATGTAATAATACTCAAGCAAGCAAGCAAGCAGAAAACATTGGACAAACTAGAGAGAGTACATACAAAATATTGTAAAATTCAGATGATGATGATGATACCTAGTCCGTTTGGCATCTAGGACAAGTTGATAGTGTGTTTATTCGAAAACGGAATTGAATCCCAACAATATGGAGTTGCAAAGTAAGAACATAATGCACTTATTTAAGGAATGGTGCGCTGATAAAGAGGCAAGGCACCAAGAGCTTCACGCTCAGCATTCTCCCTCTTTACCTGCAGTAGCATCAATAACACATAAGAACGATAACTTGGGATTGTGGCTGGGTATGTACGAATATGAAGAATGGGTTATTAATGTTTTGTTTAGGCACTTACAAGAGCTAACATCTCCTGGAGATAGCCCCTAAATGGTGTCTGTTTGGCCTGCAATAGGAATATACAAAAATTCATTGGCTATATGAACACATCATGAGGGGTGAACAGAAAATATTAACGAGAGCTACGAGTGATTTCTAATACGACCCAAAGATGTTAAATAAGATCACTAACTCTATAGCACACAATGGATAAAAGTAAAACTACAGGGAAAAGATTACTGAAATCAGGATTTCAACCTTTAGGGTCTACTTACTGAATGGTAAGTAGAAAAAAGATAGAAATACAACTGATGTTTCACTAAACAAATGAAATATTTTGATCAGAAATCGTTTGAGCAAACGCGATGGGGATCATTCATTTTCGTCAAAAATGGCATGCCATAGCTGAAATGCAATTCATCACATACGAGATAAAAACGAATCATGAACCGTTCATGTCTTTCACTTAATTAAAGATCATAACAGCACAAGCATCACACTCCAAAGGATCACAGGCGCAACCTTCACTCTAGCACACACAGAGCACGCATAAGCATAGCTTCAAATCCATCCACAATTTTCATACCTGCAACTCTTCAGAAAGGTACTCGTGCTTCATAGACAAATCCATGGCACGCTTCAGTCGCTGGTGCCTCGCGTCGACGACATCCTTCGGCAGCCTGTTCAGCGCCTCCTTCACATCCAGATCGTAGTACGGATCGTACAAATCATCATAACGAAGCCCTAAGAAACACATCATAAAAATTCACAGATCCCAACCAAATCAAGAGACTCGATTACAAAACAGACAACACGCATTTCACGCAGCTGAAAAAAGAAAAGGAAAAGAAAAAAAAACAGCAAAACCGACCAAATTTCTTGAGCCGGGTGGATACGGATTTCATGTGCATAGCAGCTAGAGGATTGCGCTTGGGATCGACGAGCCATTTCGAGAGTGCCGAAGCCATTCGTGAACTTGATGATGTTTGCTCTACGGTGGAATGAAATGGGATTGAATGACCTAATTCTGTTCTGAGATGCGATTTGTTCGTGTCCGACAAACGCCAAATTACATAGTTTAGGACCGAATAATATCGAGAAAATGGGCCATTTACCTTAATGGGCCGTAACATCCCCTTCTTACAAAAAACCTTCGGCCCACACTGATAAGTAGTACAATTTCAGAGAGTAGATAATCTGAGTGTGAGAGAGAGAGAGAGAGAGAGAGAGAGAGAGTTGGTAATGGAATGGTATCTCCGTCTTTGCTGGTAAATATTATTTTACTGATTTACATCGAGCGCAGAAAATGTCTGGAAAAGGAGCAAAGGGACTGTTGACTGGGAAGACGCCGGCTTCTTCGAAGGACAACAAAGACAAGGATAAGAAGAAACCAACCTCTCGTTCTTCTAGAGCTGGCCTTCAGGTAAGTTTTCGCTTCTTTCTTTTTGTAGCTTTAGAGATTTTCCAAGCTTGACGATTTGATCTGGGCATTTACAGATCGGGCAGTCCTTTTTGTGCCAAATTTTCTCTGTTTATCTTTCTTTCTCTATTTTGTTTCTTGCAACCACCTGAATTTTATTTCTGGGGTCGATGATAGTCGTGCTCTTCTACACGTTTTCTTGCCCCGTGTGGATAATTATGCTCAGCTGTTGGCTTTCTATGTGATATTGAGATAGTGAATGAGATGCCATTACTATTGAGGTTGGATCTATCTGAGTGTGTTTGAAACCTTAGCAATACTGAAGATGGATATTCTCCTTTTCCTACGTTAATTTGTTGTTTAAAAAAAAAAAGAGGCATTTAGTTTACTTCTTTCTTATGATGATGCAGTTCCCAGTTGGTCGTATCCATCGTCTTCTAAAGGAGCGAGTCACTGCCCATGGAAGAGTAGGTGCTACAGCAGCTGTGTACTCAGCAGCCATCTTAGAGTACCTAACCGCCGAAGTCTTGGAGTTGGCTGGGAATGCTAGTAAAGATCTAAAGGTGAAGCGTATCACTCCTCGCCATCTTCAGTTAGCCATTCGAGGCGACGAAGAACTCGATACACTGATCAAAGGAACCATAGCCGGCGGCGGCGTCATCCCCCACATTCACAAATCCCTCATCAACAAGTCCTCCAAAGAATGAATTTTTCTGCTGTCTTAACGTTAAAGATGGGCACTGGGACGTTGATTTTTTATGTTATGTTGTCTGTTAGGCTGTTTATAGTTCTACAGACGGTAATTATTGTGAAGCTATTGATTTTGAATTTCTGGTGTAAGAATCAACTCATATACAACTTCTGATAATGCAATAAATTTCCATCTGAAGAAGCGGAAGTGCAGAAACTGCAGTATTCTTCTCTTTCAGGGCAGATTATTGGCCGTTTGATTCGATCAGAACATTCACAGCCCATTTTTGTGCAGGCAGTTGCAGAGTATTTCCAGGCGTTGGTCTAGCGAATCATCCGAGACAACCTTTGCTTACCTGTTGGGCTGTTAGAACTGGAATCAAGAGTCATGAAATCCTCATTTCCCCAGAAATTATGGGGGGCAGTTAGTGTTTCTTTCGATCAATCTTCGCTGCTGGTAATAAAAAGGCCACGAACACAGAAGAGGTTAGTTAGTTTACAAAAGCAAAGGATGGCTAAAGTCTCATACATATGCAAGCGAACCGTGGTCAGCACAAAGCCCGTCGAGCCTGGCAAGTGCATCCCATTATCGGTCCTCGATCGTATAATGGAACCTTACAACCTTCGAATAGTGTTCTACTACCATTCCCTCCCAAGAAGAAACCCTGGAGATTCGATCAAAGAGCTCAGAGAATCTGCCGCCGAGATGCTATCGCACTATCCAATCATCCTCGGGAGGCTGCTCAGAAACCCCGAAGGACATTGGGCGATCAAGTGCAACGACGCCGGCGTGAGAATGGTCGAAGCTCGAGTGAACGTAACAGTCGACGAGTGGTTGCAGAGCGTCGACAGGGAAGGAGAACTCAAGTTAGCTCACTGGGAGGAAATTTCTCAGAAACCTTACTTTTGGTCTACTTTCTATGTTCAGGTACGAGGAGATCACATATAACGTTAAAGCTTTCGAATTTCGTCGTGAAAAATTTCTGTTTTTTTTCAGGTGACTGAGTTCGAAGGTGGTGGGCTGGCAATAGGCTTGAGCTGCGCCCACCTTCTCTCCGATCCTATCTGTGCTACTGCGATAATCAAATCATGGGCAGAGGCAACTCTCAGCGGCAATAATATCAAGACTCTGCCTTTATTCGCCCCTTTGCCTACACGAATATCGGGGATAGACGACACATCAGCGAGCGATCACAAGCGGGCCCACTCGCATTTGATCGACCACTATAAATCAGCTATGGATCAGAACGCATCCGGTGCTAAAAAATCTGCTGCTACTGCTACGATAACTCTGCAATTCGATCAAGAAATGGTATCAAGATGCATAGCAACCATAGCTGAAGATACCCAATTAACCCTAACGCCCTTCGAAGCCTTGTCTGCCCTATTCTGGACAAGCATAAGCAAGATCAAGGGAACCAAACATGGCCTAGTCGACGTGTCCATATGCTCGGACGTTCGAAATGTTCTGAATTTAGAAAAGGGCTTCTTCGGAAACTGCATGGCGTACAGTAAGATGCGAGGGGAAGGTCTGCACGGCGACGCCGACGCCGCTCGTGCGATAAGAGAAGCAGTTTCGAACATGGACGAAGACGGCGTTTTGGGCTTGATTGAGTGGCTGGAACGGCGGGAAAACCTAGGCAGCTGTAATAATCGTCCTACCTTGACCTTTGTCGACTTGGAAGGTGTGGGCTCGAGCTCCGTGATGTTCGACGGTGAGAATAGCCCGGCCCGCACCTCGTATTACGTCGAGCCCGATTGTGGGTCGGGGATGGTAGTGGTCCTTCCTTCGCCGTCGTCGGGAAAAGGGTCGTCTTTGAGTAGGGTTGTCATGGTCACACTCCGGCGAGATGAGGTCGGCGAGCTTCTCGGCGATGGTTTGATTAAGCAGTTCCGTCCCAATATTCTGATGGGTTTGTCGGCGGATTGTGTGCAATGAACGGTTGATGATCATCATGTGAATCTATGTATGTCCGAATAAGCTGCTACCAAAAACATCATGTAAGATTTCGTTTTTTCGCTTTCACTACCCTACCAATAATATAATGATGATGATGATGATGATGATGATGATGATGATGATGAAGAATTGCATGTTGGTGGGCTTTATTGGGCCGGTTTCTGTGGCTCGGCTTTATAATTGGGCTAGAGCTCTGAAATTTGCCGTATCGGCCCATTATCGATCGTCGTGAGAGCACTCTGCTATGCTATGCAGTCCGCAGCCGTTTGATATCTCTTCGAATCTGACGGTTCAGAAGCGCCAAAAGAGATGATTCACTTCTTACGTAATTCAGACATTTTTAGGCAAGCAAGTCTATATTTCCATTATTGGTAACTCAATGGGCAAAAGGGAAGCCGACACGTGTCCGTTTGCATGCGAATTAACCGTCTTCACTAAGCGACTGTCTAATCAAGAATTCAATATATCTCATAATTGACATTTATTTAATTTAAATTGTCCAAAATGTCACCTCATGTCACGTAGCCTGTTTGCTTTGTAACTTGATATGAATTAAGACTCCCTCTTTTGATACAATGGGCAATACGATTCTACTTCACTTTTATATAAGATCCTCTTTATCAATTTTTCTTTTATTTCTTCTTACATCATAAGTGATGTGACTGACTTAGGGTTAAGTAGTAGAACAAGTAATGCAACAGGATTCACAAGGTTTCCTTCTTTTAATTCTAGGTGTAAATCATCCAAGCTTATAATTCAACGATTCGAACATAATAATAATATTTAGGAAATATTTCATCTTAAAAATATCCTCGTCGAACATACTAAATTCGAAAATGTTACCAAAAAGTTGATTTATGTATGCAGGTACTTACCTAAGCTTACGAAATCTGAAAAGAGTGTGTTAAATAAAAATTGTGAAAGATTCATCTGACACCATGACTAGTTTGATGAGATCACGTTACGTATAAAATTTAGTTTATTTTATTATTTAATATATGTATTTATTGCTGGGGTCCCGAAAAACTGGCGTACTTGACCATGCCCATCCATCCGTACATTATCATATCACCTGGCCAAACACAATAACTTTTACATAAAAAAAAACAAAGATTTTTCCAAAGTTATTATAGTCTCATTATGCTCGAATGATGAAATAATAATAATTGGCAAATGATTTACATATACATACAACGTTCCTAATTAGCATCAAACTTGCATTATTTTCTTGCAAGAATATTCACAAATCCTTTTAGTTGTCTCGTTCAATGCAACAACACCCAAGTGTGTTTAATTAGAGGATAATCAAAGAATGGAGGATCTTTAATTAGAGGATAATCACTAGTTAAACATTCACCTGTTAATAGATAAGATTATCAATGCATAGCTAATTCTTAGATCTTACTATTTCAAGAATATTTATATATTTATACATATGATGAGATTTATTTAGAGAGCCCTCTCCTTCTCTGCAACTCTCTCTCTCTCTCTCTCTCTCTCTGATGCTTGAATTGCCAATAAGACGATACCTGAGTTTGTGCAGACGAAGAAAGCGCCTAGAGATATACAGTAAAACCAAATCCTTTCCTTAACCTTCACGCCTCCACATTTATCATCACTCACACTCTTCAATTCTCTCTTCAAAAACCATTTCTTTCCTATCAAACACACACACATCAATTGCCCTCTTATACTGCTTTCTCATTTCACTTCACCCCAGCAAAATCCTTTCTATATATAAGTGATGCGGCAAACCACAAATTGACCATCGGATTCAACCATAATCCAACTCTCTCCTCCAATCCAAGAATTCATCCTTTCTTCGAATAATTCTTGACCTTTCTTTCGCACTTTTCTTGAAACGAAAATGGAAGAGAAGGCAGAAACGACTAGGGTTTTCGCGCCGGGGCCTGTAATCGTTGGCGCGGGACCGTCGGGCCTAGCGGCGGCGGCCTGCCTTCAAGAACGTGGAATCCCATCTGTAATCCTCGAAAGAAGCGACTGCATAGCTTCGCTGTGGCAGAAAAGAACCTACGATCGACTCAAACTTCACCTTCCCAGGCAGTTCTGCCAACTCCCTTTACTCGACTTCCCAGAAGATTTCCCAAAGTACCCAACCAAGCATCAGTTCGTAGCGTACATGGAAGCCTACGCGAAACACTTCTCCATCCACCCCATTTTCGGACAGACCGTTTCCTCGGCGGAATTCGATTCCTCGGCGGGGCTTTGGGCGGTCAAGACGAGCGATTCTTGTTACCTCTCAAAGTGGCTGGTCGTTGCCAGCGGTGAGAACGCCGAGCCTTTCTTGCCTGAAATCCACGGCCTCGATAGCTTCGAGGGGACTTTGATGCATACGAGTGAGTACAAGACTGGCTCGGAGTTCGAAAGGAAAAGGGTTTTGGTCGTTGGGTGTGGAAATTCTGGTATGGAGGTTAGTTTGGACCTTTGCAGGCACAATGCTAGCCCACACATGGTGGTCCGAAACTCAGTGAGTAGAGTACTGTGTGGTTTATCTTTATCTCTTGTATACTTCTTTTCTCAATCTTTAACTTCAACACTGTGTTTATGTGATCGATGACGATGATGATACTTAACCATATAGGTACACATACTACCGAGGGAAATGTTGGGAATTTCAACGTTTTCTGTAGGCATGACTCTCCTCAAATGGCTGCCATTGAGATTAGTGGACAAGTTCTTACTACTTATGGCTCACCTCACCTTAGGAAACACAGACAAATTAGGGCTTCGAAGGCCTAAAACTGGGCCGCTCGAGCTCAAGAATGTCACGGGGAAGACGCCGGTGCTTGACGTTGGAGCCTTGTCCCAAATTAGATTAGGAAAAATCAAGGTAATTAACCAACTCTTATGCTCGTATTATTTATTACATCTAATGTACATTTGATAGGCTTATCGTGTGCCAATCATTAGGTAATGGAAGGAATAAAAGAGATAACGAGGAGAGGAGCCAAGTTCCTCGATGGGCAAGAAATGGAATTCGATTCCATAATACTAGCAACTGGTTACAAGAGCAACGTGCCATGTTGGCTCAAGGTAATAATTATCTTTCTTTTTTTAAAGAAAAAAAAAGGATGGAATTTTTATTTTTTATTCTCAATCACCTTTCGCTTTCATCCTTACACATGCATCAGGCTACAAAACGTTTTCTTCATATCCTTCGAGAAAATCTGATGCTTTGCATCATTCCATTTTCATTCCATCCAGCTATAATGTTAAAATATAGTTTTGGACGTACTCGAATGATGAGTAACTGTCACACAAATTTTTTATCTATATATATTCTTGGATTATGCGATAGCCTCCCTTCTCTCGGTGCATTTCGCAGTATTTTTCTTCCTTCTTCCTTCCAATTTGCCTGACTGGAATAAGCACATTCAGAATATGAATTTTATTTAATATTCATATTTTTAAAATAAATGCAGGATGGTGAATTTTTGAATAAAGAAGGAATGCCTAATGGATGGAAAGGAGAGAAGGGATTGTATGCGGTGGGGTTTGCGAGGAGAGGTCTATTAGGCACTTCCTCAGATGCCCTCAACATTGCCAGGGATATTGCGAGAATAATCAAATAATTCTCTGATTAAATTCCAAGCCCGCGAAATTGAATAAATAATTATATAAATTTGGGGTGAGGGAATTTAGGGTTGCTTTCTTTTCCATGTTTTCCTTTTCTGAGTTGTTTCCCTTTTTGCTTTCGATTTTTTAACTAGTAGTTGTAGTTTGTAAAGGAATGAGTGCTGTATCGGTGTTATTATCTTGGGAAAATTCCATGTAAAGATTTCATTTAGGTCAACGGGTTTCAACTAGGAGATTCATAATGGTATTGATTATGATTAATATGGAATGAAGCTTCATTTTATTGTTTAATAACTACAGAATAAAAAATTATTATATAGAGGACAAGGGTTATATTCCCATCTCCTTGGACTACAAGAATTGTCAACTTCACGAATCCAATGCATGACTTTATACATCACTTAATGCGAATGATCTGTGAGCTTGTCCCTTGCAAGAGAATAAATAGCATATATTACCTGAAGTGTTGAAATTCTAAACAATTAAATGCATCGCATAATTAGCATACAATAAAGAGTAGGATAATTTCGTTCACATCCCCGATTTACTAAATACACCCCCTCTTTATTACCAAAATCCTACTAAAAATATAGCTTATATGTAAAGTATTTCTTGTATAAATGCCAAATGTGACACTATTTATATTAACATTAATGTAATGAGGGTGTAAATAACATTTTTATTCCATGGGGGTGTGAATAGTAGCACCCTACATTGAAGTTCAACATTCATTTATAAAGTAAGAAACATGATATTTGAATTATTAAAGGCATGCCGTTGCAAAGCATATTATTTATTCGAAATTCCTAATAATGCTATTATTAAAAAACGATGTGCGAATCTAAGGATCGAAACTCTGAAAGATCTTCAAACGTATCTCTGTCAGTTTCCGAATACTGAAGACTACTAGCAGTGTCGTCGTAGTCCCACCCCCACCTATCTAAATTTGTATATAATTGAAGAAAACTCTCAAGGGTATATAATATTATATCTCTTAATCTATATCATTGACAAGTCTTTGTATCAAATACTGTATTGGAAACAGCTTCGTCTGCGTCTTTCTAATTAAATAATTGCACCTTAGAGAGGATTGGAAATGGTAAGAAGCATGACGAAGACTGAAGATGGTCAGGAAATCGTAAATTTAATGAAAAGTCCAACGTGTAAGACAAAGTTATAGAGAACCTGGAGGAAAATAAATTAAAACATACTAATAGGCAGTAGTTCTCAGTTAAAATATAATTTAATATAGTAGTAATATAGTGATCGACACGTGGTGCGTGTATGAAAGTGCGACAAGTAATAATTAAAACGAATACCTAATTACTAACACCGGCGTGCGATAGGCAGTGGACCTATCGTTTGTAGTGCAGTAAAGTGAGTAAACGAGTATCGAACACAAGGAACAGATCAAGTACTAGTAATAACCTAATCGATTCGATATTTAACCTAAAGAAAATACGCAAGTTGATGATGACTTAACCTAATACTTTCTCCTAAATCGACTAGAGATTCGAAGAACACGTTGAAACTGGTACGAAGCTTTCGGATAATAAAAACGTGCTCGGGATTCGAATCCCGCTAGGTGCTATCGGCTAAGATAATTAACTATCGCTCCTACGTGATTCTGACTAGATCGCAGTAATTTTCCTGCCTGCTCGCGAGTTTGCTGTCGCCCTAAACGCTCGCAGGGATCTAAAATTCGTTAATTACTAACGGCGAGGATCGATTATTTGCTGTCGCCCTATAATCGAATCCTATCTTCTACGAATGGCCTAATCGTTATTTAGCTGTCGCCCTAAACGATTTTCCAAACGATTACTTTAACACATAGACATATTAAAGTAACGAAGCAATTTCATAGAACGATAAATAGTCATAACACATAGTCACGATAATCAAGTCTTAACTACGATAAATCCTAGCGTTCATCTAATCCCAAACACAAAGGGAATTAGCTACGCATTATTGAAGGAAAAACAATCAGGGAAATAGAAATTAAGAGAAAAGAACTCATAATCGTTGAAAGCGCGGATGATCTTCGTTCTTCGTTCACTTCTGCGTGGAATTCCGTCTCTTGCGCTCCGGGACGTGATTCTACGTTCTTTTGTGCTCTTTTTCGTCTCTAGAGGGGTTAGGGATTGTATCTGGTCGAAGTCCCGCTTTTCTGTGTCGAAATCGGGCTTTTTATAAGAAATTTCGTACAGGTCACGGCCTGGGACATGAGGCGTCACGGCCGTGACCATCGCCGAATCTACGCAAAGATCTTGCTAAATACGCGTCACGGTCAAGTGCATAGGGTGTCACGGCCGTGACCCTTGGCAGTGAGTTCATCGTTGCTTTCTGTCCACAGTCACGGCCAAGTGCATCACACGTCACGGCCGTGACCATCGCCTGGCTAGCTCTCTGTCCTCGGTCACGGTCACGTGCATTGAATGTCACGGCCGTGACCATCAGCAGTGTTGCACTCCTTTGCGCGCTGTCCCTCGTCACGGCCGTGACGCTTGATGCGTCTGACCGTGACCGAGGGCAGTGTGTCCCTTTTTGCTCCGTTTTGCTCCGTTTTCGCTCCTTTTCGCCCGAAACTCGTCCCAAGCTCCTTTAACATCAAGATAAGTGTAAATATGTTGAATTTATGCACAAAGTGATCGCTAAAATTATATTATGCCCCAATAAAGTACTACGATAAACGCACTAAAATGCGTTTATCAAACCTCCCCACACTTAAGCCTTTGCTTGTCCTCAAGTAAAGTAGGAATTAGATAAAGCATAAATCAGGATAACGGCACGATCGTTCACAATTTATCATCAAATCTAGACAGCACCAAAAGAATCAAGCAAACAATCATGGACGCTACACTAATGACTTGCACTTATTGACCTAAACTTCCTTCCCACTGCTAATCGAGACTCATACTCTCACAAGGATTCGCTCAAGTCGCTCAGTGTATAGGCTGAATTTATAGTGAATCACTCAAACTCGTGCGCTAGTTCAATCCCTACCCTAGGCTTGCAGGCAAATCGCATATCTACTGCTGAGAGTGGCAAGCATAGATCTGGGGGTCTTTTCGGGAGAACATGGATCAAATAATAATAGTGCGTATATACAGTGTGCATGTGATCTTTAAGCTAGGGGTACGTAAGCGAGAAATTTCAAAGAACATAGCATGATCGAACAAAAAGTCACACGTTCCAGCACATGATTCGACATTCTTACTCCGAAATCCTAGACTTTTCTGCCCGACCCCTGTCAACTCAGTTCCCTTTCATTTTCTGCCTTTTTCCCTATAATTACGCTCTAGTGCACTACCCTTATTCCCTAAAGCATCAAGGTTCGGCTTTTGTCGCAGAGAGTACATCGTCACAGCGAATGCCGTGTACCTAAGGATATTTATTACCGAGACCTATATCTTGCCAAAGGGTTATGGGCACGCTTATTGAAAAAGGGATCAGGTCATTTCAGAAAACGGTCAAATCAGGGGCGAGTTATTTCACAAATAACAGAGAAGAACACCAAACCATACACTGAACCGCAACTCTCAAATTCGACTTCTGCTCTATTCTAACGGATTCGGGTTCATATAATTTCTGGAGGCTTATATGAGTCAGGGGCATCATATGAGGTACGCAACGAATAGGCTTAGGCTCAAAGGGGCTAACTATGGTGGGACGTTTTGGCTCTGGACTTCATTCCTAATGCCCTCGTCATTTCTACACTAACACACCAAAAACAGTTCAACATGCATTAGACAGGCAAGTTCAAGAGAGATATAGACTAGGCACGTCACACAACCAAGAAAGAAAAATGAGCGTAAGCTCGTCAGGCTCAAACTCTCACAACGAAATGGGGTTATGTGTACGAGACTCTCAAACAGTGCTATCTCTATTCAGGCAAACATGATTCAGTCAGTCATGCATATCCTAATTGCTCACTAAGATTCGTAATAATGCAGACTAACTTGAAATAAACGCAAAAATCGTGCCTGAGTTCAATAATTCATGCCTTTCTAATGAAAATTATAGCTTATAGACACGTCATAAAATTTAAAAATTTTTCACGTAAGTTTTCAAACTAGAATCCCCTCCCCACACTTAAACCTGACGTTGTCCTCAACGTAAAAAATAAAAGGGATGGAAAAAGAGTTTAAAAAGAGCGTGACTCCCCTGACGTATAAAAGACGTGGTCGTGAGGTGTTCGTGACGTAGCGCGTGATAGTCGTGTTGTAATCCGTTAAGCGTTGTATCCTTTAGGCGTACCCAGGCGCTAGCTAGTGAGATAAATAGACGTGAAGAGAGTAGTCAAAGATAGACATCGTTATGAGCGTTAAACTTAGGAATAAAATAAGAACACACGCGACTACTCAAATACGCAATGTCAAAAGAAAGTAGGGGAAGAAATCCCTAAGGTGCTGGTGGTGGAGGCGGCGGCGGCTGTTGTTGCCTCGGGCGAAGGAGGTCCATCGATCGCCTGGACAGCTCGAGCGCCTGGTCCATGGCTCGCAGGGCCTCGTTGTAGCGGTCCAGCTCCTCCCTGTACTGGCGGTGGGCCTCCTCGTTCCTCCGCTCGTACTCCTCCTGTCGGCGCTGAGTCTCTAACACATCCTGGCGCAGCGCTTCTAGATCCGCTGCCGACGCGTAGGGAGCGACGCCGGATGATTCGCCGTGGTGGTAACCGGAGGAGTAGGAGGGACCGGTGGCTGTCGTGTCCGTCTCCATTGGATGGGGGCCCTCGAGGTAGAGCTGGTCGTCGGGGACTGGTACGTGGTCCGTCTGGCCATAGTACATCCCGTGCCAGACGTATACCTTGTTGGAGCGGGTCCAGGTAGGCGCCTTCACCAGCATCTTCATCTTTACTAGCATATCCTCGTTCACGGGATGGCGCCCTCCGACTATCTCCATGTTGGGCGCGTTCGCTGGCCAGTAACGTAATCCCTTGAGCACCTTGGTGATCAGTGGGCCGACGGCGATCTTGCCGCGGGATCGTGCCTCCGCCTGAGCACTGAAAGCGTGGGCTACCGCCATCCCTAAGTGGACCTGTTCGCCTCGATGCATTTTGGCCAGGTAAAAGAGGTCGCGCAGGGTGACTGATCCGTGCGAGTCGCCCCTCGGTGTAAGCGAAGTCGTCAGGAGGCGGTGGATGTATCGCAGTCCTGGGCTCCTTAGGGCAGAGGCCTTCGACGTCTTCGCGCTGTAGGCCGGCTCGCCGGGTCGAACGATTTCATCCCAGCGACCCTGTCGTCCGCCCTCGTCATCAAAGTATGTGGCGTAGGATCTGTGTGGGTACGGCTCCGGGACTCCTAGGGCGTGGCACAGGGCGTCGGCACTCACTATCTGCTCTTCATTGAACGCCCGGAATCTAATCTTGTTGTCGCCGTATTCATCGTAGGTGAGTGTGGCAAGGAACTCCAACGTGAGTTCCTTGTACGCCGGTTCGTCAATGGCGAAGAATGTCCCCCAGCCGCTGAGTGACAGATACTGGCCGACTTGCTGGTCGATGTGGTGCTTCGCCAGCGTGTCGTAGTCGATCTGGTCCATGGGGATGAACTCCATGGCCTTCAGCTTATTGTAGCGGGCCGTATGGGCTTCGTCCGTGAACTGTCCCATAGATTCGAGCATAGTCGGCGGAGGTCCGCGTCGACTTGGGCGAGAGGACGAGGGTCGACTTTTACTCATAGTACCTGAAATAAACGATGTAAGCTCAAGAAATAATAGGATGAAAACAGCTCGACTCGACCAAACGCATCAATTGAAATATATCACGATTCAATGACCCTTGAAAAGCTCACAGACGCATTTCGTCGAACACATAACGGGCAAGTTGGGATAAGTATTTCAAACCCAGGATTAACGTTCCAATTCAGCGAATTACGCATAAATATCATATCAATAGCATGCAATTATCATTAAGTAGCAGGAAGAACAAGAAATTGGTCTCAATTTTGAAAACCCCCAAATTGAAAGAAGTTAGGGTTCTTCGTAAGAACTTCGCAATCTAACATCGAATTCGCATAATTAAGCATACCCACGGCAGTCCTATCATGTATTTATCAATAACGGAGCAAGAGAATCAACAATTAAGACCTAATTTCGGAAATCCCAATTTCGAAAATTAGGGTTCTACGACGATTTCGAATTTTAACCTCAAATTCACGTAATTAAGCGAATCTGTAGCAACTATGACACCTAGTGAACGAATTATAGCAAATAGCATCCATGAATTAGCAATTACGAGCATAGTTACCGAATTTTGGAATAAAAAGGGCGAAAATCATACCTTGTCGTTTTAATTAACGAAATTAAAGCTTTGTTTGGGTGTCGCCGGAGTGGGAGAGGCGGCGGCGGCGTGCGGCGGCGTTGATGGGCGGAGGTCGGAGGTGGTGAGGGTGGAGAATCACGTGGGGGAGGAGAAAGGAAGAAGAAGGAGGAGAAAAGAGGGAAAAATGAGGGAGAAAAGGGTTTCAAACCCTTAAATCCGCCAAGGTCACGGCCGTGACCTATGTAGGTCCTGGCCGTGACCGTTGGCAGTGGCACCTTCTGCCCGACGTCACGGCCGTGACGACTATGTCGTTGGCCGTGACTGAGTCGGGCCATTTTTTTTTTTTATTTTTTTTTTTTGAACGACGTATGTGTCACGGCCGTGACTGCTTAAGCAGTTGGCCGTGACAAGGGGCAGTGAGTGCCTCTGGGTTGTGTCACGGCCGTGACTGCTTAAGCAGTTGGCCGTGACCTGAGGCAGTGAGCGCCTCTGGAGTGCGTCACGGCCGTGACTGCTTTAGCAGTTGGCCGTGACCACCTTTTTTTTTTTTTTTTTTTTTTTTTTTTTCAGACTTAACCTAGGACATAAATAGAAAAAATACCTGGGTTGCCTCCCAAGAAGCGCTTACTTTACCGTCTTTAGCCGGACGTCTCGTTGTTCGCTCAATTTTGGAAGTCCAGGTAAAGCACTTCCTTCTCGGTCCCGTCTTCCTTGCCTGCGAGATAGTGCTTCAACCTATGGCCGTTCACCTTAAAAGTACCCTGCCCCATACCTGAAATCTCAACAGTACCGTAAGGAAAAACACGGGTAACAGTGAACGGTCCTGACCAGCGTGACCTAAGCTTGCCTGGAAAAAGCCTAAGTCGAGAGTTAAAAAGAAGGACTTTATCCCCTTCCTGAAACTCTCGCCTTTGCCTAATTTTCTTATCGTGATAGGCCTTTGAGCGTTCCTTGTACATACGGGCGTTATCGTAAGCCGACAAACGCCACTCGTCTAGCTCGTTGATTTGGAGTTGCCGCTTTCCGCCGGCATTCCCCAAATCAAGATCCAAGGACTTGATGGCCCAATATGCTCTATGTTCTATTTCTACGGGAAGATGACATGCTTTTCCATAGACTAATCTGTACGGCGTAGTACCTATGGGGGTCTTATATGCGGTCCTATATGCCCAAAGTGCATCGTTCAACTTATTCGCCCACTCCCTACGGTTCCCCTCTATGGTTTTTTCTAAGATGCGTTTCAGCTCGCGGTTCACTACTTCGACTTGACCACTAGCTTGGGGGTGGTACGGGGTGGATAGGCTATGCTTAACACCGTAACGTTCTAACGTGCGTGCAAACTGGGTGTTACAAAAGTGAGTGCCTCTATCACTTATGATGCATCTAGGTGCCCCAAAACGTGAAAATAATGCTCGCAAAAATCTAACGACTACCCTAGCATCATTTGTGGGTAAGGCTTGCGCCTCGGCCCACTTAGACACGTAATCAACGGCGACTAGGATGTACTTATTGTTGTACGAGCTAGGGAATGGACCCATAAAGTCTATACCCCACACATCGAATATCTCGCATACCAAAATGAAATTCTGAGGCATTTCGTCGCGTTTTGAGAGATTACCTGCGCGCTGACACTGATCACAAGTGTCAACGTACCTTTGAGCGTCCTTGAAGATCGTGGGCCAATAGAATCCGCTCTCCAACACCTTCTGAGCGGTACGATTTGCTGCATAATGCCCCCCGGTCGGTCCATTGTGGCAATGCCTAAGGATCTGCGTCGATTCCGGGGCAGCAACGCATCGCCGTATCACCTGGTCCGCACACCGCCTGAAAAGGTACGGGTCTTCCCAAAAGTAGTACCTCAACTCAGAAAAGAATTTCTTCTTTTGCTGAATCGTGTACTCCTTTGGTAGGACCCTTGCAACAAGATAGTTAGCATAATCTGCAAACCAGGGAGTGTCGTCACTTACCACGTGTATCGCGTAGAGGTGTTCGTCAGGGAACCGATCGTGTATCGTCCTTTCGTCCTTCTGATATATCTCGGATTCCTCCAGTCGAGAGAGGTGATCCGCCGCCAAGTTCTCTGCACCTTTCTTATCGCGAATCTCGATGTCGAACTCTTGCAGTAGTAGGATCCACCGAATCAGTCGTGGCTTGGCGTCGGGCTTTGCTAACAAGTACTTAAGAGCAGAGTGGTCAGTAAAAACGATAACTTTAGAAAGGATCAAATATGACCTGAACTTGTCGAAAGCGAATACGACGGCCAAGAGCTCTTTCTCGGTGGTTGTGTAATTGGCCTGGGCTGCGTCTAGCGTTTTACTCGCGTAGTAGATCGGTCTGAAGTGGTTGTCCTTACGCTGCCCTAACACGGCCCCAACTGCATAGTCACTAGCATCACACATTAGTTCAAAGGGCAGCCCCCAATCAGGGGCTACCATAATAGGTGCTGTGACTAATCGCTCCTTAAGCAAATTAAAAGCATGCAGGCACTCGTCATTAAAATCGAACGGGGCGTCTTTCTCTAACAATCTAGACATAGGACGTGCAATCTTAGAAAAATCTTTGATAAATCTGCGATAAAATCCTGCATGTCCTAGAAAGCTCCTAATCGATCTCACGTTCGAGGGAACAGGCAATTTCTCTATAGTTTCTAACTTGGCTCGGTCCACTTCGATTCCTTTAGAGGAAATCTTATGACCGAGGACTATACCCTCTCGAACCATGAAGTGGCACTTTTCCCAATTAAGTGCCAAGTTCGTTTCCTCGCATCGTGCGAGTACGAGCTTTAGATTTGACAAGCATGCATCAAATGACGACCCGAAAACAGAAAAATCGTCCATAAATACCTCCATTACCTCACCTACCAGTTCGTCGAATATGGCCATCATGCATCGCTGGAAGGTGGCTGGGGCGTTGCACAGTCCGAATGGCATCCTTCGGTATGCAAATGTCCCGAACGGGCAAGTGAACGTTGTCTTCTCTTGGTCCTCGGGTGCTATGGGGATCTGTAAATAACCTGACAAACCATCAAGGAAACAATAGAATGAGTGACCGGCTAATTTTTCCAACATCTGATCAATAAAAGGTAGGGGGAAGTGATCTTTTCTCGTCGCGTCGTTCAACTTCCTGTAGTCGATGCAGACGCGCCATCCGGTCACCGTCCTAGTCGGAATCAGCTCGTTCTTGTCGTTGGTGACGACCGTCATGCCTCCTTTCTTTGGGACCACTTGGACCGGACTGACCCATGCGCTGTCTGAAATGGGATAGATCATCCCCGCGTCTAGCAGCTTGATCACTTCCTTCTTCACTACGTCCTTCATGTTCGGGTTGAGCCGCCTTTGGCGTTGAGCAACTGGCTTGAAGTCGTCCTCCATGAGGATCTTGTGCGTGCAGTAACTCGGATTGATACCCCTTATGTCGGATATCTTCCATGCCAACGCCTTCTTGTGCGCCTTCAATACGTCTAAAAGCTGGCCCTTCTGTCCGTCGTCAAGGTTTGACGAGATGATGACCGGCAGCCCTCCATTGTTGCTCAAAAACGCGTACTCGAGGTGGTCGGGCAGCGGCTTCAAATCCAGGACCGGTGGTTCCTCAACCGAGCTCTTTTCCTTGTCCTCATCACTGCTCTCGTCGATGGCTATGATGGGCTCGTCGACCTCCTCCCCGCACTCGTCGATGGCCATAAGCGTGTGTATGTCCGGATCGCCAACCTGTGATAGACCTTGCACGGAAAAGAGGAAGTCGTGCTCAAATACGTCTAAGAAATAACACTTATCGTCCTGCTCGCTACTCTTTTTCATCGAGTCGGCCATATCAAAGGTAACCTTTTCCCCATCTACCGTCAAAGTTAACGTCCCGTTCCTAACGTCTATCATGGTCTCCCCCGTGGCTAGGAATGGTCTACCTAAAATCAAAGGAACATTCTCGTCCTCCTCCATATCTAAAATAACGAAATCTGCGGGAATCACGAACTTATCTACTTTAACTAAGACATCCTCGATAACCCCTCGAGGGTACTTTAACGACCTATCCGCTAATTGGAGGCTCATCCTAGTGGGTCGTGGTTCGCCTAGACCTAAACGCTTAAACATGGAGTACGGCATGAGATTAATACTCGCACCTAGATCGGCTAACGCACGCTCAATCACTAAATCTCCTATAAGGCAGGGAATAGTAAAACTCCCTGGATCCTTCAGCTTCTTAGGAATCTTGCTTTGGAGAATTGCCGAGCACTCTCCTCGTAGGCGAACGGTGGAGACGTGTTCGAGCTTCCTTCGGTTCGTCAGCAAGTCCTTCAAGAACTTGGCGAAGCTGGGCATCTGCGTAATAGCTTCAACAAACGGTAAGTTAATATGTAATTCCTTACACATACCCATGAATTTACCAAACTGCGCCTCGTTCTTGTCCTTCTTCAGTCGAGCCGGATACGGGATCTTCGGCTGATACGGCTTCACCGGTGGCCGCTGGATCTCCGTCACCTTTTCCTTCTCGGGCTCGACTTTCTCCTTTTCAGCTTCGGCCTTCTCGACGTCGTCGCTTCTGATCTCCTCAACTTCGGGCTCGTCGTGGCTCTCAAGGTTGGCGTTCGCCTTGGCCTTCTTCGTGGCGGGCACTTCTTGCAACTCTCGCCCATTCCTCAATGTCACAGCCTTGCAGTACTCCTTAGGATTCGGCTCGGTGTAGCTTGGGAGTGATCCCTGAGTACGTGCGGCCAATTGTTTCGCCATCTGGCCCATCTGCTGCTCCAGCTTTTTGAGGGAGGCATCTGTGTTCTGAGCACGCAGGTCATTTGCCTCCATGTACTCCTCCATCTTCGTCATACGGCTCTCGTGGGCTGCGGTGGTACTACTAAAGTTCGTGAGGAGCGTCTTCATCATGTCCTTCATTTCCCTCATGTCGTCGGATCCTCCCGCGGGCGCGTTCTGATATTGTCGTGGTGGCCCGTTTTGGAATCCGGACTGCCTGGGCTGGAATCCTGGTGGTCCTTGGCTCTGCTGGTTCTGACTCCCGTACGCCAGGTTTGGATGCGCCCGAGGCTGGAAACTTCGCTGGCCACCTTGGTAATTGCCCATGTAATCAACGTGCTCCAGTGACTGCCCAAGTTGGCATTCTGATGTCTCGTGGGCTGCGCCGCAAATCCCGCACAAGGGTACGTAAGGTGTGTGCTGCGTCGGTGCGGTGGTGGCCACGGCGTTCACGGGCTGCGTCTGCGCCGATTTAGGAAGTAGCGCTCCAATCACCGTCTGCAACTGGGAGTTCGTCGAGGCAATTTGCTGCTGGAGCGCCTCGATCTTAGCGTTAGTGGCCGTCTCCTCGCTCACTCCGAATACGCCTGTCGTCTTCATCCTGGCATTGCCCCTCATGAAGCTGTTCCTCGAATAGTCCTCAATCAAGTTCCACGCGTCAGTGGCATTGAGCTTCACCAGTCCTCCTCCTGCGGCTCCGTCTAACATGTGAACAGTTTGATCGTTGAGCCCCTCATGGAATCGGTTGATCTGGGCTGCCTTCGACATCCCGTGCTGTGGGCACCTCTTCAGTAGCGCCTTGTAACGTTCCCACACCTCGTACAGATTCTCAGAGTCCTTCTGGTGGAATAGAGAAATCTCCGTCTTCAACCGCAACACCTTCGATAGTGGGAAGTAGTGATTGATGAAAGCGGCTCGCATCTCTTCCCACGTGGTGATCGACCTGGGCGGTAACATGTCTAGCCAATCCTTCGCCCTGAACTTGAGCGAGAACGGGAACAGCATCAGCTTGATCGCATCACCCGGGACACCGTTGATTTTGATGGTGTCGGTCACAGTCAGGAACGCCTTCAGGTGGGAATAAGGGTCGTCCTCGGGGTTACCCTCGAACTGGGCTGTCTGGAATATCATCTGAAGCCAGCAGTGCTTCAGCTCAAAGTTGTTGTTCTCGATCGGCGGGATGACAATCGCCGACTCAGTACCGCCTAGCGCGGCATCCTTGAGGAGGTCCTGAAGCGATGGCTCCTCCTCTGGAACGTTGTGGACGGGCACTCGGTGGTCCGCCATGTCTACTTCTGTGTAAGGACTATCTACGGCTGCCTCTACACGTGAATTCTGAATGGATTCCTGCGAACTATCTTCTGAGTAACTAACTAAACGGTCCTGAGAGCCAGTGGATGCTCCTTCGGTATCGTACTTAAGCTTTCTTCGCAACTTCCGTTCGAAATCTGGGTCTGCTTCAACGATGGGGCCCGATGGATGATTTCGGGTCATTCAACGCTGAATCGTACACCTTCAATGAGCGAGAAATAAAGATTAGCGAAAATAATAAACAAATACGACGAATAAAAATACGAGACCAATGACTACGCAGGAAAACAACTAAAACAAATAATAAAAACACAAATAACGCAAATAGCAAGAAACGCAAGAAAACGTCAAAATAAAAGTGGCTAAAGTACCGAACTACGGTGTTCCTAATATCAATCTATTCCCCGGCAACGGCGCCAAAAACTTGATCGACACGTGGTGCGTGTATGAAAGTGCGACAAGTAATAATTAAAACGAATACCTAATTACTAACACCGGCGTGCGATAGGCAGTGGACCTATCGTTTGTAGTGCAGTAAAGTGAGTAAACGAGTATCGAACACAAGGAACAGATCAAGTACTAGTAATAACCTAATCGATTCGATATTTAACCTAAAGAAAATACGCAAGTTGATGATGACTTAACCTAATACTTTCTCCTAAATCGACTAGAGATTCGAAGAACACGTTGAAACTGGTACGAAGCTTTCGGATAATAAAAACGTGCTCGGGATTCGAATCCCGCTAGGTGCTATCGGCTAAGATAATTAACTATCGCTCCTACGTGATTCTGACTAGATCGAAAGTAATTTTCCTGCCTGCTCGCGAGTTTGCTGTCGCCCTAAACGCTCGCAGGGATCTAAAATTCGTTAATTACTAACGGCGAGGATCGATTATTTGCTGTCGCCCTATAATCGAATCCTATCTTCTACGAATGGCCTAATCGTTATTTAGCTGTCGCCCTAAACGATTTTCCAAACGATTACTTTAACACATAGACATATTAAAGTAACGAAGCAATTTCATAGAACGATAAATAGTCATAACACATAGTCACGATAATCAAGTCTTAACTACGATAAATCCTAGCGTTCATCTAATCCCAAACACAAAGGGAATTAGCTACGCATTATTGAAGGAAAAACAATCAGGGAAATAGAAATTAAGAGAAAAGAACTCATAATCGTTGAAAGCGCGGATGATCTTCGTTCTTCGTTCACTTCTGCGTGGAATTCCGTCTCTTGCGCTCCGGGACGTGATTCTACGTTCTTTTGTGCTCTTTTTCGTCTCTAGAGGGGTTAGGGATTGTATCTGGTCGAAGTCCCGCTTTTCTGTGTCGAAATCGGGCTTTTTATAAGAAATTTCGTACAGGTCACGGCCTGGGACATGAGGCGTCACGGCCGTGACCATCGCCGAATCTACGCAAAGATCTTGCTAAATACGCGTCACGGTCAAGTGCATAGGGTGTCACGGCCGTGACCCTTGGCAGTGAGTTCATCGTTGCTTTCTGTCCACAGTCACGGCCAAGTGCATCACACGTCACGGCCGTGACCATCGCCTGGCTAGCTCTCTGTCCTCGGTCACGGTCACGTGCATTGAATGTCACGGCCGTGACCATCAGCAGTGTTGCACTCCTTTGCGCGCTGTCCCTCGTCACGGCCGTGACGCTTGATGCGTCTGACCGTGACCGAGGGCAGTGTGTCCCTTTTTGCTCCGTTTTGCTCCGTTTTCGCTCCTTTTCGCCCGAAACTCGTCCCAAGCTCCTTTAACATCAAGATAAGTGTAAATATGTTGAATTTATGCACAAAGTGATCGCTAAAATTATATTATGCCCCAATAAAGTACTACGATAAACGCACTAAAATGCGTTTATCATATAGCTAATACTAATAGGCAGTAGTTCTCAGTTCACACGCTTCCATTCCAATGCACGCCTAACGGTGTAAAACATATAGACGTCCCCATCTTTTACTACTCTGACACTCGTGCACAAGAGACGAAGATAGAAATTAGAAAGAAAATTCAGAAAACCATGTACGAATATCGATATTGTTTGTATATATAATTATTGACAAATGGAAGCAATTATGTCAATTATACATATGAGAGGGGTTTTCCCATTGTAGTACTAAATGAACAACATATATCATTTAACTCGATTAGGGGTTTTCTTGATTATTAAGGGGTGAGAGACATTAATTCATACATACGGATTACGATAATCTTTGGTGATATAAGCAGACTCTCGAACTTCAAATCGAATCAAAGAAATGTCTTTTCGCTTTCCTAAGGTTCAAGACATATAGATATTAGGGCACTAGAATATATATAGTATAGTTTTTTGTCATTACCGGGCATGCATTAGTAGTCCTCAATAATCGCGGCATGCATGCCACTTTGCCATGCATTATACACTTATCATTAAATCAGACGACAAAATATCAATATTCTCTCTGTCGTCTCCGCCATTATTAATTTTAAACTATATATATCTTGTAGAGTTTGATTCATCTGCAGAAGTTATTACTGAATCTAAGAGGGTTTTCGCTTTTTGTCATTTTACTAGGTATTCAATTGTCGTACCATGTCTATATACGAGAGATCGTGATCAATTAAGGTCCAAACACACACCAGCTACGTATGCCTGGAAAATTCTCTCTTGATTCCATTTTTTATGGGTCCACTTTATTTTATTTCAGTGGCATGCATCGTTATGCAATGAACCGTGCTGCCATTTAGAGGAGAGACAAAATCCTAGGATGGTCACCTCCTTTACCAACATGTTCTAAATCCGTGAACTGTTTAAACCATTTCATCTGTTACTACGTTTTTTTCATCATGGTTTTTGATCTCTTTAAGTCGTGTACGTGCTATTTGTCAGGAAATTTCGAGTCTGAAATCACAGTAAATGAAAAAGAAAAGATCCAAATTTGTTGGGTTGGGTGTTTTATTTTCACGGGCTTAATTTGAATAAAAGACTAGAAAATGAAAAGTATTTAAAGCCCAGTGGCGTGACCATGTCCATATAAAGTTTTGATCTTGGACTCGGATTTGAATGTATTCGAATTGGGATATACAGTCTTGGACTAAATTCAAATACCCCATTGATTTTCTGCTTCGGATTTGATTTTAAACCCGCGATGTTCACACAAGCTCTTCTTTTTATTTCGGTCAAGAATATAATAAATAATTTGAAAAAGACAAAAAGAGATATATACAATTCATGGGCATGGGCAGTGGACCAAGTGCCTTATTCAGACACAACCAAGGCGAGAAAGCAAGCAGTTTCAGATCCTACGCAAGAACAGTTTTTTTGTATTGTCAAGTGTATGTCTGAAATGATCAAGTGCTATCCATTGTGATTCTTGAATGGTTATATATAATTGGGACTCAGAAAATATTTATGAATAGTCTCATCTTAAATGGTTATATATAATTGGGACTCAGACAATATTTATGAATAGTCTCATCAGCAAGGCAATATAAGCCATTATGTACGACGAGCGAACTGTTTGTGTCATCATCGTCCCATTAGTAGTAAGATCAACCATACGCAGAAGCAAGACAGCCAAGGTTTTTTTTTCAGAGATATATGTAAAGATTTATACGAAAAGGTCAACAGATTAATTTATTTGGAAAAAGAAAAAAAAAACAAAGAAGCGAAGGCGAGCAGATTTAAACACAGAGTGAAGAATATTCTGCAAAATCATATGTACGTACCAGGAAAATAAAAATTAAAGGCCTTCAAAGCATCGAATTCAGTTCATCGAGTGGGATGAAGAGTATATATTGATCGTCGTGGTATATATAATGGTTCAGTTTCTTGATGCTTTTTTCTTCAATAATGGCCGGCCTACCTACTTTTCTTTCATGAATAAGATATTTATTTATTCTACTTGGCCTCCAAGTTCTTGAATGCAGACCACAAATATTAATATCATGTTGATAACATAGTAGGGTCAAGCAAGACAATCACATTGTAGTCGTTGGGTTGTCTCAAGTAAAATTGTAGAAACTAAAAATATTCGAAACAATAGTCGTCAACATCTCATGGCCTAATACGGACTCACCTTTAGCAGTTCATAACGCGTGTGCTCAGTTTCCCTTCATACAAGATTCGATCTTTGCAAATAGCTACAGCGCCCAATTCTCAATCGAATTAGGAAACGATAGGCGAACATATAAAGAAAAATGTTCACCGAGAAAAAACCCATTGCTAAGAAACCATGAAAGATTGGTTCTTTGAAGTTACACGAAATGCAATAGTTCCTCCCAAAAGATGCAACAGAAAAGAGAAACACAGAAAATACAAGAGCTCTGCGATCATGTATACAAATCTGAGTCGACACGGTCTTTTCGATGGCTTAACTTCAAGAACTCGACTTCATAGCCAGCCTCAACGCTATGCTTCACGCCCTTCAAAACATCCTTAACAAGTACAGACTTAACCATTGACATCACAGGCATGCCTAAATCGGGCCAAGAAACACATAAAGTCCCTTTAATCTTCTTCAGCTGACAACGGCTCAATAGAGCTGCACCCAAACCATCGACGACGCTCCCTGAAGGATAGTACTCCAACCCTTGTACCAGCGGTGAATCTCCAGCGCCTGAACTCTCCTTTTCGAACGATGTTTCGAGCTTAAAAGCAACAGTGTCGTCAGGGGAAAGCTTACCGCGAAAGTTGCAGCTTTTGACAGAGTCCAAGATGAGAACCCTCTGAGGAGAGATTTTTTCCCCGATGAGCAGCTTTGCTAATGCGTGAGATCTCTCTGGGGTTACGGAGTACTGAACTAGGACGATCATGATCGATTTATCGCCTTCATTTAGGGCATATATGTTGCAAGATTTATCCTTGAGTGAGGGTTCTAGAGAGTTTCCAGAGAAGGAAACCTCGGGGAGTACGATGGTCCCGATTAGGGTCTTGGGAGATAAGTGGTGCAGGAAGTGAAGAGAAGGGGAAGACATAGCGATGACGAGGAGTGAGGGATTGAAGATTTTGCTCGAATCTGAGGATGATAATACCAGGAATGGATGAGGGAGAGGAGGTGGTGGAGGTGTGAAGTTGTTGAGATCGATCTTCAATCAAGAATCTTGATGGTGGTGGGATGTCTGTTATCACATCGTCCATTTCTTGTACCCAAAGAACCCTAAATACATGAAAGAAAAAGAGCATCAAATTGGGAAATTAATGAAGTATTTGTGCATCAATCTGAGCTTAAAAAAAAAAAACACTTTCCAAATCCCACAGAATCAATCCTCCCACACTAAATCGATATAAATTAAACCATAAAAATCAGAGGTTTTCCACGAACAAATCAAAGGACCAGTCTTTCATCAGAATCAATTCCTTCACGAGAAAAAGCGAACTGGTTGCGAAAAAAATCACTTGCCTAACTTCTTCTTCTGCTCTTTCAAAGTGAATATGTCATAAATCCCTATCCTTCGTAACGAGTAATTCGAAAACTCTTATTCCATAAGCAGATGATAATCGAGCATTTGCGGCAAAGAAAGATAAAGGCAATGCATCAAAAGAACTGGAAATAAAAACACAAGTTACAATCCGAGCATACGTAGATTAGATACGGCGGCAGCTGCAGCTGAGTAGCTAGCTTGTCTACGGCGGCTGGGACGGAGCTAAATGGGAGATCGCTTAGTCGCCGATGGCTTTTCCACCAAGTAGGCTAATTCTACTCTCAGTCATACAACGACTTGCCGATTACGAAATACTCCTCTTCTCACGATATTATAAAACGCCCATTCTTCTTACACAGGGAGGTAACGCTTACTTAAGTTCCCCCTTTCAAAGAAAACGCTAGTCCCTTTAAAAGAAAACGCTAATTCCTCAAGTAGTTTTCTCTTCATTTTTTTCTTTGCGTTGATAAAAGAAATTAAAAAGAAACATAAGAAATCAAGCTTGTTCCCATATATCTGAATTCAAAATTTACAGACTCGGCATAATGAAAGAAGAAACCAAAACCAACACTGCTGCTGCATAAATAGTATAGCCTCACATCGTCCATTGCTTTCCCAGTTGAACGTTAGCCGGCCCAATACCTGCCGAACATAAACAGTAAGGCCCGACCCGGCCCGACCCATTCGTACGTATCATCTAACCGAATTAACTAACTATTACCAGACATAGGCATTGGCTTTCTTCTTCTCCTTCCTCTTCTCCTCAAGTCGGACAGTGCTGTCGGCTCCTCCTTAATCTCCACCACGACTGCATCGGCCGTCAAGAACGTCTTCGCCACAGAGGCAGAGTTTTCAAGGCAACACCTCACCACCTGCTTTTTTCGTTCTGACACGGTTCGATCTTCGAAAATGCAGCAAATTGATAGATTGAGTTATATGCTACCTTTGTGGGATCGATCTTCGTATCTGTCCTTTGCAGCGTTGTACCCAAATCCTACGTCTTCCGACGATAGAACCTACACAACAGTAATAAAAAAATAGTTCGTTACGTAGGCAATGAAGATTGAAGAACAGCCAACTTACGGGACCTTTTACCTTCTCAACTGTGTTACCGTTGACGCCTGCATTTTGGGCGATCTTTCTCGCTGGGTAAGCCAAAGCCTTCTTTACTATGTCTGCTCCTATCTGCAGGAATCATCTGTCAAGCTTACGAGCAAATATTACGTTGAGAGAAGAAGACGAAGGGGACGAATGGGTACTTTTTGTTCTTCGTCGTCAAGCTGGTCTCTGATACGATCGATCTTTGCAATGAGCCTGAGGAGCGCACAGCCGCCGCCGACCACTACGCCTTCTTCGATAGCTGCCTGATAGAGAAAAAAATAAATAAAAGTAATCGCAGCTCGACTTCCGTGCTGTAGAGATTATACTACCTTTGTCGCGTTTAAAGCGTCTTCAACTTTTAGCTGCTTGTCCTTCAATTCTACCACCGTCTGCGCTCCAACCTAGAAAACCACAGCGCTCGTCTTCCCGTAAAGTTTCTTCAGACATGAATGCTTACGTTTTTACCTTCGTTCGGCTCACCTGAAGAATGGCGATCCCGCCCGATAACCTGGCGATTCGCTCGTTCAGAATCTTCTTCTGAAACTTCTCTTCCGTGTTCTGAGACGAATAAGTCATCAGATATTCTGATGACAAAAACTATCACCAATACGCCCACTTTAGGAACAGTTACCTCGACGAGTTTTTGCATCTGAGAAACCCTTTCCCTAACAGCCTTTTGAGTGCTTCCATCGGTTACTATCAGCGTAGAATCCTTCGTTATCACCACCTTCGAAGCAGAGCCCAGCATATGTTTCTGGGCATTCTCGAGCCTCAACCCAGCATCGTCCCTTATCACAGTTCCTTCACAGAAAGCTTCAATTTCAGGCACCTCTTTTTTTTTTCTAAAAAAAAGCGCCATTGCTACTCAACACTTACCTCCAGTTAGGACAGCAATGTCGTCCAGGTAATGACTCTTACGCTCGCCGAAGGCCGGCGCTTTAACTGCAGCAGCCTTCAAAACTCCCTTCAGTTTGTTCCTAATCACGGGCGCCAAAGCTTCCTGCTCTATGCCCTCGGCGACTACGACGATTGGGTAACTTTCCTTCACAGCGCTGTCGAGTATCCTAAACATTTCCCGAGGATCGCTGATCTTCTTGTCGACCAGCAGAAGCTGCCGCAGAAAGAGCATCAGATTCTTACGTTACGCTGCAATGAAAGATAAACTACCTTACATTACCTTGCAATCGTGGAACTCCACCGTTCGATTCTTACGATCCGTGACGAAGTAAGGAGACAAGTACCCGCGGTCGAACTGCATTCCTTCGACGACCTCGAGGAAGTTCTTCGTGCCATTCCCTTTCTCGATAGTCACGACTCCTTCTCTCCCTACCTTTTGCAGGGCATCAGATATCATGTTTCCCACGCCGTAATCGTCCCCAGCGCTGACGGCTGCCACGTGCGCCAGTTCGTAGTCCTCGACCTGTAATAACATCGTACAAAATCCATGGTTTTTTTAAAGATCGATAGCAACTAGTAAATCTTTGTCTTCCTTGCCTCTTTGGACATCAGTTTGAGTTCAGAAACAAGGGCTGCGGCGGTTTTTTCGATCCCACGAGAGACTTGAATGGGGTTCAAACCTGCTGCAATTACCTAGACATATTGCACGGAGGTTCGAGGACTGTCTATTACATTGATTGTTCGAACGAGGATCTCTTTCGTGAGGAAGCTAACAGTAAAAATCGTACCTTTACGCCTTCGGTGATTAGGCCCTGGGCTAACACTATGGAGGTCGTGGAGCCATCGCCGGCGAGGTCGTTAGTCCTCGCCCCGGCCTGTCGAACGAGCTTTACTCCCACGTTTTCTAATGGATCGTCGAGCTCAATCTTTACTAGTTACCAGAAAAAAAAAAGAAAAAAAAAGACGTAAGGAAGTGATTTATCTACAGAGATATCAAAATTTTCAACTAAATCGCAACTTGAATGGCATTCAAGAACCTCTTTTAGAACAGTTTCGCCGTCGTTGACAATCTTGGGCGGTCCGTACTTGTTTTGTAAGACCACGTTCCTTCCCTTTGGGCCCAAAGTCACTCCAATCACATCTGCCACCTTATTAACACCTGCCTGCAATATACATCAGAGTAAATTTCCCTTGGAAATTTATACATCTTCGGAAATCGTATAGCTAAAAGTAAAGCGATTTTACCAGAAGTTTCTTGGTGGCTGAGCCATCGTGGTTGAAGTAGAGTTCCTTTGCCACAGCTCTAACGTTCAGTAATGGACTAGAAAAGGGCTTCTTTTTAGATGAACTAGCCAATGCAACGGCAGGTAATGGCGTGAGACAACATTCCATGTCTGAAATGTTTTTTTTTTCTCTCGTACAATCAAATAGTCGGCCGTTTGATATCTTCTTAGCCTTAAGTGGTGTCCGAGGCAGAGACTTGTGGTGGTGATAGTTCTTTGTGAATTGTTACATTGAGGATAACTATATTTTGATATATCAGAAAATATCTTTCAATAGGGTTCTTGGCTTTACTTGGCTAGTCAGTATTTCTTAGTTACGTTGAATCCCAGTAATAGATACATTTTTCACAGCATTCAAAAATTGTCTGAGACCTGCTCACAGCGAGGAAGAAGATATGGCAAAAAACGAGAGATGGAATTCTAGAGTTGCAGCGCCGAACATTTCTCGAATTGTCGATACTACTTACTGCTCACATTAAACAACGAAAAACATTTTACAAGATCGAAGGAATACAGCATCAATGTCTGTCGTCCCCTTTTCCGAACTTAGCAGCCTGAATATGAAGAGGACCCTCCGTCTTCTCCGCCGCCCTCATGAACCCTTGATAACTACTACTCCCTAAAACATCTACAATAAAAATCCATTATCAGAAAAAAAAAACGTTCTTGTTAGAGGAGTCGAGGTAAGAAATTTCAAGAATACGTTGCAAAGATTCGCAAATCACAAGAGGGGAGGGGAGGAGAGGAGAGGAGAGGAGAGGAGAGGAGAAAACCTTGGTTGTAAGAATCTCTTTTATCAGATGGCTTCTGATGCAATTCCCGAGCTATAGCATCAATCTCAGCTGCCGGCAGTGATTGCGTACGGTTTGCTCCCTCGGTTGGTTTATTCTTGTAGGTCGTCGACCAAGAACCTCCGTTAGAGCCAGCTAAACCCATTATAACATCAGCCTTATAAGAGTAGACAACAAAAAAAGGGATCGATCAACACATGGAGATGAAATGGAGCTTCGTATAAAGAAAAACATCACAAAGAAAAAGAATCAAGACCTTGTTGGGATGAACATTGTCAAACACGTGCGCTTGACCGCGGTAAAATATAGTCATCTGATGACCTTCTACCTCGTTCCCTCGTTGACTGTAACAGCATAATCAAAATGTTCGTTCACGTACTCTGAAAGTAACCATAAACAACAAAGAAAGAGAAAGAAAAAACGATAATCAAATTCACCTGGCCACAGCAGAAGCTTCTGCCTCAGAATTTCCACCGCTAAGCTTTGGCTTACCACTGCTACGTATAAGCACGCCCGAAGGTTGTCTCCCGCCAGGGATTGCGTTAATCGTGCTCAAAATTCCCGACCCTTTGATCCCAGTCCGAGATCCTTCGTCGGCGGCTGTCTGGGTCATTACGTGAGGACTAAAGTTCGAGTCTTTAAACTTCTGAGATGGTCCTTGGTGATAGCTGAGGGGCGTTGGGTGATTTCCACGTGGAGGGTAATGCAATAAAGGGTTGTTATTTTGAAGCATGCCTCGATCCCATTTGGGCATATCCACATCGATTCTCCCACCGTTTGAAGATTGGGGCAAAAAGGTGGACGAATTCGGCCTCATATGGAGATTAAACTGTGCTTCCTCATCGTATATTCGTTTGGCTCGGTCTGCCCCTGGATAGCGCATAAGCTGATCGTCCAAGAATGTCATCGTTCGCTTACTTAGAAGAGATGAAAGATGCGGAACAGCTGTGTAACTAAGTAGAAGATGATACGTATACCTTTGTTATTACGGGGCTATCTTGAGAATCTGCTTGTGCTTTCGGTAGCTTATCTCTTGATGATAGCATAAAAGAGTCTGAGTTGCTTCTTTTGTAGCCCGCGAATGTTTTGCTACTTTCTTGGCCAGCAATATCGCCTCTTGACCCATAGAATGGTATCCCTTCCAAATGAGTACTTGCGTTTCGTTCTAACATCACAATGGAGAATGAACAAACAATCGGAAAAATGAATAGACATCATCGATGCTAGTTAGAATAGGAAGTAGCAGTTCATTACGAAAGCAAAGAGAAGAGCTTTACTGCCAAATACTAAATAAAAACCGAAAATCAGATAATGCAACAGTTAACCAAGAGAGCACGAAGATGAAAATCCCCTAAAACGAAGACATATATGCAAACCACAACAGCAGCTACTAAGCTACTTAAAGAAAAGTACATTAAGTTGAGGTTTTTCTGTGCATCTTTCGTATTACCCGAGCCCAGATCAGAAGTGCCAGACGGAGACACCTCCGTCGGAGACCGTCGGCCACCGACCGCCGGCGGAGTTGGATCCTGGCCTTTGTTGCCGAGAAAATCGTGAAAAGTTCTTGCCTTTACTTCACTGTCACCATTAATACTGCTGGCATTTACTTGACTGCTTTTACCGTTTCCGTGAGCTTGAGCCATTTATAAACCCAACCCAAAACCAGTAATACTAATTATTTGCAACGCAAGGCAAAAAAGGCGACATCTTTAGCATCCATCCCCTTACGACAGCATCATTTGTTGTTCACAAGCTCGGAGCTCAAAGCATCGGCTATCAAAGTTGAAACAATCAGAACTGAAGATTATTCTTTTTTTGTTGGATTTGAAGATATGGTGAAATTTTTTTTTGGGTTTTCAGATCGAGGAGGGACTTTGAAGAAAGCAACCACAGCTGAAAAAAAAAAGTGACGCGGCACGAATTCCAGGAAAATGAATAAGAGAATCATTCAGTTGTTTCTCTCTCTCTCTCTATCTGTCTATCTCTCTATCTCTCTCTCTCTCTTTTCAAGGCGAGAAATAGCGTGGGCACTAAAAAGGAAAGGCTCCTCTGGCTTAGGCTAGGCATATGGTAATGGTAATAACCTTTTAAGTTTTATACATCATCATATTTTCAGATTTTTAACAACCCCTTCCCTTTTTCTCTCTCTCTCTCTCGCGTCACACACAGTCACAGTTGCTCTGCTCTAACAGTTTATTTATTTATACTTTATTGATATATTTATGTGTGTACAAGGTTAGTTGTAAATGGAGCTGTTGGGGAGTTCTTCTAAACGCAGAGTTAATATGCATATGCAAACCATCCAATCCATGAAACAAGTTAATGAACATCGAGGGAAGAAAATAGTATCACTATACAATAAATTACATAACGGAGATGATGACGCGTGAGTGGAGAATTTTTGTTTGGTGTGTTGAGAAGCAAGTGGGAAAGAAAAGAAATTTGTAGCACTCTCTCTCTCTCTCTCTCTCTCTCTCTCTGCGTAGCTGTGTGAGAGAGAACTACGGAGTGTGTGGTTTTCGATAACGTCGTTGACTGCAGCAACTCTTGGCGCTCCATCGCCTGCCGTGCCACTACTTTGCCGTCGTTTTCGCATATAGGTTAGGTTGCTCGTGATATTTCAATACTACACATAAATTACTAATAAAAGATACTTATGCTGTTCGCTAGATTTCCACGATTACAATATTTTATTTGGCTAATACCACACTTACCGTCGGGAGGATAAGACGATATTTTTTAAAATTAAAATCTTGATCGAACCTTTTCACATTTGTTGAAGCACATCGGCCTGCTTTGAAAATCAATCCCTTCATTGCATAAAGTATAATATTTAAGATAAGATAGTGTCTTCGATTCAATTATGATCCATGACTCATGACCTCAATGATCAAACGTAGACCCCATCATACATCTCATCTACACACAAACACACACATGTACAAATAACCCCATCTTTTAGCAGTCAAAATGATGGTACTTCTTTAGCCAAACGACGCATCAGAATGATCTTAATCGAAAGCCCCTCCTTACGCACGGCGCGGGACCGCTTTCCTCGCCACGACGCGCATGGCGAGCTTTTCGGAATCGTTGCACGCCTTTAAAACTCGGGACATCGCCTCAGCTTTCTCGAGCACAGCCTTCCTTCTCTCCCGCGAGGCGGGACTGAACTGCTTGTAAGTGTCGGGCAACTTCGTCGAGCGGTGAGAAACGGTCGCCATTAATTCGCCGAGCCTCTGCGCCTTTTCGGCCATCCCTCGCCTGCGCAGATCTTCGCACATCCTCTCGTACGTTAGGTACTGAGGAACGACGCCCCTTCGAAGCATATCCTCAAACTCAGCCATGGCTTCGTCGTGCCTCTCCACCTTGCACAGTAAGTGGACCAACATGGTGCTCGCGGCTAAGTCCATGTCGAACCCTCGGCCCTTCATCTCCTTAATGATCCTCAACGTGTCGTCGAGCCTTCCTTCTCTGCACAGCATTTTTACGAGCAGATGGTAGGTTAGTCGGTCGGGCTCGTAGCCCGCCCTGACCAGCCTTGCATAGAGGTCCAAGCTCACCTCGGAAGTCCCAGCTTTTGCAAAGTACTTGAATAGGTAGCCGTAGGTAGTAATCGTCGGCAGGCATTTGTTATCTACCATTGTTTTGAGGATCTTGCAAGCTCCTAGAAGGTCCCCGGCCTTACAGAATCCTTTAACGAGGGAATTGTAGGTGGAAATGGTCGGCCCAGACTCCAAAACGGAGAACCTCTCGAGCATCCCTAACGCCTCTTTGAAGGCGCCGGCTTCTCCCAGGGCGTCGATTATTGGGTTGTAGACGATTGCGTTGGGCTCGATTCCTCCTGCCTTCATTTCGTTGAGTAGGATCGTGGCTGATTTAACCCGACCCGTGCGGCAAAGTCCTTCGATTGCTGTACCGTATGTGATGACGTTCGGTTTTACGCCCTCCTTTTTCATCTGCACCCATAGTTCCTCGGCGTGCTTGAGCTTTCTGATTCTGAGCCAGCCGTTGATGAGTATGTTGTACACTCTTACGGTGGGCGACCAGTTTGGGAGTTTTTCGCGGCGATCGTCGCAGTATTGGGAGGCTGCTTTGACGTGTCCTTCCTTGCAAAGGGAGTCTAGCAAGACGTGCAACAGATTGTTTTCCCAGTCTGAATCGCGAACTATGTCTAAGTTTGATGCGTTTTCGAATGTTCGAATGGCTTCTCTAGTGAGACCTGAATCCAATCAAATGAACGATGATGAGTAAACCGTATGAATGTAACGGGGCAAAAGCTTACACGCAGTAGCTCAAAAGAATCCCAGAAATGAAGGGTGAATGTGAAAGATATCGAGGACGATTAGGCTACGAATCGAAATATCAAATCCAACACAATTATCAGCAAACAATGAAATTCCTACGAACATAATCGAATAGAAAACCTGCACGAGTGTATCTTCTGATCATGATGCAAAATGTATGAAAATCGGGCTTTTGACTCCCATCCCCATTCCTAATCCGATCGAAGATCAAAGCCCATGCCTCGTCGAATTCCCTCGCTTTTCCGAGCGAATCAACCACCGCATTGAAAATTTCAGCTGAGAATTCGTAGCCAGGCCTCTTCTGCGCCCAGTTAAAGAGCGCGAACAACGGCTTCGGAGAGGAGTCCAAGCGCTTGAAAACTTTGAGTAGAAAGCTGGGATTGGGACTGAATTGGGAATCGGTTAGGGCTTTCTCCAAATCGGGCCCCGGCGGGTTATTGGGATCCGATAAGATTGTGGAAATTCGGGTAACGTCGTCGTGCAGCTCTTGCAGTTTTTGTTCTGGCGGGTTTCGCTTGGGAAGCTGAGGTATGGGGATTGAGAAGGCGGGCAGGCTGACGTGTCGGCGGCCGGCGGCCGCGGAGCTGGCGAGTGTTAGGCCGTGGCGGCGGAAGCTCATAGTTTACTCTGTGTGGATCTGCCCATGCAAATATAAACGGACCTTTTAGGCCCAGTTGCTTCTGTTATCAAAGCTCATTGGCCCAACAATTTTGGTCGGGTCATTGGGTCTAGAAAAACTTATCTTTAAAATTAGTATTTTTTATGATAACTTTTTCTTTTTGGGATTTAAAGGAAGAAGATTTTATTATTCATAGGGGACATAAATCCTCACCTAATTCACAATTTGTAAGGCTACTCGTTTATATTTTCAAGTATTTTAACATCCAATCTTCGATTACCTCGAATTGTATGATAAATTGATAATTAAACGTAGAAAAGCCGCCCTGTGATTAAAACTGTCTCCCAACTCCATCTTTCAAAGCTTTTAGTATCATTGATTCCCCATCTTCCAGAAAAACAAAAAAGATTTGAATTTTGTCGAAAGCGACTTAAGAAAAAAACACATTTTTAGGTCAACTAGTTTCAAGGAGAAGGTCCCCCATCTACTTATTAATTCGTAGATCTCAAAGAATGGTCCAAATTTTAATCAATGATAATTGAAGATATTGTTTGGTGGTTGATGGAAATTGTTAAATTTTCATAGCATGACGTGGCTGGCTCGAAAAATAT
Organism: Craterostigma plantagineum; assembly: GCA_027422505.1. Classification (NCBI taxonomy): domain Eukaryota; kingdom Viridiplantae; phylum Streptophyta; class Magnoliopsida; order Lamiales; family Linderniaceae; genus Craterostigma; species Craterostigma plantagineum. The sequence continues at coordinate 25,674,776 of JAPQWV010000010.1, read as the reverse complement.
GACAAAACAATAATGGTAATTGAAATGGAGATAACGAAGACATGATTTGAAATTCAAAGCAAAAGGCCTTTTTGGAACGATGCGTGGCTCGTCGCATATATGTAATGTATATATATCATGTTTTATTGCTGGAAAGTTGATAAACAACTGCTCAAAGGTAGATTATGTGTATTTTTCCATCTTTTTGTGACAGCTGGCGATTTAGATAATCGGATTCGATCAATTGTCCATTTTTACATTTGAATTTATTGAGTTAACTAACATTAGTGAATAAACAAATACTTGATCATAAAATCATAGCAAAAAAAAAAAAACCAAGCCGAGAAGTTTTGAACACTCGGCCCGCTCCTCACCTCACTATATAAATAAAGCACACAGTTCCCTTTTTCATTAACTCTCCAGTCTCCACTCACTCACAAGTCACAGCTCACTTGCTTAAGCTGAGTGTAGATAAACGCATCTGAACGCAAGCTCTAGTCGGTGGAGCTTCATCGATAATGCAGAGTGAGCTCACTTTACCTATTAAACTCGTTCTCATGAGTCATGCTGAGTTTGTGCTTTGATTTTGTGTTTGAGAGCTAGTGTTTGACTTGCTTAGTTCGGGATTTAGTACCGTGCTGGTTCTGGTTGTTTTCCTTTCCTGAAAGTTGTGGTGGTATTAGCAGATCTATGAAGCTGAGAATGGTTACTTTTTGAAATGTATTTATTGTGATTTTTTCGATGGAAATAGAAAATGTAGCTCGTTCGATAGATTTCGACGATGATTTTTTTGTTTAATGTTTGATTCCCTGTTGGGATTGACTGGGAGATTCTGTATTTCGCCAGATTTAGTATCTCTTGTTTGTTTGCAGCATCCATGAGGGCATGGTAAAATTTGATTTTCAACAATGACCGATAAAAGTAGACTGTGCAACCCGAGGCAGAACAATGTGCGAATCACCCGAGCAAGTGCAAAAGCCTTGGGTGGTTTGCCACCGTTAAATCCCTTGGCAAAGCCTAAACGAACAGCAGAAGATGATGGAGAAGTAGCATCGGAATCAGCTCGTCCTCAATTTAAGAACAGAGTCGTTCTCAAGGATGTAACTAATGTGGCGTTTGAGAAATTGCAGATCGCGTGCAGCAATGCCACCAGGGTTCAGGTAAATGGGGACAAAAAATGTGTAAATCCATGCTTGCCTTTATTTCAGTAAAGTGTGCTTCTTCTTCTTCTTCTTCTCCTTCTCCTTCTCCTTCTCCTTCTTCTTCTTCTTCTTCATCTCATTTGTTTCTAGGCATGGATGCGTCCCTTTTCCTAGCCAATAATTAACTTGGAAAAGCTTCTTACAGAAAAAAGGAAAGCCAACGCCTGATTGCATAGCAAAGAGGTGCAAGGTGAATGGAGAAGAAAGACAGAGCATAAGTAAAGAATTGACCTTAGAAAAGGAGGAATCAGAAGTAAATAGTGCGGTGGCGAACTTGAAGAACAAACAAGAGGACTCGATGAACGCAAAAATGTTAAATGCAGAAACTCTTGCTCCTGTAGAGTCGAACTCCTGTCGATACATTGTGCAACTGCATTCACTTAGCAAAGGTTAGGCTATAAGCTTAGTTTTTCCAGGAATTTCATGGCTGCAACAGTTGGATTAACTGCTGTCTTCAGTTATTCTTGTAGCTGCTAACATTTTTCTAGCTAATATACTGCAGGCAGAAAGTTTTTACTGGAACCAGAGTGCTTGAATGAACATGGCATTATGGATATCGACTCAAACAAGGATTCACTGATGTGTAGCCTCTACGCAGCTGACATTTATAGTAATTTTCATACAGCGCAGGTTCTTACCTCACTCTGTATCCATTGTTTGACTCTTGTACATATGTCGCTTTCTTCTAGACATGCTGCGTGGAGTTTTTGCTTGTCTAAAAACCGCCTGCCCCTCTTTTTTCTCTACCAGGTCGGATGGAGGCCAAAATCTGATTATATGGAGCGGCTGCAGCAAGACATCACCCTGGGCATGCGAGGGATTCTAATTGATTGGCTAGTGGAGGTTAGTTTGTTCACTCCTATGAAAAACATACATTGTTTCTTTCTTTTGTCATCATATAGTTTATGAGTTAAATTCATCGAGATATGCTAGAGTGATCTATATTTCTTTTTATACGCTTGCGACAGTTTTTTAAATGGTAGAGCTTTATTTCTATGTACCTTTCATTCTATTTATAATAGGTGGAATTTATTCAACAAAGACATATTTTGCCTCTTCAAACGCCTCATCTAGGCACATTGCCATTTTTTATAGGTCTGTGAGGAATATAAGTTGGTTCCCGACACACTCTACCTTACCGTGAATCTTATCGATAGATTCCTTTCGGAGAATCAGGTCGAGAAGCAAAAGCTGCAACTTCTTGGAGTTACATGCATGCTGATAGCCTCGTAAGTTCAGCATGCACAGCGCTGCTTCTGTTTGCGTCTAATACAACTTCTATCACCTTTAACTGTATCATTATCCTTCTAAGTTTGTTATTGGAAGGAAATATGAAGAGATCTGTGCGCCTTGTGTCGAAGATTTTTGCTATATTACAGATGGTACCTACACAAGAGAGGAGGTATGTATCCTCCTTCCCTGGAGATTCCTGTTGCTGCTATGTTGTTACTGTGTTTAGTGGGCTTCGTTGATTTATTTTTTCCTTTTCGATGTAATGTAACTTTGTTAGCACGACTAATTCATTGCCTTCCTTCCAGTTTTATCCACTTTGTGTGAAGTTGAATTGTACAACATAACAGGTCTTGAAAATGGAAAGCAGAGTTGTGAACTCTCTGGGTTTTCGATTGTCTGTCCCCACTACAAAGAAGTTCCTCAGGTATCTAACTATCGCGACCACCTCTACTCAAATCTTTTTACATTTCCATTTTAAGACCATCGCTCTTAGTTTTACGTTCTTCTCATTTCCTCTGATTCCAGGAGGTTCATTCACGCAGCACAAGTTTCTCACGAGGTAAATACAACAGATAACAAAGTCGCCATCTTTTTCTATGTTACTTTCTTGTAAATATTAGATAGACTATCTAAAGAGCTTGGATTTAAACAGGTTCCTTCGGTTGAGTTCGAATTCTTGGCGAACTATCTAGCAGAACTAACTCTGACCGACTACAGTTTGCTCAAGTTTCTTCCATCTCTATTAGCTGCATCTGCTGTATTCTTAGCCAGATGGACAATTGATCAATCAGAGCATCCGTGGGTATGTTGATTGATTCAATGCATTGATATAAAATTTATTTTTTATCAATTATCCGAAATAGAAACAGCAAAATCAGCAATGCACAAACTTCTGCAGAATCAAACTATGGAGTACTACACAAGATACAAACCCTCAGACCTGCAAACAACCGTTCTTAAGTTGCAAGACTTGCAACTAAACACAAATGGTTGCACACTTGGTTCTATCCGCATAAAATACGGACAACCTAAGGTAAAAATCCACGAGACAATCTCATCCCTTTTCAAATACCACAGTAAGTATTATGCGATGGTTCGTAAAATTTACTTTCTCGTTTTCTCATTATTGCAGTTCAAGATTGTTTCAACGCTCCGTTCGCTAACCTCCATAGAATCAATTTTCGAAGCCTAATTCAACCTATTAGGGGCCTTACCAGATGATCGATCAATCGTCCCTCTTCGCCTCTGAAAGCGACCTGAACATAGAGATAACAAGAACTAACAACTACTGGTTGGCATTTCACCATTATTTATTCGACACAAGGATCCACCTCAAATGTGTGTGTGTAATGTAACGGAAAGATGTAATTGAGATGAGAAGGTCAATGTAGGTAACCCATTCTTGGTTGGGATTTTCTTTTCTGTAGATTGAACAGAAATATCTACGACGATGTTCGACTCAATGCTTCAAATCCACTAACAAGGCGTTGATAAACACGTCGAAACACAAGCTCGTCAGAAGAATCTAATATTTATATCAAACAACAGCAGCGAAGGTTTATCACCTAAAACACAGCCAAAAGATTCGTGCAAGCTCCAACTTAATAGTAATAGCCTTGCGACCTATTCAACTCCGCCTAAAGCCCGATAAACAGAAAAAGCTAAAAGATAGAATACAACAATACAGAGAGGTATAACCGTTTAAGCTGCTCTGTAATTTACCAAAACAGGGGTGTTCCCAACTATTGGCTGGAGACTAGCGGCCTTCTCCAAACGGTCCCACATTTCGTTCCTCCTCTGAACATCAGACTCCTTACGTTCTTGCTCTTCTTCGTACTTCGCAACGCAAGATAAGAAAAGGGCTTCGTCCATGTCAGCGAGAATCTTCCTTACGTTTAACGTTAAGTTTAGGACAGTTTGGTTCCAATGGCTCTGCACATTGGCTTCAAGGGCTGGTAATACTATGGGAAGGATGTCTTGGCGGTTTTGAACGATCAGATTGATGATTTGATCATTGTTCCAAAGAAAGAGAGCCCTTTCAGCTACCTGTGCGATCGATAAAAGAGTAAAAAAATGTTTCAATATTGAAATTACAGTCGGCCCATTGAACACAAGCAATGACGAAAAGCAAAAAACGAATAAAAATATGCCGACTGTAGTCACCAGAAAAGGAAGCAGATAAAGATCGCATACTTAATTTCCTCGGTCAACTCTTGAAGTAACTACCATAAAGATGACTAGAAATACCTGAAAGTGAGAGCTATTAATGCAGCGGCTGATGCGAGAAAATAAAGGAACCATAACATCTTGGAACTCAGCCAAGTTTATGATGTCAAGAATCTCCTCAATCTCGCCCAAGAACATAACTTCCTTCTGGCTATTTGTTATTGGCCAATATTTCAAAAGGCCCAAAATTACGCTACCAGCCAACCTTAGATCCTTCTCGATGAATTGACTCACGCAATATGACAGCTGCTGAAAGTAAGAGCCCACCGACTTTGGCTTGTGCAACGGAATGATTATCCTCATAAGAAAGATTTTGTGCTCCTCTTTTAGAGGCAGGGCAAAACCCGTGATAATGCTTCCAAAGATCTCCAACAACTCTGCGATGCCATTATGCTTCTCCGTCTCAAATATGAACCTGTAAAACACGTTGGTGATGCTTTTCCTTATAAAGGGTCGGTGAACCATGAACCTTCCATATATCCTATGCAGAATCGCCTTCAGACAATCCCTTTCTCTGGGATCTTCAGAATCAAACAAGTCAATGAGTTTCAGAATAAACTCATGATTCAGGTACTTCTTAGCAGATTTTGCTTCCAAAGAGGGTGAAGTGATAAACTTCAGCAAGAATTCGTAAATTAGCTGCAAGTGTGGCCAAGCGGGATCAAATGTGAGGTCATCCTCGTTTTCATTTTCGCCTGAATGAGTACTTCCTGGCCGACTACTGGGGGAAAAGGCACGGAATAAGTTAATGGAACACATCTTGCAACAAGCCAAGATAGCAGGTTCGGTGAACTTCGGAGGGTTCTGCGATAAGAAATCGAGGAGGTCAAACAGCGTAGCTCTTTTGAGTTCCTTTTCTTGAACATTCCTAGTAGGTTCGGAGAAATCGAACACCACGCTGCAAAGACTCAACTTACTGATGAAAAGATTAATCTTTTCTGCACTTGGGACATCTTTGAAGGCGAGCAAAGGTTCGATTCCAGCAATCACGCTGGATGGGAAAACTGCAGCTGAAGCCCTTTTAACTACTGGACCCGAACTAGAAGATGATGAATTGGAGGCTAAATTAGGGTTTCTGGCCGAATCTTGATTTGATTTCTGGGATTTTCGAGGGAGTTTGCCGATAATCTGCTTCCACATTTTGGCGTCTTCAGGGTCTTCGCTCAAGTGCAGAGAAGTGGGTAACTTTTGGCTGTTCTTGTTAGATTAACACGCTTTTGAAGCGAAGAAGATGATGGAAAACCTAGGCTCGGTAAAATTACAATGCATAGATGTTAAAATTGGGGGATCTGGGAAAAGGCAAGTGCTTATGGCTCATAAATTAGCGTACACAAGTTACCCAAATCTGATATCTTTCAACAATTTCTGATTCTTCCACAGCATTTCCCCAAAAATTGAAACAAAAAGGAAGGAGAAAGAAAGTTTAAGCTAACAACAAAGTAAAGAGGAGAAGAAAACCTAGAAACCACCAAAAGCGTGAGACAATTCTAAGCAGAAATAGCAAGAATCAACCACAACCCACTTTTGCAAAGCACAGTCACAGTAAAAACAACGGTGAATGTTAAATTAAAAGATCTAACTATGCGAATGCACATGTGCGGTATACAAAGATAGTACACAGCACTCAAGTACTTGCTTTTCTTCTGTGCATAAGAGCTTGCAATGCAATTGAGTGAAAAACCAACCTAGGATTCTCCAAATAGAGATTAGAAAAAAAAAAAAAAAAGAACGAAACCACACATGCAGAGGAAAAGCTTGGATCTTGAGTTACAAAATACAAATTACGATATGAGAATTCATGTGGTTGAAAATAATAGACAAATGCATTCAACTTAAAGAAATCGCCTTTTGTTTATTTCTAAACAAAACACAGAAAATTATTGTACCCTGTCATCATGTGTTGCAGAGCAGATCCATGTTATCAGATTTGGCCTGTTTTCTTGTTTAATTTTAACTAATTACGATTCAGACCCTGATAGTTTGAAAAACTTCAATTAGACCCCTTCTTGGCAAAGACTGAAAAACCACTTGGGCCTTTGATTCTAAGATATTGGGCCCTAGATGGACGGGCTTTGTGAGGACCAAATGACTTCCATGGGCTGAGCCCAACTAAGGCCCACGCTCGATATACGAATTTTAAATTAAGAAAGTGCAAGAGAAAAGGTTTACTTCCATTAGTAGAATATTCTCGTATGACGAGATCAAGCCAAGCATAAAAAATATGTAGGCCTCTTATTCATGTCACACGTCAATTAATCATATAATGAAAAATAAAATAAAATATTTGAGAAGGTCGAATTAATTTGGTATACGTAATTACTTGGATTTGGTGCTCTAAAGTCCAGACCTTTCATCAGTAGAGAACCACAAAAATTGGAATAAGGGGAAAATCGGGGAAATTAGTATCATCCGAGATCAATCATTTGCAGCTGTAACTTTCTGGTGCGTGATAATTGTTCTGGCATATCGTATCAATTTAGGTCTGTTGTTTATGATTATTTTGCGATGGGTTTTAATAGTGTTGTTTTCCATTTGTGATGAGTTCTGTTTCAGTTTTCTGCTTCCTTTTCGGTGATTTGATACTTCAGGTTTACAGTGGCGTTTTGATCTGTTTTTTTGTATTGAGTTTTTTCATTTAGAATTGTGAGGATGGTCAACGGTCTGATGGAGCTAGTGATCCACGTTCCTAATCCTCTTCATATTTGTCGTCCCTTTTATCGTCAGTTCGACCCCGCTATGATTTCTTCGGATATAGTTGATTTTTTTTAGTTGACATCACTTTCTGTACTCAACAAAAAATTTCACTTTGATGATCTTCTCAGTTTGACAGTTTACATTTTGGCAGGAGAAGTGCTGAAAGGATTAGCGGAGCAAGTTCGCCCATGGTTTTCAGGGCTTGTGTTTGGTTTGCGGATTTGGATGGCTTTTCCTGTTCTTGGACTTCATAGTAAGAGCCAAGACATAATTCCTTTGCTGATGGAGCGCCCGGAGACCCGCAATGATAATGAACACATTATCGACATACCAAATAACAGCGATGCATCATCATCTTCATCATCATCATCATCATTATCTAATTCATCGCACGAAAGAAGGTCCAACAGTTTGGAGCAGCAACGTGGTCAAGATCCTCCATCTTCTAGTTCTACTGGTACTCATTATCAACCTCCAAATTTCTCAGCTGGTGGATCTTCAAACACGAGGAGTTCATCCTTAATTCGAAGAGCAAGCAGTCGAAACCATCGGAGGAGTCCACTTAATTCAGTTTTGTGGATATCTGTCGAGCTACTGTTGACAGTCAGCCAAATTGTTGCAGCTATCGTTGTTTTATTCTTGTCTAAGCACGAAAAACCACGTGCTCCTTTAAGAGCATGGATCATAGGTTATGCTTCTGGCTGTGTAGCAATCCTCCCACTTCTATTTTGGCGCTTTAAATATCGAAACCTGGGAACTGAACAGGACCCATCTCAGCAGCGTCAGGAATCTTCACTCGGCAACAGTTCTGCTGGCCACTTGAATAGGAGTACCGTGGAAGAGGAAGATGGTAGGACTTCTAGTACAACGAACAGAGGGAGTCAAAGCAATAGACCTCACCCAAGGTATTCAAGAATTTCACGTCTATTCTGTAAATATTGGGTTCGTGAATCATCTGATTGTTCCATCGATAATACTTGTTTAGTCTTTAGGGATACTTGTTAGGTTTAAGTGGCTAAGCACATCAGCTTACTCTGCAGGCTGAAGGCATTTGCTGAATATTTAAAGATGGCTTTGGATTGCTTCTTTGCTGTTTGGTTTGTGGTAGGAAATGTGTGGATCTTCGGAGGGCATTCGTCGTCAAGTGAAGCGCCTCAGTTGTACAGGTAGGTCAAGAACTTATACAGACTGCTTACGCCCATAAAAGTTTACTGCTTTATGGATTTTGCGTGCTAAGCTAATGCATTTACATTCTACTTCAACAGGTTATGCATTGTGTTTCTCACCTTTAACTGCATTGGATACGCAATGCCTTTCATTTTGTGCGCAACAATCTGCTGCTGCCTGCCATGTATCATATCTGTGTTGGGCTTCAGAGAAGATTTGTCTCAGAACAGAGGAGCAACGCAAGATTCGATTAATTCGCTGCCCACTTATAAATTTAAAATGAAGAAAACCAAATCCAAGAGTGATAAAGAGAGCAACTCGAACTCTGGCGACGGTGGAATAGTGGCTGCTGGGACCGAGAAAGAACGAGCAATATCAGGAGAGGATGCAGTAAGCACAGTTGATCTCTGTCTCCAACATCTATATATCATCATTAATGACTTAGGTTAATTCTGATGCACTGAGATTAATGTTGAGTTGATGTGCATCGCAGGTCTGTTGTATCTGCTTGGCGAAATATGTGAACAACGATGAACTCAAGGAGTTGCCGTGCTCTCATTTCTTTCACAAAGATTGCGTCGATAAATGGCTGAAAATCAACGCGACTTGTCCCCTGTGCAAAGCAGAGGTTGGCGAAACGCTGATAAGTTCGCTAACCGAAACAACTGCGAATCTCCGAAATGGTACTATGTTATGATTTTAAAATCTCTGAAGTAAATGCCATCGACATTGATCAATATAGGGATTGTGTGTATTTGATTTTGATCACTCTATTTTTAGATCAACCTCTGTAGTTTTGTCCTTCACTCTGTTGTAGCTTTCCATAATTTTGAAACTCAAGAAGTTAGCTGTGTATTTCTGTACTCTCATAAAGATAATCATACAAATACAACATCAGGGGCTTGATCTAGAAAGCAATCAACAGAAGCTCCCCAGCTTATGATATTGTAAGAAATATTAAAGGCTTCTTCTCTAACTCAGACCTCTTTCTGCATCCAAACCGAAATATGGCGTTCGCCACGAAATAGAAGCGACGCTGATGCAAAGGAGAAATTTCGGAGATTACAATTTCAAGTTAATGGCTCGTTTAGACTGCTAAATTTACACAACATAAAGAATCACGGCAAGCAAGTACTTACAGAGACATGCCGAAACTTCACCCCAAACTCGAATAATCCACGCAAATGGCGATCGCAAGCAACATCTCTTCTGCATATTTGTCGATGATCTGCTGTGAAGTTACGGAGACCAAATGATAAGATAAATTTAGTGGACAATCGTAACTTCGCTCAAACTTTCAAATGCTGTAACAAAACTGACCTTCGATACAGGGAACGACTTCATCTCCCATGGAAGATTGTGGCGCTGTAGGTCTTACCCACCCAACTTTACCTTCTCAAAGGATCGTAAATGGAGGATTCAGACATAAGACATTGCATGGCTTCTGACTTCATAACCAACTCATTTTTGCCCTCCTTTGCGTCTAATTCTCTGAACAAATCACTATCCACGACGCGCTCAAGAATCTTCACAGCTCTAGGATAAGCCCACCTCCATTGACCCATCGCCTGCCTCAAAACAACGAGCGAACCATTGTTTGGCTCACAATCATCCATCGCCATGTCCTTGAAAAGCTTAAAAACTTCCCAAAACATTCCCTTCGCCAGCATCGCATGCATTATCGTGTTGTACATGAAAATATTCGGCGAAATTCCATTCTCACGTAGTCTGTCTCGAAGGCGAAGGGCAAGGGATATCTTGCCTTCCTTACACACGCTATATATAAAGCAACCGTATGTGCTTGCATTGGGCTTCACACCTCTTCGCCGCATATCCCTCGAAAGCTTGAGTAGCAGCGTGCCATTGGATTCTTTAATGGAAGAACGTATTAGAATATCATACGTACTTCTATTCGGCGAAACGCCGATACTTTCGAAATCTTGGAATAACCCTACTGCCTCTTCAAGGCGTCGGTTCTTGCAGAGGCCAGCGAGGAAGGTGTTCAAGGTGATCTCATTAGGGTGAGGGCCTTCGGTCAACATGGACTCCAAAAGCTTGTAGCACTCTTGAAATTTCCCGATCGAGCAATAATACTGAATGAGGCACGTCGAGCTTACCACGTCGAATTTCACCTTCTTATCCTCCATACGACGTACGATCTTTCGAATTAGGGGTGGGTCCCCTCTCTTGCACGCAGCAGACAACATCGTATTGAACGAAATCATATCGGGGTCGCAAGAAGGCCATTTAGCATGGTCGAGAAACTGTAGTGCTTCTTCGATGTTATTCTGGCAAAGTCCTTTCAGAACTGTGTTGTACGTCGCATTAGAAGGTCTAAAGCCCTTCTCGATCATCCTCTGCATTGTGATTAGCGCTTCCCTAACATTGCCTTTAGAGCACATAGAGTGCAGAAAAATATTACTTACGACGTCGTCTATAGAGCAGCTTCTTGAAATAATGTCAAACAATAGCCTATTAGCAATCTCCACCTTTCCGATCTTCAACAACCCAGAAAATGATGCAATGGTGTATTTATCTGGTGAAAGACCCATTTGACCCATAACTTCAAGAACCTCATCAGCCTCATCGACTCGTCCTTGGCTATATAGTGCACGTAAAATGATATTCAACGTAACCAAGTCAGGCCCACAACCTTCTTTTACCATCTTTCCCAAAACGCTAAGTGTCTCTTCTAACCTACCCTCTTCACAGAGAGACTTAGCTACAACAGTGTAAGTTACCAAGCCAGGCTTACAGCCTACGCTTTCCATTTCTCTCAGACAGCGTTTTGTATCGCCCCATAATCCGACGTTACTGAATCCATAAACTAGCGCAGTGTAAGAGTAAATTGAGCACTCCAAGCCTTTCTTTCTTAGCAATCCAAAGAATGCCATTGCATAACTATGTTGGGACTTGCATAGAGCCCACAGTATAGGGTTGTAGACATACGTTGTGCAAAAGTGCCCCTGGCTAGAAAATGACATGAAAACAGCATAAGCATCCTCGATGTACCCAACTTTACAAAGATCCCGAACCAACACGATTATGCGACCGAGAATTTGATTTAACTTAAGCTGCAGCATCATCTCAAGAAGAAGAAAAGCACCATCTACATTACCTGCTTGCAACAGATTTGTGCATAATTTCGAAATGTCTGTAGAAGAAGGCGAAAACCCACTTGCCAGCATCTCCTTCACCACCAAAATCGCATGTTTCGACTGGCCAACAGATATAAGCCCGTGAAGCATCGTACTAAAAGTTGACAAATTTGGACGTGGACCGAATTTTTTCATCCACTTAAACATCTGAAACAACTCATCGATCACCACATTCTTCGACTTGAAATAACACCCAATCATAGAATTGTAGTCGTAGACACTGAGTTTATCTGGAACACTACGTCTCATCAAATTGAGAGTCTCAATCGCTTTCGAAATGCTGCCAGCGATAGCATGTTCGCACATTCTATGCTTCAGCTCACTGTATGGACAAGTAACTGGAGAAACACAATCATCAGATGAAGATTCAGCATACTCGGCAGCAGCGGAAGAAGTCCAAATGCTCATCAAATGGGAGGAGCCAAAACACAATCTTTTCCTTACTGTCGGAAAGTAAAGGGTGCACGAATTCATCAAAACTTGGGATAGCCTCAAGAACTGAGAAATCACCCGATAAAGTCAACTCATGAGCTTGTTCAAACTGCATATCATCAGCTGATTTATAATTTCACATGTGGTGAAGTGGAAAAGTTCAGCTGTAGACTAAGACTGTGGAGCTAAAGGACTCAGACAGCCGTCTTCTTATTTCACTAATGGGAGAATATCTCCATGAAAGAAAGTAAAGATTTGTTTTTTTTCTTTTCCCCCTAATTTTGGTTCCATCCAACAAGGAGGACAGGGGACTAGGAGCAAGGCATAAACCCTAATGATCAAACCTTCAATACGACCACGTTTCAGCTTCGATTAAAATGATTCTAATTATTTCTAAGACGCTCCGTTGTAGGCCTCGCTAGCAGACCCAAATTATTAAATGGGCTATTTGATTTTCGATTAGGGCCCAACAAAATAAAGGTATAAACAAAACCCTAGCCTCCGTTCATCTACTCAAGCATCAGCTCGTTTGTCCCCTCGTAGTCCACATTCTCTCGGCTCCTCTCTTCCGCCGCTTGGTAGCGATGGTAATGATGTTATGGGTTCTCATATGATATTAATTGGTGTTGTGATTTCGTTGATTTCGCTTCTTTCTATCTTATTTCATTTTTTAATGTAATCAGGCTTCGGACAAGAAATTAGCGAATCCAATGAGAGAGATTAAAGTACAGAAGCTGGTACTCAACATCTCCGTCGGTGAGAGCGGCGATCGTCTCACCAGAGCTGCTAAGGTGTTGGAGCAGCTCAGTGGCCAAACCCCTGTGTTCTCCAAGGGTACAGTTTTCTTAATGCATTAACTATCTATCGTTCATATACCTTAGTTTAAGAGGCAGAATGAGTGCTGTAAACTCTGTTATCCATTTTAAGTTGTGGAGAAAACGATGTGTGGGTTAGTTGATAAAGTATCATCCATTGTGTCTTCTTGACCTAGTGGCATAATTGTATTCGATCATATGGTAGGTTAGCTTTGATCCTAAACATAAGAGCTGCGATTGAGCAGTTTAATTCTGTGGCTGGTTAGGGAGCTTTTTTCGAACTTACTTAATTGTTTTCTATGCTGATGACATTTTGACAAAGATTGATTGTGGTTTTTTAGCTGATTATTGTCTCATCTCTCTGTTGATAAATGCAGCCCGATACACCGTGAGGTCATTTGGTATCAGGCGTAATGAGAAAATCGCTTGCTACGTTACGGTCAGGGGAGAAAAGGCAATGCAGCTTCTCGAGAGCGGCCTGAAAGTGAAGGAATACGAGCTCTTGAGCCGCAACTTCAGCGACACTGGATGCTTTGGTTTCGGCATTCAAGAGCACATCGATCTTGGAATCAAGTAACCAAGCAAACAATATCTCCAAAACTGGGATTTCAGTAACATCAAATTCTCTCTACATCATCTCCTTGCCCGCCTAATGGCTTCTTTGATTCTGTTGCAGATACGATCCTTCGACGGGCATTTATGGGATGGACTTCTACGTCGTCTTGGAACGCCCTGGCTATCGCGTCGGGCGCCGCCGCAGGTGCAAGTCTCGGGTCGGCATTCAGCACAGGGTCACCAAGGAAGACGCCATGAAGTGGTTCCAAGTCAAGTACGAAGGCGTCATCCTCAACAAGGCTTCCAACATCGGAGCTTAGTGTTGTTCTTGGTCGCTGAGTTTCCGTTTTTTCCTTGGGATTTCGTTAGACATGTTCGCTTTTGCTTCATAAGTTTACATGGTTTCCTGTTTCGTGCTATTTTGCGTTCGTTTAAGACTGACGTATCTCGAAATTCTGAGTGACTTTTGTGCAATTTCTCTCTTACAAGCCGTTGCGGCCATAAAAAGCTACTTTCGGAATGAACGCAGCAGTGACTCACTACATGCTCATCCAAAGACATCATAGATATTCTTTCTTAAAGTGAGCCTAAATCTAATCGAAAAAGTAGACGACTTACGGCGCCGACGACGTGCCATTACAGTGGAAACTACTACGGTTGATTGGCTGAGACCATACATCATGGCATCCAGACGCCGATCTCTGGTCCGGCCTTCCGTCGAAGCAGTTCATCCGATCGTCGAACCTCGACGCAGCGAGCACACCCTGCCCGAAATTTTCCCAGGCAACGTTATGAGCCACATCGAGCACCTCTAATCCCTCCATCTGCCTGACCCCCTCGGGCAGCCAGCCCGCCATACCGTTCCAGCTCAAATCAACATGGTCAGGTTCCTCAAATTCCCGATGACCCCGCCCGGGAAACACGACGCCAATCCCACGTTCGTTAGAATCAGCTCTTCCAGCGGCCGCCCGAAGCTGCCCGGGCCCGAAGGCAGGCATCCTCCGAGGCGGTTATTATTAGCCAAAAGCGTAACAGACGCCGGCGAATTCCCGAGGTTCTCCGGCAAGCCCGGCGAAAAACCTGTTGTCGTTCACCAAGATAGCATCCAACTCCTTGTCGAAGAGCTCCCTCGGAAGCTCGCCTTCGAAGTCGTTGAACCGAACGTCGAGGTACTTCAATCTGCAACCCTAAGACGATCGCCGGGAACTTTCCGGCGAACCGATTGTTGCTCAGGTCGAGCTCGTGGAGGAGCCGAAGGTTGGCGAAGGTCTGAGGGATCTTTCCGCAAAATCGATTGGAATTCATGTGGAGGAAGGAAGGATATGTCGTAGAGGAGCCCTAGCTCGCTGGGGAGGTCGCCGGAGATGTCGCCGCCGGTCAGGTCGATTCCGGCGACTGTTCGCTCCGACGGGTCGCCGGGCGCCGGCCAGCAGAAGATTCCGGCGTAGCTGCAGACGTCGCACCCCCGCCAGTGCCAGGTGGGCGTGGTGTTGTATGGGTCGATTGTTACGGATTCCTTCCATGCTTGTAGTGCGATGCATGCGTTTGTGATTCTTCGGTTTTCGAAGCTGAACGACGGGTCGATGGCTAGGGATTCGCCGTTAAAGGATGAGAGGCGTCTCCATGGATGGCGATGATCGCTGCTGCTGGCGATTGGGCGCTGAAGAAGAAGACTAAGATGATGATGTTGATGAAGAAGATGAAGGCAGTGCATGGAAACATGGTGATGAATCGCTTTGATATGAAGACGACGATCACACGATTTTAAGTGGTGCTATTGTATTGACGTTAACTTGCCTTAGATGAGACTTTCAACCGATTCATTTATTGCAAGAATTGGACTAGGAATTTTCTTTCGTGAGTGATGCAGTTGTAGGCTGTCATCGACACTCGCCAGGCCCACTAAGGCCCACGAATCTAAATGGGCCAATTAACTTGTAAAACGACAATAAGGGGTGGATTCGCGCCTCGGAACACGCGCACAGCACGCATAGTAAGGTATGCTCTTCTGTTTTTGGTCAAAGATCCTCGCTAGTGTGAGCTCTGCTCTGTAATACGCTATGAGGTACGGTTTGTTTCGCTAGCTTGTTGAAGGTAGGCAACTCGATTTTTCAATTTCCGTATCTGTTTCGCTGTGCGATGAGATTTTTTCTCGCTCGAGTGTTAATGTATTTTTTTCCGCAGAATTATTTCTGTTGATCTTTGGTGTGGTTGTCTGTCGATTATGATACTGTTGAATCTTCTTGCTTATCTCTTGTTTTTCTCCTTGCATGCCCGAGACGATTTGTCATTGTTACTCATTTGGTATTTCTGGCTCTTGTGAGCATCTTTGTGGTTGCTGGAACTATTTTAGGTGTTGGCTGACGACGTAGAACTTCATCTCCAAAGGGTCGTGTAACTGGCATGGCGTCAAAGAAGCAGCAGCCTATGGGAAAAGGAGGTGTGCTCAAACATAAGCCCAGGAAAATGTCTTCCGTCCGAGATTTTCCACTTGGTTGTGACCCTAATCTGGTGCCCTTCTTACCTTCGGTTTCTGGTTCTGGTAAGCCCGAGGGTTCTTCGTTATGTCCAAAAGAAAGATTCCGTAAGAGAAGTGTGTCTGCTGTTCGTGATTTCCCTCGGCATTGTGGGCCTAATTCAGGAAAAGATTGTTCTTCTGAATGGCCAGTGCCAAATGTGATTGGTACTCAGGCAATAGGAGACGAGCCTAGCTTGGGAAATGAGCTGCAAAGGGAGGTTATACACGGCTTGGTGGGTGCCCCAAATTGCCCGCACATGAAAGGAAAAGCACCTAAATCCAGTTCAGGCGATACTAACAACTTGTCTCAACGAATGAAATCAAAATCTGGTGCAAGAAGAACTACTGTTGCGGCTGATTTTCCGGGGGGAACATCCATGGAGAAAACTACCCCTACCGTTTCCCACGAAGTTGATGTAACTCCCAGCTCTTCAGCCCTCAAGGTCAAGGAACACTCAGATGACCATAGGCCTCTTGCAATCGCCCCTTCTGCGTATCGGTCGGCGCTTGATGATTCCAGTGATGCAGAATCCGATGAAAATGCTATCATCGTTGCTCCCCCGAGGAAAGTATTCAGTGGTGGTGGAACGAACGGAACAAAGGGGAAAAAGAAGAAATATTCGTGGCGAAGTAAGGGCAAGTTCGTCGCTAGAAGAAGCAAACCGCCATCAGTTCCAGAATCTAATAACACTTCCCGTGATGTCGGCGAAATGATGACCCAAGACGACGACGACGACGAAGCATTCCCCGAAAACTCGTCGGCCAACAACGTGCAAGACGTAGTCGTCAGCCTGCCTCCATTTGGGTCCACAAGTTCTGCTCGCAACGATGCTCGGCACAAAGTCAGAGAAACGCTCAGGCTGTTCAACGCAATCTGTAGAAAGCTCTTGCAGAGGGAAGAGTCCAAATCGACCCAATTGAAAAAGGGGCCCAAAAGATTCGACCTGATGACCGCAAAGATCATCAAGGAAAGAAAGATGGAGGTCAACACCGAAAGGCAGATTCTGGGTAAAGTCCCAGGCGTAGAGGTAGGAGACGAGTTTCAGTACAGAGTGGAACTCTCCCTCGTCGGCATCCACCGCCTTTACCAAGCTGGCATAGATTGGATGAAGTACGAGGGTGTCCCAGTGGCCACTAGCATAGTCGCTTCAGGCGCTTACGAAGACGACTTAGAGCACGCCGACGAACTCTACTACTGTGGCTCGGGAGGAAACATAGTCGGGAAGAAAAAGACGCCCGAGGATCAAAAGCTCGAGCGTGGAAATCTAGCCTTGAAAAACAGCATAGCCAAACGTACCCCAGTCCGCGTAGTTCGAGGCTGGAAAGAGACGAAGTCGGTCGACCCACGAGACGCAAGGCCTAAGATCGTCACCACGTACGTCTACGACGGGCTATACACAGTAGTCGACTGTTCGACCGAAAAACGTGACAAGCGTAAGATCTTCATGTTCAAGCTTGTGAGGAACCCGGGTCAACCCGAGCTCCAATGGAAGGAGCTGATGAAGATGAACCGCTCCAAGACCCGACCCGGGACGTGCCTCAGCGACGTATCCCAAGGCCAAGAGTCAGCGCCAATAGCAGCCGTGAACACTGTGGACGACGAAAAACCGCCCCGTTTTCACTACGTAGCTAAGATGACGTACCCACGATGGCTCAAACTGAACCCACCCGCGGGCTGCAGCTGCGTTGGGAGGTGCTCAGATGCGAGGAAATGCTTTTGCGCCGCTAAAAACGGTGGAGAGATCCCTTACAACCATAACGGGGCGATCGTAGAGAGCAAGCCCATGGTGTACGAATGCGGGCCCCGCTGCAGGTGCCCGCCTTCTTGCTACAACAGAGTGGGCCAGCGTGGCGTTAGGCTGCAGTTAGAGGTGTTCAAGACCGAGAAGAGAGGCTGGGGAGTGAGGGCGTTGACTGTAACATCCCGTCCCATACCGGGTGTCACTGTAGCATCCGTCCCTATCGGGACCAGTGGGGTTGGGCCCACCACACTCCGACTGATAGTCTGGCCCCACTGTACCACCATTTAACCTTCTAGCGTGCTTCGTCCTCGCTCACACGCACCCTGGGCAAACTTCCCAGGGGGTCACCCATCCTAAGATTGCTTCAAGTCAAGCACGCTTAACTTTGAAGTTCTTTCGGATGGACTCCCGAAAAGGTAGGTCGACCTTGGCGATATGAGTAGTACTATCAATTCTTTTATACGATTCTTAGCCTGACACGCCCATACATTGTCAGTCTCAGGATCCCCTCTCATTCGGGTGTCAGATCGGTTCGTTCATGTACCCCTTCGCCTAGAAGCCTGCCAGGAGCCGCTCCTTGTCCGTGCACCTCTCTGGCACCGGCGATCACTCCCCGCCCTCATCGGCCCCGGGCGTCACATGCCCACCAGCTTCCGCCTGGTTCGTCCCCGAACCAGCACCGTACTGCGAGAGGTTGTGCTCTGATACCACCTGTAACATCCCGTCCCATACCGGGTGTCACTGTAGCATCCGTCCCTATCGGGACCAGTGGGGTTGGGCCCACCACACTCCGACTGATAGTCTGGCCCCACTGTACCACCATTTAACCTTCTAGCGTGCTTCGTCCTCGCTCACACGCACCCTGGGCAAACTTCCCAGGGGGTCACCCATCCTAAGATTGCTTCAAGTCAAGCACGCTTAACTTTGAAGTTCTTTCGGATGGACTCCCGAAAAGGTAGGTCGACCTTGGCGATATGAGTAGTACTATCAATTCTTTTATACGATTCTTAGCCTGACACGCCCATACATTGTCAGTCTCAGGATCCCCTCTCATTCGGGTGTCAGATCGGTTCGTTCATGTACCCCTTCGCCTAGAAGCCTGCCAGGAGCCGCTCCTTGTCCGTGCACCTCTCTGGCACCGGCGATCACTCCCCGCCCTCATCGGCCCCGGGCGTCACATTGACCTCGGTGCCTTCTGGAAGCTTCGTGTGCGAGTATTCGGGGGAACTTCTCCAAGACAAGGAAGCTGAGGAGCGAGTAGGGAACGACGAGTATTTGTTCGACATTGGGCATAACTATCAAGAAAACTCTGTCGACGGCGAGGAGCGAGCTAGCTTGGCTGGAGAAGGTGGGTATACGATCGATGCTGCAATGTACGGTAACGTGGGGAGGTTTATTAACCATAGCTGTTCGCCTAATCTGTACGCTCAGTATGTGATATACGATCACGACGATAAGAAGATGCCTCATGTGATGCTTTTTGCCATGGAAAACATTCCTCCTCTTACGGAGCTTACGTATCACTATAACTACTCCGTGGATCAGATTCGAGATGCTGACGGGAATGTTAAGGTGAAGAAGTGTTATTGTGGTAGCGCCGTTTGTAATGGCAGATTGTACTGATCTGTTTCGGCCTTTGTTGAAAACTTAGAAATGTTGCTTGGAGTTGGGATGTTATGTTAGCATTTTGGAAAATTCAGTGATTCATCTAGCAGCTTTGGTAAAGCTTGGACAATTGGTCGGAAAACGCTGGGGCTACTAACGACTTGGCGATTTTTTTTTTATAGCGGCGATCTACCCTCCAAAACCATGTTCTAATCCAAGGATCACAGCACCCTGTTTCACATCTCAGACGTTCAAGAATCTCATCTCTTCTTTTTACATAGTAGTAATTGAGTTATTACCACAAATTCTCAAATTCCCCACTTCTTCTGCACTGAAAAGCGTGCACTCCACGCGAACTACACACGCCTGTATAAACAAACACGCCTACCTCCAAATATACGTGTCATTTAAGTGAAGGTGAGCTATGCAGACGCTGCAAGAGAAGGCATCACAGTGGAGTGGCGTGCAAATAGAAGATGCATTCGCGATAGACAAAACCAATCTATATGAGAAGCTTGGCCTGCAAACTTTCATCAATCTTTCAACAAATTTCTATAACAGGTACTTTTTAATTGGCTTTGAAGATCTTGGGGTTTTGGGTTTTTCCTTCAGTTGGAGGTCTTTTTTATGGCTTTCGTCAATTGGGTTGTTTGGTGAGGCAGTAAAGTTTGGATCTTTGACATACGTAGCCTTGTCGCTGCTGTTTTTGTTTCCTTTAATATGTATTTTGGTTCGAATTGACTCCCTTGAAGATTTGTTGCTGAGATGGAAACAATAAAGAAGGGTTTATGTCAGTCAACTTCAAGCAAGCTCATATTTTTATCACGATTCGCCTTCACTTTATTACCGTTGTTGTGATTACAGGGTTTACGATGACGAGGAAGAATGGTTCCTCTCCATTTTCGCTAACTCGAAGAAGGAAGATGCCATTCAAAACCAATACGAGTTCTTCGTTCAGAGAATGGGCGGCCCACCCCTTTTTTCACAAAGAAGAGGTATATATATCATCATTCATCTGCCGCACCATAGATTTAGCATTCTGATCATCTTAATCATACAGAAAGTAGCCAATATTATTGTAGAAAGAGCTCAAGGAAGATCTTTTCAGATGGAAATCCTTTGCTAGTTTCATTTATGCTCTCAAATCTTAAGCTGCTTTCCTAATAATATTCACAGGCCACCCTGCTTTGATTGCTCGACACCGCCCTTTCCCCGTCACTCATAAAGCTGCAGAGAGATGGCTGAATCACATGCAGAAAGCATTAGATACAACCATTGATATCGATGCAGACTCTAAAATCAAGATGATGAATTTTTTCAGGTAAAATATTTAATCTGCTGCTCTCTGTCCATTTTACTGGTAATAAACTGTAGATTTGTTCACGTTAAGCGCCTTGATTTACAGACACACTGCATTCTTTCTTGTGGCCGGCGACCAATTGAAGAACCCAAAACAAGGCTTCGTCTGCAAACACGCAGCAGCGTCTTCATGATCATCAAAGGTTCATATGTAGGGCTATTGAAGAATTCTTAAATCACTAATCATTGGATTTGTTTCTCGAATCTTTATTACAAACACTTCTTGACTCTCTTGCATGGTGATGTAATAATAATGTGTTGCAAATTCAGGATACCGCCAGCCCACTTTGTATGACCGATGTATGATTATATATTTATCTGTGTTAAATAATCAGCATCAGTTGAATTCTGTATGTAATATGACGCAAAGTAGCAAGATTTTAGCGCAACTTATTGATCGATAAAAATCTGACCTTTTGGCTTTTGCACATCAAGTTTGACTCGGCCGATTAACTTATTTTCAAGATAAGATACGAGATTTTCAAATCAATATTTGACCCCGTGTAATTATCCACACTCCACAGGTATTCAAATACTAACAATTTAGTTTCCTAAAAATCCATCTTATCCAGAAATTCATTGACAATTATCAGCATAGATATGAAAACTGAGTCCCGTGGAGCATCAAAAGAGTAAGTTATATCTTTACCAAAAAACAAACAGTAAGTTATATTACAGCATAGCCTTAATTTCCACCTTTCAACCTTACATGCAATAGAATAACACTATGCAATAGAACTACCTTTCACTTAACCCTATTGATTATTCAAATGTGACATATCCATCAAATGACTTCGACGCGATCTCGAACTGGGATTCGCATATCTGGCCGAGAAAGACCTGTAAAGGTTGTCGGGCTCGACTCTCCCAAACCCTTCGTCGAAGTTCTGCATATAATTCTCGTGATCATAGTACACTCTCTTTAATCCCAGCGATGTCTTCTTCTTCTTATTATTATTATTATTCTTGCTTCCTTTAATCTTTCGCCAGAGCATCAGCCATATGTGAGTTGCTGGTAATTCTTCGTATCGATCGTCGACGTCGCCCTTTTGAACTAAATGAACACTTGAGCTTCTCCAGGTAGCAGCGAAAGGCATCGCCTTAGTAGAATCAAGCCAATAATTTGTATAGGATGAATGATATTTTCCTTGTCTTTTCTTTTTTCGGTTAATAAATAATGTGCTGTGTTATGAAGGGTTCGTTGTATGTTATTACACTGTGATTGATTATGGATTTATATATATATATAAGAAAATGAAAGAGAGTTTAGATAGCTGTTCATCCATTATTGACTGACCCTTGGATGCATATACATACGCGTATGAACGCTCCTTTCTTTGTAGACTCAAAAGAGTTATTATGCTATTTGATATTTTGTCATAGCTTGTTTGAAAAGGACGAGGTTGCCCGCAAGTATGATTTCGGCTGGCTTTGTATGTGGACTTTATTCAACAAAATATATATAGAAAAGTCGAAAAACAATCAACTAATATCGGCTGAGGGAGACGCTACAATTTTTGCATTTAATGCTCGTGGTCAATCTTATAATACTCACAGTTTAGGGACCATTGACTAATTCGACTTCAAGTTGGCATATTCTGTATTACTATTAATTTTTTATTATACGTCCTTTTCACCTCTTAAATTCACGAACATAGTAAATTGGGCCAACTAGCAGATTAACTATATTGGGCAATATAACACGGCCCATTAAAGACCTTCCAGTAGGCCCAACTACGATTATCCATTTATATATCCTACAAATTTCTCTCTTCTTTTCTAACGACGTCGTTTTGATCCCGCCCTCGACCTCAACAGCTCCGACAGAAGAAGAGGATATGAGATATTAAGCAAAAAAAAAAGAGCTTCAAAGAATCTTCGCAATGTTCATCGCCCACCAAATCCCAAGGCTCAGCTCTCAAATAGTCCCTTTCTCGTTTCACAGGCCTCGCAAGTCCCTCTTCCTCATCACGTCGACCCTACTTTCCAAATCCGAGGCGAAACCTCAATCGCACTTGGCCACACTCGCGCCGACGCTGAGACGGAGTCGGCAAGAAGAAAGTCAGGAGAAAAGCTTGCACCTCTCGCCTGAATCCCTGTTCTTACCGCCGGAGACGGACCTCGGCGACGGCTCCACGCCACTCGCGGCTAGAATCCTAAAGGGCTCGAACATTGTGCTCGGAAAATACGCAGGGAACGACGCCGTTGATGTTGTGAATGCAGAGTTCGTGAAGAGCAGCGTGAACTTTGAGGATTGTCCCGTCGGTGATAATATCCCTGAGTTCGCGCTCGTGGGGAGGTCTAATGTGGGGAAATCTTCACTCCTTAATTCGCTCGTCAGGCGTAAGAAGCTCGCGCTCACCTCGAAAAAGCCTGGTGTGTTCGTAGTGATATTGTTTTTGCTTATTTTTCGTCTGTTATTGCTGGCTGCTATGGTTCTTGTAATAATCAGTCTCGTGAAGAAATTAAGGCAACCATTTGCAGGGAAGACGCAGTGTATCAACCATTTCTACGTTAATAATAGCTGGTACCTCGTGGATTTGCCGGGCTATGGGTATCGTTCTTGACTCTGCGTCTATTCCTTGTCTTCGGTTTGTTTAATCGATTAAGAAATTGCAGTTTTGTGGTGAGAATTCTGTTAGATAGCTACTGAATCTGAGTGAGCAAATCTGTAACCTTGTTTCCTTGTCCTTATGCATCAGTGTCGAATACTTACGTTGCTGAAATTGAATTTTTCTTGATGAATTAATAGATATGCAGCTGCTCCACATGAGCTTCGAACGGATTGGGACAAATTTACGAAAAACTACTTCCTCAACCGACCAAATTTAGTCTCCGTCTTCCTTCTAATCGATGCGAGCATTCCTGCCAAAAAGATCGACCTTGAATACGCTAGTTGGTTGGGCCAAAATCAGGTTACTCCCTGAAGTTTGCTGTTTCTTAAGAATCTCTGCTTTGTGTCTTATCTGCTCATGTCTGAACAGAAAATTAGTCACTCCATAACTGTTTGAGTTCCCTAAGTTGTCCCGACGTAATTCTTTCTTACGTCTGCAGATTCCTATGACGTTGGTCTTCACAAAGTGCGACAAGCGTAAGAAGAAAAAGAACGGAGGGAGAAGGCCCGAAGAAAACGTTCAAGACTTTCAAGAACTGATACACGAGTTTTTCCAGTCGACCCCTCCTTGGATTATGACCAGCAGCGTAACAAATCAGGGCAGAGACGAGATATTGCTGCACATTTCCCAGCTACGTAATTATTGGCTTAAGCACTGAAGAACTGAAACAACTTCAACATTCAAAATTTGCAAGGTACATCTTTGGCATTCTTGGCTGGGAACTGATGAGTAATTTAGAAGAGACTTGTTTGTGTATATCATTTTAGAACTTGGAAGGAAGTCATGTCAGTTGAATGAAGAATATTTGTCTACTAGTTAGTGCTTCTGTAGCCACTTTTCCTCAAATTCAATTATATGGTATATTGAATGAATATATATTATATAGGCAGATTCGAATGGCCCGCATAACGTAGAAGGCCCAAATAAGCCCAAATCAATGCACAGACGGTATCTATTTATTTCATGCGATTCGTAAAAAATCTTATATCATATGCAACATCCTAATAGAAAATTATGAGATACTCTAGAATTTTTTTCTTTTTAAAGATTCTCCGTCCTGATTTAATAATATAGAATCAACGGCATAACAAATAGAGGTGATTAAACAGCAACGTATTATCAAATAGGAAACTGAACGCTCGGTAAAGCAAAGTTGGTAATGGAATTTCATACTTTATATGCAAGTGAAACTACGAAATGCTTAAAAAAAGGCTTATTAGCAAATTTAGGACAACATCATACAAAAATGTAAAAGCATCGTGGCCGCTAATGCATGCTTTATAGTATTTCAGAAACGAACAAATACATTATGGGGTTTAATTGCTTTTGAAATGCCTAAGCTTTATTAAGTGATCGAATCTTAAAGATATGGAATCTAAAGATTCCTCATTGTTCTAATTTCTATACTCGTAAATTAATTGCTTTCTTTTCCTAAATCAGGTCTTCATTCGCTGAAATTATCATTATCGTAAGTGGAAGCCATGTGAAAACTAGCTTTTTTTAACACCATGTGAAAAAAACTCAACGATGTGAAACTATTTCGACAATATCAACGATGTAGCATTGTGTTCTTAATTGCACGATGTTTTGGAAACAAACCAAACATGATAAGAAAAGATAAAACCTTGTCGGAAACAACGATGTTATAAACATCACAATCTAAAGAAAGCAAGCATTCAAACCTAAAACAATACTTACGAAACAATTTCTTTATGGGCCAAACAACCTTCCAAAAGGTTAAGAAAAGTTGATAGTCTACTGAGATTGAGCAGAGAAGTGTTGTGCTTACATAAATTTAGATAGTTCTTCCTTATTACACTACGATAAAGTTGGTAAGTTGTATTTCTCTTAAAACCCCTCTATTTTAGTTAAGTTTTATAGCTATATGTTTACAGCAGGTTTTTCAAGGTTTTGGCAATTAGTCTTGGTGCTTTCCATAGATACTAAGATTCCAATATCTTTCCGTGTCAATATGAGCCCAAGTTGTTGAAAAAAGTACATGAAGATAAAATTCAATAAAAGTAGAAATGAAACAGATAAGATACTCCACAATCTAGTGAGCTATGAAACACTCGCAATCTCCTAAGCACATGGAAATTGCACACTCACATCACATATACAGAGGTGTAATGTGTTTATGTTTTTTTTTCTATGGTATAATAATAATCATAACATTGTGACAAACAAGCATATGATGTTCGTAATTCGTGCGCTTTTGCGAAGTAGTGGAGCTATAGGCGGTAAAGCATGCTTGCGTAGAGCAATCTATGGGGTGATATTCCAACTTACTTACTGATTGATCCAACGTTACGCTGATGAGGTAATATTTGGAATTTTTATTTAGACAATATTAACCATGATATTTTAACACCTATTATTCATATTTTGAATTATATAACTAAGTATTTTAAATATTAAAAACATATTAATAGTTAAAAATATAAAATAATGTTGATAATTATATAATAGACTTATAATTAATGCTTAAAATAATTTTAATCTCTATACTGAAACATTGATCATTGTTACGTAAAATATCATATCGACATAAACATATTAATTCACGATACCTATAAGATATACGTGGGATTAAATATCTCATTTATGTAACATCACCCCACACATCACCATGATTAATCAAAAAAAACATTTCAATATCACTTTGATATTGAAAATGAAGTATCACCCAAACCAAACACAATGATGATATATTACATTGTTTCACAGCACGGTGATACTCACATTACGGTGATGCGACTATCAAAAGATGCTGGAATTTTAATTTTGTGGGACTATGTCGATCTATAGATACGTATTATATATTGAATAATACGTTTAATATTTGACTGGATAAAGGGCGTGTAAGAAAATCACGACGACCGAACTAATCCCATTTTGTCACGTAGTTGACCGTTAGGGGCCTAACGAAGACATTTGTAGATATGTGTCTATATTACGTATTTTGACTAAGATGATTGACGATAAATCTCCCAATCTATAACGATCTGATGAAGACGTTTTTCCGTCCAAATATATACCAATATTATCGTCGGTCCGTCACACACATGACACAACAGATACAATTGTTCAGTTCAATATACTAACTTCTACTGGACCACGGTAATTAAATGAAATTTATTATTATTATTATTATATACTACTCCTACAAATATTATTTATTTAAATCGGATGGTTTGATTATATTCCAGGTTCTTCAGCATGCGAGGGTGCGAATATAAATATAGGACCACTATTATGTGGTTTACCTTGTTTATTTCTATAAACATTTATATTTTGACTAATTAGGTTTTAAGCACATGTAGTTTACATTGAATTTTATTCGGTCTTTAATCCCCCGATTTTCAACGTAGACGTGGAGGTTGTAGAGAGACTATATGCGTGCACCTTTTGGTTTTTGTAAAGAGCACATATTTAAACAAAAATATTCCTACTATTATATTTTTCTCAAAAAAAAAGAAAAGAAAAGAAAATAAATTGCTTTTAGTAGCTAACATGCACGTTCTCTGTACCGATGGATAATATGTATGTGTGGTGTCGTAGCTTTTTAAGTTGCGAAAATAAAAGACTCAAAAGAACGCTAGGCTTAAGTAATCGAGGCGCTACTGTGTGTGTATATATATATATATATATACACAAATATATATAAATATAGAGAGAGGAATTTTGTGCGTGAGCACCTTATGTGAGCACCTATTAATGTGGCACCGATTCGTGCCATTTCAACATCCCACATCGACATCTAAGATTGTGTCGTCTTAATTAGCACCTTCTAGGTGCCATTAATCGACATTTCGGATGCAGGCATCAATATGCCACATCAGCATCCGAAATGTCGATTAATGACACCTAGAAGGTGTAAATTAAGACGACAAAATCTTATATGTCGATGTGGGATGTTGAAATGACACGAATTGGTGCTACATCAAGTATCCATATAAGGTGCTCACATAAGGTGAGCACCATAAAATTCCTTTATGCCCATATAAGGTGCTCACATAAGGTGAACACCTTATATGTGCGCCTGTTGATGTGGCAACGATTCGTGCCATGTCAACACCACACATCGACCTCCTAGGTTATTAACCTTTTATGTGCCATTCATCGACAGTACGGATGTTGATGTGCCATATTGACTCGATATATTTAATTGACACGTAACATATGTTATGTAAGGCGTCAATATGCCACATCAACATCCGAAATGTTGATTAATGGAACCTAGAATGTGTAATTTAAGACTACATAACCTCGGATTATATATATGTGTATATACAAAAATTTATGCAATTGTTAATTACAATAACGAATTCATCAAACTCGCACAAAGCTTGTCTAAATATATACATACATATATAATATATATTATAATATATATATATATATATATATATATGAGCATAGACATGGGAGAACTATAATATTAGAAAGCAGATTGAGGGGTACGGGCAACTTCATTGATTTTTAATTTTTATTTTATTTTTCTAATTCCGAATTTAACTCGAGCTTCGTGCTGAAGAAAAGGCGGTGCTGTGTTGTGGGTCGTAATTATTATTACAAGGCCATGGTAGTATATAGTATTGGACGATGGATTTCTTGAATATAAAAATAAACTAGGAGAAGCATGCACCGTCTAAGGGAAATTTTGTAATATATTAATAAATTGAAGCATATTGATTAATTTAAAGTAAGTTTATGCTGCAACTTTTCGGTTATTTATTAATCTCAAGTAATAATTCTCCATGATAAAGTAATGAACTCATTTCAGAAAAAAGTAATGAACTTAAAAACACACCCTTTGTTTAATCATTTTGATTTAAAGATTATTTATTTGACTTTGGAAACCCTTTGTAAATTAGTGGGTAGTACGGATATAGCTTTCTAATATTTAATGCTACTTGCAAAATGTTGGTTAAGTGGGAAGGATCGAGTTCAAAATTATATTTTTTTTATGCTAGGACATTATTTAATCTTCTATTCAAAGACGGCCAAAAAAGTAATAGAAAAAATATTTTCTACTTGGGTGTTTATCAATGCAGCGCTATAGCGCAGTTGATCATGAATTAGATTAGATGAAGGGAAGAAAAATACTGAATTAGGGTTTCGATGATTTAAAGAATATGCAACAATCAATGAAGTAACATAAGTAGAGGCGAATTTAAATAGTTATTCTCTAGATGAAATGAAAGTCACGTTTACCAACTTATTCGGGCATAGTGCGATTTAATTTTCTCCTAAGTGGTCCTATCTACTACTTGTGATTGGCAATCATTTCTCCATCCAAAATTGAATTAAATTGCACTAAATGTGCTACTGATCATATACAACTTTGGTACGAAATGCGTTCACTATGACGTCCATATATTCCAATTGTCGACGATGACAAATGGGAACCAATAAGAAAAGGAAAAATAAAAAAACGAATAACAGCACAAATTGAAGAGAAATTTTAGACGGATACATATATATACACGATACACACAAGCTAGCTGGTAAAGATAAAAATTTCTGACAAACGCCCTAATTACCTTATATACTAAATATCAAGACATGTTTCACGTTTTGGGTAAGATGATCATGAGATACAAGAAGCAAAATACCCTAGGACTAAGTTAATGACCCAAGTAGAAAATTGTCTATGTACATATAGAACCCTAACTCTTAAGCCTAACATCAATTATATTACGATAATAAATTCGCCTCGTAAATATGAAAATAAGATAGATATTTCCTCTCGCCCCAAAACTCAACACCATAAAGTTAATGTAAATAACATTATAGATGTTTTGCTTCCATCTTCCAACAGAGATATATGTCTTCCGAAATGTTCTTAGCATCCATGGAAGCCCCAAGAAGGCCACGTTTGGTGAACCCCACGGCGTAAAGACCATTTTGCCCTTTCCACCCGTTTGGAAACGGCCTTTTTGGGAAGCCATCGCTCTCAGAAAACATCTCACGCTCCTAAATAATTTTCAAAAAAAAAATGAACTTTTAGTTAGATAATTTGATCTTATACCTCGAGATTTGAAGCATGCATAATACCTTGAGCCAACGTGGTACGTTGCTTCTGTAACCAGTTGCTAGGATTATTGCATCGATCATCTCATTTCTTCCATCTTCGAATTCAACTGATCGATGGTTTACTCTAGAAACTGCCGGGAACACCTATAATTCAGACAACATTAATCAGATTGCCCATGGTCGGAAATGGATAATAAAAATAAAAACAGTTGAGTTCAAAGAGACAGGCATCACTAGCAGGAAAAAGATTAAACAAGATTTACTTATACTCGTCGTCAGAAATTCGTAGGGTTTTGTCGTACTCAAATTTGGGAAAAAAAATATGTAGTAAGGAGTTGCGAAGGCTTTATATATTATACCTTGATATCTCCACTTTTGATCTTGGCAAGGGTACCAACGTCCAAAACCGGAGTTTTACCGGTAAGATTTTTAAGCTCGAGCGGGCCGGTTTTCGGGCGGTCCAGCCCGAACCGGCTAGTGTCGCCGAGCACTAACCACGATGCGGCTAATAAAAACCGGTCCACGGCTCGCACCGAAAACCACTTGAGCAACCACATGGCCAACGCAAAGGTGGATATTCCGAGCATTTCTCGCGGCAAAATATGCAGCTGATAAATAAAAAAGTAAAGAAAGTGAAAATTTCAGTATTGAACTTTCCGCTTGAGTATATTAAAAAATATAGTGGGCACGCTTGAGCATCTCAAGAAAGTGAAAATTCACTATTGAACTTTCCGCAGTACGTATGATCATGAAATACTTTGGAACTCTAAACAATTATCAGAAACCTGTAACTCGACAAATTTCAAGAAAAAGAAAAAGGGGATTTAAAGTATGAATTTAATAAAGAAAAACACCGAGTTAGGGTTTTATATACGTATGATTTCTTTAATAATTAATTACCGTATCCCTGACAACAAGGGAAGCCTTGGCGCCGTGATTACACAGATCTAAGCACACCTCCATCCCCGAGTTGCCGCATCCCATGACCAACACCTTCTTCCCTTCGTACAGCGAGCCGCTCTTGTACTGACACGTGTGCACCACCTCCCCTTGGAATTCCCCCAGCCCTTCGATCTCCGGCACGACCGCCTCCGCGTTCTCGCCGGTCGCGACCACGACCCAACGGCTGAGGTACTCCACCTCGGTGGTAGTACTCGCGCGCCGCCGTGACGATCCCGCGACAACCTCAGCTCTCACTCGCCAGAAGCCCACGCTCCGATCGAACTCGGCACTAACCACGCTATGGTCGAACGCCGGCTTTATCTCGAACTTGTCGGCGTAGTCGTTCAGATACTGTAAGAACTGTTGCTTCGAAGGGTACGTTGGGAAGTTTCTTGGACAGGGCATTAAGGGCAGTTCGCAGAACTGCTTCGGTAGGTGTAGTTTGAGCCTGTCGTAGGTTTTGCACTGCCATAAAGATGCTATGCAGTTCGATCTTTCGAGGATCAGCGAAGGGACGCCTTTCGATTTCAGACAAGCTGACACGGCCAAGCCCGACGGCCCAGCTCCGATGATCACCGGTCCTGGGACCCACACACACCGCTTCGAAGATGATGATCTGTGTAAGAAGTTTAATGGGTTGTTGTTGTTGTATGGGTCGTGAGATGTTTTGCCTCGCATCTCTCTCAAGTGATCTATATCATCCATCATCAATAGGGTCGTTTCCTTCTTCTTTTATTTCATATAAAGAAGGGTTTTGCTTCTAATTTAGAGTGAAAAACAGGCGAAGAAGAAGGCGATATGCAGTTTGACAAAGAGTGTTAATTAAAATGATTAGTTAAGATGAGGAATTTTCTTATCCCACTTGTCAAGAATTAGACATTGACGGTGGATGGATGATGCAGAGAGTGAAGGTGATAGCAGTTGTCAAAACGACGGCGGGCATTCACTGATTTGAGGGTTGTGTTATATGAGGCTGAGGATTGAGGGTGATAGGTTGTGTTAAGTAGTTCTGTGTATTGTTTTAGGCATTTTCTTTCGTGGGATTGAGAGTGGGTTTTAAGACATCTTATGGTGGGAAGTGAAAAGAAGAGTTATAGTATAGCGGTAATTAAACAGCAAGTGATGAAACTAATGTATATTTATAGGCTATGTTGCAGAGAGGGAGAGAGGGAGAGATTAGCGAAAGCGATTTTACTAAAAACTGTGTTTTTTTCGGGCTTAAATTAATCTTTGGAAGGGAATGTTCGCTTTTATTTAGTTAAGCCATCGCATCGACTTCAGTTCGACATGTACTATAGAATATTTCTACATGTTGAAAAGTAGAGAGCATTAAAAAACTACACACCATACATAAAAATCATGGAAATTTTAGGTCATGCTTAAAAAAGGACGATCTTGCCCGGTAGCCGTGGATATTTTTTTGTTAGAAATAAAATCATATTACTACGTATATATAGGCTAATCAGTCCAATATCTATGTGTTAGGATAGATTACGTGTTTAGAAGGGGGTGAATAAACACTTGGATGTTTTTCTGTTCTTAACCGGTTAAGGCTAGATACCTGTGCTTAAAATTCGTGTGTGTGCGACTTGTGCGGAAGCAAACCGTTCAGTTATGAACTGAGACCGGATGTACAATGTGATGTGTGTGTCTGTTTGCGTAAGCCACATAGTTTGTTTTTAGAAGTTCGTAGCAAAGTCTCTTACGTCTCCCATTCTTCCCCTCAGGGAAGGTACCACTAGAAGACTCTACAACCCCCGTTGTACAATCTCCCTAGCTAAACTAACACAGTACAACCCCCACAGCTATACTTATCAAACTAAACTCCTAGTCACCACTAGACAGTTTTTTACAGTCCGTCTCTTTCAAGAGTTTTTTACAGTCCCTTGAGACACTTACTAACCGCTCTGTTATAGTACAGTGAGGACAACACTTAAGATATCTTCTTAGCTTTGAGCTTTCTCTCGTTCTGGATTTTTGTTATGAAGTGTCATGTACGATCTTCAGTTTGCTTTCTCTCTATTTATAGCTGGGCTGATGTAGCAGACTGTTGTGAGATAGCTCTGTGTACCGGACAGGGCATTTAATGACTTTACCCAAAATGGGTCGTCAGGTCTTTGCAGCAGTTCGCGCTGTGCCATTAGCTTTATTCTTATTCAGCTTGGTTTTGATTCCGACTTGTCTTTAGCTGGCAGCCTTGAATTAACTTCCTTTCAGAAGTCCTCAACTTGCCGTGCCTTGAACATATTTGGATCTTTTTCCACATGGCACTTCCTGTATCCTACAGTCTGGTCTTCAATGTTAGCAGTCTTGATTCGGTTTCATGCGTTGTTGTACTGTTGTCTGTTCCCAGTTTCTTCTTTTTCTAACCGGTTTACTTTATTAAGTTCGGTTCAATCACCGAAACTGTTAATCTGAATACTTTAAATTCACGATTTCTAACACTATGACTCCACTACGTTATAAAATTATAGATACGTACAGTGGCGGAGCCACATGAGAGCCAGTAGGGTCATTGGACCCCACTGAATTTTTTTTTTATTTGTAATAATATGGGAATTTTTTCAAAGATAGGAGTAAAATTAAAAAAAAAAAAAAAAAAGACTATAAGGACCCCAGTGCAAATTGTAAACATAAGGGTATTTGGTCCAATTAGACTGGACCCACTCAGTTGAAACTCTGCCTCCGCCACTTAGCTTGTTTACTCGTTTTCTTTCAATTTAATAGACTCGATGCTTCAATATATAATGTAGCATTATATTTATTTGTCTTATAGGGACCTAGATTGAAGGCTCCTTCAATCCACCGCAGCAACAAATACTTAAGGAGATGGTCCCATTTTATTTAATTTTTTTCACAAAAGTATATATTTTTTTTTAAGTTTGTTTATATATAAAACTTAATAAAATCATGCTTAATGTGAAGGGAATAAAGGCATGAGCAAATGGATCAATTTTATGAATATGGATGCGTGAGTGTCCAATTTTAATATTTGTTTGAGGCTTGAACAACAATAATGACATTGCATATTGCATGAACATATTCCCAATTTTTCCGTTCTAGAAAAAGCTTACATAGAAATTATTCGATTTAATTCAAGTGCAATTGGCAAATTTTGTTTTTAAAATCTAAAAGCCTTTGAAAAATCATGAAATATGATAATAAAAATTAAGGGACGGAAATTATTAGTAGGACCAAAAAACGGGGAACTTTACCCATTGTGTAGTCAGAAATTGGGCCCAAAAACTTGTCCATTGGTTTGATTTAAGGAAGCCCACTTTCCATTTGAGAGAGAGAGAGAGAGAGAGAGAGAGAGAGAGAGAGAGAGAGAGAGAGAGCAAATACCACAAATTTTTCGACGGTCTACAAGTACGTATCTGATGGAACTGCTGAACTCCCCGCATTATTTTATTTGTTTGATATTCATCAATTATTATTAAGCGTTTAACCACAAGTTAATCACATTCGATATGTGCCAACAAAATGATGTCTATACAAGGCGATATTACACGTCTTCCCACGAGATTGAATGCAAGGTCATTCATATCAAAGTTATGCGGTAAGAAATTGATATTAATAATGTAATAAAAAGCAATCATGGATCCATTTCCTCTTCCTCTCCTCATGCATGCACTCACATACTTCTTCCGTACTATTCGATCTTAAATGACCCAACAACAACAACACCCTCAACTTCCTAATAAATTCTTGGGTAGTTGTTTGTTTAGGGTTATTAATTAATTTCGTGATATCATACCAAATATCAGTCTCAGTTCTATCTTGACATAACTTGTTTTAATACACTTGGACTTTTTTGCATCTGAAAACATCCAAAGCAGTCGGCTTATTAATGACAAGTAGTGGTTCTGGAATAACGTCATCGTAAAATATTTGTGTGTTAGATGTGCCAAATATATTAATACTATTGTAAGTTGTGGTCTCTACGTTATTGGTGTGTATATATAGTGGGAATTAAGTTTTCAGGCCCCATTTTAAGTTTTAAATAGGTTTTAGACCATGTTGGAAAAAAACCGTTGTTTAAAGGACCAAATTTTTATAAAATTTAGAGATAATGATCTAAAATTACGCAAGTGTTAAAAAGTATATATGAACTGGTATCTGATGATCGTTTTTTGTTATTTCGGAACAATGAAGTGGTACTGCAGAACAATGAAGTGGTACTGTAGAAATCGGATTCTTAAAAATATAAATTTTCTGACAGGGGCCTGACACCTAAATGAAACTTATGAGGGGGCATGAATTGTAAAAGCGGCAAAATTATAAATGGGTCACTAAGTATACCATTTTTTTATTTTAGATCACTATGTTTGCCAGATATAAAACTAAGTCACTAAGTATCTATACATTAACAAACTTGGGTCACAAGTTACAAAACTAGGTCACTAAGTATGTATATAGTAACAAAACTATGCCACTAACTATGTATATAGTTACAACTTTGGGTCACTAAATATGTATATAATAAGAAAAAAAAGGTCAGTGACCAAATTTTGTTACTATGTACATACTTAGTGACCTAGTTTTGTAACTGACCAACATAGTGATCCAAAATCGAAAATTGGCATACTTAATAACCTATTTTTAAAATTTTCCCTTGTAGAAGCCCGTATAGATATTGATAGGAGACTAGAAATTGACCCAGGTCAGTGATTACGAAAATAATGTTAATTCTTCAGTGTTGGCTGGACGACCATCATGCAACGTCACAGACTAATATTATTATATAAATAATAAGGTATCTCTATAAGTTACTTCAATAATATTAAATACAAAACATGAGTGATGACACGTAATGCCGGACCATTGAATTGAAATACCAACTACCACAATATGTCCTTTCTTGTATTAATTGCCACTTATAAATATTATGCTTCGTTTCATCTTCCACTTCATGTTCAAAACTCCCAACTTCTCCTCTCAGTTTGCATGAGATATGGAAATGAAGCTTCACCACGTCGTCGCATTTCTTTCCGTAAGTAGTAATTATAAATGTATTATACTTAGGTAACCGAACATGGTTCTTCTATTTATTTATTTTTAATATTTTTTTCGTATTTTGATTGCGTGGCAGGTCGTGCTTTTTTGCAGCCATGCAATCTTGGCTACTACGACTTCAGAGGAATATTGGAACTCAGTGCTACCAAACACTGAGATCCCTAAATCCTTGAAAGATCTCATGCATCCTCCAGGTATGTAATAGTATTATATGTAACAAAGATCTATTATTGTTGTTAATAATAAAGAAAGGAAATTATTATGTTTATGTCAAAACTTTCACCAAAGGACAAGACATCATTATTCTTTCTTGCGCTGTCTAATTAATTATCTGCGCAGAATGGCTCGACAACAAAGGCACAGCAGTAGGAGTATCCAAGGGCGGCGGCGTCAGAGTCAGAACCCCATCGACAGGCGTGAACGTCGGCCACGGCAGCGTCGGAGTCAACGCCGGCGGCGGACGCACGAACGTAGGCGTCGGCAAAGGCGGCGTGAATGTCCGAACAAGGACCAAGCACGGCAAGCCCGTCTACGTTGGCGTCAGCCCAGGAAAGAACCCATTCGTCTACTTATACGCAGCCACGGAAACTCAGCTCAAAGACGACCCAAACGTGGCCCTCTTCTTCTTGCCGAAGGACATATACCAAGGGAAGAAGATGAACCTTCGCTTCCCCAAAACGTCGAGCCCAGCCTCGTTCTTGCCCCGCGAAGTAGCCGACTCCATACCCTTTTCTTCCAAGAAGTTGCCCGAGATTTTCGACGAGTTTTCAGTACAGCCCGGCTCTGGTCAGGCCGAGGCGATAAAGAAAACCATCGAAGAGTGCGAGGAAAAGGGAGTGGAAGGCGAGGAGAAGCTCTGCGCAACCTCTTTAGAGTCCATGGTCGACTTCAGCGTCTCAAAGCTGGGAAAGAACGTCGAAGCCATCTCTACCAGGGCTGAAGGTAAGGGACGAGTGGACGACGACGACGGTGAACTCAGAGAGTATGCAATCACGAAAGTGGAGAAGATGACCGGCGGCGCCAAGGCGTTGGTGGCCTGCCACAGGGAAGAGTATGCCTACGCGGTGTTTTACTGTCACAAAACTGACAAAACGGTGGCTTACAAGGTAGACATGGCGGCGGTCGGCGATGGGTCCGAAGCCGAAGCAGTCGCAGTTTGCCACTTGGACACGGCGGCGTGGAACCCTAAGCACCTCGCCTTTCAGGTGCTTAATGTTAAGCCTGGGGCTGTCCCAATCTGCCATTTTCTCCCCGACGATCACGTTCTTTGGGTCCCGAAGAATTAGGGAAGAAAAGCTTTATTAGCTGCTGCTGCTGCCTGAGTTTGCATGTACTTTATGTAGTAAGAGTTGTGTGGTGTTTTTTTGCTGCATCTTAGTGGCTTTTTATTTCGCATGGATATCATTATTATTATCATGTTATATGATGCTATACTGTAAGTTTCGTGTTGTATGATAAATATATTACACTGGCGTGGTCAAGATATCTTGCGGGTAATGTCCGAACGATATATTCCCATTTCGAGCTTCAAGAAAATCATTGATTCGATATAACCTTCACCGTCTGAAGAAAGAAAAGGGACAACGATTCGTTTAAGAGTTGTCTTTTATGGTTCTTTCCAATTTCCATAGACCCTCCATCCACTTCCAATTTATTTTTTTGTTTATGCATGATTTTGTGTGTATAATAAGGCAAAATTGTAATTTTGGGCACTAAATACTTATTTTCGTTTTTGGATCACTATGTTTGATCATTGCAAAACTAGGTTACTAACTTTGTATATCTTAACAAAATTAGGTCACTGGTTAGTTTCCCGCAAAAACCGCCGGTTAACTGACGTGGCCGCTGAGCCATGTCGGATTTTCCGTTGATTTTCGCCGAAAACCTGTTCGGTGACCTTGTTTAATTAAGGCATACAAAGTTAGTGGCCTAGTTTTAAATTATCAAACATAGTGATCAAAAGGTGTAGTTAGTGACGTAAAATTATAATATTGCCATAAGATAGTATATAATTATTCCAAAAACATTTAACGGAGTTCGCGATTTTTCGCCCAACAACTGTAGAAGAATAAAAAACGTCTTGGAAAATTGAAGGGACTTAATTAATTAATGTTAGATGAATATTTTTGCACTGGTCCACAGGGAATTCATTGAGAAAGGGTAAAAGGGGCAAAACGATATAACTAAAATAAACACGGGAACATTGCTGCAAATTTACCGACCAAATCAATTGAGAAGCTGATTTTACAGGTGAGGTTGATGCTCTTCTGATCTCCGGATAACCTAACAATTCATTTTAGTTTCGTTCAATTTAGTCTTTTTTGGATTCCGTTATGTGAGATTTAGGATATAACTCTAAGACGCGATTGCAGATTTGTGCAGTTCGTGGCCGATCATTTTACGCCGGTTGTGGTCGCAGGCGGGAGAAATGCAGGTAAGTCTTATTCTCGTGAATTTTATATGCGTTTTTGGTTTTGCGAGCTTAGCAACCTTTGGAGACGGTCTGTTTTGGGTTGTCGGTGGAAGTCGGATGACCGGATTGTAAAATAGCTTTGATTAGTTACTGTGTGACTGCGATTGTCATTGGCTTTTCTGTGTTGACATTGAGCTCAAAAAAATTGAAATTGGAATGTGATCGGAATTCGGAAATTAATGTGGAAGATGAGTGAGTATCGTCTAACAAGCCCAGCCAATCATTTATTCGCGGAATTCACTGTTTCGATTCTCTAATTGAACTTGTTACCGTCACGTGCTGTGCTGCATATAGGCGTCAAGAGCTAGGCTTTTCAAAGAATACAAAGAAGTGCAAAGAGAGAAAGTAGCTGACCCAGATATTCAGCTGGTTTGCGATGAATCAAATATTTTCAAGTGGACTGCACTTATAAAAGTGAGTTTAAGGTTTCAATACGCTTTGTCAAATCTGATTTATCGAAAGGTTTTTTCATTTGGTTGCTACGCTCTATGTGCAGGGACCATCAGAGACCCCGTACGAAGGTGGAGTTTTCCAGCTTGCTTTTTCTGGCCCCGATCAATACCCTTTGCAGCCTCCTCAAGTTCGGTTCTTAACCAAAATTTTCCATCCAAATGTGCACTTCAAGGTATTGGTTTTTTCCCTTCTTATGCATTTTACTTCCCATCCAACAAATATCATTATATGCGGTGACAAGCTTCGCCGCAGCATTATTTTTATCAGCATGACTTGTTGTTTGGGTTTTGTAACTTTTGGGGAAAGATATGTGATCAGTCTCATTAAGAAATAGATAATAGCTTTTGATTGCATGGTTTTCGTTACCCTTTGCTCCACAGTTCCTTCGACCCTTTACCATTATGCGTTATTATCCGTGCATTTTTATACAGACGGGTGAGATATGCCTGGATATCTTGAAGAATGCTTGGAGCCCAGCTTGGACATTGCAATCCGTTTGCAGGGCTATAATCGCACTGATGGCCCATCCAGAGCCTGATAGCCCACTGAACTGTGATTCAGGTACGTAACAAGTCTTTTATTACAAGAATCGTCCACTGTGATCTGTATATCTCTCTTTCTAACTTGTTCTAATTCTTGTCTCGAGTGGTTATAATGCATTTCTTGGGGTTCTCTTTATATAAATATAACAATGTTGGTGATTACGTCTTACGTTGGCTGGGATGTTGTATGCAATTCTTTTGCGTAGGCAATCTTCTAAGATCGGGTGATACGAGGGGTTACCAATCCATGGCCAGGATGTACACAAGACTTGCGGCCATGCCCAAAAAAGGCTAAGTAAAGACGGTCATCGCCTCTCTTCTCATTGCTGCTTTATATGTTGCTCATAATTGAAAGGATAAAAATGCTTTGGAGGACATAACAGTAGTTCCCTATATCTCCTTTCTGTTGTACTCTGCTTTATATGCTGTGTCTTTTCTAGCATTACATGACTGCTATTAGAACTATTGAATTGAAATAGAAAGCAAAGGTTCTAAGCCTGTAAGTATAATCAGTTTCGCCAGTTGGTGTAATTACATCTATCCACTTCAGTTTCAGCCTGTGTGTTTTCTCGGAATAAATTGTATGAAACCGTAGGAAAAGGGCACTGGAGAGGAGTCGCTCAATGTTATTACTAAAGCGAAATCCATCGAGGATGAAGGTAAGTGCGGTGTTTTAGAACGAAGAAATTAAAATGAGCGAGGAATGTTGAATTGGGTGCGGAAATACCAATATACCCCAAGACCTTAGGTTTAGAAATCAATTTAAATTATTTCTATGGTCAAATACGTGACTTGAATCCAAAGAAAGAACATAACAGCCGTGACCTGTGACGTACGCACACGTCACTTGTACACGAATGTCAACCCAGATTAGGTTAGGTTCTAAAAACCATTCTATAAAGTAAATAGTACGTTAATTAATTTACCTACTTTGAGAACCATTACAATTATTATCAAGCAAGAAAAACATCGTACTCATGTCCAATGTCATAGATGCATCATTATTCATTCGTATACTAAAGTGCAATAATATATAGCTTGTGGTAACTCGAAGTTAGTCTTTTGTAAAAGAATATCCAAGACAAACGCACATATCTTAGGAGATAAGGCAAATAGTTCCCTTGATTGTTCTTGTTCCCTTGTGTGCTGACATATGAATGGCCCATGTCTCAACTAATCTTTTTGAGAGTGATCAAGAAACACAGGGAATATTTATATTTCTCTTAAAAAATAAAAAGAAATCAATCGGCAGCGTAGAAGAAGATCTTACAAACGACAAAATAGGGTGTTTATTATTTTGCAAACAAAACATTAGTAAGGTAATAGTAATAGATCGATGTAGATGGTTTCTTGTTGTGCTCCTATGGTGAGCTGCGATATGTTGTGCTTTTCTTGATTGCTATAGTACTAATGGAACTGAGAAACAGCATATGCCATGAAAAGATTGAAAGCATATCAGCTCATACACACACACACACTCACACACACCCCACATACTGTAATCTCTAAGTTTCATCATCGTCCTAGCTGATAATGAGTTTACATATTCAACCAACCTATATGATTTCTTTAAAGATTCCATTTGAAAAAAATGAGTATTTCACATCCTATGAAGATACAAAATAGTACTTCCGTTT
The DNA here is from genome assembly GCA_027422505.1 of Craterostigma plantagineum. Classification (NCBI taxonomy): domain Eukaryota; kingdom Viridiplantae; phylum Streptophyta; class Magnoliopsida; order Lamiales; family Linderniaceae; genus Craterostigma; species Craterostigma plantagineum. The sequence continues at coordinate 25,634,374 of JAPQWV010000010.1, read as the reverse complement.
GGAGCCTGAAGAAATATTAAAGACTGCAATAAATTTTACAAGAAAAGGGTGCCCATGTTGACAACTCAACTACGTTACCTCATGAGGGTATGATATGGCCCACTTCAAGAATTAAATACATACATATATTTATATAAACACATTCTACCATCACAATTCATACTAGTCACAGGAGTTAAAATGTTAACTGAAAACCCTTTTCGTATTTCTTTCTGAAGCCGTGAGCATATATGCGAGAAACTCACCTTCTTTGTGAACTGACTGCGTGAATTTCATGTGTCCAAATTAGAACGAGACACCCCATTTAATACGAAAAGGATGCATTAATTCGTACTCATTTAAGTACTGTGTCTCCTGCGAATGATGGTTGAGCTGAGAAACTATGAAGAAACACACACAAACACAGACATAAAGGGCGACGTTTACAGACACATGCACATACATATTCATATTATGAAGACGAGCATCAGTAGCAGTTATCCCGCCTAGTTCACACACACGCACAGCTGTGATTAATTAAGGTTCTAAGCGTCAGAGTAGTCGAGGCTCCTCAAAATTGTATCAGAAGAAAGAAAAAAATCAAAAAAATTTAAAACTTTGGGAGATTGCTTAATTTGTGATTACTACTGACCAAACCGTAGAATTATCTATTCAAGGGATTAAGCATCTGGGTTTTTTTTTCTTTGATTGATTGACGACTGAACTTTTGTGAAAGGCGGGTTAATTAGTTATAAAGTTAAGTTCTGTCAAGTATTTGGGTAGAAACTCGAATATCAGTTTGGATGCAACTAACCTCTTAATATATTATGAGTAGCATATATTATTATTATTATTTTCAATTACGCGTCCCAGCGATATTAGAGATGTTTGCTGGTTAGGTGGGTATGATCTGTGCACATCACAATGATGACAAGTCTCTGACAAATATACCCTTAACTGTTCTTCATATGCATTATTATCAATTCCTTTTCTTTTCAATTTTTCTGAGATTTTTTTTCCCGATAATAATTAGTGATTATTTGATTAATAAGACTTTTCAAACTGTCCTAATTTATTTACTCTTTTAAGATTTATGGATTTTAGGGTTTTGTTTTTATTCGCGCCATTGACTAGCATTCTTGAAAATATCGTTGACATTAGTGGATTTAAGGAAAAAATAAGAAGCCCCGTGATTATAGACGCCATATTAAAGTGCAATTCAGAACCCTACATTTGCATTTTAAAATAATATACATTATAGATGGTATTTGATTTTGACAGATAACATATAGAGTGAAAAAGGTTACGATGCGACTCACTATATTGCTTTTAGCATTATTACCGCAATAGGGTACCTCTCTATATAGGTCCGTGTGATGATGTACTATATATATATATATATAGATATATATCATTTCATTATTGGCATTTAGGCGGAAGATTAAACGTTAGCCCCGTTGAGATAATAAGCAATCAACAAATTTTACTAACAAAGTAACATTATCATATCGAGTTAGATTGAATTTATGGTTTAGTGAACGAGTTTTTTTCCGGATATATGTGCTCGTATCACAACTTATAGTTCCATTCAAAACAATTTTCAGCAAGCGAAACGCTAACACGACAATATTTTGATTTAGGAACCCCTGTAATTTTCTGAATATGCATATTTTCGACGTGTATCGAAATGCCACGCGTCGTACCCGCACGTGGGACCCACCCGTCGTGCTCATAAACGTAAATGTTAAATTAAATGAAATAAATACTCCCTCTATTCTAAAAAGAAAGTCGTTCTACATATATTTTCTTGTTCTCAAAAGAAAGTCGTTTTGGTATTTTTCAAAAAATATACATGTGTAAATTTCCAAAATTGCCCCATATTAAATAACAAAACATGGTTCAATACATGACAGATAATGAATGAGGGGTATAAAAGACATTCGAACACATGTCTTAATATGTGTGAAAAATTCTGAAACGACTTTCTTTTTAGAACAGAGGGAGTAGTAGTTTATATGCAATTGCTACACACCACTCCTGCGGTTATGATATTCTTATTTTCTAATTTATGGATTTCTTGTTGGATGTTTAATACCATACACATAAAAGGCAAACTCGTTACATCAGTTTTTCGTCCCATGGTCACAAACATAGAATGCAATTCTCTAAATAACCGATGAAATGAATTCATAAAAGGACAAAAAAAAAGAGTAAAATAATTTTTTAAAAAAAGAAAAAAAACCCTAAATGCATGTTTATCCCTACCTACCTCACTTCTTCTAATGTCCGCCTTTATAATAGAAATTAATAAAAACCAACCGTAACATTAGGTTTTAGGGTTATCCCCCCACTTTACTTTCCCCGCTTTATTACCACACAATTTAGGGTTCTTTTTTTCCACGCTCCATAACTCCATCACTCTCATGCCTCGTGCGTGCAAATCACGCACCAATCAGATGCCAGATCATTGCAAGGACCATAACTTTGACAGGACCATGTCTCAAACGCTACCATTGAGAAACCCGCGCGTGTGGCACACTCGCGTACCCTTGTTTGACTAGGGTTTAAGAAAAAATAAGGTAGTGGGATGCGTGATAAGCATCGCACCTTGCTGCCTCGCTGGCGCGTTCTCATTGGACGATGCTTTTTCTCTCTCTCTCTCATTCATTACATACAGATGCGTGTATCTATCTGTATTTAGTATATCAAGAATGTATGAGTTAACAGTGAAAAAACAATTGCATAAAGAAGAGACAACCCCACCCCACCTTATTACATTCACGCACTAAATTTTTTTTTTTCAGTCTCTCTCTCTCTCTCTTGTCTTCTTTTTCTAGTTTTTCTCTCTCTATTAAGATTAAAAAAGACGAGTATCAGACCTAAAACTTTAGGGTTCTCTCTCCCTTTATCACTCTAATTACTCTAAAACCGCGGCGGATCACTCCAAGAAGATTACAGAAACGTGTCGAAGAGCTGGTTTTCTATCGAATGAGTGTTGTTTCGAAGTGAGGCGTCGACATATCTCTTTCTGGGTTTTTGTCTTCGATCAGATTTGCCGATTTGAATTGAGGTTCGTTTCTTGTCTGAATCTCTTTCATCTTTGTTCTGTGGTTGGTGTTTCGGGGTTTTCAAATGTGGCTTTTCTCTTTCGTTTCGTGGGTTTCTTTTTTTCTCAGTCCGATAAATTTTTCACCTTGCAGAACTTTGTCAAGTGGGTTTTGTGATTTATTTATTTTCTTTTGCTCTATTTCTTTCCTGTCTGTCCTTTTAATGTTTGTATTCTTTTTTTTTATTATTATTACGCTCTTATCATTTTATGACCTTTTTTTTTTCGTTTATCCGTTACTGTTGTCCGATTGTAGCATCTGCGATTAAAAGGCGGTTCGCTGAAATACCCTCGCTCTCAACTCTTCTTTTTCTCTTTATTTATTAATAGCAATAAAAAAACCCTAATATTACCTAGTGGATTGAACCATGAAATAATAATCATGTATGTCTTCGTTTGCTCATCTGCAAATTGAATGTATTCATGTGGGATTTTATCTGTGTACCTCAAGAAAGCACTTTTAACTCCTCAAGTTTTTGCAATTATTCTCCTTATCCTCCAATTAGTTCACTTCGTTTCGTTTTCAATGTTCTTGTCTGGGCTTCAATTACATGCTTGCCGACATACATGTCTTTAACTAGTTACAGTAATTGGGTTTTACCACGATTTTCCACTAGGGTTTTTGTCATCTTCTGTAATAAAGATTTAACACTAACGGCGGGCTTCCTCGTTGGTTTTACCTCTTTCCTCTTAGTTCCTCAAAGGTTTTTAGATTATCTTCATTCCGACTGGTTAAGTATGTATGGTGCTAAGTTTGTCGTGTGTGTTTGACAAGTTATGTGTACGCAGTGCACTTTTAACTCTCAAGTGCAATGCGGGCAAGCATTTTTGGTCTATGTAGTGATACACATTAGCTTTCATCAATGTATTTAGGTTTTCTTCATTAGATGGATAGGAGTGTGGATGTAGAAGAAAGTCATTGTAAAAGTGATTCACTAGCTTCTGCACCAAAGTCTTTGGGATCACTTGTTCACGTCGATTCGATGGCGATAGAGATCAGTGGCGCAATGGGAGAGATCGGCTCGCCAGCGCACGAACACTTCTCTATTCGGTAATCTTTTCGCCTGTATAATTACTTTTGACTGCGCTTGGCGAGGTTCTTGTCTGCGTAAACTTCTATCAGAACATTCTTAGAAAATAACCATTCGTTTAGTCTCTTCTCATATGTTGGACATGAACATCTTTCATGTGAGCCTAAAACTGATTCTGATGCAGCTGATTTTCACTGCAAATCAGATTTTGTTGACAATTGTATGCAGCATTATCCGAGTTAGGCAGTCTCCTTTTTTTTTCCTTAAAGCATTCATCTGCAACTGAAGATACATTTCTTTTACAAAGAACAGTTGGAGAGGAGCACACATAACTCTATTTCTTTTTGTTATATAGTGGATACGTTTCTGAAATGAGGAAAAAGGATCGGAGGATATGTTCGCCATTTACTTCAGAAGGGGGTGATCATGATAATGTCGCTTGCAATTTACCTCCTCTATCAGTTCCTACTTTCCGATGGTGGCAGTGTTCGAACTGCATCGCAGATATCCCCTCGCAGATGAGCAAAGAACTTGTTATTGCAGGCAACGTCACTCCTGGTAAATCTTTCCCTTACATTGGATGTTGTCAGATGTTACCTTGTCTTATGTTTTTCTTGCACCACCTACTTGTGTTGCTACTTCTGCAGTATTTAGTAGTGGATTGGCGAAGCGTATAGATGGAATAGAAGACAACGATGTAGTTAATAAGAACATAGGAAATGCTAAACTCGCCTGCATTAGAGGGCGTAAAGCCGCAAGAAGTAAGCCAGTGATTTAGATATTTTCTGCATTTCCTTTTCTCGTTGTCTCGTTTTTGGATTTAACATATATCCGTGTAGGCAAGAAAGCGAAAAAAGCTATCAAGGATAAGGAAGGTGCAACTGAATATTACGATGTGCAAGAAGCTAATCCTCTTCAGATAATCGAAAGAGCTGACATTGCTGGTAAATTGAAATTTGATTAAACTTACGCATTCGTCCTTACATCGTCGTCGAACGAAGATGGACGAACATTCTCCCATTTCTCCTACAGATGCTTCAGATACTTTGCATGCTGCACTTCCTCCGTGCCCAACTGATCATGTATCGTCGGGGAGCGATGATGCACCTTTGGTTTTGCCATGTAAGAGAAAGCCAAAATTACGCTCTCTGGCCGATATAATGGTTGAACAGAAGAAATCGAATGGTTATGATACTTCACAAACTCAATCTGCCTCATCGAGTGGAGTTAGGGATGCTTTTGTGAGCCCTCACCTTGAAGCTTCTTCGAGTCTTCAGAGGAAGAGAAAGAGTGCTTTTGAAGAAGACAGAGTTTCAGTGAAAAGATCGAAGGGCCTTGTGTTAGCTGCAGATAGGACATGTAAACGATCCGTAACTTCTGAACAAGAATCCGAACAAGAAGAAGGAGGAAAAGAAGAACGAGGCGCTGCTATGAAGTTGAATTCGCTAGTTTCTGCAAAGGCTCGTCTTGTTAGGCTCAGGAAGAACAAAGGACTTGTAGGCAGAAAGTCGAAGCAGTCTCAAACTGAAGATGGAGTGGTTCTTGCAAGAGATCTGCAGCAGACAAATTCACCTTTCGTTGAAAATTTTGAGGAGAACGTCGCCGTCTCCACGCAGAGTAATGCGACTAAGATCAGAAATGGTCCGAACTCAACTGAAGAAATAGGACTCGTTTCAACGTTACTTCCGTCTGGAAATGAAAGGGGTACAATCTCTGCCGCTTCCAATAGAGACCGACCACAATTAGAAGCTGATGGTGGGCATTTGGTTCCTCCATTAAGGAGCACAACGGAAGATGGAAATGGAAAAGGAAAATTGCCTCCATTGGACCTTTCGCTTAACAGCTTTATGGACGTCGAGGAAAATTCCAACGATCAAGAATCTGCTGGGAAACGTAGGTTTATCCCTGATCTAAACGAGGAGTTTCCCGCCAAGACAGTTACTTTGCCAGGGAAGCACTTGCCTTCTCTTCATAACGGTGATCTGCAAATGCGCAAGTCTATGGTTCATGATGTTCATGACAGTTCTAATGAAGAACCCATTGAATTGGAAAGACCGTTTGGACCCTCCAACCCTCGAAAAGACAGTGAAATCGGTAAGAAAATATCCTCAGCCTCGGACGACATACCTATGGAAATCGTTGAGCTACTGGCGAAGAATCAGCACGAAAGGGCACTAGGGATTTCAAAGAAGCATCTCTTGCCTGAAGAGATGAGCAGTTGTACTAAAAGTTATCCTCCGCTTTACACCGATGGAAGCAGAAATACAATGTGTTTCCCCTTTTCAGACAGAACTAGCGCTGCGAACGCGCCAAACCGAATGTTAGGAATCCCATTGAACTTCTCTCAGCTAAACAGTAACTGTTCAAGGGATGCCCCAAAGCCTCAAGAGAGCCAATTTAGATTCTTCAACTCATTTGCTCCTAACGAACAGAGGATAATGCAATTTCCACGCTCCTCAAGTTCTTTTATTACAGCGCCAAGAATCGGCGGCAGATCAGAACTATATTGGCCGCCTAGGAGAGATAACGAGGCTTTCGCCGTTGGCCTGAACCATAACCGGTCAGTTCAGGCAAGCAACGCAGGTTTACGCCTGCCTTTGTTTGCAGACAAACATGTAAGAGGAAAGACCGTAAGTAATGCGAAGGAGGTTGAGAGGAAGAAAACCTTTCATGAAGGGATTTTGCTTAAGAAGGGAAGAGTAGGGTCGAGCTCTAAAGATGTCGGGCCACTAGACCCTTATTCGAACGATACGATCCCAGCTATGCAACTGCTTTCTTTGATGGATCTTTCGTCGGGCCCTTCCTTGCTCAAATCAGGCCCGAAAAACTTTCTTGAAAAACCTCCCTCTCTTGGCCCTCGGGTGAATGGAAAAGAGAACCAATCTATTCAGAGCTACCACTGTTTCAAGGACTTCCCCAAACTGGGCGGTGGAGTTTTCGTCCCTGGCGAAAGCTCTAAGAAAGGTTCTTCTAGTTTATATCGCTCGTCTCTTTTCATCCTTTTTTTTTCAGTTACCTACGCACTATATATATACACTTCGGTTCAGTTACATGTTAACAATTCTTGTTGTTTGGTAGGTCAAACTCCTATGGAGCTTGGGAACTCTACAGCCATGAAATCGAGAAGTGATTATCCTTCATTGGTTGTATGCACTCTAAACATGAACCCCGCCGACTTTAGCATTCCCGAGGCGAAAAACAAGTACACAATTACCGCCCGAGATTTGAAGCCTCGAAAGAGAATTCCTCGGAAAGAAAAACCTACTAATGTTTCTGAGGACGGAAGAAAAAGACAGAGGTTGAAGAATAAGGATGTGTCGTCATCAGGCAAATCAAAGGCAGCTTCTGAAAACATCTGAGGAAGGAAGGAAAGTTCTATATTGAGAAGGAAAAAAGAAGAGATAATTTATCTTGTTTTTGAACTGTTGTGTAACGTTTACATGCTTTCCTGCTCTGCTGTGTGTGTAATAAATATTGTTTTTTTTTTTCCGGAAAAACAAAGCTTTGAAAGTTCCGAATAGTTTCTGATACATTCTGGTTATGCCTATCGATGTAGTGTAGCCATACTTTTACCAAGTTGGACTTGGATGTTGTAATAAGTTCGTTTTAATTAGTTACTCGTCAATTTCTTGATCAAGCAATATACTATGAAAATGAACATATCTTACACAAACACATGGTGGCAGGTCCACCACTGCAAGTACTACAAAAAAGACTCCACCTTTCGGCCTAAATTTAAAGCACTACGAACGTTTCTTTTTATGCGTATATTTACATAATCTCACAGTACATACCTTGGCATTTAATGCAAACAGTCCACCTAACCGATTCCCAGTCAATAAAGCCATAAAATAATCGATCTTCATTGATCCCATGGTACTTGTTTACACAGTACGATTCCCAGTCAACGAGCTTGTAAATAAAAAGCAGTTTTTTTTTCTGATCTTTGTTGTTTACACAGTACGATGATGATCCCATGGTACTTGTTGTGTCTGATGATAAACCTCAGTAGAAGCGGCGCAATGCCGCCGCCGAACCCCATCAGCTGTAGCAGCCAACCTACGACGACGACTGTCTGCGCCCTGCAAAACTCTTACGGCAAGTGGAACGATCGGAAGCCCTGCCTGGCGTCGGCGGCCGTCTTCCCCACCACCGAGCCCGAGCTCATCTCCGCCGTGGCCAAGGCCGTAAGAGAAAACCTCAAGATCAAAGTCGTGTCCAAATTCTCACACACCATACCCAAATTGGCGTGCCCCACGTCCAAGAATCAAAGCGCAATCCTCATAAGCACCGAAAGGTACCCTCTTTTCGATCGATTCTTACTCGTCTTTTTTCAATTTTGCCTCTCAATATATAGGTACGCCGCGAAGATTGACATCGACGTGGCGAACATGCGAGCCACGGCTGATTCCGGGGTTCCTTTACGAGCTCTAATCGACAAAGCCGCCGAGGAAGGACTGAGTTTGGTGGCTTCTCCTTACTGGGAAGGTGTTAGCGTCGGCGGCTTAATAAGCACAGGCTCACATGGAAGCTCATGGTGGGGCCGAGGTGGTTCGGTCCACGACCACGTGGTTGCGATTAGGATGGTCGTTCCCGCCGGGAAAGGAGCTGCCGCCGGCGCGAAAGTTGTCAGCTTTAAGGAAGGTGACGACATGTTTGCTGCTGCTAAGGTTTCTCTGGGGATTCTCGGAGTTATTTCTCAGGTCAGTTTGACTCTCTCTCTCTCTCTCTATGAAATCTTCTTTCTGTTCGACGTACAACGGTTCGGACAATTATTGCAGGTGACATTCTCGTTGGAACCTGCGTTCAAGAGGAGCGTTACCTTAAACTTCACGAACGACGGCGGAATCGAAGAGGAGTACATGGAGCACGGCAGGAGATACGAGTTTGGAGACATACAGTGGTACCCTTCAAGACACACCGCCGTGTACAGATACGACCACCGAGTTCCGGCCGGTACTTCCGGCGATGGGGTCAACGATTTCGTGGGTTTTCAATCTAATTCCATTCTCGCCTCCCAAACCGTCCGAGCATCAGGCATTTAATAAAAATACTGTCATTATTCTCACGTGCCCACTGTCAGCTAGCTAGGTTTTTCTCCAGGTTGAAAAACCCCAAGAAAACTGCGTAATAAAATTCGCAGAAAAAGCAGCGGAGAGCTTGAAAAGCGCCGGCGCGAAATGCCTGCTCGCAGCTTCTTTCCTGACCTACAAAAGGCTGATAGCAAACGGATTGAAGAACAACGGCCTCACCTTCACCGACTACCCAGTGATAGGACACCACCACAAGATTCAGACAGCCGGCGCGTGTCTCTACTCGCCGCCCACAGACAAGACGAGCTCCTGCTCGTGGGACCCGAGGATCGACGGGCTCTCCTTCTACGAGTCGACGGCCATATTCCCAGCTTCGAGATTCGAGGACTTCCTCTTGGATGTCAAGAAACTGAGGGACGCAGTAAACCCAGAAAGCTTCTGCGGAGTCGATATGTACAACGGCTTCCTCATACGATACGTCAAGGGATCCAACGCTCATCTCGGGCAGTCCGAGGATTCTGTCGTCGTGGATTTTAACTATTACCGCGCCGACGAAGCTTCTACGCCGAGGCTGAATCAAGGCGTTTGGGAAGAGGTCGAACAGATGGCGTTTTTCAAGTACGGAGCTCGGCCGCACTGGGCGAAGAATAGGGACTTGGCTTTTCTTGATGTTACTCACAAGTATTCTAATTTCGGTAAGTTCGTTGAGGCCAAGGCGAAGATCGATCCCGGGAATGTTTTCTCAGGCGAGTGGTCCGATGAGTTACTGTTTGGTAATAAGAACAATGCGAAGGCGAAGGCCGACGGTTGCGCGCTCGAAGGGCTTTGTGTGTGCTCTGAGGATAGGCATTGCAGTCCGGCGAAAGGGTATTTCTGTCAAGCTGGGATTATCTACGGCGAGGCGAGGGTGTGTGGTGTAGATAGATAATCATCGTCGTCTTCATTGAATGCTAGGCCATCGATTAATCATGCACAAACATAATTTAGATACGTATGAATAGTGACCAATTTACACTGCTATGTCTCGAGGACATTTGACCATACGCCTTCTTTATTCGTCTCCTAGAAGAACTACTACAAGCATCATCGCTGTCCCAACTCCCACCATAATATTCAGACATGGAGTTCTTGTACGGAGATCTTGTTTTCTTCCTTAAGAGGACCATACGCCTTACTACACGCAGCAAAGTAAACCAAGTTGGCCAAACTCAGACCAGCGAGGACCAAGTAGTAGAAATCATAGCGACCCTCGTTAATGTCGCTCGAAACCCAGCTCTCCCCTCCTCCCGCCTTCGAGACGCCGTCGACGGCGTTCATCAGCAAGCTCGCCCCCAGATTCGCCGCCGCCAGGCCGACCCAGACCATGCTCGTCGCTATGCTCGACATGTGCTTCGGAAATTCCGTCAGGTAAAACTCGATCTGCGCAATCGCGTTCAAGCCCTCCGCGAATCCCGACAGGCATTTCTGAGGTATCAGCCACATGGCCGACATCACTGCGCCGCCCTCTTCGGCGGCCGAACGGCGGCGCACGCTCTCCACGACGGCGGCGACGGCCACGCTCAAGAACGAGGCGAATATTCCCATCCCCATCCTCTGAGTAGGGCTCAGGCGAAAGGGCCTCCTCAGCAGGCGAGAGGCGAGTGGGACGACGGCGCCGTTGTAGAGGGAGACCCACAATATGACGGAGGCGATTACGAAGGTGCTGAAGGATGCTGCTGGGATTTCGAAGGTGGAAGTTAGGTGTCGATCCATGGAAGATGCTTGGAGGACTGGGAACGTCGTTTGGCAGAGATTAATGGCCATGATCACCCCCGTGGACCATATTGGGATGACCCTTAGAAGAGATTTTAGGTCTTCCACTTGATCTACGCTGCACAGACGCCATGGATCTGAAGCCGTGCCGTCTCGTCTCAGTTCTTGATTGGGATTTCGGACGATGCAGGCCTTGTTCAGAAACCTAGTACACCAAAAAAAGTGAGGCAAGATAGATTTTTATAGTTTGATGGGCCATTGATGAACTTTGACCTGAGGTTTGAGCTGGGAGAGGCAACGTCAGAACCCATCTTGGAGTGATAGGCTACAGTGCCATCATCGTCGTCGTTTTCTGGGACGTTGAGGTTTCTGTTTCTGTAAGAAGCTACGATGACTTGGAGAAAGCTTGCGATCAAATTCGTTTTGCCTTTCGACTTGACGTAAAAGGGAGAGGCCACGTGGAAGGAAACGACTCCTATCATCATCAGGACGACGGGCACGGCGAATCCGATCCCCCATCCTATGTTTTCTTGAATGTAGACGACGCAGGTCAGGCCAATGAGGATGGAGAATGTGTAGATGCCATAGTACCATGAGTAATAGCTTCTCCTCGCCTGAATAGATCTCTTCTTCTCAATCTGATTCTCTCCGAAGGCTAAAGAACACGATCTGATCCCACCAGCGCCTACGGAGAGGAGTCCAAAAGCAGTACACAGAAACAGCAACTGAAGAAAGGTCGTCTTAGAACTGCAAGCCTCGGCGCACTGTGAAGAAGGCTTTGCTTGTGGGATTACAGTGGTCAGCCACAGACAAATAGCCCCCTTTTTTTACAAGTCAGTTGCGAGGTAAGGCTCATAGAAGAGAGTAGTAAGTAACCTTGAAAGAGACGATAAAAAAAAAGAAAGAAAGGTTACCAAAAGACAGAAAATTGATCCGAGACCAATGGTACGGAACCTGCCCAGAAATGAATCGGCGACGATGGCGCCGATCAGAGGCATAAAGCTCGTAGCTGACGACCATATGAATATGATATTGGAAGCAGCGGTCATTTTGAGATGATACTCGTTAATCATATAGAGCGTCATGTTGGGCGACAAGCCATACGTTGCCATCTTCTCAAACGCCTCATTTGCTCCACAAGACAAAAACCAAAAAAAAAAAAAGAGAGACACAGTCAAAAGCTGAAAGAGAAATCAAGAAAGCGACTCTGACGAACAACAAATCAAGAAACTGGGTATGGAAGAAAACAGTATATCTGATCATTGGAGATTATGCAAATGAAAAAAAAAAGAAAAAAACCCAAAAGAAATCTATCCATCTATCTACCTACTCTACTCACCGACTATGAAAGGCAGCGTTCGGTAGCCACCCTTTTCACCATTAGTCGTTTCCAAGAGAGGCTTTTCTTCTTCCATTGACTTCCCATCATCCATCGTCGCACAAGAGAGTGGAGGAGTAAGTTAGGTTGAGAAAAATCGTTGGCACGGCGACGGTGGAGAAGAAATTACAAGTAGTAGATAGCGAGGTGTTGGGAGTGTGGACCGAGCAGTAAAAGCTATAGTGAATTTCGTCAGTCATGCGACCAATCACCGCCCACCACGATTCTCGGTGGCGGTCGTCGTCAAAGAAGGCGATCGATGCAGTGTCGTGTTTCGCGGTGGCCTTGTCCACGTGTCGGCACCTTATTTCACTGCACTACGTTGCTTCCATCGAATTCTTCTATTTATGTATTTATTACCTCCAAATTCCAATGTTTTCTTTTTCTTGTTTTTTTCAAGCAAAAGTAGAAACCACGACAAATGAAAAGATTCCTCCGTAATTTGTATCGTCAAGTTAGGGAGGAGGGGTAAACCTTGATGGGCCTTCTAATGGGCTGATTTTATTGGCCCAGTACGAATTCCTTGGGCCCATTACAGATGATGGTGGGCTATACGATCTTTATTTGTTAATATTAATCTTTTTTTTTTTTTGACTAGTCTTTCTTTCCTTTGTCATGAAATGAGATGAAGATGATCCTTCGTGTTTCGTCACTTTTGCTGTAATAATGCTGATGGTATGCATCAGTCGCTTTTGTCAATGTGATCGAGTTCTTGATATAATATACATGTATATACATGGGGATTTTAGAATATACACTTGCATTATATCAAGTCGTGTCGGTGTCCGAGTACTACTATCCAACTTTCTTCCATTTTCATGATTACAAAATAATAGTATCACTATGCAGTAGGTATTAATTTTATCGAACTTATTATGGAGGAGCATTTAATTATTTTATACAACAGTTATTAAGGGTCGCCAAGCCCGATAGGAGGAGAATAGAATATAATATATATATATATATATAAATAATTGCGATATAAATGAGTGTGCAGTAATTAGGAGTAATTCTCTTACATCCTCACCAGCAGAACAGACATTAATCGACTACTTTACCCTACATTTACTTTGAACTTTACCAAATGCTACTTACCAGAGAAAAATGGGGTAATAATAAGCATCAAATACTCCACGTTCCATTTCTTTCTCTTTTAATAAACTGTCTCCCCACAATATAATTACGAATTGATTTAACAAAGATATGTTTAACATAATGATTAATTGTCAATACAAACAATAATTAATAAGTAATCAATTAATTACCAAAAGGATGATGTGTGAGCTTCTTCTCTACCCATGAAGGAGACAAGACAGGGCTAATCATCTCAAACTGATCGCCACCAACCCTTCTCATCTTGTCAGTAAGATCACGACTATCCTCGGCGGCGGAGGAGACGGCGGCGCAATGATCGGGATAGTCATCTCTCTCCTCGGGCAAGACCTTAATCCTCCAAACCTTAAACGTCTGGTCCAAACCCGAGCTGTAAACAAGGAAACCCATGACCACCACCTTCTCTATCTCCATCACGGCGGCCAAGCACTTCACCGGCCCTCTGTGAGCATCCACCACGGCCAAGCACTCATGGTAGCAGCTTCCCTCTTCCCTTCGCCAAACCCTTATCGTCGTGTCCTCAGATCCGCTGAACAGAAGCTTCTCAATGGCGACGAGGCAAAGGACCGAGAATCTGTGTCCCTGTAAGAATCCGCCATGGTTGTACCTCCCCGACATCTTTTCCTTCTCCCAGAAATTGATGAACCCATCCGAGGAACCCGAGTATAGGAAGCAAGAGTTCGGAGGAGCCGAGCTCAGGGCAAGTGCGTTGACCGGCGACGGCTGAAATTTCAGGGTCATCGTCAGAGTATGCGAACTCTGTCCGTAAACCCTTCTCCATATCTTGACGGAGCCGTCCGACGAGCAGGTGAATACGCAGCCGTCGTCTTGGTTGACGGCGACGGCGTTGACCTGATCCTCGTGGGCCGTGAACGAGTCGAGGAGACGATTGTCCGAAATCCTCCACGCCTTGACCGTTCTATCCCGCGAACCAGTGTACAAAATCCCTTCGGAGTGGTTGTACGCCATGGAAGAAATGCTGTCCTTGTGCTTCGCGTTCGAAGCTTTTGAGAACAGTAGAAAGGAATTGGCCTTAGGTAAAGTACCCATTTGCTTGACTTGAAATGCTTCGGTGGAAGAAGAAGTCAAGCTCCAAACCCTAACTTTATGGTCCTTGTGAGAGGTAAATAGGGTGTTTCCATGGCAGACTATCGAGCGAACGTCGCCGTGCCTCGTTTTGAAATAGCCTCGTTCCGTGCAGTCGGGCTGCCGCCAGGCCCGAACTCGCGGGCTCTCCGAGCCCGTGAAGACCAGACCCTTCGTAGCTGCGATGGAGAAGATGGTTCCGTCGTGGCGGTGCAGCGAGGCTATGCAGTGGTAGAGCAAAGAAGGGGAAGGGGTGTGGTGTGGGGATAAAGTCCACGGCGATTCAGGGCTCGGCGGAGGGATAATGGAGTACTGCGCCGCCGCCTGAAAGTTACTGTTGCTGTTGCTTGACGGTGGTGGGCTTGCGGCGCCGTTCGAACAGCTGAGCCTCGCGGGGCTGAAGAGGACGTTTTCGTGGTGGTGTTTGAAGGAGAGCCGTGACGGTGACTGGGAGGCGGCGGCCCTCAGCGGCGGCGGAGGTGATGCTGACCTGGCGTGGCTGTGGAGGTACCGATCTTGGTGGTCGTCGTCTTCGTCGTCGTTTACGAAGGTGGAGAGTGACGACGTCGACGATCTATTTGGGTATCGTTGCATTATTATTAATTGTTCTTGGGAATTTGCGAGCAATTTGCGTGTTTTGTGTGTGTAGATGAGATTGCTATATATATTTCGGTTGCTACTTTTACTGTTATGTGCATGGGGAGTAGTTTAGATTTTAATACCTTTATATAGTTGTTAGTTGAGGAATGAATATTAACCTTATTGTTTTTCCTAATAAAAATATAGTACACGCAGATTTCTAATGTACACAAACCCTTTTTTTACAGTCTAGGCGTTACCATACTTCATTGATTTCATTACTCATAGTTATCTACAGCTTTCTGGGTATGGAGAAGAAGCAATTAACTCACTTCGGGTAAAATAAAAATTAATGAATAGAAACTGTAGCGAAGGATTTATAAGTATAAAGATGGCAAATATTACATAATACTCCCATCCTCAGATAGTAGCTTGAAGAAAGGAACGTTGAGACACAAGGACAATGTTTCTTGATCAAGGTTAGTTAATAAGTTAGATACGATAATAATTGCGAGTTGATAGTGTTAGTTGGGTGGGACAATCAATCAATCAAAGATCGTTCATATATCAATGAGCTTCCTGTTATTGGTAGGTCGTCTTTTTATTCCCATTTTATATCGAGAATTTTTTCTTTTTTCCTTTTAATATAGTTTGGAATTAGTTGATTAATTAATTAAGAAAATTAGTGGGAACTTAAAATTAGTGGGAACTTAATAGTGGAACTGAACTGAGGGTGTCCACAACAATAACATACTCATAATACTGCCACATCAGCTTTTCACTATATTTTGCTATATTTTATTCTATAACACTTTTATTATACTTTTTCCACAATAATAACACTACTATAACACGGACCCACAACTATAAATAAATAATTTATTTCTTTTACTCCATCATTCTCTCTCCTCCATAATAATATAATATTCCTATAACACAGTGTCATAAATATGACACAATGTCATGCTCATGACACATCCGCAATGGTGGTGTGTCATATAAAGTGCCACATAAGCACATATGATACACATATAAACCACCATTGTGGTTACCCTGAGCTATGCAATAAAAGAGCCCACATTACATTGCATTACAAGGAATCATTGGAACTCGTCGTTGCTTATTCTTCGCTGCTAAATCTCTGAACTGTTCGCTTTGCTATTGGCAGCCAAAGCTTCTTCATACGATCGTCCTCGCCCCGGCGCCGATGCTGCTTCTCCCATTAGCCTCCGCCGTAAACCTCGGAAAATTGGAAATCTCAGACATCGACCTCTTCCCGCCCGAACCCAAATTCTTCTTCGAACACGACGCCGCCGTGCTCCGCCCTAACTCGACGTCGTCGTCGGAGTTCTCAGCTGACCTCCCGCTCGCCGTCGACCCCTTATTGAAAGGAGAAAACCTCTCGCCGGACAGAAACCTAAGCATCTCAGAGTTCAAACACATCAAGTCCGAAGAATTGGCTTCGCTCCAACGCCCTCTGTACACCACGTCCGACACGACAATCCTGTGCCTGAACTTGTGCGGAAGAAGAACCTCCTCGCCGCCGCCGCCGCCGTCCCTAATCAATGGCTCTTCTCTTTCCCCCCTTATCAGCCTCTGAAACCTCGAAGAATAATGCTCTCTCTGTATGAAAAATTCGAGGTTATTAGGCGGCGGCGGCTCGTCTTGTCCCCTGAACCTTCTGCCGCCCGCCGCCGCCCCTCGAGCGGGGGCGGCGTTGGCGGCGGCGGCGGCGTCGACCTTGTGCCTACACAGGGGACAGCTAGAGTGGGTCTCGAGCCACTTGTCTATGCAGCCCATGTGGAAAGAATGCCGGCAATTTGGGAGCAGGCGAAGGGTCTCTGCGTCTTCGAACACAGAAAGACACACAGTGCACTCTAATCCTTCCTCGGAGCCCTTGAGCGAAGAGAAACGGAATAATGGGAGGGAATCTATTACGGCTATATCGATCCCTGAAAACCTCGGCATGCTTGTAATAGTTTCCCCGGCGGCGGGGGTTTGAAGCAGTTCAAGTGGGTTCCGCCTGGCGCAGAGTAGTAGGAGGAGCACGGCAGAGAACATGGCGGAGAGAACGGTTAGGACGACGGGGACGCTTGGTCGAAGTGGGTTGAAGTTTTTCCGATCGGATTTCTCCTCGGCGTTGACGCATAGGATCATGGAAAGAACGGCGAGGAGAAGCTCCATGGGAATGGAGAGAGATATCATATGAATGGAGTTTTGCGGAAAACTTTGTGGAGTTCATTTTCAAGCTTGAATCGCAGGGTCAAAACACAATCTATATTTTTTTTTTTTTTTGGGTGTTTTTGTTCCTTTTTTTCATTGTCCCTTTCTGTTCGGACCATTATTACAGCTATCTTCAACAGTCTGCTGACCCTGAATATCCTTGAAACATATATCCAAAAATGAGTTTTAAGACAGCATCTGGGCAAGAATATTAATTTAATCCTTCTGCCCCCCATATTTATACATATACATATATATTATAGATTCGTTCAAAGTCTGCTTTCAATGATTGAATACTAACAGCCACATTTGGACTTCACAAGAAGAATATTCCAACATGTTACTTTTTTCTTCTGTCAAGAATTCAACAATAGAGAGCAACCTCTGAGTCCTGATGTAAAGAAAATCTTTGAAATTGGATCAGAAGTACGCTGCAGATCTTACAGCAGCTCAAACTTTTAAACGTTCAATGTAATAGTGACCATTTCGAAACTTCCACTTCAATGTAATATTATGTATGTAGTAATCATAAAATAATAATTTATTAAAACATAGAAGGATAAAATTATAAATGTAAAAATATTATGGTTTTTTTTCTTTCTATTGCGGTTAACCTAGACCCGGCGACTTAATAAAAGAGTATAGATGATAAAAATCTAATTAATTTTATAACATATCAAACTTTTAAACGTTCAATGTAATAGTGACCATATCAAAACTTCCACTTTTAAACATTTCGAAACGTTCAAGTATTAAATAGCTGCACGAACAAACGTCCCATGAAATCCATAAGGGACTCTCCTGGGAAGTACAATCTTGGCCACTGGCTCGTCCATAAACTTCTTAGCATCGACTATGTAAGCCTTCAGCGATTCAGTAAACGTTTATCAGTAATAAACATAGGAGTAGATTAATTCTTTGCCCAACAAAAAAGAAAAGAACCTCACTTGAGAAGTATTGCTGTCTTCGTCGTGAACGTACGTAATAATCCAGCCATCATCCTCCGATACGCCGCCTGGTTTATCAACAAAAGCAGCGCCCGTGCAGAAAGTATTCGCCGGAAACTTATGGTACTCAACCTTTACCAAATCTCCGTCGCCCTTTACACAGTTCGGCAAAAACAATTCAGACTACTCTCACAGTTTCGACGAAAGCATCAGAAAAATTCGAAGGGTTGCTGTGTCCTTACGCTTTCTTGATGTTTTCGCTCTTTGAAGTAGATTTTCGCCAGCGCTCCGTACTTAGCCATGCCTGATAACGAGCTCGCTCGTGGATCCAAAACTTGAGTATAACCGAAGCTGTTGATACTCCCGCAGTATTTCTCATTGATCATAGGAAAATCCATGCTGCATTTAGTCGATGTGAGGTTAGCCTCTGATACTTCGCCCGTGTTTATGTTCAGCCTCCATTCGTATATCCGTGCTAGGAATGATTCTTTTTCTTCCTGGGATTTTTCGTCGAGGATATGCTCGAATCTTTCTGAGAACCATTCGAATTTGTTCAGACCAAAGTCTGGCCCAGGTATGATCGAACAGTTAGATCTACAGGCCAAGATTACTACCTGAGGAAAATGGAAACTCAAGAGCTGAGATACGTTGAGTCTTTAAAAGGCGAAAAGATGGAATTTTGGAATTGGCCCGTTAATCATCACCTCGTCGTTTTGCTCGTAGCAATTCAGTATATGAAAAGTACAGCCAGTTTTCACTCGAAACCACTTGACAGAATGTTTGTCGCCGTAGCGAGGCATTATCCCTATCCTTGCGTAGCCTTCTTTGTCGTATTTAATCAATCTGCAATTTGAGCAAAATCGTTCCAAGACAATGGGATCGTAATATTTTCTCGAACGCATATGAAACTGCGGTTCGAGGATAGTCGAGAACTTACGGCCCGCCGCTCATGAGTCTGTTGAGATCTATTGTCAGAGGAAAATCCAAGATCACATTGTATCTGAAAAAAAAAAGAAATACAATATATGCATCAGAAACGAAAGAGCGTTAGAAAAGAGAAGAAAAAAACGAGTAATTACCTTGTCGTAATCCCCATCTCGTGGCACAAAGAGCATCTGTCTAAGTTTACGTCGGCTCTATGAATCAGTTTCTTACCATCAGCTGAAAGAAAAAAAAAAACGCTTCGAGGCGCTAATTAGTTAGAAACGTGCTACGATAATTTGATTCGAAGACGTGGAGAATATTATACCTGATACTATTCCAACCTCAAAGTACGGTTTCAGAGGAGAAACGCCCATAATTACAAGCTCTCCACTAACTGGATCTTTCTGCGTAGTTAGACAGACACCGTGTTTGTAGATGTAATGATTTTTATTGCCAATTAGTTACATATGATAGCACAAAAGTAACTATTACCTTGGGATGGCTTGTAAAAGGCCTAGTCCAAGCTCCATTTACGTCCCAATATCGCTTCGTTTTGAGCGTGAAAATGTCGATCTCTTGTGGTAAATGGTTCTCAGCAGCCGAGAAAAACTTCCCAGAATGCTCGAATACGCTCGTATTGCTCAGATCTTTGTTTCCACACCCAAATCTTATCTGATCATAGCAAGAAAAAAAATCATTACAAACGCATTGTTACTGCTATATTAAAACTATATCCTTTTGGAGAGCTGAGAAACTTCCATACCATGTTGAGGAAATAAGCTGCTAAAACAGCAGCAGAATCTCCTTCGATGGCTGGTAGAAAAGACGGTTTGTTTCTTCGCTTCTCGACTTCGAGTGTATTCGTTTCGACTTGTTTGTTTCTGTAAGAAATATTCCACTGTCCATTTTTGTCTTTTTTGGAGAAGTACAAGGCATGAAGCATTCCATCTCCTTCTATCCATGTATGGCTTGATTGGCCAAATATGGATCTTGTCGATTTCGTACCTCCAAACAAAGGATTTGGACCTAAGCAGATTTCATTTCATCGATGAGTCCGTGTAATAAAAACGAACGATTGAATTACAATGCTGGGCTTAAATATTCGAAAATCAATATAATAAAGATCAGCCTCATCTCATCATCCTTGTCTATGCTGCTGCAGTCATTTTCATTGAGGGATAATACAAGGTATACACAGACAATTGACATATCAACAAAAAGTTCTAAACTTTAACTTTTCTCACTGACCATTTCTCCCCGAAAAGAAAATTTAGATAATACCAATGGAGACTTACGGGAGTTACAGAGTATCGACGGATAAAACAACCAAGAAAGGACACCTTCTACAGCTATGTGAGTTCCTTGTTTCATTGCAATGACTATACATACTAAAACAATGATAAAGAAATATTACATTTTTTTATTACCATTTCTGATGTAAACGCCCTCGGGGAAATTATCAGGGATTAGCCCGTCGACGAAGGCTGTCACATCAATGGCCTCGCCGATCTCTTCAACTGGGGCAAAGTTACTCTTGAGAATTTGTGAAGTTAGTCAATGAATAGTTCGAATTTGCCTAATCTTCAAAGACGTTTATACGAATACCTGCGATGGGATCAATGGCTGATCAATGAACTCGAAAGTTTGATCAACAAATGCATCCACCACTTCCTTTATTCTCCGGGAAACATTGCCGAAGATGGGATTTGCAAGAAAGTCCTTTAACAGCGGCTGATAACACATGTAAGAAAAAAGGGTTGCATACCATGGTTTTGTCAAGGCAGAAAAAAACAGGGAAGAAAAATGATTACTTTTTCCTCACACCTTCAAACTGATCGAAGATGGAATCGAAGCTTTCGATTGATCGAACAGTCTTGGCCTTTCTGATGAACAGCAGCTCACTTGTAATCCGTAGCTGAGGCCAGCCATGGCTTCTCTTCAGCACTAATCAGACAAGCACAGAAGAAGCTTCCATGTCTTACACCATCATGACATAAATAACACGCAGAAAAACGCAATTTTAAAAGATACTTTTGGATGCGTTTTGGAGAATCTTTTGCTATTGAAGGAGCATCTTTCGTGGGAATACCTAAATAGATTATGCTTGCGTTTCCATGCAATATATATCGAAAGAACACAAGAATCACAAACTACCGTATTTAGTTTATTAGGTACTTGTTATACAACTCCCAACTCGCTATCGAAGTCCAGGACTTCAATATCTATCTCTTGTAAATTATGAGATTTCAACTCATAATGTTGCGTGTATAATATTACTGCTAAGCCTTGAAAATGTCTATCCTAACTAACGTCCCATCAATATATTAAACAAAGGCTAGAGCAGAAGTAGATTTTTAAATACGTTACGTTACCTAAACTTGAATAATGACAACCTGCGACTGTTGTAGTTGGGGCTCCATTCATATATTACGATACAAGTTCATGACGTAAGATTTAACGTGCAGTACTTTTGATCAAAAATAATAATAATAATAATATAATTGGTCAATGTTCGCAAATTCTACGGAACACACAAGAGGCCATATGGCATCTACCATGTGACTGATTAAGTAACGACAAGTGTTCTAAAAGGCATCTTATCTGTAATTGGATATTACATAATAAAAAAACTCACGAGAAAACATCAGAAGAGACACATAACTTGAATCTCATAATAATGAACTGCAGACAGATCAGGCAGCTTGTGATGAGTTACTTTGATTCTGAGATTGGAGTTTCTTCTTAAGAATGTTAGAGAGAGTAGAAACTGCAGCTTGCCCATGCTCTATGCATCGAAAGTAATCGTCGACTGCAAATAGACAAACACCAAAAGGCATTAGTCGTTTATTAGATTAGTGAGAGTTGAAGAGTCGAACACCGAGCAAATAGTGTATGGGTTATTTGATTTGATAACGACGAAAACAAAGTACCTTTCATGACACCATGAGTCAGAGATGTAATAATCCCTTGCTTTGTGGATTCTCCAAATCCTTCAGAGATAACCGACTGAACTGAGCAGGGAAAAGCATTGCATACAAAGGCCTTCATCTTCTGCCATTGTAGAGGGAGGTGTGTGTATTAGTTGCATACAACTTACAAGCAGCCTCAACCGAAGTAAAGAAACATGTGTTTACATGCCTAAAGAAAGTAAACCGATAGAAGTGATACTACAAGTATGTGATATCTACCAAAAATACATAACCACTAACTCCTCTCTCAAGAACATCAGCAAAGATACGACGAAACAATTGGACGCAATAACAAGTTGTTGCTATTTGTATCATCATCCATAGAAGGAATTCAAATCCTTCGAGTAATAACAAATGAGTGGCAAGAAAGTACCTGTTCTTCTAATTTGTTCGGGTCCAGATAGATATCCCCTTTTTCAGTTACACAACAACATATGGACACTGCAGTGTTTCAAGGTCATGATTGTCGCTCAATCTATTATGTCTGCATTATGAATCGTAAGATGGGAAAAGAATGGATGTGATCTTTTACCAGCAAGATGTCTCAAAGGAATCCCAGCATCTACAAGGGCGGCACATGCCGCATGAATTGCACATGGAAGAAGCTTCATTAATGATAGGTTAAGGGTATTAAGACTAGACTTTTAAATATAGCAGAGTCAATATGGCTCAGAGACGGATAATTTATCAATTTCATCGTGAGACAGTGGATCTTTTACATAGCAGAGTTTGGTTGGTCCACAATCCACAGTATACGGTAAGAAACAACCAAGTAAAAGCATATTCTGAAGCTAAAAAGATACTGATCCATCATCGTGGACAACCTGAACATTGAAGATGCAAGTTTACATAGCAGAGTTTGTTTGGTCCACAATCCACAGTATACGGTAAGAAACAACCAAGTAAAAGCATATTCTGAAGCTAAAAAGATACTGAACCATCATCGTGGACAACCTGAACATTGAAGATGCAAAACTTCAAGTGATGATACGTTAGACAGTATGAATGGATGTTACTTACATTATCAAACTCACACAGCCTCACCTGAAGAATAATCGATGTGGTAGTATTGGGATGAACGTTTAATATGCATATATTTTGGATTGTTCTCTTTAGTATCATCTCAAACTCCTTCTCGACTTTCCCTAACAAAATCAACATATCAATCAAAACTAGCCTATATAAAAGGAATCGTAAAATGAAGCCAAAACTAGCACTGCACAAAAAAATTGAATCATACAATTTCTCTTGACAACCCCAAAAACATCTCAATTAGATGATAGATTCAATTGCATCGTGCAATAAACACATCACCAATTAAGGGTGAAAGAGAGTTAAATTCTCACCAATCTGCCCTGTTTTTGGCTTCCAAACTACTTCAAAGCAAGCTTTTTCCGGATTTTCATTCTTCTTCGTCCCAGATTTAGGCCCAAACACAGCAGCAATCACTTTAGTATTCCCTGTCACCAAACAAGCCTTCCATATTACAGATACCAAATACCCATGAAAACTTACTTACGGAACAAGGAGAATATATGAATCATTGCAACACCACATACAAAAGAAGAAGACCGTGCATAGTTGATAAATCAACTTATCGCCATTTCATATCAAAGGCGCATACTACAAGTACGACGACGACGCACAACATACAAACACATCAAACGTTGCACCTTCACACTGTTTCAAGAAACTTAAAGAAGAGCTATGAAATTGAGAAACTACGAGGGACATTTTTCACAGAGCGACTACCATGAGAGCAACTTGCGGATCCATGAGCACGGTTGAGGACACCACGAGAACAGTCCATTGGTCTCAGTTGATTAGCTTTACGACCGCCTTCTCTCTCCAAATCCATAATTAGTACAAATCACACACCACTCTCTCTAGGGTTAGCTGATTTATTGCAAGTGTTCTGCACTTTTTGATCATCAAAGTTGAAGCTTAGGGTTTACTGGTCAGTGACGAAAACCTTCGACAGTAGAAAAGGTATTAGCGGGTTCGTATAAGCGTATTATATATCCTGACAATTGAGAAATCCCTATCGCGTTTAATTTTTTAATAGCCCCTCTTGCTAACTTTTAGTTCAATTAAGTCCCCAGAACTTTCTAAGACAAACAATGAGAAGAGAAAAGAAAAGAAAAAGTGAGTCACGGAAAAGTATGCAATTATTATTGAAAATCCACCGCTGGAAAATAATAACGTCATTATTCCCGATTTCAGATGAGCCCAAGTGAGGTGAGGGTAAAGGAAAAGTCGAGAAAAACACACAAGTAAAGATCAATTCTTTATTCTGAATGATGTGGTTAGCAGACGACCCGCTTCACCTTTCAAACAGACAGCAACCCTCAATCAAAGAACTATAATTTTAGCAATCATGCGCCATTACTAAAATCTGTTGGTTCATCTAACCTGATTATAGAAAGAACGATCGATCCTTCTTTTAGCTCGCTTTGACTTGCTCTGCCTCACATGCTAGCTGGATTCATTTCTCCGTTGTTTGTAATTCGAGTGAAGGTGGGACTGTATATTTATGGCGTAGGCAGTGGACTATCACTTGAAGATTCGGGCTTCAGTCAGTAGCCTTGTCTTTATTCTTACAGGCAAGTACGTTTTTGTACTTGATTCATCTTCTACGATACGATTAACTCTAGTTCTTTATTTATTTATTTTTTTTATGTTATAAGCTTGTGGGTGTTACTCGGTATGTTGAAAAGCTTTTATACTT
Source organism: Craterostigma plantagineum (assembly GCA_027422505.1). Lineage (NCBI taxonomy): Eukaryota > Viridiplantae > Streptophyta > Magnoliopsida > Lamiales > Linderniaceae > Craterostigma > Craterostigma plantagineum. The sequence continues at coordinate 25,609,526 of JAPQWV010000010.1, read as the reverse complement.
CTGTCTGTTTGTTCCAAGCTGCCATTTTTACTCTGCCCCGTGAAGTGAATCTGACGATTCTCTATGCTTGATGCCTTACGCTGTGTAAGATTATCTGATTTTGCGGTTCTATATGTTATTAAACTCTAGATGTCGCAATTTTCCTTTTCTGCAAGAAGATGGGGTGAATATAAATAGATTAAAGCTACTCTTTTTTTGTAATGATTGGTCTATGCAGAATCTGCTTTGGGACTTCATTCATGGGTAAAGATTTGCCGTATGTTCGCTCGGGCGAGTCTAGGAATCTGCTGTTGCTAATCGGGATTGTTTTCGGGTCACTCTTGTTTATACAGTACGCCGAGCTTCTTCCCTATGGTGGTATTTTCTCGTCTGGGAAATCTCAAGTTGAGCCTGTAAGCATCTTAACTAATCGAAATGGTCCGATTAGTTCCAAAGATTTAGCTTGGAATTCTGCGAGTGTGGAATCGACTAGCAACGTAGAAACTGTTGCTGGAAAAGATATCGATGGGACAAACGCCAGAAGTTTCAACGATACTTCAGACAGTGATATGGATCTCCCCGAAGACGACGACGTACCCAACGAAGTTTTCGAAAAAGATCGCAACTCAACAGTCAATGAAGACAACAACAGTAGCTTCTTGCCAGGGAAAGGTATAGAGTCTAACCACGATTCTCAAGTATCAGGCGAAAATGCCAATGGAGGTGGTGCTATATCGAACAGCAATGGGTTAGATATATCCCCTGAAAATCGAGAAAAAAAATTGGATAACTCGACGAATGCTGCTGAAAATGGGATTTCCCCGCCAGCAACGAAGATACCTTCCACCAGTAAAATCATTTCGAAAAATAGGGCTCGAGCTGTAATAACCGTATCTGAAATGAACACTCTACTGCGCGAAAGCCGTGTATCGTATAAGGCATTGGTATGTTTACCGAAAACTTATGCTTCACTTCATGGTGATGGAATCTCTGTGTATATACTATATATAGTCATCTTCTTTCTTGAATTTGAACTGCAGAAGCCGAGGTGGCCAGCAAGCACAGATCAAGAATTACAGAATGCGAGGTTGCTCATCGAAAATGCTGCTGTCGTGAAGAAAGATCGCCAATTCGACGTCAGCATTTATCGAAATTTTTCTGAATTCCAAAGGTCGAACGAAATTGAACACGTATTGCTCTGCCTTTTCCGTTCTTGTTTTTTCCCCAAATTTTCAATTTTGTTTTTTTTTTTTTTGGCAGGAGTTACGAGCTGATGGAGAAGACGCTGAAGGTCTACACCTACTCCGAAGGAGAGCAGCCAATATTCCACCGTCCGCCCCTCAAGGGAATATACGCGTCGGAAGGATGGTTCATGAAGATACTAAAGTCGAATAAAAAATTCGTCACGAAAAACCCTAGCAAAGCGCACCTCTTCTACCTACCCTTCAGTTCAAGGATGTTAGAGACAACGCTCTACGTCCCCAACTCTCATGATCGGTCGAACCTCGACGCCCGTCTGGCCCAATACGTCGAGACGATCTCGAGAAAATACCCTTTTTGGAACCGAACCGCCGGGTCCGACCACTTCCTCGTCGCATGCCACGACTGGGTAAGCATTGTTTCTTTAAATCATGCATATTTGTTGAATAACCACTTCACCTAAAAACCCTAAGCTTATATTCTGCTATCGCTTTTTAATTCTATATATTATATTTCCAACGCGCCCTCTCACATCCAGCTGATTTCTGCATTATCTATCCTTAGACGTGTAATTTCTTTAAATGAATGGTCGTGAGGATTCCTGCCCAAGACAGACAGGCTTCTTTGGACCAACTGTGAAACTGAAACCATGTTGATTGATCAGTTTGCCGAAAAGCTCGTAGGCAGTGTTGGGATAAAATCCCCCTTAAAGGCCAAAGTTCATAAACGAGCGAGGTCTCACTCTAAAACCAACTGACAATAGAAGGAGTAGCACGCAAGCTTATAAACTGTTCACAATTTCTCTAATTATCTGATGCGAGACGGGTTGCCACCCAGCATGCGGTGCATCATTCTTAAGTTTTAAATTTTCGACAATACTTCTTGTACGTCGATGAACCCGCAAATCCGTTAGACCCAACTCACTCTATCAAAGTCGAATTTTTTTTTTTTTTTTAATTTTTTCCTCAGGCGCCGGCGGAGACGAGGGGAGCCATGGCGAACTGCATAAGGGCGCTATGCAACGCAGACCTCAAAGAAGGGTTTCAATTCGGAAAAGACGTATCCCTCCCCGAAACATACGTAAAATCTCCCCAAAACCCTCTAAGGCAGCTCGGCGGAAAGCCGCCTTCCCAGAGGAAAACGCTCGCCTTCTTCGCGGGAAACATGCACGGATACCTCCGACCACTACTCCTAAAGCACTGGGAGAACAAAGACCCGAGCATGAAGATCTTCGGCCCGATGCCGAAGGTCAAAGGCCGAATGGGGTACGCTGAGTACATGAAGAGCAGCAAGTACTGCATATGCGCCCGAGGGTACGAGGTCAACAGCCCTCGTGTCGTCGAGGCCATCTTCTACGAGTGCGTGCCCGTGATTTTATCGGACAACTTCGTCCCTCCGTTCTTCGAGACGCTCGACTGGGAATCGTTCGCCGTTTTTGTTTCCGAGAAGGACGTGCCGAACTTGAAGGGCATACTCGAGGAGATTCCGAGGAAGAGGTATCTTAAGATGCAGCAGAGGGTTAGGAGGGTTCAGCAGCATTTTCTGTGGCATTCTCGGCCGACGAGGTACGATGTTTTTCACATGGTATTGCACTCTGTGTGGTTTAATAGGGTGTTTCAGACAAGAGATTTGTGAGTGTTTGTATGGGTATGGTATAGCATGGATATTTGTTTTTTTTTTTTACCTTGTGAGTAAATAAATCGTGGTGATTTGTATGATATTTCTTTCGGTTATATATGGGATGTAGAGTAATTTTTTTATTTTTTGCAACTTTTTCCTTTGAAGTAGGATTTAAGGATAGTATTTTTTAAATATGATGTTAATGTGTGACAGGACGTGTTATTGAATGAATTTAATGTGGTAGGGGCCATTAGGTCATAAGCTTATTGGTATTACATAATGAGGAACAAAGAAAGCTTGTGACACACCACTCCTTTTTCTTTTATTACAACTCAAGGATATTTTCTCGTTTACACATAATCGTACTTGAAAAGTGACAAAGAAAAGAAAGAAAGGAAGAAACGATGCATGCACGCAGATGAAAGAAAATCAGGAAACTAGTATATGTTTGTGTATATATACTTAGTTGTCCAATCAATAATAACACGGTCACATTTTATTTCGGACCCAAACTCAGACAAGACCTTATGATAATATATGCAACTGTTACCAACACAATATTGCACGGATCAACAATACTACATAATTCTTACTTGTGAATTTACATATGTATATATATTATATATATACACCACTCTGGGTTGCTGGCTGGGGAAAACAATGGGAAATTTTTACAAAGAAACAAATTTTCATTCGAGTAAATCTATTTCGATGTAATGAAGACAAAACGTCTATTCAAATAAAAACGTATGGGGAGGATGTTTCGTGTAAAAACAACCGTTAAAATAGGTTTTAATCTTAAAAACCCTCGGTAGGGACTGAGGCTGAACACGATGTATCAAAGCCTTGAAAGGGAAAGTATCATTACTTGTCACTTTTAGTTTTATTATATAATATTTTTTATATAATAGGACTACTCATTAATATTATTAATTTCTTTCTTTTATGGAAATGGACCCATAGTTTGAAATCTCCAGCTCGCTTCTTCTAGCTAGGGGACCAAAATCAAGAGAGTCCACAACCTATCAAACATTATTAAAAAGAAAAAAAAACGAAAAAGAAAAGAAACCCTAGGTAATTGAAAACTTTTTTTCTCTAGATATTACTTGTCATGCATATATTAAATTTATATATTATAATCATGTTGATCGCATAAGTGGACCTGATTAACACTGTAACCCCTCTTCGTATTACATCACCCATGACCATAAAATGTATATAGCCCTACCACCACAACGTTTGAGGAAATCTTCATTATGTCCTCATCAAAGATATGCAGTAACTTTTTTAAGGGAGACATGTCTAAACCTTCGCACGAAAGACAACAAATAAACAATAATTTATTTATAAAAAAAACCCTTTTTTTATGGTCGACATCACCAATAGCAGCTCAACGAATGATCAATCACCTTCCCAGTTATCATATATCTGATTTAGTCATTATGTAAATTGTGAAGAAAGACGATAAGGTATGAAAATAAAGTACACGCATCGAGACTTATTAACTATGGGTGAAAAGAAAAAACCCAGGTTGGAAAATTAAATGAAATGGGTTGCGTGGTGTGTTATAGAAGGCTTTGTGGTGTCCCCATTTCATCTCTCCCTCTCTCTCTCTCTCTGATCTTGTTCAATGCGAGTAAATTTATTTGTCTGATTAACCGAATATTTTTGCTCGTAACTTATGAGTTTATAACCAATATATATTCCCTTCAACCGTCTCAAGTTTTCGACATCCATCATCATCCAGTCACACAACCATTATTGTCTTACCAAAGTAGATAGTACGTCTCATTCATTCATATCCGTATCATTCATCATCAATCCATCATCTTTTTATAGCATGGAATTAGAAATCCCAACAAGCTTTATCAGAGATTTCTTGATTTAGATCACATATCAGTGCCTTTTCTAATTCCACGCATTTTTCTTCTTACAATAGGGTAGACTACGACAACGTACGGCACATGTTTTTCTGAACTGCAAAATCATAATGAGTACTGCTGACAAGAAGGAGCCTTTTACCTCCTTAATTACATCATCGTCTTCGACGACGGCCGACCCAACTAAAGAAGACGATGCAATCAATAACAAGAAAATCAAGAGATTCAGAGAAGGAAACGCCGGCGCCGGCGCCACTAAACACCCTCTGTACCGAGGTGTACGGATGAGGAACTGGGGAAAGTGGGTGTCCGAAATCCGCGAGCCCCGCAAGAAATCACGCATATGGCTCGGGACCTTCCCCACGCCGGAGATGGCGGCGCGTGCTCACGACGCGGCGGCGCTCAGCATAAAGGGTCCGTCCGCCACGCTCAACTTCCCCGAACTCGCCTCGGCTCTGCCGCGGCCGGCGTCTCTCAGCCCGCGCGACGTCCAGGCCGCCGCTGCCAAAGCTGCGGCCATGGAAATGGTCGACGGCGTTATCCTTACATCGTCGTCTTCGTTGGCTTCTGTTTCCTCTCTTTCTCAGTCTCTGTCCAATTCTTCCTCGGAGGCTTCGCTTGCTTCGGACATGGTGATGGAGACTTCGGCGGAGGAGTTGACCGAGATCGTGGAGCTGCCGAGTTTAGGGACTTCGACGGCCACTTGGGGTTTCTTTGACGACGATGGAATTACGGCGAGGGATGAGTTCGTTTATGTCGACGACGGAACGTCGTGGTTGGACCACCATGCTCAGCCGTGGCCTGGTGGTGGAAGCGGCGGCGCTTACGACGATGGGACTTCGAGCTCATGTTTCGAGACTTTGTTGTGGAATTATTGATGAAAAATGAAGTCTTTCTCTCATGTGTGTTGTCTTTCTGCTCTTCAATGTGTCCATCGAACTTTAATTTCTTCTCATTTTTTTTTCCTTTTTTTCCTTTTTCTTGTATGTACAGTTTGTGTAAGCCCGTCTTTTTACCGTCAGGCTTTTATCTGATTTTTTTTCCTTTAATTTTAGTCCCACGTTGTTGTCTTAAAATGGATGTATGTATAAATTGTACAGTGTAATTATTATATATCAATAAGTTTCATCCACCGCTTTGTCATCTCCCTCTGTCATTATTACACCATTATGTGGTGTAAAAAAGTGATATGAAAAATATATGAACTGCTATAGAATGATTGTTTTGTGTTACAAACTTTCAACATACTGGTATGTCAGAGCAATAAAGTGGTCCTGCAGAAAATAAATTGGTATTAGATGATCATAAACTGGTACCGGATTATGGTTTTGTGGTACAGAATTTCAATATACTGGTATGTAAGAGCAATAAAGTGGTACTGCATAAAATGGGTCCTTAAAACTAAATATTTTCCGAAGAGGGTCTGAACCCTAAATTATACTTATGGAGGGGCCTGAAATGAAAATTGTCCAATGAAGTATCGTTAATGTAGCTTTTTGCAGCAAGAAGAAGAGTAAGAAACCTGGGTTTTTCTTTTATTACCAAAAAAAAAAGTAGTGTCCATCCATGTCTTAAAGCTACGTGTTGGATGTGCAAACCCATCGCACATCGACTAAGCAAGGAAATATTAGGAGGGTTTATAAGCTTGTTGGTTCACTCCCTCTATTGCCAATTGGTTTTAGAGAGGAACCCCACAGGCTTATACGTGCCTGGGCTTGGGCTGGAATTGGGCATGAAAAATCCCTACAGTGGTGCGGTGAGCGTGGACGAACACGTGAGGGTGCCTTCAGATGGAGAAATTCTAGCCCGAATACGATGTGGGTGGTGTGTCCCCGACCCTTGTAAAATGATTGGTGCCTTGTGTTGAAAGTCTTCCTGACCTTGATGGTGGTTCCCGTTGAAGAGGAACGGCGGTACAAGATGATTATTATAAAAGGGAGGCCCGTTGTGTGGTCTTGAGTTTGAGGAGAGGATTGTTGGGTGTGCAAAACCATCCCATACCGACTAAGCAAGGAAAAATTAGGAGGGTTTATAAGCTTGTGGGTTCACTCCTCTGTTGCCATTTGATTTTAGAGAAAAACCGCACAAGCTTATACGGGCCTGAGCTTGGGCTGGAATTAGGCCTAAAAATCCCTGCACTACGAAACCCTTATATGGCTTCTTCACTTACATATTTCCTTCCATATAAAAACGAGTCAATGCTGGTAATTGCTTTATTGAATGCATATATAATAAGCGTATTGCAATAATTCATATCCGGATATACCTAACTGTCAGTGAAACGATTCGATGAATCACATCAAAAATTATATCAATATTAATATTTGGGAACCAATCAATCCAATATGAAAGATTTGAGCTATACAGACTATAGTGAAGGTGTGTATTAACGAGTTGGCAAGAGTTGAATGTAAATATTTAGATCGAAAAATTAAGAGCGTTTGTGCCCGAGCCGAGCATGTGTTCTCTCTAAATCTTCTCCGACTTCGCTATTTTTATGAAGTTAAATCTAAGTTCACCTATCATATCCTTTTTCTTGTTTGTGACTTTTGATTTTTTATTCCATGTTGAGGAAAATATGTCGTAATAAAAAATACTCCCTCCGTCCCAAACAATTTTAGTCCCACATCTTTGTACATTTTCTTATTTAGCAAAAAACTATCACAAATAATCAATATAACAATACTAAATATTATTAAAAGACGTGTCAAAATATACACTTTTTACCTATTAATTGTACTATATTATTAAAATATTCAGTTTCTTAATTCCCGTGCCAACTCCCAAATGTACCAAAATGTTTGCGACAGAGGGAGTATATAATCATGTACTACAATACACGGGGAACTGAAACCTCGGAAGTGAAGTAGTGAACCCACCACCTTTTTACAGCGGTATTTCAGCCTTTCTTGCTAATATTAGTTTTCACTTTTCAGAGAACTACCTATATATTTAACTTCTAATGACAGTGAATAGTTAAAAGAAACTATTATCGATTCAAATATATACATTCATATTTTAAGTTGATAAAGACATGGTATAGAAGAAAGAATATATTCGGTCATGCGGGGTCATCCTGCCAAATAATTAGGGCAACTTTTATATTAGTTTAAAATAATAAAATTTAAATAATAATAATTTAAACAAGATGTTAATCACACGACTCACCTCATTACGCTCACTTTAATTTGAAGTATTGATTTATAAAGTACATCCCTGCAACCAAATCCAAATTCCATGAATATTAACCGTTCAAATCAAACCAAATTGGATACTAATAATTCATTGGACACATGAATATCATTTAAGAAACGATATAATCAAATGATTGGATAATGTATTACATAAATCATTACATTGTTTGTTTATTGTTTCTCTGATAGACACATTTTTAAAACGTAATACTAAAGACTAAATAAAAAAGATGAAATTCTTGTTTTATTTTCGTAATCACGCCATATAAAGATACGCTGGCTGTCTGTAGATATATTATATGGGGTGGAACGCTCAGATATTGCAACACCAACTTGGTAATAAAATATTCAAATAAGTATATGTTAATAAAATCGTATTTACATTTCCATGAAGCAACATCTGTATGGAAATAACTGTTATTGTTGTTGTTATTATTAAATAATAAGATTTTTGCACTAGTTAGTCACAACTTTGTGCCTGTATATCTAATTATTTATGCATCTAGATTTACGGTTGTCAACGATACACGTCGCCCAGAATATCTTTTGATATTATTATGGTTTTTAAGAACAAGCTTTGATAATTCAATAAAATAATAATTCGACTACATATGGGTAGAATTTATTATTATCATTATATATTTAACTATTTAAAGAATAAATTGGACTCTGTCGTTTTGTGGTAACTCTAAGTTGAATATGCAATTATATAACTTACTTATAAGAATAGATAACTGAACATATGAATAAGTACAAAAAAAATACGTGGATTCGAATAATTATATCGTAGAGTATGTCCCCTTGTGATTAAGTTGAGATTCGCTTATTCCACTAATGGAAAAAATCCCCATTATTAAACAATTAATAATATTATCTTAGTATATAGGTCACCCACTATGATTAAGATAAGGTAATCCCAACAAACTGGGTAATTTTGTGGTTTATAATTTACTTTAAAGAAACGTGTAAGAGGAAACGGTATGATTATTACTCGCATAGGAAAAACCCTAATAATATACTGGTTAGGGACTAGGGTAGTAGTTAGTCTAAAGCAGCAATAATTAACCACCTGTTGATTCTATAAATAATGCTAATAATAAAAATCATAATAATTTAATAATAATTTAATTAAGTTATAATAATTTAATAAAATAAAAATAATGTCAAAGCCATGTCGACAATAGAGGACAAAGCCACATCGTCGACAAAACCATGTCGGCATGGAGAAAAGACAAAGTGACACGTCATTGTCTAAGAGAGCGACGTCTAAGCCACGTCACTGTCTAGTGGGCGCCAAGTGTACGGACTATTATTCCATGCAAACACCTTTATTTAAAAAGTATGGTTAACTGCATAAATATATTCATCGACAAATTTGCAATTGCATTTCACGACTAATAAGTTGCAGTTGCAGTACTGCCATTACATAATAGTTTGTCTCAATACATACACGAACAAAATTTATAGTGTACATCTAAACATTTTGTACAATTTAGGACCACAACACATATAGCCATATATAACGCAAATAGTATCACTGTCTCGTTAATATTCAATTTAGTAAATGGATTGTGATAAGTAATTTTCAGTTAGCTAGTTGGTACCACAATTATAAATTAAGACAAAAAATTTAGTGTCACAACGTTGACTTTTCAGTTTATCGTAATTTCGTTGAAAATGCCTTATTACATATTGTTCACTTGTTCAGCCTTCAGAGTACAATTGGGCCAAAGTAAATTATTCAATGTACATAGAAAACTCAAGAGGGAATTTCAGCCGCCGAGCTATTTAAGCCTAATTCAAGCCCAATGAAATGGACTAATTTTTCATCGGACTTTTTCTACACTTGTGTCGTGAATAAAGTGATTATTTCAATCTTCTTTTTATTTCAAAAATACGGGTGAATCTTTGCCGTTTCTTGATAATTTTATCGAGGAAAACAATCATTGAATAACACAAAATAAGTAATAAAATTAATTTACCTTTCAAATCCAAAAGTAAGAAGATTTAGGAATAACAAAACAAAACTTAACATCGTTTCTGGCAGTTACATCACATTCGCAGTGCCAATTGTCAAAGAGATAAATAATTATATAAACTAATTAGTATTTTATTTATTTTCACCGCTCTTAAGAACATGTTAGACATTCTGTCGCTGTCCATATCTGTATATGTATTATTATCAAATTTCAGGTATTATTCACATAAAATGTTTTGCATGTGAGATGCAAATAAATAGATAAAACAAACAAAAAGAATGAAAAAAATAAAGTGAACCGCATGGCCCACACTCACCAGCCAAGCTCCAACTCAATCTCTATGTAATCCAGCTTTGAGTCCTACCCAATTAATTTCCAATTTAAATGAGAAATGAGGTACGTTTTAAAATAATTTTATCATAAATATTGAAGCCAATACGCATGTAATGTGATCTGAAAACGATGGGCTAACCAAAATCGTTGATTTTATTTAGTAATCAAACTTATCATCATTTATTCGAATCGATTTGCCTTGTGTATATGTCTCGCAACAATTGAGTATTACAGGTTTAATAATATTTTTAATACCATATTTGTTGTACTTTTATTTGACATAATTGGCCGATATTTCAGCGATAACTATTGGCAGATTTAAAATTTACGAAGTTGATTGTTAATACAAAACAAAGATGAATTGAATCTTCTCGTAGAAAACACTCTTCACCTCTCTCTCTCTCTCTCTCTCTCTCTCTCCACGCGCTTCCACCACCAATGGCGTCACTCTTCCGAGACCGCAGCTCCCTTGGCCACTCAAGGAGAGATTCCTTCTCCTCCTCCACCACTAGCTCCTCGGCCGCCGCTGCGAACACCACCGCCACCGCCACCGCCACCTCACGCCTCACCACCACGCCGCTACCGTCCCCCTTCGAACCCCTCACGCCGACAATCTCGACCGCCGACCTACGCTCATCGGCTTACGAGATCTTTCTCTCCGCCAATCGCTCGTCTTCTTCCAAACCCCTTACCTACACTAGCAGCAATGTTGGTAGTAGTGCCAATTCGACCAGCAATGGCAGTGTGAATTTGCAGAGGTCGCTTACGTCAGCAGCGGCGTCGAAGATGAAGAAGGCGCTGGGGCTGAGATCGAGCGGAAGGAAGAGTGGATCGGAGAATTCGAGTGCAAAGGTGAAGAAACCCGTGACGGTGGGGGAGCTCATGAGGGTTCAGATGGGGATTTCCGAGGCCGAGGACACGAGGATTCGCAGGGGTTTGCTGAGGATTAGCGCTGGACAGGTATGCGTACTTGTGAACACGAGATAAAGTGACACTAGATCTTCTTTGTGATACGAGTATTGGGAGCTATTGATTGGCTTCGTTTGATGCTTTTTTCTTTCATTTGTTCGCTTTTTTCTTGCATTTATTCTCTTCTATTCGGTTGGAAGTTTGTGTTCTTCTATTGGGCGAAGATGGTTGTCACTTGGAGCGTGGAGCGGTCGTGCTTCTATTTTTGACAAAGCTCGAACTTTACTTAGTGAAAAGGCTTAGAATTACGATAATCTTCAACATGAATTTATTACAACAATATGACTTTGACTCCTAGATTGGATTTGCGTGTATCATTTCATTTTTACTTCCCTTTTCTCTTTGGCATGAGTTTTACAATGAAAGGTGATTTTGCACATCTGTATTTTGGATTTGCTTGATTGTGCCTGCGGCATGTGACTCCAATTATGGACATTCAGTGTGTGAGCTCGTATATCAAACTGGAAAAGCAACATTTTTAATGTAATGGTTTCGAAATTATTTTTGTCAATTATCTCTCCATGCATTGCTGACTCTTAGACCTGGACGTTACTGATTTCAGGTATTGAAGCTCAACTGATGTATATTTAGCGATGTCACATTTTTTTCTTGTGTTCCTTCATGCGTTAAATAATTACACGAACTAAAATGAAATGGTTTAATTGTTCAATGTAGGTTGGGAGAAGAAGTGAATCGATGATTCTTCCACTTGAGCTGTTACAGCAGTTCAAAGCTTCTGATTTCCCCAATCAAGAAGAATACGAAGCATGGCAGAAGAGAAACCTCAAAATGCTTGAGGCTGGACTGCTTTTGCACCCTCACATGCCGCTAGAACGGAATAATACTGCTGCTCAAAGATTGCGTCAAATTATTAATTCTGCGATGGACCGACCCATGGAAACTGGAAAAAACAACGAGTCGATGCAAGTTCTTCGTACTACAGTGATGGCACTTGCTAGCCGATCGCCCGATGGAGCTCTTGAACCGTGCCATTGGGCTGATGGCTTCCCTCTGAATCTTCGTCTTTATGAAGTGCTATTAGAGGCGTGTTTTGATATCAACGACGAGGTCTCGATTGTTGAGGAAATAGATGAGGTTATGGAACTTATTAAGAAAACATGGGGAATCCTTGGACTAAATCAGATGTTACACAACCTATGCTTTACTTGGGTTCTATTCAACCGTTACGTTGCTACCGGGCAAGTTGAGAATGATCTACTGTGTGCTGCAGATAATCAACTTGGTGAAGTAGCGAAAGATGCAAAGGCTACTAAAGATCCAGTTTTTTCCAAGATTTTGAGTTCTACCTTGACTGCCATGTTGGGTTGGGCTGAGAAAAGACTACTTGCTTATCACGAGACGTTTGACAGTGGAAATATCGATACCATGCCCAGCATTGTGTCTATTGGTGTATTGGCTGCCAAGACCTTGGTTGAAGATATATCTAATGAATACCGCCGCAGAAGAAAAAGTGAAGTCGATGTGGCTCATAGCAGAATTGATACTTACATTAGGTCGTCACTTCGCACTGCCTTTGCTCAGGTAAGTCAAGAAGGTGCATTGTCACTATCCAGAAAGATGTAGGTCTCTAGTTTTTCTCCAACTTAATAATAGTCGAGTTCCCCTATTTATCAGAAAATGGATTATGCCTTCCAGAGAGATAATTTGCCCAAAAAATTAGGCTTTTTTTGCGATATGTACAGGAGTGTAATTCATGTCTGAAAGCAAATCGACTTAAATTTCGTAACCATTTTAGTGTATCAGAACACTTTCTGAAAACATTTTTTGATGTGCAGATAATGGAGAAGGCCGACTCAAGCCGAAGAGCATCAAAGAACCAGCCAAATCCTCTCCCTGTGCTTGCCATTTTGGCCAAGGATGTCGGCGAACTTGCTATCAAAGAGAAGCGGACATTCAGTCCTATCTTGAAGAGGTGGCACCCCTTTGCCGCAGGTGTTGCTGTTGCAACTTTGCACTCTTGTTATGGGAATGAGCTGAAGCAATTTATCTCTGGAATTACGGATTTGACACCAGATGCTGTGCAAATATTGAGATCTGCAGACAAATTAGAGAAAGATCTTGTCCAAATTGCAGTCGAAGATTCAGTGGACAGCGAAGATGGTGGAAAAGCCATAATTCGTGAGATGCCTCCTTTCGAAGCCGAGGCGGCGATAGCCAATTTGGTGAAGGTTTGGATAAAGACAAGAATCGACCGGCTGAAGGAATGGGTCGACAGAAATCTCCAACAAGAGGTGATTATATGCATAAGACGCTTAGCCTAATCAAAGGACTGCGAAAATGATTTTCCTTTCCACTTCGTCCATCGCTTTATTAACTTCGAACATTTTTTCCGATGGTACAGGATTGGAACCCACGAGCTAACCAAGAGGGTTGTGCTCCTTCTGCCATAGAAGTTTTGAGAATAGTCGACGAAACGTTGGATGCATTTTTTCAGCTGCCAATACCAATGCACCCCTCACTGCTTCCCGATTTGGTGGCTGGGCTTGATAAATGTCTCCAATATTATGCATCTAGAGCAAAAACTGGCTGTGGTAGAGCAAAATCTCACTTACCTTAATCGTAAAAGTTAAAACGGAGTAATGATTCTTTGTTTCTTTCCCTGATTGGTTTCTCATCAATTTGTTCTCCATATGCTAGGATCGAGAAGCACGTACATGCCTACGATGCCAGCACTAACCCGATGCACCATCGATGGGAAGTTTCTGTGGAAGAAGAAAGACAAGTCTGCCACAAACTCCCAAAGGAGGAACCCTCAGATTGCAACGGCGAACGGCGACAGCTCCCTTGGTATACCACAGCTCTGCGTTCGTATAAATTCGCTCCATAAAATACGCTCCGAGTTAGAAGTACTCGAGAAAAGAATAATCACCTTGCTGAGGAATTCAGAATCGGCCCATGCCGATGACTTCTCAGACGGGCCCGGGAAGAAATTTGAACTCACTCCAACAGCTTGCATCGAATCAGTCCAGCAATTATCCGAAGGGATAGCATATAAGTGTGTCTTCCATGACCTAAGACACACTCTATGGGATTCTCTTTACGTAGGAGATCCTTCTTCTTCTAGGATCGAGCCTTTCCTGCAGGATCTTGAGAACATACTCACTGTAGTAGCAGACACTGTCCACGAAAGGGTGCGTACGCGCATAATTGCTGATGTAATGAGAGCTTCCTTCGACGGCTTCTTGTTCGTTTTGCTCGCTGGTGGGCCCACGCGTGCGTTTTCTCGCCAAGATTCTCAGATAATCGAGGAGGATTACAGATCACTGAAGGACCTTTTCTGGGCTAACGGAGATGGATTGTCCAACGATATGATCGACAAGTTCTCCGCAACTGCTAGAGAAGTTCTACCACTCTTCGGGGCAGATACAGAGAGCCTCATCGAAAGGTTTAAGCGCTTGACTTTGGAAGCTTGTGGATCGTCGGCTAAGTCTCGTCTTCCTTTGCCTCCAACTTCTGGTCAGTGGAGCCAAAGCGAGCCAAACACTCTGCTGAGGGTTCTGTGTTACAGGAATGATGAAGCTGCTACCAAGTTTCTGAAGAAGACCTATAATTTGCCCAAGAAACTTTGAACGCCATCCTATCTCAGTAACCGGCATTGGCATGTACAGTAGATGTTGCATTTGAATCGATATAACATGGATTTGATTTGTTAGATGAAGCTGTTTTTACGCTATGGATCTTTATTCATTTGTTCTTTGCAGTGAATTTGAGGTTTGTTCATCCTATATCATTTCGTGTTTCTTGTTAGTGTGTATATGGTTAGCTCAGAAAGTTGTGTTTTTTGGGCTTTAGCCCATCAATAAATAGGCCTGAGTTGCATCGTAGGCCCAATAAATAAACGGAAACCCTAAACGCCGCAATCGCCAGTTTCGAATATCAATCAAAGCTCTGCAGATTGTCAGGTGGACGAAGGTTTTCGGCAAAATCTGAGAAAATGTCGATGTCGAGGTCTTCGAAGATGCTTCAGTACATCAATTACCGCATGCGCGTCACGATCCAAGACGGGCGGCAGCTTATAGGCAAGTTCATGGCCTTCGACCGCCACATGAACCTCGTCCTCGGCGACTGCGAGGAGTTTCGCAAGCTGCCGCCCACCAAGGGCTCCAAAGAAGAGCGCGAGGATCGACGGACGCTTGGCCTCGTCCTCCTACGCGGCGAGGAGGTCATTTCGATCACCGTCGAGGGCCCGCCTCCCCCCGACGAGTCACGACTCAAGACGGCGTCCGCCACCGCCGTCCCCGGGCCGGGATTGGGACGGGCTGCGGGGAGAGGTGTCGTCGCCCCTTCGTTGATGGCTCAGCCAGGTCTGGCCGGTCCCGTTCGCGGCGTCGGAGGTCCGTCGCCGGGAATGATGCAGCCTCAGATCTCTCGCCCGCCTCAGATCGCCGTGCCCCCTGTTTCTTACCCTCCTCAGGTGGCGAGGCCGCCACCTCCTCAGGCCGTGTTCCCTCCGAGGCCGGGGATGCCAATGCCTCCTCCGCCGCAGTTCAGGCCACCGCCTGGTCCCGGTGGGTTCGTCCCTCCGCCTGGGCCGGGACAGTTTGGACAGAGAGGTCCTCCGCCGCCTCAGCACATGATGCCACCTCCTCAGATGATGAGGGGCCCGCCTCCGCCAGGTGGGCCAGGGATGCCTCCACCAAGGCCTGGGATGCCGCCGCCGCCTGGACAACAGCACATGTTTGGACCGCCAAGGCCAGGCATGCCACCGCCCCCATCAAACCCTCAGCAGTAGACATATGTCAGATAGGTGTGTGCTTATTATTCTTGCAGTATGCTTATGTGTTTCAGTCTGCTCCCTCCTCGTATTATCAGCTTCAATCAATATGCTTTAGTGTTGTTTAGATGTGTTTGCTGGTCTAGCCTTGACCAAGGCTGCAGTTTGACTGTGTGTGTATAAAAAAAAAACTGTCTTTCATTACTATGTTGTTGACCATTCTAATCCTCTGCTCAACTCTTATGCTTAGCAAACTGCTACAAAACTGTCAATGTTAGGAATAGAAAGAACTCAAGAGTACTCCCAACCATTTGATCTTATTAAGGCAAAAAGAAAAAGAACAACCCTATGGGGACGACTTATCAAAGAATGTGGCCGTAGTTTGTCGCCCCGATAATGGGTGGATGAATCCCATTAGGCAAATGATTATGAAAGCGGCGGCGATCATGGTCGAACCCCATATTCTGATGAAGAAGACGATGTTGATGATGATCACTATGATCATACACCATGTTCTGATGATGCTGTTCGAATTGCTCTTGTGCCCTAAGCATCTCATTCTGCCTCCTAAGCTCCATCACTTTCCTGTGAGAGTTCGAATGCTTCGCCTGAGCAAAAGTCGGGCTCGCCGCGGGCCTATACTCAGGCACCAATCTCCCCGACTTGTACCTATTCTCGGCAAATGCAAAGTTAAATTAATAAGGGCTACTATTGAAAATTGGGTTGGGTGTCCAAAGGATGATAATTAAATTAAAGGCCAACCCTTAACATCTCACCTTACGCCGCAGGCATTGCAGAGAGTCTTCGGGCCCATGGGTCCCGTCCTCCACTGTGGCGTCTTGTCCGTAGAGCAGTGTAGGCACTTCCTCCCCTCGGAATTTTCCGGAATCTTCTTGGGCTTCGAGACGGGCTTTCTTATTGCAGAAACCATGTTAGAGGTGGGCCCGCAGCCCACGACTGCGCTGTCGTCGTCGTTCACTATGCGAAGGCGGGAAGTCCAGTTCCTCGGTGCTGCCTTGGGCGTCTTGCTTCTCTGGGCCTTGGCCCGAATGGAGGACTCGGGCCTGAGGAAGTTGTTGTTGGGCTTTCGTGGCGGTTTGGGCTGGAAAGTTGCGGGCCGGGCCGAGTGGGCTAGGGTTGTCAGGGACGAAGAGGAGGAAGAGGACGACGATGATGAAGACTTGAGGCCTTGGATGAGCTGAAGCTGTTCGAACTCTTCGTTCGAGAAAGAGTCCTCCGTGATGCTCGATATCCATTCCAGCTCAGCAGCGTCCGCGTACTGTAATAAATTTCGACAATTTTTTCTCAATTTCTTATACATTGACTTCTTATCATATGGAAAAAAATCTACAAAAATGCTAAGAATTTCAAATGTTCTATTCAAAAGCTGCAAGAACTGAGGAAAGAAGTAGCTTATGAACTGGTCCATATGGAAAAGCATAAAAAAAAAAAATAAATAAAGCTACCAAGACGAGACAATCACATGCCAACGCCATTTTAGGACAGCGTGTTAGAAAAACAAAAACTAGGGTTTTCAACTGCAAATTTTCAGAAAACCTAACAATTAACATGCAAACGAAGAACCAATATGTAGCAGTAATAATCAATATAAAGACCGTAAATGTATATATGTTAGTGCTTACCGGGATACAGAGTTCGGTGTCCATGAAGAGACCGCCGCCATGGGAAGTGAGGAATTGTCCCGGCGACAATAAATTGCAGAATTCTTCATTTCCGGCCAAATTCCCCTCCACGCCGCCGCCGCCGCCGGAGATGGGTCCCACCACCATGTTGTCGTCGCACGGAAGGTCGAGAAGGTCGTCGATGAGAAAATGGTCGTCTGTGTTTTTGGTGATCGACGGAGAACTGTTAATGCTGCTGCTGCTTTGTTTTTGTTGGAGGGGCTGATTATTACCGTTTTCCATTGAATTCTCTTCCTTGGTAATAAGCGCAGCTAATGATTAACTGAACTAACGGAGATAATTTGTGGGATGAGGTGAAGAAGAAGAAGACGATGAAAAAGCTTATTATAAGTTAGTCATGTATTAGAGGAGGGGAGTGTGGGAGAAAGTGCTAGAAATGGAAAGCTAAAAACTTGGATTCTTATGAGGGGAAACAATGGCTCGACAATGAGATAGAAGCTTGGTGGTTTTCATTTAGTGCTGCTTACGAGAAACGGTAAGGAAATATATATCGACAAAATAAAAAAAAGATTTAGGGGTTGAGAATTTTGTTGATTATTAGTTTTGAGAAAATGCCCGGTTACTAAAGAAAGGCATTTCGAGGGAGCGGAGCGGGTGACAAATTTATAAGAATGGGTCATTGTAAAAGTGAATTTTTATTTTTTCTTTTACCGTGTTCCTATTTTCCTTTTTATATCTATACAGAAAGAAGACGACATTTTAATGTAATTCGCTGACCATTCATTCATTCGCAGGAATTGTCTTTGTTTGAAAACTAGGTCATAACACTATTTCGAAATAATTCACTGCATAAAGTGCTGTGCGGGACCTTATGGTGACTATGATTAATTGATTGTCATATCATTTGTTGATATAATAAAAGATTGTTTATTTTTTCAAGGATATGATCATTGGTTACGCTGATATATTTACATGATCGTATAATTCATGAATTTTCATGCAAGTTTTTATTTTGCACAAGTATATGCTATCTCTACTTCTATGTTATGCGGTTTAAGTTCATATGTAATATTGTCGCACGAATCACAACATGGTCATCACTAAATTCAAATGTCCGATGAGATATCTCACACATAGAAGAAAATGTGTAGGAATATATACACATATATATTTTTTCTAATTCGTAATAATGTTGAAGTTCAACTCCGTTGAAATAGATCTACCATGTTTGTCGCTGCAACTCGTGCATGAACGTCCACTTTCTGCACAGCCCTTGCCTTTTTTTAATATTTTGTTTATATATATGACGCTAGATAAGCCTGCATCTGAAATTTTTTATTATTGCCACCAATATCGATTCCACTTCTTTACTCCTAAAACAATTCAACTTATATATATATTCCACCTCAAAAATTTCGTACTTAATATATTACAAAAAGTCAAACAATCCCATAACAGAAGCGATATGGATCTTTCGTGTGATTATTACCATCCTTTAATCCCTCTTCGTGACAGCCACTGTTTTTTTCTTTATTCCACACATTTTTTTGAAGGATTAGCTAACATAAGATTTAAAAAAGAAGTACTACTAAAATCATACTCCAATCCCTATGCATATGTTGTTACTGTCCATTCCTCTGCATTCTCGTTGGGCACCTAACTTTAAACCTGTAAAATCGTATATGATATGACACAAATATAATATAGAACTATAATTTTATACATTTGGTAGAAGCTCACGTGAGAGGCGAGGACAAGCTACGCTGTCTTCCTAAACTTGCAGGAAAAGAAAAAAAGAAGAAAGCATTCGTTAGTTCGTCTCTTTCATTTATGTAAATTGGATTACGATAATTGGGCCGGTTTATGGGCTTGATCACGTAAAGGCCATAGAGGAAAAGAAAGCCCAATTACCTACCTCAATATTCGTCGTTGCCTGAAACTTTTTCATCGCATGCTCTTTCCTTTACCAAAGGTTCGATTGTAAAGAAAAGAAAAACCCCACTATAGAAATCATTTTAGTATCTTAGTGCAAACGCAAATCAAATAAATTCAAGGAAGTAGCGTATCAAACAAATAAAGCGAAGGAGTCTCTGTCATGTTTTCCATAGTGGGCCCATTACAATATGTCGGCCCAATTACTACCTACCTATATTTAATTATAGCACGTATTTGTATTTGTATTTGAACGTATAATAAGTATTATGCGCAAATGTGTGGGCGCGTGCTTTAGTTCATTCAGACAAAAGGAATAATATGGGGCACACCACATTCTTAGCCAGCCCTTGGCGTGAGGTATTAAATATAACAGGGATTATTTTTATATAGTAGAATTAAATAAAAGAAATTATTTTAAAAAGGAAAGAATTTAATTGAGGAATTACCAAGGACGAGGCGTGGAGCACGATGTAAAGTGACAGGTCATGCGAAGCCGCAAGCATGCAGATACGGTCTGCAAATGCTTGGAAAGATTTTCCTTTTGTTATATTTTGAAATTATTATTATTATTTCTTCTATGGTTTTTCAAAATTAAATAAATATCAATTGTAGAGATGAGGGTCAAGATAAATAGAACAGTAGAAGCGCACAAAGCAGCAACGCACGCATGAAAGTCAATGAAAATTGAAAAAACCCAAAGAAATTAGAGATATAAGTTTGGACAGATGTATGAGAAAGTAAGGATCCTTTTTTTCTAAAGTCAAGTCCATTATATGCATGTGGTAAAATCAAACATATATATACATATATAGTTTGCCTAGCCACTTGAATTGGTCTGCCATTATATTTCCTGTAAATGTGTATAATTCCACTACGATATAATATTTGTCAAAGTCGTGGTGGCAGAATATTAAGAGGACTTGCGTAAATTTTTGATTTTTTCTTTGAATATTCTGACAGGGGTTAGGTTTGATGCTGAAGATAAATTTCAAGATTCGTAGATTAAGATATAATCTTAATTTCAAAGGAAACATTTATTTGGTCTTTGGCCTATGATGTCAGATCTTGCTTGCATAGGACTGGTGCATCATTAAATTCCATCATTGATTTGTATCCGACAAATGGAATGTAAATATGATTTAATTTGAATTACTTTTTTTTATTAATATCAAATCATAAAAAAAAAGGAGAAAATCTATAGCAGACAAGGCATGATGAGGAGAAAAAGAAAAGGTACAACGATGCTGCTGGGCTGGAAAAGACATGCAAGAAAATCTCTGAGACGCATGCAAGAATCTTCCCATTATTTTGTCCTTCCTTTCAATTTACTTCACTTTTGTCCTAAAATAATACCCATTCTCCCTTTATAATTAAGGAAATCTAATTACAATGCGTGGTTCGGCCAAAAGATGTATAATTAAAAAGGCTGCCTATGTCTTATGCACTTTAGCTTAGTGCTAACCTCATTGTGAAGAAGATTATAGGTAGATAAAGGTATACTCCAATTGTAATTATTTATCCTGGAATATAAAACCATTACAAAAAAATTCGATGTGTGTGACTGATTAAAGGTGTAAAAGAGGTCTACATATATAGGGGAAAACGAGGGTGATTTGTCTCTTGCTTTTGTAACGTCCTACTCTGATGTGATGTGAGTTCATAGGCAGACAGATACCATCTAATTTTGGTACAGTATATACGGATAAATCATAGATCGATAATTAAAAATATTCTAAAACTGAATTTAAGAACACCACTTAAAAACTGAAATTTGTCCATATCTACCTCGCTTTTTTATTTAATTCTTGATTTATACACGCTACGTTTGTCGTTTTGTCATGTATGATATTCGGTTTTTTTTTTCCTCAAGGAACATTATTTAATTGTCACTATAATTAAACACCACGAGATAAAGGGAAGCCGAAGCAACTAACCCAATATATATATAATAATCCGAAAAAAAGCAAAAGAAGGCATAAAAATTATAATCCGAAAGAAAAAGTAAACAAAGAGAAAAGAAAATCGGCGACAGCAGAAAGTGAAAGGACGACAGGCAAAAAGAAAGGTTGAAAAAAGTCGGTATTTACTAAGCTCAAGAAAATGGTCACTACACCACCCAAACACCACTTTGATTTATATTTCTCTCAAAGCAAATAAACAAAAACAAAGACGCAAATACACATCAACGTCTTCTTCCTTCGAGTGCACGCAGGGCAGGGACCGCTTTTTTTTCTTTTTAAGTAAAACTCGTTCGTAGATCTTGATGATAAAGCTCGGATATGCGTGAATCTTTGAAGGGTTTTTGACGGCTGCTGTCTTTGTTTGAATATTTCCTTACAACGTGAGAGAACAGTAAGTATTACGGAAGATCTGCGTTTAGTGCTTGACGCTTCTGTGTGCTCATGAAGGAACAAGAAAAGATTGTGGGCACACACATGTGCACGTAGATCTATGCTTATCTACTTACTAGTAGTTGATACGTGTAATGATGTGAATTTCCAAGTGTGCACGAGTTTGTTTGTGGTTTACGATCCTTAAGATTTTGCTTCAGACATGAGTTTCTTCTATGGAGAACATCGTCTCTTGACAAGAAACGCAACAGACACGTGCTTGTGTTGGAGAAAATTTTTTTATCTGCACTTCTTTTCGCTTCTTACGTGAGCCTCTATTTATACGATATCTTGCCATGTAAACTATTTTCTAGCTGGGCTGCGAATTGGGATTCTTTTATACGAGAGAGAGGATCGAGTTATTAGAGAAAAAGATTGGTTTGAGTTGATCAAAATACACGTACATGACACTGATTTCTCACCATACTCTTCTTCTCTGTCGTCCTTTCGAGTGTGTTGAAAAAGCTTCCATCTTTCCTTTCTTTAAATAAAACAGCATCAGAATAAAGAGAGCTCCAGCCCATCGCATTTCTTTCACCACATCCTTTTCTCCTGCTTGACTTTGGTCTTAACCTGAAGTTGTTGATTCGTTTTGAAGTGATGATGGCGGTGACGTCAGCCTGCAAAGACGGCGGCAAGATGGCTTTGGACAACGGCAAGTACGTTAGGTACACACCTGAACAAGTCGAGGCTTTGGAGAGGCTTTACCACGAATGCCCTAAGCCAAGCTCCCTTCGCCGTCAGCAGCTCATTCGCGAGTGTCCCATACTTTCCAACATCGAGCCCAAGCAGATCAAAGTTTGGTTCCAAAATCGAAGGTAACGCCCTCACAAAGATTCGACTTTTATTATACAGAGATCTTTGGCTGCCCTTGGTAATAACGTTTAGTTCTTCTCCGACCTTAGATGTCGAGAGAAGCAGCGAAAGGAATCATCTCGTCTGCAAGCCGTGAACAGAAAGCTCACGGCTCTGAACAAGTTGCTAATGGAGGAAAACGATAGGCTGCAGAAACAAGTCTCTCAGTTGGTGTATGAGAACGGCTTTTTCAGACAGCAGACTCAAAATGTTAGTACTGCAAGAAACGCCATAACTATCTCTCTCTTTTCACTGATACGCAAATCTGAAACCCTTTCTTTTTTTCTGAAGGCCACCACTGATAACAGCTGTGAATCGGCGGTGACAAGTGGTCAGCACCAACACTTGACTACTCCTCAGCACCCACCAAGAGATGCAAGCCCCGCTGGGTGAGAGTTCAAAAGAAATTTGATCTGATGTAGTTCTTTCTTAATTATTATCACATCATCATCATTTTCTATTGCAGATCGTGACTTGTATCTTCATCTTCTTTCTTAGGCTTTTATCTATTGCAGAGGAGACTTTAACAGAGTTTCTATCAAAGGCAACTGGGACCGCTGTGGAGTGGGTTCAGATGCCTGGGATGAAGGTATTGTTGTATTACATTGGCCATAGATCTATGTTTTTTAACGTCCTTACAATTCGGAAAAAAGAAAATGCGATAAAGTTTGTTTCTTGAACTAATTCATGCTTTTTTTTATTATTACAGCCTGGTCCGGATTCTATTGGAATCATTGCTATTTCTCATGGCTGCACTGGCGTAGCAGCTCGTGCTTGTGGGCTCGTTGGATTAGAACCTTCTAGAGTATAAATTCTTCTAAAAATTCGATCTTTATTGGATCATGCGTGTATTTCGTAGTTCTGATGATGATTTTATTATTACAATAATTTATAGGTTGCTGAAATCCTTAAAGATCGCCCTTCGTGGTACCGTGATTGCAGAGCAGTCGATGTCCTCAATGTGCTCTCTACTGGGAATGGTGGAACCATTGAGCTGCTCTATATGCAGGTTTGAGTTTCATCATTCCCTTTTTGTTCCTCTTTTTATGTCTTTCGAAAACTTTTTGAATCGGAGTTACTATTATTTTCAGCTCTATGCGCCGACTACTTTAGCCCCGGCTCGTGACTTCTGGTTAATGCGATATACTTCTGTTACGGAGGATGGAAGCCTAGTGGTAAACTTACTTGTCGTTTTTCGACTGAATTAAAAGATCTATTTTCTGCAACGATCTTGAATCTCTCACAAGGCTGAAATCGCTGTCTTGATAGATATGCGAAAGATCGCTGAACAATACTCAGAACGGTCCAAGCATGCCGCCCGTTCAGCACTTTGTAAGGGCCGAGAGGCTATCGAGCGGTTACTTGATCAGACCATGCGAAGGTGGTGGATCCATTATTCATATCGTCGATCACATGGATTTAGAGGTAATAAATTTTAAGCGAAAAACAAGCAAAGCACTTGATAATTTTCTTGAATAGAACTATATTTAAGCAACCTATGACCTACATTGTCAGCCTTGGAGCGTCCCTGAAGTACTTCGTCCTCTATACGAATCGTCAACGCTGCTCGCCCAAAGGACAACGTTAGCCGTAAGATTTACAGTCTCTTCGTTGTATGAATAGATTTGCTAATCCCCGAATTGTTTCCATTCATGGATACCTTTTTCGGACAATTTAGGCTTTACGCCAACTAAGGCAGATATCTCAAGAAGTTTCGCAGCCTAACCCAAGCGGTTGGGGTAGGAGGCCTGCAGCTTTGAGAGCTCTGAGCCAAAGATTGAGCAGGTTTTTTTTTCGCCCCTTTTTTGCAATGATTACGCTATGCTTTACAATCTCAGCGATCTCAGTTTAATGGTCTTTTTTTTAATTAAAAAAATATGAAGAGGGTTTAACGAGGCTGTGAATGGATTCGCCGACGAAGGATGGACAATGTTAGAAAGCGACGGCATCGACGATGTCTCCGTTCACGTGAACTCTTCTCCTGAAAAGCTGATGGGAACGATTCTTACATACGCAAACGGCTTTCCATCCATGGGCAGCGCTGTTCTTTGCGCTAAGGCCTCCATGCTCTTACAGGTAAGAACGCCGACGTTATATACATATCAATAATGTCGGAATTCATTTTTTTCTTCCTTTTTTCTCAGAACGTTCCACCCGCGATACTACTAAGGTTTCTAAGAGAGCACAGATCTGAATGGGCCGACAGTGGAATCGATGCCTACTCAGCTTCTGCCGTGAAGGGCGTTCCATGTAATTTACCAGAATCTCGAGTAGGTTGTTTCGGTGGTCAGGTCATTCTCCCGCTAGCTAATACCATAGAGCAAGAAGAGGTGACGATTTTCTCTTTTTATTTTTCCATGCGAATTTATTTTTCCGTATTTCCCGATCTTTTTTTAGCCCTTCGCCTGATTTTAACGTTAAATGAAAAAAAAAATCCAGTTTATGGAAGTCATAAGGATGGAGAACATGACGCAGTACCGCGACGAACTGATCATGCCGAGCGATATCTTCCTCTTACAAGTAAGTTAAAAGCTTTAGTGAGCTCTTAAAATTATGACATTCGAAAGAAACTTGCGCGTACTAATACGATGTGTATATATATAGGTGTGCAATGGAGTGGACGAAAACGCAGTTGGCACTTGCTCGGAGCTAATATTCGCCCCAATAGATGCTTCCTTCTCCGACGATGCCCCACTTCTTCCCTCTGGCTTTCACATCATCCCCCTCGATTCTAAGGTAATTCCTTTTTCACCCCCTAAGTATTCGATCTTCGCTTTATCATACCCATTGCTTGAGATGGATAAATAATCACACATATTTTTAAAACTAATCGTGATATAGGACTTGTCGAGCCCTAACCGTACGCTGGACCTAGCGTCGGCCCTCGAAGTGGGGCCCGCAGGTACCAAATCTTCCCCGGGCGGCAACCGAAAGCCCGGCCCGGCGAAATCAGTAATGACGATAGCGTTCCAATTTGCGTACGAAATTCACCTTCAAGAAAGCGTAGCTGCCATGGCAAGGCAGTACGTACGAAGCATTATTTCGTCCGTTCAAAGGGTCGCCTTGGCTCTTTCTCCTAATAATAATAATAATTCCCATATCGGTGGCTTGCTCTCTCCCCTCGGCGGGCCCGAGGCACAAACCCTAGCTCAATGGATCTGCCAAAGCTATAGGTATATACATCGAACAATTTAGAGAAAAAAAGCTGGTTTGTTCATCGTTAACATTACTATTTAAATCTTTTGCAGGTTCTTCTTAGGCGTTGAATTGCTCAAATCGGCAAACGAGGGAAACGACGAGCCCATCGTAAAGTCTCTGTGGCATCATTCGGACGCTATCTTGTGCTGCTCGTTAAAGGTTTTTTTTAATTAAGTAGCAACAATTTTTTGTGTGTATACAAAAGTTGTAATAATGCTAAGCCATGCTATAGGCATTGCCCGCGTTTACGTTCGCGAACCAAGCTGGGCTCGACATGCTCGAGACTACGATGGTCGCGCTAGAGGATATTTCGCTGGAGAAGATTTTCGACGAAAATGGGAAAAAGGCGCTTTTCGCCGAGCTTCCGCGCATCACACAGCAGGTAAATTAATTAATCAGCGATGAATCGCAGATTCGTAAACTTGCGATGATTTTGATGTAATAATATTTATCGCCAGGGATTTGCGTGCCTCCAAGGCGGGATATGCACGTCGAGCATGGGCCGAGCCGTGTCTTATGAGAGGGCAATTGCTTGGAAGGTTTTGGACGGAGAAGAAAAGGCGCATTGCTTGTGTTTCATGTTCATCAATTGGTCTTTCGTCTGATATTTTTATGAATCTATCTACTGATGACCTGTGATTTGCCTTGTCCTAAACTCGTGTTTATTTAATTTCTGTAATGTTGATTTGTTAAGTTATTAGTCGGAAAACTATTGTTTGTCTTTTTAGTAATCTTCTCTTGTTGCCGTATAATGCTTTATGATATGATGATATCCGTTGATATATTATTAAGAAAATCTGGTTAGTTTATTATGTAGTAATAAAATCAAGATCAGACTGTTTGCTGTTACATCGGCAACTAGGCGGTTACAAATCCGAACTTATACGGCACTAATATATTATATTATTTCCGTTATTTTATTACGATATTTTTGTGGGGCCATAGCGAACCATAGCCACTAAAAGAGTTCGATTAAATAGAAGCTGGTTCAGTTGGAAGCTTGCGTTCTTCCAAAATAATGTAATCTTTGTATTTATTTATGTGTAGAATAGGAATCACAGAAATCTTGGATCATGCAATGAAGTTGAAATTCAACTGTAATACCTATGCACGCACGTGTTCATTCCATCCATATCTTGACGCCTGTATTGAAATAATTTATTTATTTCTTATAATAATTAAATGGCCCAAAAAATTAGTTGTTTCTGTAATTTTAGTAGTTAAAACGTCGGTCTAAACGGAAATAAATATTCGTGATACAGTTAAGACGTAGATCGAATCGAACCGTAGCGAACCGCACCAAAGCTGTAACCGTAGAGACGGATACAATTCTTACCAATAAAAGGGATTTCAAGCTATAAATAAATAATTAATTACAGTCCGTCAGCTGAGGACGCGTATGTACGCGCATAAGCTCATTTGACCATTTCTGTGAATTGTGTTATATACGCCGTCTCAAATCTCAATTCTCATTTGAAGATTCAATCAAAAACCCCCTAAAAAACATCTGATTTCCTCCGGGGATGGACGCGGGCGCTGTGGTGAAGATGGAGGAGCTGACGTCCGGCGCGAGCGGGCGGATAATACCGATCTTCAGAAAATCTCTGTTGTTTGTGTATTCGTTGCTGTTGTGGATTTTGGTGTTGCTCCCGGGGCAGCGGCGCCGGCGATTGTCCATTTCGCCGTCGAACGACGAGATGGAATTGCCTCTGTCTCCGTCTAAAGCGACGGCGGCCTCCGTGAGGCAGCGGCGGAGGTGGAGAGACGAGGAGGATACGTTGAGGCGCAGGTCTTTGGCTGAGGCGATCGACATGGTTGTCTTCGAAGGTCGATGCTCGACGTCGTTGTTTTACGGTGTTCGGAGAAATGCCCTCTTCTGCCGGTCGTGGTTCCCGGTTGACGGTCAATTGAGGTAATTACGAGATTCTATTTCCTGTTTATTTATGCCTCGTTTTGCTATCTCTGGCCATGCTAAGTTGTATCTTTATGCAATCTCTTCGTTGTAATGAAGTCGCTGGTGAAAGGGGCCCATGATGAAGTTCATTTCTTTAGAGTGTGACTGCTTAGCAAGCTGATTGAACAAATCTCAATTGCTATAACCAGTCTTTTGCAGTGAAATTTAGTTAATTCTTGTATGCTTTTTTCCATTTCCTTTCCTCATAAAGTACTTCCTTTGCAGGGGAATTCTTATTATCATACACGGGCTCAACGAACACAGGTCTGTTAGCTTGATTTTTAATCATCTTGTTGGTTTTAGGATTACGCTTTACCGTGTTCTAAGCTTATAATTCTCTTTGCTTTTCAGTGGACGCTATAGCCAGTTTGCTAAACAGTTAGTCTCTTGCAATTTTGGAGTCTATGCGATGGATTGGATAGGTAACCAATCTCCTGCTATGGCTTTAAGTTTGGGCTTACTACGTTTATTCTTCAGTATGACTAATTTTCCTTTTTTTAGGTCATGGCGGTAGTGATGGACTCCATGGATATGTACCTTCCCTGGATCACGTCGTTGCAGACACAGTAAGTTTCAATTCACTCTTTCGTTCCTTTTGTAGTCTTATGCTACGCCCTAGGTGTACGTGTAATGGACGTATTAGTTAACATTCCTCGTATCTCCTGTCCAAAGGCGGCTTTTCTGGAAAAGGTCAAATTAGACAATCCTGGGGTACCATGTTTCTTGTTTGGTCATTCAACTGGAGGCGCAGTAGTATTGAAGGTAAAGATTCCTACCAACGATTAACTTTCCGTAACCTTTTTCTTAGTAATTTCGCCCTAATGTGGATCATTTGTTGGCATCATCAATAGGCTGCTTCATACCCTCATATTGAGGAAATGGTGGAGGGAATCATATTGACTTCGCCTGCTTTACGTGTCAAGCCAGCCCATCCAATTGTTGGTGTAAGTTATTATCTCTAACACGTTTTCTCGGTAGGTTCATGTGATTGTCTTTAGTCTTTGAAACAGTAGAAAAAACTCATCATCCTTTCTCTACCTTTCCTATACGTAGGCTGTTGCGCCAATATTCTCTCTGGTGGCTCCAAGGTTCCAATTCAAAGGTGCAAATAAAAGGGGAATTCCCGTGACTAGAGATCCTATAGCACTCTTGGCCAAGTACTCAGACCCTTTGGTCTACACTGGACCAATCAGAGTCAGGACGGGGCATGAGATTTTACGCATATCTTCATACTTAACTCGGAACTTCCATTCCATTACAGTCCCATTCTTTGTCCTTCATGGAACTGCTGATAGGGTCACTGATCCATTAGCTTCTCAGGACCTTTACAATGAGGCACCTTCGAAGTTTAAGGACATCAAACTGTACGAAGGTTACTTACACGATCTTCTCTTCGAGCCCGAGAGAGAAGAGGTTGCTCAGGACATCATCGATTGGATGGAGAAGAGATTGGGTGTGAGTCATCATATGAATGCCACTGTTTGGTCTTGAGATCAAGGGTCGCAGAGATTGAAGATTATGTAGTTCTTCTCTCTTCACTCAGTGTGCTAAAATGGTGAAAATGATGGATTGTTTTTTGGGTTATGATTGGATTTTGAACATCTTGAATATGCACACAGACATACATAGATATGTGAAGTGTGGTATGTATATATTGCCCTAAATTAAGATGGGGTTTATCTTTAGACTTTATTAGCAGCGTTGGAATGGAAAAAGATAAGATATTTTTGGCTTTTTCCATTGAAGTTGGAATGGTTTATGCTATACATTTATTCACGTTTCTGAGTTTTCTTTTATTTTATTTTGGAGTAGCAGTGTACTTGCAGTGATAAACCTAGAAATGAGCATTAACTAAAAGACTACGTTACATGAGCATATCATACGAAATAAAAGGATGTCGACATAAACACCATATCACAATACCTGGGCACTCTTTTAAGTGATCATCGTCAATACACACTTTTTAAGCTAAAAAGAGATAAATTGGTACCAACATCTAAACCAGTTGGTAGCAATTGCACAGGTGATTTCTGTTAAAAAGCATAATAATAATAATAATAATAATAATAATAATAATAAGCATAGAACAAGTTTCCGAAAACACTGATACTTGATCTCTGGTAAAAAGGCAAAACTGGATTCTCTCGCAGCTCGAAGAAGACTCGGTAGGTAATACTCGAGCTCCAAAGGAATCCCGAAAAAAAGTAAGCTTGCCTCACGATACAGTTTTCCCAAAACAAACAGATGCAAGGTAAAGATTCTTGGCCCATTTCTCCTGCAAAATGCAACTCTTTAGGAACAGAGCTTAACGAGAATAATGAGCAAGGGAAAGTAGAGGCTGAAATATGGGAGAACTCACAACCTTGACATGAACACTTGGAAATGCTGAAGTTCGAAGTGTTTCTTGCGTTTCGTCTGACGGTTTTCTTCTCGGGACACTCAGTACAAAAGCAGCTTGATCCCATGTTGCTGCAGTTGATGTTATGCGATAGCCAGCATCCCATCTCCTATGTATACCTTCACTAGGGTAAAGAAAATCCAACTCCACAACCTGATGTAATAGAAAAATCGATAATGAAAATAGTGGTTGTAGATAAATAATAACGTGTCCCATATAGATAGTACTAATATTTTGCATTAACGACAAACCTGATCAGAAAAACCAGCCCCGCGTGACATCACAATCGCCCATCGGTTTCCTGCAGTAGCCATGGCAGTAACATAGAACCCTTCTCTCCATTTTTTGTTGATCCACTTAAATGGAAATGATTCACTGACTTTATAAGACTGCTGGAGGTACTGGGTACCTGAGTTGTATTAATTCAGATTATTATGCAGTTTGTGGCATGAAAAACATCACTACATAATGGAAATTTTGTCACCAACCCTTGGACATTACGACTAATGAGCTTCCATTGTTTGCCCCAGCTACTGCACTGATGTAGAAGTTTTTCTCCCATTGTTCCATTATCCATTCCTGCATTCAATATAAGTCCAAACTACTCAGACGAATCGCCTGCAAGGCGTTTGCATGTCTTTGAAATAAAAGTACCAGACTCAAAATAAAGTTTCCCGAGGATCAAATGGAGATATGTGGAATATTAAGTCATTGCAATAAAAAGGCAGACCTTGTGAAGAAAGTGAGGTGAAAGTTCATAAACTTGGTCACTAAAGCCAGTCCCTGCATCCATAATAAGGGCCCACAGATTCGAACATGATGCCACACAGCTGATGTATAACCCATCTTCATTTCCTTTGTCAATATGCTGTGCAAGTCTGATGTCTGCAACATTGTAGTGATACCTACAAAGTATAGAGGCATATATATATATATATATATATATATATATATATATATATATATATATATATATATGATGGCTGAATGGTTTACTCCTCAGATAAACACAAGAAAAACTAAATGATGATACCTTTGTTTCATAGGCCTTCGAGCATTATACACACTAATCCATTGTGTCGCAGGCATCCCCAATCTAACTTTCTTCTTTGGCTGCTCGTCGTCATCGTTGTCCAACATAAGACGACCTCTCTTGTGTCCCACTTGGTATATAAGCTTCATTAAGTAAATACATTATTTGTGACACTGAGACCCTAACTTCAGTCAAGTCCAGAAAGAAATCTAAACATGAGGAAAAAGAGCATTCAGACTGAACCTTCTGAGCACCCTCAGTATTGATTGGCCTGATATCTGGATTTGGACCAACGATGCCGTCAAAAAGCGAAATATATTTTGCATAATTGGGCTCCTCATCAAACTTCAAATTAACAATGTATTCCACAAACTGTCTGAAAGGAGCGGGACAGAAGCAACAAAGTGTTTCTGGAGAAGTTGACATTTTCTTTTTGCAGACAAGGAATCCCTTATTATCACCCTGAACAATAACATATAAGCATCAAGAATCAATTCATCATTGCCGAAATGTGAATCCCAGATATAAACTACTAACCTGGTAACCTTGCCAGGGAAGTCTGCCACGAAGAAGAAAAACAAGAGTATAAGCAAGGGACTCTAAGTCATCCCTCCGACTGCCAGTTCTTCCAAGATGAGCGTGTACACTGGCATAGCGAACAGTACCTCTGCAAATCGAAAATTTTAACACATCAGTAAAAATTGCTAATTCAAACAAAATAAATGTCAACAGACATGAGTAAGAACTTGTTCATTTTACCTGAAGACGTCTGGCCTTTGATCATATTCCACATGCAGGCCAGTTGAATTGTCACGCCATTTAGTGGCTGTATTTCAGCATAGGAGAAAGGAATTAGGTTATATCCATAAGTTCATTTCAGCGCCGATGCAGTATGACAAGGATGTTACCTAATCCAAGATCAACCAGAAATAGTCTTTTCTCATCAGGTGTTCCAGGTGGACCAAGCAAAAAGTTCTCTGGCTTCACATCCCCGTGAACATATCTACAAGAGTCGTAAAAAAGAGGTTTTTATGCATACATGTCACTGAAGCATGAAATTGGATAGATGATATTGATGCTCAAGTGGAGTAAAAGAAATTCATAGCATACCCTCTAGAGTGCAACTTCTCCAAAATGGAAATTGCTTCAATGGCTATACATGCCACCATTTCTATGGACATTCTGCAGAAGGAAGAAATTTAATATTCAATGCAAGGTCTCATGCCTGAAAAAATGAAAGAGATAAGTTCTTGGAAAGAGTCTTACGCATGTGAATTACTGTTCCAGACATCCCATAAACTAGGACCAAGCATATCCATGACCTGAAAAGTTAATAAAAAACCTTGAGGAAAAGGAACCGATAGTATAAATAAGAGATGTTTCATAAGAGAGATAATGTACCATACCATGATATAATAATCATTTAGCCGTCCTTTGTAATGCACGCGAGGTATACCATGACTACCACCTAATGCACTGTACAGAAACAAAATACAGAATTAAGATTCAAATGTTTGCCAAAGGAAGAAAGCAAGTAGATTGGGATATAGCAAAGAGAAGACATTATCATACCTGTAGACCTGCCACTCATAAGGAGGCCCATAATTACATCCTTTGCTGGTCCGGTGCTCAAATTTCAAAGCAACCTAAAGAACATCAAGAATGTTAAATCATAAATAACTAGAGATATCTGTTGCAGAAAATGGGATCAACAGACGAATTGCGTACCTCAATTGCTCCAGGCCCTGTCCTTTCATTTGGGTTTATGGGGTTGATTCGACGACCTACATACACTTGTCCAAATCCTCCTTTTCCCAATTTCCTTTCAACTCGATACGTAGGAGAGTTACCTACTTGAACCTGTCCAAAATAGACGTAATCAGATTATTCAATGCGGTACATGAAGGGAATACATTCAACAAGTTCAAACACACACGACAAATGACAACCAACATATGGCACACACCATACCACGTATTCGAAATCCAATTTGGATGACATGCTCAAAGCACAAATGACTAATCTCAAGTTTAAAACCCACCCAACACTACCCTAACATTTAAAATAAAAAAACAAGTCTTTGGCACCAAACTCAACATTCAGTGAATCTATGAAACCACCACAAGCTACATCACCTTTTACTGCAAGAACAGACTCCACAGCCCACACCCACAAAACTTACAACACATAAGGAAAAACAGAGCAGCATAAAAAAAATTCCACGGCAAACTACCCCCGAGAGAAAGAAACCGCATATACCGTTTCGGGCAGAGGAGCAGTGATGCCTTCATCCTCAGCACCCAAACCCTTATCGCTCCCTTGCCCACCAATAGCATTGTCATCCATGACGCACACTTTCCCTGGTATGCACTGTGTTGTGTTTTTTCCAATTATTAGTCTTATCAATCCACAGCTTCGATACTTTCTTCACAGCCCAACACAAAAAATGAACAGTCGAGACGGAATGAATAGAAACTAAAACGGCCGTTCCAACTTCCCCTGCGGTTCCTCCCCCCTAAAACAGCAAAGCTAACCTGTTATTTGAGCTACCTTATTTTTACCTTAATCAACACCCTATTACCAGCTGTTTAATGGGAGGTCCGCAATCCTTACTCAGATCGAGGTCAAAAAAAATGAAGAGACTTTAGAGAGGAAAAAGAAGTTTGAGGTAGAGATGAAAGGATCGGTGAATAGCTGACCCAATCTATCTTCTCAAGTGAGCATAGAGACGAGAGATGGAGCTAAGATGTAAGAACGGTTTGAGAAATTGTTGGGAAATGAAAATTCAGCGGCACCAAAAGGCGAAAATATGGGCGTTGGGAAGAGAGAAGAAGACGAACACAGAGCTCTAGCTATCGGAGGAGCTGGAATTTCTTTTTTCTTTTATTTATCCGAAATATAACATTTCCTATGGGGCAAACCGCCACGTGTTTTTTCTTGATTGGCTATATCTAGGTGGTTGTATTGTCTATGTCTCGTAGGGTTTCTCTCTTTCGTTGAATTATTCTTGAATTTCGTATTCAATTTGGAGAAATAATGAATTTGGCAAGCGATTTAAAATAGAAAAATAAAATAAAATGAGGACTGGTCGGTAACGTACAAAAGCAGCAGTTGCGTTTTTTTTTCCTAAATAATTGACGTTTCTTCTAATTCAATATCATAAATAGGCAAAAAGAAGAGCATGCAGTGCAGCTGTACGAAACATGCAGCTTATTTAAATATTTATTTTTCATGCAACTAAAACGAAATAATTGCGCTATTTTATTTGAGATCTATTGATAATTTAAATATTTATTTATTTCCTACAATTTTTGAGATCGTATAATGCATTATTAGAAAATCAAGGCCGCGGCTGGCTAGCTACGAAGAGACAGTAATGGCTTCGCAGAGGAATCATCGAATGAAAGAGGTCAAGGGAGAGTTCGGCTACGTTCTTCGAGACGTGCCTCATCTCACCGATTACATGCCTGATCTCCCTGTAGGTTTTTGTTTTTTCTTTCCTATTTTGATTATGGCCGTCTTCATCTGCATGCGATCGTGGAGGTAGAAAGTTCACAAATTAGCTGATTTTGCAGGTTGAGCTTGCAGAAATTTGTGTAGTTTTTTTTCAATATGTTGAGACGTTTTATTTATTATTTTGTGACCGACGATATGACTATATGAGCAGTATTTGATTTTTATGGGGTTTGAAAGATGTGAAACACTTGTTTTTTCACTGTAACTGATTGGAAATCATGGTGATTAATCACGTTTTCATGTGGCAGACCTATCCCAATCCTCTGCAGTCTAATCCTGCTTACTCAGTGGTAAAGTGAGTTGATTTTTATCTTACTCTAGCTTCAGCCAGCTCATCCCATTCCTACCGTTTGTCGTTAATGCGTGATTGGTTCGTGGAGGTCGATCTTTGATTGATGTACCTATTGTGATTTCAGGCAGTATTTTCTTGACACGGATGATACTGTCACTCAAAAGGTGAATCTAATTATTCAATTCGCCTTGATCGAAGCACAATTGGTACTTCCGATTCCTCACAGCGTAATTTATTGTTTGACGATCCTTTTCATAGATTGTTGTTCACAAGGGCACTCCTAGAGGAATACATTTTAGGCGAGCTGGACCTCGTCAAAAGGTGGGTTATGATATATTCTCCTTATGTTTCAGCTCTAGAAATCAAGTCAAAGCAGTTTTTACCTGATTTTTAATACTACATCTATGGTGAGCAGATCTATTTTGCACCAGCGGAGGTGAATGCTTGTATAGTGACATGTGGAGGTTTGTGTCCAGGACAGAACACAG
Source organism: Craterostigma plantagineum (assembly GCA_027422505.1). Classification (NCBI taxonomy): domain Eukaryota; kingdom Viridiplantae; phylum Streptophyta; class Magnoliopsida; order Lamiales; family Linderniaceae; genus Craterostigma; species Craterostigma plantagineum. The sequence goes on along the minus strand of JAPQWV010000010.1, from coordinate 25,573,935 downwards.
TGATCAGGGAAATTGTGCATAGCCTTGACTGTATGTATGGGGTCGACGAGGTTATCGGTATTGCTGTAAGTTAACTTGGGCAATGTTCACCGATCATTAGTTTCTCTGTTTCTGCAAGGATCTTGGAATTTGGATACTGGAATTATGGTATGATCTCTTCTCATAGGGAGGCTACAAGGGTTTCTATTCAACGAACACCGTTACATTGACACCAAAACTTGTCAATGACATACATAAGCGTGGCGGTACCATTTTGGGAACTTCCAGAGGGGGCCATGACACAATGAAGATTGTTGACTGCATTCAGGACCGTGGAATCAATCAGGTGAGAGCTTTTCAATCCTGTGTTGCTATTTGCTAATATATTTGGATCAAATGAGTATGAAATTTCACCATAGCATTCAGTGCTACGTTTTGCTATGAAACTATATTCCCGAAATGATAGGTTTTCATAATTGGAGGAGATGGGACTTTAAAGGGAGCTTCTGCCATATACGAGGTATCCTTTCTCCTATTAATTACAGAAAGCTGGCATGTACGTCCTTTTTTTCTGTTTATAAAGCACTTCTAAAATTTGTATAATTCAATACAAATTGTGTGTTTCACAAGCATCTCACTATTAGCTTAAGTCAGTATCGCGCTTCCATGTTTTTGTGCCCCAGGAGATTCGGAAACGGGGCTTGAAGATATCTGTTGCTGGGATTCCTAAGACAATTGACAATGATATTGCGGTATGGTTCATCCTTCTCTTACTACGAAATGCATTTCTTCTTTCATATTTGTCTCCTTGTGAATGTTGTGTGCCTAGCATGTTATGCACGTGGAGGACAGGCAGTCTACACTCTTCTTATTCACAACTCTAGTTTCGCAGCTCAATTTGTTTCGTATATCAGGTTATTGACAAGTCATTTGGGTTTGATACTGCTGTCGAGGAAGCTCAACGTGCCATTGATGCTGCACATGTTGAAGCAGTGAGTGCAGAGAACGGAATTGGATTGGTAAAGCTAATGGGTCGCTATAGCGGTGAGAAAAATTACTGTATTCGCTTGATATTCTAAAATAAGCATGCGATGGCAATGAGACATGCAAGATAACGGAGGAAGTTAAGTTAGATTATAATTTGTATACGCAATTCCTCACATCTCCACATAATTACAGGATTCATCGCATTGTATGCTACTTTGGCTAGCCGAGATGTTGACTGCTGTTTGATTCCAGAATCGCCGTTTTACCTGGAAGGGAAGGGGGGACTATTTGAATATATTGGAAGAAAGCTTAAAGAAACGGGCATATGGTCATTGTCATCGCTGAGGGAGCTGGACAAGAGCTTCTTGCTGCAAAGAATGAGCAAGATGCTTCAGGCAATAAGTTACTTCAAGATGTCGGATTTTGGCTTTCTGAAAGGATAAAGGTATGGCAATCACATTATTTGAGAATTGTAGAGATGAAATAATTCAAATCATATACATTATACATCACATATACTGCTCGAAAAAAGCAACCTCATTTACACTCAGCTTCTGAATTTGTTGCTGCCTTCTTTTCCTTTTTACAGGCACATTTCGCAAATGGGAGAATTCGACTTACTTTGAAGTACATTGGCAAGTATCCCTCCCGACAGCGTTACCCAATCTATATATTCTTTGGACCGTGATAACTTATTTAGTTGTTGACAGATCCTACTTACATGATCCGGGCGATTCCCAGCAATGCGTCTGACAATGTTTATTGCACGCTCCTTGCTCAAAGCGCTGTTCATGGAGCAATGGCAGGCTATACAGGCTTTACAAGTGGTCTAGTCAATGGACGACATACTTATATTCCTTTCAATGTAAGTCTAAGCAACGCCTAGAATTCCCTGTTATCATTCATGTCTACTGTTATATAACCAACGTTCAAAATACACGAGTTGCCCCCCGGGATGAGCGTTTCAGGACATCAAGGTTCTGTGTCTGGTGTTGTAAATGAGTCGAGTTCAAGCCTAGAATGGCTTTTTTTCTTGCTCAAGCTCGGACTCACAAAAATGCATTTTCCATTTAAAGTGGTTGCTGTTCTACTCTTACAGTGTATCATCGGACAGCAAAATAAAGTGGTCATAACCGACAGAATGTGGGCCCGGCTTCTCTCCTCAACAAATCAACCCAGCTTCCTCAGCCCGAAAGAGGTTGGTAAGGCTAAATAGCGAATTTGAGCCGCTCATCAAGTTTCTAGATGATGCTTCAGTCGCATAAGTGGGAACACAAATGATTAGATGCAAAGCCAATAAGCAATGAAATAACAAGACTTGATGCATTCACAATTCATGTCATGGTTCCTTTTGAGAGGGGCTGAAGTTCGTCGATACGCTTTATTACGCTCCAAGCAAGTCTCATGTCCGTATTAAGGATCAATCTGCATTTACTCTTTTCACTTTTTAATGTATACTTCTTTCTTGAGTAGCACTCAGGTTTCTGATTCTTAACTTTCATGTGTAGTGGCCCAAGGGGAAAGCAGATGACAAAGTAGGAAGGGGATCAGCAAAAGGGGAAATTCAAGTTTTAAGCCACAAGTTTTCTGGTTTTCCCTTCCGTTTTAGTAACTCACACGATTGATTAGTTTGTGTTTCAAATTTTCAGAAGACAATAGAGACATGCAGTTTTAGGAACTGAAAATGAAATAGTTTCTGATCTAGGATTAGTATTCATGTTTATTTAGAAATAGATAATCCGATGCAATACAAACAACTTATGTTCTATTATGTCAAAAAACGTTAATGGTCTGTCGGTTGGTAGCCATGAACTCGGAGCATCAATCAACACTTGTAAACACCAGAAGGATCGGCGTTCTGCACAATCCATGGATGCTCGATAACCTTGTGAAGCGGCAAACGCTTGGCAGAGTCCTTCACCAGCATCTGTTATAGGCATTTTTTATGACATGATATGTACAAACATACAATGATATGATATAACATTTGCGCTAGGGCCAAGTAATCAATCACCTGACTGATGAGATCTTTAGCAGCAGATGAAACTATAGGCTTCGGAGGGAATTTAAGGTCCACCTGAACAATCCTACAGATAATTTGAGAAAATTAGCCCGCTTATTACCTAATACTGAGAGAGACGACTATATGTTTTATAGCTTCACGTCGGTAATAAGGGAGATCTGTTTACCTTCTGTATGTGTCTGAGTGCTCTTTCGCTTCAAACGGCGGAACTCCGTAGAGAAACTCATAGCACAAGACGCCGAGGCTCCATATGTCCACACTCGCATCGTGCTCCACGCTCTCAACTAAAGAATGAATGACGTTGGTTGGTATATGTTATGCAGAATTGAATAAACCAATACAAAAGATTCACACCATGAGATTAGAAATTGAACTTATCTAGAACAACTCTAAATCATGCATCTAATCTATTTCATGTACATGGAAAAAAACTATGCATACCCATCTCTGGCGGAAGATAATCCAGCGTGCCACACATGGTCCGTCTACGGTTAAATGTGTGGACAGACCAACCGAAATCTGCTATTTTCAACTCCCCCTAACAATTGCAAATGCAATCCGTACCAATGAAAACATGAAGATTCATAAATTGGTTCTCAAGAGGTGAAACCATTAAAGAAAAAATTTGAAGTTACCTGCATTCCAACCAGAAGGTTTTCGGGTTTAATATCTCTGTGTATTACGTGCTTTCCATGGCAATACATCAATGCTCGAGCCAATGATGCAATATACTGTTACATATGTCACAGAGATGAAGGCAAGAGCCTTATATAAGAGTTTGAACTTACTATCACTCAGGTTGCGAGAGATGAAAAAAGTATTAAAATATACTCACTGTTGCAGAACGCCTCTCACTGAAATATTTGCACTTTTGCAGTTCTTTGTAGAGCTCTCCCTTTGCAGCATATTCCAAAATCAAATATACTCTTTTCTGTTATTAAACCTTAACGATTAGCCATAGATAATTTTTTTTTTGCAAGTTTCACAGATTAAAGAAATGAAATCATGCCTGGTCATAAAAGTAACCATAAAGTCGTAGTATGTTCGAGTGTCGAAGATGGCTCTGTATTTCCACCTCTCGCCTTAGCTGATGCTCAACCTGAGACTGTTTCAGTTGGCTCTTGAACAACACCTTCAAGGCCACAATGTGGTTGCTCTGTGTATGGAAAAAAATGTTGAATTTCTGAAGAAAAAGAAACGTTATATTGAATGTATGATAGGATCACTGACCCTCTTTTCCCTGGCCAGATATACATGTCCAAACTTTCCTCTACCAAGAGGCTTCCCTATGTCGAAGTCACTTAAAGTCCATCTTTTCTGATCTACTCCTGTGCTTTCTGAAGAATCCTATACAAGGAAAGCTAATTATCAGTTCTAGCACATATAGACGTATTGCTAAAGAACCAAACGATAGCATCCGCGGTGTAGGTACATTATCAACAGTACCCACTGAAGGTACATTATATGCACACGGAAACCAATCAGAATGCAAGAACTAAGTCCTACCAACATTTCTCTGTCCCATAATAAACTACCAACACAACAAGCATTCAAACAGCCCTACCTTAAAGACCATCTAAGCTCAATCCATTAACATTAAAGACAAGACTAACTCTATGAGGATCTGCACACGGAAACCAATCAGAATGCAAGAACTAAGTTCTACCAACATTTCTCTGTCCCATAATAAACTAGCAACACAACAAGCATTCAAACAGCCCTACCTTAAAGACCATCTAAGCTCAATCCATTAACGTTAAAGACAAGACTAATTCTATGAGGATCCGCACATTTCTAAACCCTACCTTTTTATTAGATCAATCGAATCCTGTGAAATGGATAACAATATACACACAATTTAACTCGGAGTAAAACAAAGCGAAAAAAAGAGGCATTGCAAACCAATACACCAACACGATAGCAAAAATCATGTTACCAAAGGAACATATAGGCAGAAGAAAAGCCAAATCTCTTGAGCTATCCCTACCAAATCACCATACACACCCTAGACATAAACTAACCTCGATCATAACCTTATAATTAACTTTTACCTTGTGCTCTTGCTGAATCTCCATAGCTGCGACCGCAATTCGCGCACTCACACACTCCCGAAAAAATCAAACGGAAAAATATACGCGAGAGTGTGTCTGAATTTCAGGTAGTGGTTTCGAATGATTTCCACAGAAATTATGTCCTGCCTCTAGATTTGAAAATAGGAAGGGAAGGGAGACGAACAAAATAAATAGAAATAGGGACTTTTCTTTGTCTTGATCTGCGTAATTTTCCCAACGGTCGTATTTTACTCTCACGTGGCTGTGTGCCGTTTCAAATAATTTTCTACCAATTTGAATTTTTATTGATTAAAAATTAATACATTTGGTATTTCCTGCGGAGGAGCGTCCTAAATCGACTAGACGGGTCCCACAATGGAAGAAGTAAAGAGCGAGAGGGGCTAAAAGGATATAATTGATAGTATAAGGGGTAGTAAAACAATAGTAACTTACTAGGCCTCGATTAGTAAAACCTCCAAAATTGAGGAACATTTGATTATTATTTTAGTTGCCGCGAACAAGTGACGCAAACCCTGCCTGATTCCAATACCTGAGGGAGGGGTGGAACGCGGCGATCGGACATCATGGTAAAGTCTGCAATGTTTTGTATGGTGTAGTGGATTTACTTGGTCGGCCATTACTACAGGAGCTTGTCGAATTTTCTGCTTCAATTTTCGTATGCGGATAGTGATTTTATTTCTTTCCGTTGTTGCAGTTTTCAATTGCTGCTGTTAACGATACGGATTCAGCTAATGACTGGCAACCACTAGCCCCGACTAAAGAAGCTCAGGCAAGTTGGCTCAGTTTTTAAGTACTTGTCTAGTTTCGTAGGCTCGCAGTTGTTGATTTTTTTTTTTAAATGTTCAGGTATGTTTTCTATCGGCGAAATTTATCTGTCTTCTTTGTGCAGCTAGATTTTCAGTTTGGAACTGTTGGGTATTTTATTTGAGAAGATTGTTTTTGGAATGGATATGACCGTTTATCGTTGTGTGTTAATTTCTTAGAATGGATATGACCGTTTATCGTTGGGTGTTAATTTCTTTGCACAAGATAGTTATTCGTATCAAATTTGATATGGTTATGTCGATATTCTATCTCCTTCCAACCATGTTCTGGATTTGGATATATCAATGCTTTCTTGATAAATACGGCGAACAAAGTAACTCCAATATAATAGCTCGATTTCATTTGATTTCCTCACTGAGGGCAAAGTCGTACTTGTTTTGCAATCCTTCAGTGTTGCTCTCTGATGCTTTGTGCAAAGTAGGAATGGTCCTATGTTGGTTCGGTTAGCGACAATCGTGAATTTTATCTCATTCACGTATATGCCATTTATTCTGCTATGTTATTTTATTTCAATTTTGCAAATTCCAGGAGTTTCGTTTGACACAATTGTATCATGACGGTCTTCTGAAGTTACAATGCAAAGACTACGATAAAGCTCGTGAACTTTTGGAGGCAGTGCTAAAAGATCCTTTAATATCAAATACTGAGGTTCTGTGATAATATGATCTACCACTGTTTTCTTTTTCTTCAACTACTTGAAAACTGTGACTTCTGACACACATTGCTCGTTTATCCTTCTTTGCAGGCGGAAAATAGTGCAAGTAACGGCCATATTTCACAACTGAGGTTTTTACTAACTGATAGGCCCATGTTCTGATTAGTTATTTCTTAAAAATAAAATGCTTTTGGAGATCTCAAGTTGTTGAGTACATATCAAGTACCATTGACATTTGTGATCTTCACCTGGTGGCTTGGCCACTTCTGTTTATGATCCAAGTTACTGTGCATTTGAAAATAGCACATATTGATTTTTATGGGATAGCTGCTAATAAGTAGTTGTGATCCAACTTAAATTTTGGTTATTTGCAGATTTTTGGCGTTGAAAAACCTTGCCACTGTTTTTCTTGAACAAGGCCCACCTTTTCATGAGAATGCTCTACATTGCTATCTTCAGGCTGTAGAGATTGATGGTAAAGATTATGTAACCTGGAACCAGTTAGGTACATTATCATGCTCCATGGGGTCACTAAGCATCTCACGATGGGCCCTTTGAACAAGCACTAGTTTGCAGTCCTAAGAACTGTAAGTTACTTCCATCATCCTTCATTCTCTCAGTGTTACTGTTTTTGAAGTTTGTATAATCCCAGTTACTTGATTTTAGCAAACTTGATCATCTCTCGTGATGACCACCATGCTTATGGCTTGGCGTTGTTACAAAAACTGAATTTCGTCAAACTTCAGGGAATTGCATGGAGAAGCTTCTAGAAGTTCTTATTGCAATTGGAGACGAGGTGGCCTGTCTTTCTGTCGCAGAATTGATATTAAGGCACTGGCCACGTCATTCCCGTGCATTACATGTAAAGAATACCATTGAAGTAGACGCTGAACCCATTCCTTTTACTCCAAGAGGTATAGATAAACTGGAACCAAAACACAAACGGCTAACGTTTCAACAAAAGAGAAAAGCTAAAGAAGAGGTCCACGATGGGGTCGTCTCCCCAAAGAAGATGAAGAGAAACATTGAAGTTAAGCTTTCAGAAGCTTCCTGGTTTGCTCTTGTTAGTGAACTGCTAAATATCCTGTCCCCGTTATCTTCTTCTTGCTCAGAACCAGAAACCGAAAGCCACCAATCGGGGGATATTAGGCTTGACATACAGTTGAAACCCATCTTGCGAAAAATTACCAGGTCGTACTGAAACTGAACGGTGTAAAGGCATTCAGGCTATTTTTGGTAATTGTAATTCTTCCTCTAATGAAAAGGAAGGAAACTCAACCGAGGATCAACATCAGGAAAGAAGGAGCAGCCGTCTTGAAAGGCTTAGAAGCCGTAAACCAGGGAAAGAAGAATCAGATTCTTCCTCCAATAAGGATCTCGCTCAAGTTGTGAAGAAATTTCTATTACCTTATGTGGTAGATGTAACTGGAACTATAAGCAGTAAGCTCAATTCGACTTATCCTTTTGACAGTGCAGACATGGATGGTGATTCGCTCGACTTGGAAGCAGCCAATGTGATTGAATTTGTACAGAATACTGTCAACAATTTCGGTGCCTACCACATGAGTCACTTGCTTCTAGAGCAAATAGCTAGTAAAAGCATCCTACACAGAGAAGGCATCACAAAAATTTTGGACTTGGAGAAGGTGACAAGAAACTGGGGACAGGAGAGAACTCCTGAATGTTGTCTTTTCCTCTCTGAGCTATATTATGATATGGGTTTACAGTCTTCCAAAACTTCAACTACAAGCACTTTCATGTCAGATGCATCCTACCATCTTTGTAAAGTTATAGAATCTCTGGCTCTGGATTATCCTCTCCTTGATAAGAAGACGGATTGGCAACACACTGACCCTACGAATGTTGCTGCATCTGATCAGCACTTTCCAATAGATGACTCATTTTTGTTGAGAAAGAATCATTGCTTTTGGATACGTTTTTTCTGGTTAATGGCGCGCTTGTCTCTGCTTGACGGTGATCAAGAAAAAGCTCTGAAAGAGCTTTCGATTACATTTGCATTTTTTGTGGATAAGGATAAGAAGAAAAATCATGTACATCCTATACTGTTGCCACACAGGAAAGTTGCTAGGAAGCTCACCGCTGATGGAGTTCATCACGAAATTAACCTGTTAGAGGTTGATTACTTACTGAAGAATTCAGCTGTTCAAATGATAGAGAAAAATATGCACGTGGAATGTATTCGCATGCTTGCCCCGCTTTTGTTATCGACTGATGATGTTCGTTTCAACGTATTGCATGACTGGAACAGTGAATGCGAAGTGTTCAATTCAGTGGAGCTATCTGCATTGGATATTTTGATCAGATCATGTGAACTGGCAGAACCAATGAATATAGATACCTATACAAACTGTCATAGAAAGAAACTTGAAGTCCTATTGGCTGGAGCAGGTCTTTTGGAAAGTTTCTGTGATAGATCAGAGTTGAGTTCATATCATTTCTCCGAGAGTCGATCAAAAGAAAGCCGATCGAAGCACTGGTACTATTTAGTTTCTGAAGAGCTAAAGGCGATTTCTCGATTTGCATCTCGAGTCAGAAGCATTGTTAATCAGCATGAGAATCATAATAGCATTTCCCTAAGTGTTGTTGGTGATATCCAGTATTTGCTGTTGATGCTGATGTGCAGCATATCAACTGCATGCTTTGCGAAAAATTCTTCTGGGCTTGACATTCCTGAGCCCATTGAGGCTACTGAAGAGCAGCGCTGTTTTGTGGATGCTACTATTGCGTTTTGCAAACTGCAGCACTTGAACTTCAATATTCATATCAAAACACAGGCTGATTTGATCGTGGCAATCCATGACATGCTGGCTGAATTCGGCATCTGTTGTGCACAAGGGAGTGGTGAAGTTCAAGAAGGAACATTCCTTAAACTTGCAATCAAACATTTATTGATGTTGCATATGAAGCTTAAATCTGATGTTAATCATTCCAATACGGGGCAGGAAAGAAATCATCATGAACATGCTTCCAAGGATGATGACAATGATATTCGTGAAACGACTCCGCAGAGTATCTGCATAAAAGGATCTGCTGACAAATTGTGTTTGAGCGACCTCAACATGGAAGCTGATCGAAGTGAGATGGACAAAGTGACAAAGGAAGTTGAAAAAATAAATGCTGAAAAGGTCTTCTGTGATGCAGATTCACGGAAGGCAGGGGTTAGTAATGTTCATCCTACTTCTGAAGTCATGTGCAACAATCACGAAGAAAACAATGAAACTGATTGCGAGAATGGGCTAACTGACGATGAAAGAGAGGAACTGGAGCTCAGTATTGATAGTGCTTTGGATCAATGCTTCCACTGTTTGTATGGTTTAAACCTTAGATTAGATTCAACTTCAGAGGAGGATTTAGTCAAGCATAAAAACACTAGCCTGGGAGATTATCAGACTAAGGAGCAGTGTGCTGATGTTTTTCAATACGTACTTCCGTATGCAAAATCTTCATCTAAATCTGGGTTGATCAAGTTGCGGCGTGTTCTAAGAGCAATACGCAAACACTTTCATCAACCTCCTGACAGCGTATTGACCAGCAACCCTATTGACAAATTCTTGAATAATGTAGAATTATGTGAGGATAAGCTCTCAGAGGAGGCCGGATCTAAAGGTTTTCTTGATACCATGATGAAGATCATTTATCCCGAAGGTGAACCTGCCAAACAACAAAAAGGATCACCAGGTGAAAGTTCTGATCCATATCTGGAAGTATATTGCAATCTATATTACCTTCTTGCCCTGTCTGAGGAGATGAGTACATCTGACAAATGGGCTGGCTTTGTTCTTACGAAAGAAGGGGAAGAATTTGTAGATAATAATGCAAATCTCTTCAAATATGATCTACTATACAATCCTCTACGTTTTGAAAGTTGGCAGAAACTTGCAACTATATATGATGAGGAGGTGGAATTACTGCTGAATGATGGCAGTAAGCAGATCAATGTTCTGGAATGGAGGAAAAACACCTATTTGGCTCAAAGAGTTGAGGCAAGTCGAAGGAAGAGTAGGAGATGTTTACTAATGACTTTGGCTTTGGCAAAGACAGCAAATGAGCAGGGTGAGATTCATGAGTTGTTGGCTCTAGTCTACTACGACAGTCTTCAGAACGTGGTACCATTTTATGATCAAAGATCTGTTGTAATGTTTAAAGATCAATCGTGGAAGAAATTTTGCGAGAACTCGATGAATCATTTCAAAAAGGCCCTTAATCACAAGGAAGATTGGTCTCATGCCTTTTATTTAGGAAAGATCTGTGAAAAACTTGAATACCCTCATGAACAATCATTATCCTACTACGCCAGGGCTATCACTTTGAATCCATCTGCTGTAGATCCTTTCTATAGAATGCATGCATCTCGGCTGAAGTTACTTTGCAAATTTGGGATGCAGAATGAAGAGGCTTTAAAGGTTGTTGCTTCATATTCCTTTGCTCGATCAGCACACGAGACAGTTTTGAACATTTTGGATGGACATGGCTCTGAAAGTTCAGAGTCATTAATGCATGTCGATGATGAAGGTACCAACATCGATGTGAAAGACGTAAAATCCTGTACATTTCAGAAGGCATGGGACCTGCTTTACAGTGATTGCATTTTTGCTTTAGGGACGTGTGTGGAAGGAGACCTCAAACATTTTCACAAAGCGAGATATATGCTTGCACGAGGGTACTATGGTAGAGGTAAGGTTGGGGATGTAGAACAAGCGAAGGAGGAACTTGCTTTTTGCTTCAAGTCTTCTCGTTCTTCATTTACGGTAAACATGTGGGAGATTGATAGTACGGTCAAGAAAGGAAGACGAAAAGCCGCATGTCCCTCAGGGAGCCGGCGAGCTCTGGAAGTTAACTTTCCAGAAACTTCTCGTAAATTTATAACTTGCTTGAGGAAGTACATGTTGTTTTATTTGAAGTTGTTGGAGGAAACTGGAGATGTCTCTACACTTGATCGGGCTTACATCTCTCTCCGCACAGATAAAAGGTTCTCCCTGTGCCTCGAAGATCTTGTTCCTGTCGCTCTAGGGAGGTACGTCAGGGCCTTAACTGAGTCTGTACATCGAACTGGTACTCAGTGTGACACTACCACGGACTCCATCGAGCACCTGCTGGAGAAATTATTCGCCTTGTTTCTGGAACAAATAACTTTGTGGTCAGATATATGCAATATTCCAGAGTTTAAGAGCCTGGAATGGACAGAAAACAACCTTTATGCATATATCTATCAGTACATTCATCTACTAGAGAAAAACATCAGGGTAGAAACTCTTGAAGCAATAAACGAGAAGATCCGAAGGCGCCTGAAGAATCCAAAACTGTCACACGGTAATTTGGCCAAAGTTTATCGGCACGTTTCTGCTGCCTGGTGCAGATCTCTAGTTATCAGCATGGCTTTGATTACGCCTCTGCATTCAAGACACTCAACTGAGACTTGTGATGTGGATTTACCTGGCGGTGGTGGAGAAACCGAACTGCTGCTCTGTGTTGATTTGCAATCAGAAGACCTGTGGACATCTTCGTTTGAGGACATGGATCATCTGAAGGCTCTCGAAGCTAAATGGAATCCATCGTTGTCCAAGATCAAGAATGTGATAATCAAAAGAGTCTCTGATGGGGATTTGGAATCTGCATCCACCATACTTCGATCTTCCTACAATTTTTACAAGGACACCTCTTGTGCATTACTCCCATCAGGTGTCAATCTCTATACGGTGCCAGCTCAGTTGGCGACGGAAACTTATGTGCAGCCAGGGATAGATGGGCTTGACATAATTGACATGAATACTTCGAGGAAGCTTCTCGTTTGGGCATTCTCGCTTCTCCATGGCCATTACACCAATGTGTCCCATATCATTAAGTACTGCGAGGAGAACACAAAGGTAATTAATCACCAGCGTCCTCTTCCATATTATTAAGTTTTTTTTTCTTCCATGCACTTTAATGCGTATTGCCTTTGCTAGTCAAAGGTTAAAAAAGGAACGGGAGGATCATCGACATCTTTGAATGCAAATGCACAAACTGCCAATGCTTCTCAATTAGGTAATCTTGAATCCCTGTTCTTTTTTTCCTTTCTAGAGATTAATATATAGAATTAATTTTTTAACCCTTGTCTTGAACTTATATTCTTTGCAGTCGGAACTAAAGAGACGAGCGACAAAAGCTCTGAGCCTCAAGTTCATGATAATCCTTCGCCATTACCTGAATCCAATATTGGCAATAAACCGGGAATTTCTTTTGCACCAAAGACTGCAAATGCCTATAAAGAAACTTCAACCTCCGAAATAGAGGACGAATCCCCAGAGAAGCCTCTAATATCATCTGATAGGCCAAGTCTGACTCATTGCAACAATCCTCCGTTTGAAAAGAACACCACCGATTTGCATCATGACGAAAATAAATCAGGCAACGTTTGATTTATTATTATGGTGATATACGTATTATGTTTGTTCTTGGTCTTATATATGAAGAATTTATCTCAATAGGTTTTGTGGAGGTAATCTTCTTGAGCCATAGATAGTAAATTTGTCGATAATTCGGCTTCTCTTGCTTCTTGTTTTACGGTTGCTATGATAATGAAACTCAACAGCTTCATGTCCATTTCTATGCCCTGAACTAAACTAACCATAGTTTGAACCATTCAACTGCTGATGTCTCTGTACGATAAATGGAATGCAAGTCATGAGCGATCCATCCATGCTTTTGTACCAAGTCAAAAAACATGGTAACTTTTTATTCTCTTTATGTCAGGATTTTACACCTAAAATGCGCAGGAACGTAATATGAAAAAATCACGATTATTGTAGAAATTTTCGGACAAACATGCATGTCTCTGTCAAGTCTATACCAAGCAATTACTTGGAAACTTACAAAAAGGCAAATAAACCTCAGTCTTGTCAAGGAGAAATTATAGGAAGTTGAAAGAGATACACAGTCAGTAGATAGAACTCATGCAAAGTCAAGATTACTAACAAAGCAAACTTCCGTTTAATATCCCATCTCGTTAAAATTCGTAGAAATGGTGGGGGCTTGACCATATGACTAGACTACATACACAGATACAGTGCATTATTTAACATTCAAACTCCTTGAGCTAGAGTTAAAATATATCATAGCATATGAAATTCTTGAATTCAACACCGAAGATGGGTAGAAATCCTTGCTGCGACAAGAGCAAAGTAAAGAGGGGCACTTGGTCACCTGAAGAAGATAACATCCTCAAGAACTATATCTATAAACATGGAGGAACAGGAGGAAATTGGATAGCTTTGCCTCAAAAAGCTGGTATACATCAAGTCTCTGTCTTCGAACTTTTGACCATGTGTAAATCGTTTATGCTATTTTTTTTTCCTTCTCTATTTCGAATAACTATGGTTTTGTACGCAGGTCTCAGGCGTTGCGGTAAAAGCTGTCGACTCAGATGGCTAAATTACCTAGGCCGGATATCAAGCATGGAGCTTTCACTCAAGAGGACGAAGATATCATATGCAGTCTCTACAACAAGATTGGAAGCAGGCAAGTTTCCTGTATTATTAATCTGCTGTCTTCTATGCAAATGCTTAAAACTCTGATGCATGGCTTGAATCTTATCTGAAGTTTACTATTGTAGATGGGCATTTATAGCTTCACACTTACCAGGAAGAACAGACAACGACGTGAAGAACTATTGGAACACCAAGCTGAAAAGGAAGAAGCAGCAGCAACAGCATCTTATGATGATCACACCAAATCAAGAAAAGCCTACGATCCCAACAACAACAAGTGTTGTCCCGCCTTCTCAAATAGCCGGTAAAGCTGATATCACTGGTTTTTCATCCCCGTTGCTGGAAAACAAGAGCGGCTTGTTAGAAGCTCATGACAAAATATTGGGTCGTGGAATTGTTGCCCCAATATCCTCCATTGGTGATAGCTCAAGTAATAGCTTTTCAACCGCAACTGCAGACTCATCAACTAGTCAGCTATTGTATTACGACCCACGATTCTCTTCTGGGATAGATGAACTGTTTGAATTCAGTGACATTCCGACATTAGGCAATTGCTCTTCGTATTATGCATTTGGCGGCGTTCAGAATCACGAAGCTATTGAAGCCGATTCTAGTGAAGATTTGTTCAGCATTTTAGTTTCTACATCATCATGCGAAGGCATTGCCTAACAAACCTACAGATAAACTTACAAATGTATGTTGCTAATGGTTATTGTCTGAGTCAGTGCTTAACATTCAGATGTACAGAGCTTTTAATATGAAGTATCCTGACTGGAATTCATCTAGCATATATATATTTCAGAAATACGGGAACAACTCAAAGTCAAGACTTCCATTTCACAGTACATCCAATGCCTTAACAGTTCTCAATTAAGGGACCTCGAACGTGTCCACAAAGCATAAAAAAGAAATAGCAGAATAAGACCTTTACACACACGCACGCACACACATATATCTTACATCGCTTTTAAAGTGCCATCTCTCTCTGCAATTCAGCAAGTTCATCATCGTCCTCTTCGACACGGTGGGCTGGTTGCTTTCCAGCGGGGACACGGACAGGAGCCGAGGGAGCTGTTGTTGCAGGTTGAAGGAGCTCTTCCTCGAGCTCTGCTCCTTCGAGTTCTTCAAGCTCAGCCTCTAATTCATCCTATAGAAAGAAAATCGATTGAGAGGATGGCTAGAAAAAAACAAAGGAGAGAGATTATCATCTATAATAAACAGAAACTTACCTCGTCAAAATCAGCTGCTGCACCGATTGGTGTTGCTAGAGCCTCTTGAATCATTTTCATATTCTCGGTCTGCTCGTTGATTTCATCCATAGTCTTGTCCACGTCGTCGATGTTACTGTAATAAAATCATGATGAGATATGAATCAGTGATAGATACCCTAAATGGGGTTTCTCCTTGTGATTTGGCTTTGGTGCTAGAGAATGGAGTTTTCTTTTTATTATTTGCATTAAGTGATGCACAAACAATATTGGCCTTGTTATATGGGTTGTGCAACTTCCTCCTTTGTTTCAATTATCTAGAAATTTGGTAGTAATAGCCATAGTTTTGGAATGATTTGGGCACTTACGTTGCCTTCTGCATGGCTTTCATAGCAGCTGCTCCTGTTCTCAACGCATCAACGGTTTCTGTTGTAGCTTTTGCCCCTTCCAACATTATCATCTGAGATCAAGAGGATGGGCATGAAGAACAAGCCAGGCAAAAAAAATACAGAGAGGATGCATAAGATCACCTGGTCATGAATGCGTAGTTGGAAATTCCCAAGCTGCTCAATTTGCTGTTCGTAAAGTCTTTTCCTCTTCAGGCATTGTATAGCAGCTAAAAAAGCAAAGGATTGCCAAAACCAGAAGATAACTTATAAGAGAACTTCAGACAAACTGTTGCATCTCTCAAGTAGGCCATAACTCATACCTCTTTTATTTTTCGCTCTAGTAAACTCCTTGGCCTTTTCAACCTCTGCAGCCGCCTTCTTCAGTAAAACTTTTTCTTTTTTCTCCAGCATCTCAAGAGTCTGCAGAAAGTGGCAAGAGAAATACACAACAAATATCATTCCTTTGAAAACAAAAGAAAAATTTCTGTCACAAAATCTCCCCTATTCCCTCTTTCGCCTTGGGATACAGCACAAAAGCAACCTATTTTCCAGATCCATCTAAATTAACGAGTTGCCCTTTTGCAACGAACAATATATTAATTAAATTAAAATAAAAACAATCAGCACGAAATTCATAAACAGCATATGAAAAGATTATACCTCGTTCAACTTGTCAAGCGTTGAAAGGGCATCCGCCTCTTGCTTAGGCTTTCCAAAAATTCTCGAAAACATATTCGATGATTTGATTTCGGGCGCCGATAGGTCTAATTTCGAAAAAGCAAATCCAAAATCCTCACAACCTTGCAAAAATAGGCCGAACAACTCCGATCAACAATACCCCCCACAGACTCGTACCCAATCGTCAATTTCTCAATCACTGCGCAGCTGTGGGATGAGAAGCGAATCGTCCTCCACTATTCCGTTGAACGCTAGCGCGGATTTACTTCGCATAAATGGGGAGACCTTTTTCTTTTATCGCGCAATTGGTTGGTTAGGCTTAGGCTTGATATCTTTGTTTAGGGATTACATGGGTATAAGTTATTTGTGTATAGCTATACAGGGATTTTGTTGATGTTGTGTTTTAGCATGTTTGATATGTGTGTATTAATTATTTGTAAAATGATATAAATTGTGTTTGATAGATGTGTTTGAGATGTGTATATGTGTATATTAGTGATAACAATAAATAAATATGAATATACAAGGCCTATAAAATTGTAATAGACGTGTATAGTCATACAAGCATGTATGCTATACACAGATATCAAACACGACACAACTTACTCATACGCATCCCATACACACCAATACATACACACTTATCAAACAAGCCCTTAGTGATGAAGGTAATTAATGTCGAGTGACAGCTCGACATGTTGGCCAATTTAAAAAATATATATTTTCCGACGCCATCTGATAACATTCAATAAAATAAAATAAAAATTACAGAGCATTAAAAGGACAAAATGTAGAAAATTCCACTAGCAACTGTGAGCCAAGCCAACCTCAGGTCTAAGTTCAGTCATCATTCACTCGGTAACTAAAGCAAATCAGATCTACCTCACAAATCTCCATTTACTGGTATCAGATTCGGCCATGGATTTCATGAAGGTGTTCGATCAGACCGTTCGTGAAATGTACTTAAACTTGACTCTTATTTATTGTCAGTCTTATGAATTCAACTAGTTAAGATTCTTTCACCTGTTCAATGCAGAAAGAGGGAGGTAAATCTGAAGGTGCTGAAGGTTCCAGAGATCGAGCAAAAGGTATAAACCGTTGCTTAGTGCGCGATTTTAAGACGAAACGTTTGCTGGGATTCGTCGATTGCGTGTCGAAATTCTTACCTTTTAATTGTTTTGAACATCAAATAGTGGACTATGCTCTTTGGATTTATGTCTGCAACGCATCGACTTATTGATTATCTAGGCATTAGACAGTGCACTCACCACATACATGAAGCTCTAAGCTTCTTGGTCTGAATACCGAGTTAATGCGTAGCTCTTTCTCTTACCGTGGTGCTCAAATACTAAGTTTGGATTGAAAAGTAATATGCTTTTGCTACTTTTTGAGCCTTGCTATTTCTCAAATTCTACAAAGCTGTCATGTGGATTTTTCTGTTGAATTTTGCGCTCGAGTTAGGTTTTGGACGCAACAGAAGATGAACCATGGGGTCCTCATGGTACTGTCCTGGCAGAGATAGCACAGGCCACGAAGAAATTGTATTCCATACTTTCTACTATTTGTCTGAATTTTGTTCTACTATAGTGCATTGCGTATAAGGTGAGGTGATAATGAGTTCGTTTATTTTTCAGCTCCGACTGTGGGATTATTATGAATGTTCTCTGGACAAGATTGACCGAGACAGGCAAAAACTGGCGCCTTGTGTACAAGGTAACAATCATGCATACTGATGACCATATCTGTATTTAGTCATGAGAAGCTTCTAATATTTTTTGTTGATAGTCCCTTGCTGTCATAGAATATCTGGTGGCACACGGATCAGAGCAAGCTGTTGACGAAATAGTAGAACGCACTTTTCGTATATCAGTATGTCTATTCTTTCCTGCCTAGTTACAATTTATTCGACGCATATATTATCTTATGGCACGATGGTGACTTTCTTACAAGATTACTCATTTGAAATGATGCATGATATCATCAAATATCAACTCCTCCAGTCACTGGCGAGTTTTGAGTACGTCGAGCCGAGTGGGAAGGATGTGGGGATCAACGTGAGAAAGAAAGCAGAAAATATCGTGTCCCTTCTCAACAATAAAGACAAGATACAAGAAGTACGGAACAAAGCATTAGCTAATCGTGAG
Organism: Craterostigma plantagineum; assembly: GCA_027422505.1. Classification (NCBI taxonomy): domain Eukaryota; kingdom Viridiplantae; phylum Streptophyta; class Magnoliopsida; order Lamiales; family Linderniaceae; genus Craterostigma; species Craterostigma plantagineum. Next base: position 25,555,488 of record JAPQWV010000010.1, on the reverse strand, counting down.
AAGTAAGCTTTTATAGTGTATTCTTGGATTTGAATTTCGGTTGTCTTTTGTTTAGTCTGATATTTGAAAATGCCTTCTATTATTTTCTAGGTACACTGGATTGTCGTCGAAGGGAATATCGTACATGTCAGGTGCGGGATCGTTCAGTAGTAACTTCAAGAGCAGTGATCGGTATGGAGGTTTTGGTGGTACAACTGACAGTGAGACTTTTAAGGATAGCTATGCAGACAAGGATGGGTATGGCGATGATAAGTATCACAATGGCAATGAACCGAAGAAAGAATCTCGTTATGGAAGGTATGGTTTTCTTGCTTCTTTTTTCGATGCATTAGTCCAAGATATCAAGTTTGTGTTAGTGTATTTGTGAGTTTAATTTAACAGCTTCGACTTAATATTTCCTAAGACGGTACGCGTTTTTGCAGCATCGATGAAGAATATCCCGCCACAGGTGCAAGGAAAACATCTCAAACATCCGATCAGTATACCTCACTCACCTCTCAGAATCCACCATCAGACAAGCAAGATGAAGATTTCGACGATTTTGACCCCAGAGGAACGTCAAGTTCGAGTAAGTAATTCAGCAGCTGAGTTAAAGTTTGGTTTTTGTATATATTTATCTGAATTTTTTTTTTCCGTTTTCTTTTCGAGCAGAATCTTCGGCCAAAAATCAGGAAGTCGATCTTTTCGGGCAAGATTTTACCGGTGATCTCTTGGATGCATCAGTTTCACCTGTTCCTAAAGATAATCCAATTTCCTTCGACGACAATGGATCTGAGGTTGATCTATTCGCTGGTGCCGATTTTGTATCAGCAGCACCTGATGCATCAACTGTTGGAGAAAATCCACAGCCTAAGGTGGGGCAACTTTTCTCAACTCAATGGTGTCCTAAATTCTCTAGTATCTCACCCCCGACGCTTCCTATGTTCTTACAAATATTCTTATTCTTGCATGCAGATCGATATTTTCGCTTCTAGTAGTTCACCCTCGCCTGCAATTTCTTCGACCATGGACTTATTTGACATACCCGAACCAACTCCCAAGATCTACGGAAAGGATGCAGCTAGTAACATAGTTGATCCATTTGCTTCAGTTCCACTGAACACATTTGATTACGGTTCAGACCCGTTTGGCGCATTCGCTTCTCATACTGAGCCTACCTCGACGGTATCCACCCAAGGAAAGAAACCCGTAGCGCCATCTGTAACTGAAACCAAGTCTCCACAGAAGAAGGATGGCACGTTTCAGATCAAATCGGGAATATGGGCAGATTCTTTGAGCCGTGGGATAATTGACTTGAACATAACTGCACGTGAGTGATCTTATTATTTCTCGCATTTCTGGCGTAGAACATCATGTGGATGATGTTGCTGATGCTATTTTCTGTATTTTTCTGATGGATCAGCTAAGAAAGTAAACCTAGCAGATGTTGGCGTTGTTGGTGGGTTTGAAGACAAGGAGAAGAGACCTTTGCCTTCGTTCTATATGGGTGGTGGATCTCCAATACTTAACGATGATGACTTTTTCTCTAGCCTGAGCACCCAACAGAACCAATTCAAGAAATGATTGTCATCTGATCATCTCTTTTCAAGGCCTATAAGAGCCGAGCCGAGCCGAGCCGACTTTTGATTTTTTATCTTTCGATGGATGTGGAAATGTAATGCTTCTTCTGCTAGGTAGAGAAACACTTACATGTATGACCACACTCTGGTTTTTGTGTGATGTGTTGCTTTTTTGTGTGATTCTTGAAACCCATCTTTGCTTGCAGCAATTCACGTTGGAACAACATTCGATACACACACGACACGGTCACCGCCACAAGTCATCATCAGATCAGATGTTGACCGAGGCGCGAACATTTATTTATGCACAAGAAAAAGGGGTTTCTTCTAATATATTGGCAGCAATTTACCCCGCAGTATGGCTTCTGCTTTCCTCACCTCCCTCGCCGGACCAATTATGAATACCTTCACCAATTTGAAAACGAAAGATTATTTGACATCGATGATCTACTCAAAATACCTACAGATATGAAAAAGACTAACCTTGTCGGGGGGACCCTTATCACCTCCAAGAATTATCTCAGCTCTACAAAAAGGACCACCACAATAAAGCAAAATGCAAGGTTAATTTCTAAAATGGGGTGATTCGGTCTATTTTTATCAATACCGAGGAGTAAGTAAATGATAGACCAAAGACAAGATTACCTGCATGATTCCTTTACAGACAAGATAGTAACTCCTCGCCTTCCAATAATATGCCCCATTTTTCCAGGTGGGACATCAAGTACAGATAGGATTTCTTCTTCAGGAGCATCCTTACCATCATTTAGAGCTCCAAAACACAACATGGAGGTAATACACACACTTGGTCAATTATAGTTTCCAAATACTCGATCTGGACAATGTATTGTTTCATTTCATGCATGATATATGAATTTAACAGCATAATATTGTCTCACAGACGAAGTCACTGAACTGAAAATAGTTTAATACCTGGAGCCGGAGGCAGAGCAGGCCAATCTGCAACGTTGCTATCGGTTATGCAGAAACAACGACAATAAAGCATGCCACGGCGTTGAAGGTACCACATGGATCTCTCATTTAACTTCTCCATCATCTTATGGTATACAGATAGAAGAAAACGGACGTCATCTGCGGCTGCACGGACCATTAGTTCAGACATTGGTCTATGCTTCCAAAAGCTGGGATCCTGGAAAGGAAAGAAATTCAGGCATTTGACTCATATTGACCGATAATGAAAAGCATCACCATTGTCACACTATGAGAAACATACCTGCCTCATAAGAACACGGACTTCTTCCTTCTCGGCATATGACACACCTGTGAAGTTCGTAAAATGAAATCTAAGCACATTCTGGCTATTAAATCTGTTGCAAGTATGTCGTATGAGCAATAACGTAAAGATATTACAAATAATGGAAGAGAGAGAGAGACCGCAATACTGTGGATCTGCAAGTAGGCCAACAAATGATATATAAGCGTCTGGCACTCTAGTGTGACCTTCTTGCTCCTTAATCAGAGTATACGCAATCTGGTTGTGATCGTCATTAAGAAGATAACAATTATGTTCACTCGCGGTCGCATTCATCAATTCTTAACGGTGACACATATCTAACCTAAGTTTTCCCCTTTTAATGATTCTATCAATGTATTGAAAATAGATAAGACCCTTCATCATTTTATCTTCCTTCAGCTGATAGTATTTCTGAATGTTGGTCATCAAAACAAATACAAACCTGGGTGTCCACAACATTGTGAAGCTTTATGCCAAATTGAAAGTATAACGCCTGCATTCACGGATAGACATGAATAAAAGATTCCTTGCATAAGAACATACTAAGCTAAACAAGAACCAAATAGAAACATTGACCAGAGACCTCACTATCCCGTTTGCAGTCATGAATAACTTTCCTCACGTAGTTAGACTCAAGTGCAGGCTTACATGCTTTTAGAAGTTCCTCCCCACCTTCTATAGCATCAACCAGATAAATAGCATCTGGAAAAGCAAGCTGCATGAAGAAAGCAAATGGTGTTCCAATCAACGTTTAGTTACAAACGATGCTTCAATATTTCCTTAATGTAGTCTGTTTCCCATGGGTATGGTGTTTCAGATTTGGCTGGACTAGACCACTATAAACATCTCACACCAGTCTATAACCCAACCGAAATCAACAATGATATCAAGAACATTTACAACAGTCATCAATAAATATTCATCAAGTGAAATTTCAGTTTACAATCTAAAAGTGAAAAAGAAACAAAAGCCTATGAACCTGCATAATACAAAGAGATCCATGTCGACAAAGATCCACGCCCTCGCAATCAAACCCTATGACAAGTTGCTTATCACTTGAAGGCTGCAGAAACTCTGCAGGAAGCTTAGATGCATCAGTAACAATATGAACTGGAACTGAATGAGAAGATCCTATATCCTTCAACGGATTCTCCCCTGCAAAATTGAGAGAGAAAAGGACTTCTAACACTGAAGAAAATTCCAGGCTTGAAAATGAGAACACTGCACAAGCAGTATATGAATGATAAGAAAATGATTTCGTTACGTTTGCGACTAATAGCATTTTAAATAATTAAGCGGAATATCAGAAAAGGAATATCTAATCAAAAATTAAATTTAGCAGTTCATAGCTACAAAAAGGTTGACAAACATTGATTCCGCAAATGATCTCAAAAGACAATGTTCTACAGCTCAGAAAAGCCGATCTAGCACTTCAATACCAGCGTGTATCTTCCTCAAGCAATTACACACCACATGCACACTGTAAAGTTCACATACCTTCCAAATCAAACGCAGACACGCAACACTTCATCTAAATTAACAGCAAATAAAACAGCTCCATACAGCATTTCCGTGAAAAATCCGAAAACATTGACTAAAAACGATGCAAGGCGAGATGAAAAATGACAAAATTACCATCGAGCTAAGATCAAGTTTGAGAACCGCATCAATCGATTCAAGTGAACTAGAGAAAATTATACATGATATAGTAGCAAGAAAGAGAAGGAAAAATTAACCAGGTTCAGGAGGTAAATCAACGTCAGTCTGTGGAGTAAACGCCATGTAAATTTTGTTGAAAAGATTCGCTGTGTACTTCACCCCTTTTATACGGAATCCAGAATCCACTACGGTTCGTATTTTTCCAGTTTCGTACAGTGCACTCCGATGGCCCAATAAGGACCAACTAAGCCCAACAATATTGTGGCTCGGCCCGTCAGCAAATAATATTCATATCCCCATTAATTCTATCATAGAATCACATATGAATATCTTAGGTGTTGAAGCAAAGTACATTTTATAGATCAATCAATATCAATAATTTTATAAAACCAACGACCACCTACCAACAATACGAGTACGTGCGGACATGTTCTTAAAGCAACAAAAAAAAAAGACAAATATGCATACATATACATTCCTCAAATTCCTGTTATTTTCACCAAAGTAATAATTTGCTTAATTTTTATTTTAAATAAAATTAAATATCACCTCTTGTTTTTATCACTCATCGGTTAGCTTAGTGGTGCCATCAATCAAATTGACACGTTCTTTCCAGGTCGATTGAGAGTGTGTAGCTCAATATTTAACTGTTCAGTTTTATTTTGCTTTATTGAACCATTAATGGCACATCAATCCGCGAATCCTAGGAATGTTACGCAATTATAGCACGAAAGAGGTCAAAAGTGATTTCAGATCGGTCCAAGGAGTGTGACTGTGATGTTGATGATCCGAACATAAGTAATTCCTCGGAGCTTCTTGAAATTTCGGATTCACCTCTGTTTCCTCTACCTCTATTTTTGGCTTTCGTGGATTTGCACTTCAGTCAGTCGCCTCCTTGGATTTGTTCCAAACTTTGAGGGTAAGGATTAGAAGATTAAGCTGTCCCTCTGAACTGTAAAGATTCTGCTCTTAGCATTCTACGAAGATTTAGAAGCGACCTTCGCTTCGCTTGGATTTTTTTTATTGTGTCGACTTCCCTGCTTTCTTAAATTCGTAGCGCAGGGAAGCTGTCAAGCTGTTGCTGAATTGCTCTGTAACCCAGGGATATGATTTGATTGCTTGGGGGGGTTTTGTATCTGAAAGTTGATTGATAAAGAAAGGGGAAAGCTATCATTTGATTTCAAAACGTCGAAGCTTCCTGCCATGGAAAATGGTAAAGATCCTGTTCTGGGGAGCAGATCAGTCCAGGCTAGGGCTTTACCTCAGAGGATGCTCAAATTACTTGTATGCTTTTTGGTGTTATGTTTCACTTTCTCTGTAGTTAGTATTTACATGATTAGGTATTTCGGAATCAGCAGATCAGTAGTTTCTCTAAGTCCCAGTAGTAGTTTGCTTCCCTGCAATGGAGAAGATCCATTAACTTTAGAGAAATGGATTAAACCCCCTTCCAATTTGATGCACAATATGAGCGACGATGAGTTGTTTTGGCGAGCCTCTTTCTCCCCCATTGTCAAGAAATATCCATTTAAGAGGGTTCCAAAGATTGCATTCATGTTCTTGACAAAAGGGCCATTGCCTTTGGCTCCTCTCTGGACAAGGTTTTTCAGGGGACACGAAGGGCTTTATTCGATCTACGTGCATTCCTCGCCTTCTTTCAGCCCTAACTTCGATTCTTCGTCGGTCTTCTACAGGAGGCAGATACCGAGTCAGGTATTGAGCTCTTGAACAGTTTGCTATGCATGTTGCTTTTTTATCTATTGGCTTCGAATTAAACAAATGCACGATCTGTGCGTGATTCTTATAGCTGTGTAGATTACGGCTTTTTCTGCATATTATTGGTTTGGTCATCCTTAACCTATCTTGAGGATTTATACACAGTATAGTGAAGATCTAGAATCGCACAATATGTGGTTTTGTTCTCCTAGTTTGGAATTAAAGCCTCCTTTTAGTCTAACTATACCCATTCAGTTATATATTGTGCATTTCGAAGTTGCCGAGCTTTCGACCGTTCATATCCAAAAGTCGGCTAATCAAGAATTCCTGGTGGTGGTGGCGCATTGCCTTTTTATGTTAACATACTGATTTTAGCTTGTTAACTGGTCTGAAACTATCAATATCTCCGACAGAAAAGTTAAGGGAGTAAATGCTTAAGATGTTGGATTGCTTCTATGATATGTCCTCCAATATGGGATTGTGTTTTTTGATCTACTGAAAGATAGTCATCGGTTATTTGAACGAAGGTCGATTCATCTCAATCTGATTTCTTTTGTGCCTTTCATCGTTTTTCCTGTAGGTTGCAGAATGGGGAAAGATGAGCATGTGCGACGCAGAGAGGAGGCTCCTAGCCAACGCCCTCCTCGACAATTCCAACGAACGCTTCGTACTCCTCTCAGAATCATGCATTCCCTTACACAACTTCACCACAATCTACAACTACGTAACCCAATCCAAATACAGCTTCACGGGCGCCTTCGACGACCCCGGCCCTTACGGCAGGGGCCGTTACACCTCACAAATGTTGCCCGAAATCGACATATCACAGTGGCGTAAGGGTTCTCAGTGGTTCGAAGTCAATCGAAGGCTCGCCCAGTACATCGTGGGGGACACTAAGTTCTACCCTAAGTTCTTGGAGTTCTGTACGCCCGCTTGCTATGTAGACGAGCATTATTTTCCTACTATGTTGACTATCAAGGCGCCGAATCTTCTGGCGAATCGAAGCTTGACTTGGGTCGATTGGTCGAGGGGTGGGGCCCACCCGGCGACTTTCGGCGGGTCGGATATTACTGAGGGGTTCTTTAACAGGATCTTTGAGGGGCAAAACTGTACTTACAATGATGAGATTAGTTCGGTTTGTTATCTCTTTGCCAGGAAGTTTTCTCCTAGTGCTTTGCAGGCTTTGTTCTTGCTAGCACCTAAATTCTTGGGGTTTTAGTGTTTAGAAGTGTGTGTTATGATGATTTTTTTATTATTATTATTTTAACAACGTGGTGATATGATAATACGTGTTAATTAATTTGATCAACTGAGGAACACAATGCCACGTGTCGGAAAGTTAGTGGTTGAAAGCTGTGGATGTTTGCGAGCCGTTACGTGTCTTATGGCAGAAGGTTTTTGACCCGTGTTTTGTACCTTTGAATAATGACGTGTCGATTTCTGATTGGTCGAGGGCCTAAAGCAGAGGCAAACCACGTGGTGAAAAGTAGCCAACACTTTGCGAGCTACGATTCCACCGTTATTGGCACTAACGGTGCCGTTATTTACTAGGCCGCCGTTTAAGCTTCTCACGCTCCAGCGCGTGCAATGTAATTTAGCAAATTATCCGATTTAATGAATATTACAGCGTAGAAGTGAAGCAAAAATGCGCGTGGAATTAAAAATTAGAATATAATAAGAATGTTGGGAAAACGTAGACTGTGGGACACGGAGAATGATCACCACCTGTAGTTCGATACGCTGTCGTATCCCCCAGCTGTTTCCCAGCCTGTAAATAACAACATAAGAAGGGGCATCTGCCCGACCTGCCCGGACCTACCCGAAGCCCTCGCTCTATATAAACGCCTCATCTCACCAGCATTAGTTTCAGAGCACTACAAAAACCACTATAGCTTAGTTTATGTTATATCCCCTCACAGTAAAACCACGCACTTGCTAAATCGAAAATGGCGGAGAATGGTGTTAGATCTGCGATGCTCGCGATGGCGGCTGTTGTCATCTTCGCCCTCGTTGGAGTTTCGTCGGCGTTAGATGCCCCATCGCCGGCTCCTGTGCCGGAATCTGCCGCCGGAGTCGTTTCTCCGTCGTTCGTAGCTGGATGCGCCCTCGCTGTTGCTTCTCTTGTCTTCGGCTCGGCTCTCAGGATCTGAGTTGAGTGCTCTTTCGACGTTTTTTTCTTCTATATTATCGTAATGCATATGTATCTATATAACTATATTATGTAGTGGAGTGAGCGTCTGTATATGCGCGGGTCATCTTAGGAGTTCGAGTGTGGTCTGTGCACAGATCTATCTGGTTACTGCTGTTATTTAATTCGTCGCTGTTTGGTTTTGAATTTATTCTATTCCACGAACGTGTTGTTTTTTTTTTTTGAGATCCCTTCGTTTTGTGTCTTCTTCTCCTTCCTTCTCTCTTCCAAGGCATTTTGCTTACACTGATAGATGATAGATGTGCATGTGATGTGATGTAATGTAATGGAGATACTTCCCCCATCAACTCCTATGAATGGCTTAATCACATTCACAATCCCAACATTTCAGTGGTGACTAAGATTTTGTAGGCATCGCGACCACACACTGAAGGTGCCAATCCTTTTTTTAAGCCCATTCCTACTTCGACAGCTTCGGCTTAATAAGCATGAGACTGCGTTGTCGATGTTGTCAATGAAGGCCCATTATTCTCGAGCCCAATAGCCCAAATAACTTCCGTGTAATGGGCTTCCATTGAGAAATATCTACCCATCATCTTTCACAATCCCTTCGAACTCGAAACTCTTTAACCAAAGGTTGTTAGATTATATATTTAGGAGGTCAATCCATGGTAAGAATTGATCCTCATCACCATAAAACATAAAATAAACAAAATAGTCTGAAAACTCATTTATTTTAATTAATTCCAATAGACTATACATGACGCTACATCTGGGGGAAAAAAAGGTATTCCACGATATTTTTCAGAGAAATTGCTCTCGCCAGTCGCCACGTCTCTTATATTTCGACGAAAATTTGCTTGTATATTTATTCTGAATCCGAGTCCATGAGCCTCATAGCCTTCAAACCGCTTGGTCTCTGGAAAACGAATATCACAAAAAAGGTTTACAGAAACAATAACAAAAAAATCGATGTTAATAGGAAAATTGCAAGAGTTACCTTCTTTGAGACCTTATTTTCTCTGACTTCGTACCGTTCAAGGGTCAGATCACACAACCATGTACCTGGGCATACCAACTATATGCACAAAAATAAATAGATAGATAAGCTATATATTACAACTTGAATTGTACCATTACCACTTAATTCATGTTGCATTCGAAAAAAGCTATATACTTCCTCCGTCCCGGCTATTTTTTCCCAAAGATTAGTGGGCAGGAGATTAAGAAATCACATTATTTTAATATTGTAGTACACCTTTTGAGGTATGGAGAGAAAAAGTTTTTAGTAGACATGCAAATCAAGAAGATTTTTTTTAATATTAATTATGTAATTAGTTTAATTATGAGTTTTTACCAAAAATGAAAATGGGAATAATTATGTGGGACGCCCGAAATAGAAAGATGGGAAGAAATAAGTGGGACGGAGGGTAGTATTCTGTAACTAAATGCTCGTATAATACCTGTCATTGTCCCACTGTGCCCCGTAAAAGGCTAAAGTGACCCAACACATACAGAAGTTTGAAGCGAAATTCAGCTTTCTTTAATGTTACAAAAGGCAAGTATAAAATGGAAAAAAGCAAAAGAGGAAGAAATGCAAGTTGACTATTTTTCGAACTATTTTTATCTGTAAGAGAAGACCAAAATACCCTTTTTCGAAAGAAAAGAAAGGCCAGATTCTCAATGAAGTAGCGGAAAGAGGGCACGTGTACACGCCCATATTCCACCTTAGCCTAAAATGATTTCTAATGCTACGAGCTGCGAAGGCCACGTCTGCTAATGTCATCAGTAAGGATATAAAAATCTTCAAATCAAGTAGGCTTCTCATATACTTGAATACTACCTCATCTAATTGCAGCGTAACTATTATACAAAATAAGAGAACATAAAAAAAAAATAATAATTGAAGGGACATTGAGAAGAGAACTCACATTGACCGTACGTTGAATTATCTTGGCCCTCTTCTTGGGTCTTTGAGGCAGCTTGGACCCTTTGATTACAAAAAAATCCTCTTCCTTCTCCTTATTAGTCAAGGCGATCACGAACTTCGGTGGCCACACGGTGGCAATTGTTTCTCCGCCGTTAGCGGCGGTCTCCGGCGACCCAGAGCCGCTTCCACGGTGGTGGTGGTGGTCATTTTGATGGTACGCTCTGCTATTGTTATTATGAAACACGGCGCCACTTTTCTTGGCAACCCTATCTGAGGAAGTCAATCCCCTTACACCATTGCTATGATGTGCCTTCATGCCAATCGAGCTCTCTGAATTCCTGAGGGAAACCAAGAGAAAATTGTGCATATACAAGATATTAGCAAGAAATACTATACATAACGAAAAAGTAAAACATGAATAAAATTTTTTTTTCACGAAAAAGTTCATTGAGACAGTAAAAGTGAAGAGAGAATTGCTGGCTATGATTTTACCCGAATAGCCTGTGGGACAGTATAATTTTCTGGATCAAATAATTGGCGCCTGGAAAATTTTGGAGATAGAATAGAGGTAAGCTGGTATAGTTTAAAAAGTAGCAAGATTGTGTGAATTTATGAAGACGCTAGAGAAAGAAAACATGAAGAAATAGAACGGGCACAAGACAACACTACTAAGGAGATCTAGCAGAACTCAGACCGTTTACGTGTCCTAATCTCAGATAACCTACGATGTGGATCTAACGATCTTCAACAATTAACAGCCCACTTATTAACGTGTCTCGAGACTTGAAACTACAAGATGAAACAAAACAACCCAACCCAACAATCTAGTTGTCGTTTGTAGATACTTGGGTAACAAATTTTTAGATGAAAAAACTCTTCCTCTAAGTTCGAACACTCTAATCATCAAACTAAGGCCAGCACTCTTCCACCACTACAATGGGACCCCAATTAACTCAATTACACCACATAAATAATGACTTATTACCAAAATCGCAAATTAACTAACAACTTTACCGTGAAAGAAAATAACAAAGGAAAAAAAGGAATTTACCGGAGATTGGATGGGAGGAGAAGCTGTGCGCTGGCGGAGATTTATGCATCCATTTGCGTTACGCTTACCGCCGACGCCATCATTAGTGGTGTTTTTAATAGTTGCCTGAAACAAATTGGAGTTGTCCTTCTCCTTATTGTTGTTGCCATTAAGATCGGGACTCACTGCCCGTCGATGGATACGGGCAGCTGTCCGCCGACCGTACTTCGAACTGCACAAATCATTATTTTGGACTCTTATGGTTGCTCTGAGTACCACCGCCCTTAGCCTCAGACATCATGCACCTGAGCCTTTTCCAATTCCCCCACCGCAAAACGAAGACGAACGACGTCGTCGCGGCCAGCTTGGAATCAGGCGATCTCAAAGAGAGTCCATCTCTGCGTGGGGGAGTTGTTTCGATCCATCTCTTATCCAATCCTTTCTCCACGTAACTCACCTATTTTAGACCATTACGACATATTTGCATATAAATTGAGACCAATTCAGACCATAAAAGTTCAGTGAGAACAGCACGTATTTGGATTTGAAATGGAGATCTCTTGACTCAGATGGTGAAAGTGAAGGAAAAACTTTAGATCTCCCTATTTGAAATTCAGAAAGTCGTTTCATCTTGCGATAAACACGTAAAGCATCGATCTCCGGGTACGTGCTTCAGATTTCAATTAAGAAATGAAGCGGTAGCTTGGATTCTACTGCTGATCCACAAATTCTAGAGGTCCAATTCGTGGAAGAAGGCGGAGCTGAGACTATTCTTATTGGAGTATCATTCCACAATTCGTGGTGAAGAATCGAGAGATAGAGGTGGGAGAATTGTTTTGTCTGTTTCTCCTACGAACCTACTGAAATTCTTTCGACACACACCACCATTCAATACCACATCTTCAAATTCTAACGGCACGGCACAAATCGCTCGTAAATTAACCCGCGTTAGTGGAGAGAGTTGAACACCTGAGAGCAACTCCAACCGAGCTGCAAATCTCAAAAAATGGGGTAAAATTACTCCAATGGATACCAAAAACCAAACTCAAAATGGGATTTATCATTTCTCTCTCTAAAAAAATCGCATGTTTGCGTTTGCAAAAAAGTCCATCGCATAAATTTTCAACTCTTATAAAAAAACCCCTAAAATAATTTATTTAGTAAAATATCGGATGAATTCATTGTTCTTCTTCATATAATGTCAGCATCAGTTGTCAGTTGTGTACTTTCGTTTTAATTAATGTTCTCCAAGTGGAAGAGAGAGACAAAATATTAATATTTTCCATTTTGTCATGTCATGTGCGAAAGAAAAAGATGAGATACATCTCATTTGGAAAATATTAACAATAAAAATACAGCCTTTAATGTCACTGCAGCACTGCTATCAAGAAACTGACATAGCACAGCCTTTAAGCTACCTCAAGCTGCTATGCTCCGCGTGAACAGCAAAATATATTAGTATATATGTATATATATAGTAAATATCGTTTGATGCCACCATCGGAAAAAAATGGGTTAATCACATCAATATGAATAATTTACAATATAATTATTTAAATGAGGCATAAAGTTATGTAGCTTTCTAATTGTGATATTTCTATATTCATCTCTTGAATTAGTTTTTTGTTTCCCGTGTTATGTAGTTGTCGTGTTTTTAATAAATATTTCGTTGCTTTTTATATGTATAAATATTTTGTAGTTGTCGTGTTTTTAATAAACATTAATCGATGCTTTTTATATGTATAAATATATTTTTATTATTAACTTTGTTAATCTTTTCGATTAAATCTAAAATAATATTTGGTAGTCTAATTTGTAAAATTTGTAAAACATGTGGGTAGTATTGAAATTTGTAAAAATTGGTGTGGAAGTGAATATTACAAAGCAGTCTATTGAGTTTGAGAATGGTTGATCGGTTGGAGAAGAATTACTGCATTTTGAGTTTGAGAATGCCTTTGAGTTTGAAATGCGTTTATCGGTTGGAGATGGTCTGAGGGTGTCTCTTCACCGCTGGCAATTCGATATCTATTTATATTTTAATTTTAGATACGTATTGGTCAAAATTATAATCATCGCCTGCGTTGACGCTGAAATGGTAATCAAGTAATTCGGAAGGAGAGAGGGTCCTACCCAATTCGTAATCATGGGGAAAGGTAGATAGTGTAAAGGTAGGCCCTTCTGTACTTAACCATGTATTATTAAGTGATCTAATTTAATTTTTTTGATACCCTGGTCTATAGATTTTATTGTTCACCACTGATATATTTCTCAAGCACGCAGCCATTCACAAGCAAATACTCATGTAATGTAACGACCAAACGTTTAGGGGGAGAGACTTTAAAACCATCGTTGCACAGTACATAGAAGAAAAACAGTCTACACAGCATCACCAGGAAAAACGCACAAGGAGAAGAAAAACCAAAGCATATTAAACTTAGCTGGGTGGAGATGATTTTGCAGGGGTTTCACCGGCCTGGGACGATGACTTTGGTGGAGTCGCATCGCTCGCACCACCACGTCCATTCCCAACATCAGAAGGAGGGTAGGCCGAAGGCTGAGCATATCCACCACCATAAGCATTACTACTGTAAGGCTGGGGCGGCTGTTGACCGTACGAAGGCGGCGCTCCATAACCGTCTTGAGGCGTTGGGTATGGGTATTTCTGATCGGTCTGTTGGCCATAGTAACCAGCCTGTGGTGGCTGAGGATAGGGATAGCCACCATGAGCATAACCACCACCCTGAGCGCCAGGCGACTGTCCATAAGCAGATTGATCAGCAGGTTTCTGAGGTGGTCCCGTACCATAAGTAGCATAGCTCGGCGGTGGCTGGGTCGCACCATAGCCACCTTGTGAAGATGGAGGCACGCCATAGGGAGCTTGTTGGCCAGAGACTTGAGGTGGGTGGTTGGGCTTTGGGCTGGGCTGACCGGCGGTTTGACCAGGTGCAGGGGCTTGGTTGGCGTCGCCATGGGCCTGCTGACCACCTTCAGGGGTTGGATTTGAAGCATTGCCGTAGGTAGATGCGTAACCTTGTTGCTGCTGCTCACTGCTTGGGTTTTGTCCGTAGGCAGACTGGGATTGATAGCCACCATAGCCATCTTGGCCATAGCCGTACGCTTGTCCCTGGCTGTAGGCTGAAGCCTGACCATACCCGTAGCCCGAGGCATCAGATGAGCCAGTATGAGTTTGTGGTTGGTGTGTAGGCTGTTGCTGATTGTAGTAGTCATAGCCGCCTCCCTGAGATGGTGGCTGGTTTTGAGCGCTTGTCTGGTCCCAGCCTGAGGAATACCCACCAGAGGTGGGATGAGGAGGATAACCAGAGTAAGGGGGTTGGTTCATGCCATACTGTTGTGGTGGCCCGTTATATGCACCGGGCTGCCCATAACCATATCCGGGCTGGTGCATGGGTGGTGGGCCTGGAGGTGCCCAGCTGGTCGGGGGACGGGATTGATACCCTCCTTGATGCATGGAGTACCCGCCAGACATTGACGGGTTTCTCATTCGATTCTGCATAAAAAATTGTCGCGAGGAAAGCAACCTAAAGATATCACCCACAACAAAGGAATACATACGAAACCAAGAAACATGTAGAGAGGCAAGAGGGTAAATAAGTTACAATGAGTATAGCTAAAAAAACAAGATATTTGCAGACCAGAAAATGTTCATATTTGTGTGAATTCAACCTCACTTGCTAAGCACAATATGTAGGCAAGTTTCATGAAGTCAAAGTTCGACCACCGACATACCGTACTGGTGTGGAGTTGTTTTGTTTGGATTGCCCCTGCAAGCACATCCTTCCTAGTCGAACAGACTGGGTACGTACAGATATTCGCAAAAGACTATGCAACTAATAATACGATACATTCAACGGTATAGCTACAGAACAGGCACTATATAAAGGAGGGTATTAACATTGGCAGGGGTTTATTATCCTTTCAGTTAACCATATTCAAAAAAATGGGAGGAAAAAATACTGCTAAAATCTGCTTCTATAGATATCCAAGGATCAGAATACTAGAAAGGATAACTTCCTGAGCAACTTCTTGAGAAGAAATATGTTCCATGGAAAATCATAGCATCTCCGCCATTTGAGCAGAACCAAAAGTTAATTAGTATGTGAAAATATGGAAATAAATATATTCACTGGAGAACTTATGAAGTATAGAACTAGTACAAAAGAAAGCCTACATGATCATATGATTCCTACATTTGTACCTACTAGCCTCCCTCACTCAACCAATATGTTCTACTTAAAGGAGATTTCATAGTTTTTCCAATAACCTTTATCCACAAAGTGGTCCCAGCCAAGGTTACTTGCAACATGAAAAATCCTGAAAATATTTACTTAAAACAGAACTCCTGAAAGATTCTCAAATAGAACTACACCCGGTGTAGCGCTCAGTCAACTTATCACGAAACCTGCCTCAAAATCAACTACCGATTGAAGACCAATCATAAGAAAAACCAGCTCAACAACTCAATTCAAGTTATGAATTCAAAAATGTTAGCAAGATGCAGAAGATTAGAAGACTGATCTGTCAAATTATAAGCTAACTAAAACTTTCAAGCCCTATCTGAACAACAATTAAATACTGACATGCAAAATGACCTCAATTAAGAGCCCATTACGCAAAGCAAGCAACAATATGTCCAAAAACCAGATCTCAAAAAAATTATCTCTCCAAGTTACATGAGAGCTCAGACTGTATCCTCATCCAATGACAATTCGGAAATAAGTCGAGCATCTGCAAGCCTCCAGCAAATGACAAATATGGTATACATACAAACAAATACTGATCGAAATCATACTTGAGCATTCATACAGAAACAAACAATGAAGCAAAAGCCATGTCATAATTTTCCCTCAAGAGTGCCAGATAATATAGAAACTTCATGGAGAAAGCAGCAAATAAGAGAAGACAAAAACCGAGGTGCATTAACCACCAAACAAACCTCACTGGTAACTTCAAAGACCATTTGTTTGGCAGCTTCAATCTGTTCACTGGTTCCATCAATTTGTACAGTCCTCTCTCTCGATGTATCACCAGGAGGAAGGTGCAGCGGAATAACCTTCAATTTCAAAGAATTATTTCATCATGGGATTGCATTTTATAGTAAGTTCAGACAACAACTCATAAAAAGGCTTCTCAGCTAATCAAATCAAATACATCATAAACACATGGTAAATATGACCAACCTGAACACGAGCCCCTGTATTTGCTTGAATGTTTCTAATTGTTTCCCCACCCTTTCCAATGACAAGCCCCACCTGAAAAATTTTATGCAACATCAGGAAAAAGTATTTTTGAGCGTAAATCCAACACTCAACAAGATCCAACTGTACTTACCTTATTGTTAGGGACCTTCATGACAAACTGCTCGGCTCCAGGAGCTGGCGGTGGTGCAGCCATCCTTCGAGAACCACCGGGACCACTTGCTTCAGCCTATCAAAATATAGTTCACAAATATCATAACCAGCACAGCTTAAACTGAGCACTCAAGGGGTAAGGTGTTTATACTTTATAGCATCGTTTAAACCCTCCAACTCGGTCTGAATTAATATATAGAAAGTCACTATATACAAGCAACGGGAATCATAAATCTTTTGAAAGAACAAAGTACCTCAGCAAGAACATCACCGATCAGCTGCTCGGCCTTTGCAATCTGATCTGGAGTTCCAGTGAGTTCAACCTCTCTGGTTGAAGAATTAGGATCAGCATCCATGTCTCTCGTAACCTGAATCTTAGCTCCTGACTGCATTTGGAGGTACTTAATAGTCTCACCACCTTTGCCGATGATTACACCCACCTTTCCATTTGGTATCTCAATTTTCTTGCTAGGACCTGAATAACCATATGATTCACCTAGGGGCGGACCACCAAAACCCGAACCCATAGCCTTCTGGCCATAGCCTAAAACAACAGACAAGAGGATGCATAAAACGAGTGAAAATATACAACATAACACAAAACACCAAATATAAAACTTCCGCATACACAATTGCCAGAGATATCAACACCTAAGTTCTCAAGTAGGAATATAAAGCAGCTACAGAAGCTTAAAAATCATAAAGATAATAAATATACCGTAGCTAGCTTCAGAAGAATCATAACTACCGCCGCCACCGTTCTCTACTCTCGCTCGCTTCGATGGATCCGCGTTGTTCAACAGCCTCGCCGCGATTTCCTGAGCCTTCTGTTTCGCCAGCTCGATTTCGTTCATCGGCGGCGGAACAGCGTTGTAAGCGCCGGGCCCGACGGAGGCGATGAGAATCCTGAAGCTCTACGTTGCGGCGGAGGCGATTCCTCGTACTTGCGTTTGCTCGTTCCGTAAGCTAATTCGTCAGCCATAGCTAGAACGACGAGAAGGAAATAGGCAAAAAAAATAAAGGGCGTCACAAAACCCTAGATTGAAGTGTGCGGTTAGAACTGGAAAATAAAAGACGCGAAACTCTGAAATTTTATATTCTCGATATTTTATAAGACCGAGTTTAATAAAATGGGCCGCCTACTATATGGGCTTAAATACCCACTTCAACACCATAAACCATATTCGTCTGAAAGAGCTTAGGAGAGAGAAAAACAGAGAAATGGCTCAGCTCGCGAAGAACGCCGGTCGAATTCTCCTCCAATCGACGCCGCACCACCACCGCTATGCGGTTGCCTCGATCCACACCACCCTCCCATCTCTCTCTTCATCGTCTCCGACGCAGTACGCCTCCGCTCCTCCTCCGTCGACCTCGTCCCCGGCGGGAATATCGAAGGCGGCGGAGTTCGTGATCTCCAAGGTTGATGATTTGATGAACTGGGCTCGGCGTGGTTCCATCTGGCCCATGACTTTTGGTCTCGCGTGTTGCGCCGTTGAGATGATGCACACGGGGGCTTCGAGGTACGATTTGGATCGGTTCGGGATCATCTTCAGGCCGAGCCCTAGGCAATCGGATTGCATGATTGTTGCGGGGACGCTCACCAATAAGATGGCTCCTGCTCTGCGCAAGTAATGGTTTCTTTCGATTTTCTCCATCTTTTTTTCTGTATTCTCGCCTTTTAGCAGTTTTGGTATAATCCGTGTACCTACCTACCCAGCTTGTAGAATTGTTATTCAATATTGATGATACTGGTCTGAAAGGTTTGGAATGAAGATTCACTTATTCTAATTTGAAAGCGATGATTGTTTGTTGCAATATCTTGTGATGGTTAGCTACTGCAGTTGAAGGGGTTCAACTTTTGATTATCAGTTTTGTTTGTGTTTGCTGCGTTTATAACTTGGATTGGTATGTCTTCCATTGAAAATGGTTGATTCTATGACTCAATCATTCTTGTGGGTGTTTTTGCCTGCTTCGATCTATATGAAGTTTATAGCTGAATACGTTGTTTGGAATCAGAGACTAATTTCTCTCAACTCTGTTCCTGTCTACTAGCTAGAGTACTTGAATTAGCTCTTCCTGCCCATAAAAGAGAAAACTCAGGGTTATTGAAACGATCTTTGGCTTGAAAGAAAAGCCATTCACCTAGTTTTGTCAAATGACTTAATCAACCCCCCTCGCTGCATTCATCTAAATACATAATTTGCAGGGTTTATGACCAAATGCCCGAGCCAAGGTGGGTTATATCCATGGGAAGCTGTGCAAATGGCGGTGGTTACTACCACTACTCTTACTCTGTGGTCAGAGGTTGCGATAGAATTGTCCCAGTCGACATCTACGTCCCGGGTTGCCCTCCAACTGCCGAGGCCCTCCTCTATGGACTTCTACAACTTCAGAAGAAGATCAACAGGCGCAAGGATTTGCTTCACTGGTGGACTAAATAAGTCAGAAAGTTTGCTTCTTTTGTGTCTGTGGTAGTAAGGAAAAAGGATTGAGATTGCAGCTTATTCTATGGTTTTTCCTGTGAGATAATAACTTGGTGGATTGGTGTAATAACCTGGGAATGTTGCGTTGAGGTCTCTTTATGGGCTTCCTCCTTCCCTGTGTTTTGTTTCTATGGGGTATGTTATGTTGCCTTCAAGACTTGCGAGCTTTGGAGTTGATGGCAATTTAAAGATTTACACTGTTCTTTCCACGGGCAAGTCAATTGTCACAGAAGTTGACTGTTGACCATGTATGGTGGTTGTATGTCAGATAACGCACCAAAATTCGGAAAAGAAAATTGATGGAACCCTTAAATAACAAAGTGTATGATCCCTTCTCTTTCTCTTATTTGAAAAATTAAATAATAGTACAACGCACTTAAACGCTAGAAATAAGGGAGTAGGTAGATCGTCACGGACTTCTAGAAGGTCCGCAAAGCATTTCAAGACTTGAGGCATGTTGGGCTCGTTTGATTAGCGTTTAAGGATTACATGGGTATAAGTTATTTGTGTATACTATACAAGGATTTTGTTGATGTTGTGTTTTAACATGTTTGATATGTGTGTATTAATTATTTGTGTAATGATATAAATTGTGTTTGATAGATGTGTTTGAGATGTGTATAGATGTATATGGATTAGTGATACACATCCCATAACCACCTTAGAGGTGGGTATGGATATACAAGCCCTATAACCAAAAACCTTGTAATAGACGTGTATAGCCATACAAGGCATGTATGGTTATACACAGATATCAAACACGATACAACTTATTCATACACATCCCATACACACCAATACACACCCATACACACGTATCAAACGAGCTCGTTATGTTATAGTTCTACCTCTTTTTTCTCTTTGGTCGTACGTCATATACCCACACTTAGCATTAGGTGAAGTATTTGTTTTTGTGGCTCGTTTGTGTGAAAGAGTCAATGATATGATGACACCAATAGTGATGTGTATGTGTTTTTGCTATGGCAAATAAATACTGGGGCGAAGTGAAGGTGAAAGGGCAAGTGTTAGAAAACGACGGCCTCGGATAGTGAGAGCACGTATGTGTGGGTATGCACTATTTTTCTTATTTATTCATTGCCTTACATACTACAGCCTTTCTCAAGAACTTGTGTTTGGGAGGTTAGGTGTATCGGTCTTCTATGTATTTTAGTCGAGTAAAAGGTTTCGATATGAAATGGATTTAGCTAGGTGCTACGATTAATTTTAATATTTCTTTTTTCAACTAACATTCCAAAAATATAAACCGATCGTTCTTCACCATGGCTTCTGCAGAGTTGTGATGAATGTAGGTGTCAGGATAATTTTGTCATTTCGAATTACGTTTGCCTCTACACACCTCTAGTCGGGCCCACCTTGATCTGCATCCTCTATAGCGGAAAAGCCCGACCCGATAAATCGTCGGTGACTCAAGAAGTGAAACGATGCGCTTGATAGCAACAGAAACTCTCCGCTCCGTTATATATACAACAAAAGAGACGGGCGCAAGCGCACTCCGCCACATAGAGACGTAGATTGGTGAATATGGATTCCACATACGACGCTTCTCTAGCTGAAGAGAAGGAGAAAGAAGCAGAGTAGAGCGAGAGTTCTCTGTATGAGAGACTGGGTAATGGGGGACTCGATTGATTCAGTGTTCGTCGACGTGGACTCCGATCAGCTCGCTTGGAAGGTCGAATCAAACATCCCTCGCATTACATGTGCATGTTATTTAAAAATTCAGCTGTCGCTGCGTGTTTCACGAGTTCTTGCGGCGCAAAAAAAAAAAGCAGTTCTATACGAGCTTCTGTTGTTATACACGATGACAAAATGTTTCGTTTTTTTTTCTCTCTCTCTCTGGTGCGTAAATTTGATGCTGGGCTTGTGTAGAATGCGGCTAATTTGAAAGGTGTTTGCTATTTATCCATTTCTTTTACATGTTACTTCTTGATGACTACTCGCGCCGGGTTTCCATATTATTTCGTAAAGGAGGAGAATTTGTTTCCATTGAAGCAATTTCATGTTTGTAAGAGATTTCAAGAACAGTTACCTTCTTCGCTGCACTGCAGGACAGGAATCATATCTCTGTTAGCAGGGTTTTATTACTTTGCTATTGTCTTATTAATTCATTGAGTACTTTTTAGATAACACCGTCGACTAAACATTTCCTCTGCCTAATATCGAAAGACGAGAGCATTTGCATCAAAAGACTTCGATTTAGTTAGGTGGAGAAATGTGTGCTTCTGAATGACTTATTCCCCATTGGTTTAATTTACAGGAGCATATCGTGAAAACCAGCCACGGTGGGGTTTCCATATCTGTTTTCGGAGACCAAGACAAGCCAGCCCTCATCACTTACCCTGATTTGGCATTGAACTGTGAGTAATCTGTATCTCAACTTCGTCAGTATATGTCAACATCGATAAAAATTTGGCTTTTTTCATCTACCAAAATCGTGTTCTTGCAAAGACTATAGTTTACTTTAACTCCTCTACCGAAGTGTTGACTGACATATGACTCCTCTTGTGCCTCCAAACCGGAGCAGATATTTCCTGTTTCCAGGGATTATTCTTTTGTCCAGAAGCACTTTCTCTCCTTCTCCACAACTTTTGTATATACCACATTAGTCCTCCTGGGCATGAGGTTGGTCAGTTTCTCACTTCATTGTATTGTCTTTAGCAAATATCACATTTGATTCGATATTCTCTTAACTGCGCTGTTTCTTATCAGCCACTTTTGTCAAGAGCTATTGCAGTTAGGAGCTGTTGCAGCTGGGCCTGATGAACCCTCACTATCCGTTGACGATTTAGCCGATCAAATTCTCGATGTTCTTGACTACTTTGGGTAACTAATTCGATTGCTTTTGTAGATTAATCTTTACTTTGTATTGTTTTATAATATATATATATATATATATAATATATATATATATATAAGGCAGTCTCTTTCTCTCTTGGCAGACTTGGTCCAGTTATGTCCCTGGGCATGACATCTGGGGCTTACATTCTCACCCTTTTTGCAGTATGTTAATATCCTACAATCATCTCTGTGTTTACTATGCTAATATTTCGTAATTCGCTGAAACGTCATATACGATGGATAATGAGTTTCTTGGTTGCAGATTAAGTACCCACAACGTGTCATGGGCCTGATTCTCGTTTCTCCTCTCTGCAAAGCCCCATCTTGGACAGAATGGTTATGTAATAAGGTCTATTTCCTAAGTCTCACGTATTCCATGCTTCCACCCGCGAGAAAAAATCACTTGCAATTACCTGTTTCTGTAAATTATGTGCAGGTGATGTCGAATTTGCTTTACATTTGTGGTATGTGTGGTGTAGTGAAAGAGCTACTGCTCATACGCTACTTCAGTAAGGTGCCAGTCAAGCAAGTCTTTTTCCTTTTTTTCAATCGGTTAGTGTAAGAAAAGAATGATTTTTACTCAAATCTTACCCTGGAGTCATCTTGCAGGAACTTCGGGGCAGTATAGATGTGCCCGAATCAGAGATTGTCCAATCATGCCGAAGAGTAAGCAATTCAGTCCTCATAAGCGCTTTTTCTTGTAATACTTTTTCATTAAGCACGCTGTGATTGGCAGTTCTTGGGCGAGAGGCAGAGCTCTAACGTGCTCAGGTTCCTCGAAGCTATTAACGGGTAATCTTACTTCTCTATTTCGTTAAAAAAAAAAAAAAAAATCTTCTTGCTTAAGGAGATTAACCTTGTGTATTCTTTTGTTTCATCACTACCATACAGAAGGCCAGACATTACCCCTATCTTGAGAAAACTGCAGTGCAGATCCTTAATTTACGTGGGAGAATACTCTCAGTTTCACCACGAAGCTCTTGAGATGGCATCGAAACTAGACAGTCGATACACTGCCTTGGTTGAGGTAATAATTTAACCGTATTTTCCACTTCTCATCTCAGAAATGGCTATAACTGTAGATTTAATGTTCGAATAAAAACGAAGGTTCAAGCATGTGGAACGCTGGTAACAGAAGAACAGCCCGACTCTATGTTGATACCATTAGAATATTTCTTGATGGGCTATGGCTTCTTTAGGCCTTCTTCTCAGATTAACGTTAGCCCGAGAAGCCCTTTGATCCCCATCGGGATTTCGCCCGAACTCTTCTCGCCCGAAAGCATGGGATTGAAACTAAAACCGATCAAGACAAGAATCTCCGAAGAAGAAGAAGAAGTGTGATATAAGTCATAACACTCACGTAGATATGGAAAACAAGAAACATAAATAAGAGGAAGAAAGATAGTATTAACGAGTATAAATCTGTGTACATATGTGAAATCAGATGTGCATTGTCTTGTGATTGGTTATAAAAGCAAGTCTTACTATTTGTTGAATATGGTTATTTCGGGTTACGGGCAGCTCAAAAGGCTTTAATTGTCCAAGATTCACAAGATAAGACTTGTATGTATTAACTTACTAGTCAATGAATCGAAAAAGCAAGGAAAATCTATATTGGTCACATTATCTGCAAGGGCACCACATATACATCACAAGACCCTCAATCTATTTCTTGACATTTAATAATATGGATAGGACCATTTAATGCCAAAAAAGATTTTTACGCGCAAGTTGCTCACCTACTTGTGTAGGAAAAAACTGAACCTTTCTGTGTGCGCAATATTATCCACACAAAGTTGAAAAAAGTATGCCTCTTTCCTTTTTCCCACGTACAATCATGAAAGGAAAGACTAGAGATCACTTAAAAGTTGTGATCTTTTTACATGTATATTCACAAGAAGCAGTTTTATTTCTTGGATTGTAGTGATCAGATAATCGATCCTCCACACACAACATGCACATATTATGTATGTATTAAGTGGTGATGGAAAGTAATATATATTGGTTTCACATTCATGGATGGCGACATACGAACTGATTTGGCCATTAATTAGCTTTGTTTAAAGAAACTCCATGCTGACGAGGAATGCAATTGCCTAAATTATTAGATTCTTCCAGAAATTTCCATCAATGAAAATAATTAATATTTGTTGCTAAAATGTGACCTAAGCCCTTGAACTGGCCCTTGTGCTAATGTTGATCACGAATAATTGAGCCCGCAAAAAAATTAAATCAAATACACACACGCAATATGAGCACGCTATATTTTGTGAATATGATGAGGGATTGAGCATATTCAAGAGCCAAGATATACAACTAACATACCAAACATTTATCAGAGAAAAAAATGAAATTAATACCAAACCGATTGAGCATGCAGTTTTTTTATTATATCAACGACAAAATCATCCATGAGATATCAGAATTTCTGCCATTGAATTGAAGGAAAGAAAAGTACAGCTTGCATGCACAATAAAGAAGTCCCCCACCCCTCTAACGCACTAGCATAGCAACCCAAATAAAAGAAAAAGAAATTGTAAAAAAAAAAAAAAAAGAGGGCAAATCAACCACCAACAAGAGAAACCCACCGCCAATCGCCGGCGCCGCCGCGAATGAAATCACTAATGCCGTCCATGCATAGACGCCACAGATAAAACGCCGAGCTTCTGAGATTCAACCTCACAACCGTGTCAGTAAACATCTTCGTATCCTCGCAAGTGTTCCCCTCAGGTATGTCGACGATGTAGCTCTCCAAGACCACCGTGTAAGCGCCGCCGTCTTCCCTCTTAAACTCGTTCACCGACGTCACGGACCTGTAGTTGTTCAGCCTGTGCTCGCCGCCGACGACCCTAAAGCTCAGGATATGGTTCTCATCGTCGAGGATCTCCAGCCTCTCCGTCGAAGTCGACGCGGGCAGGCCGGAAACCACCGTGACCTCCCTTATGCTTCCCTCGCGGCCGTCGCCGATGAGCGTGCAGCTCTTGATGAAGTGCTTGTACCTCTGCGGGTTGTCGAATCGGCGGACGAGCGGCCAAACGGCGTCGGCCGGCGCGTCGATTCGCTGGGTGATTAGGGAGGTGCAGGTGTTGGGCGTGGGCTCGAAGGTGTGGTAAGCTTTGATGGTGGATTCGAGCCGCGTGTACTCTTCTTGGGTTAGTCCTTGTGGGTTTCCACTGCTACTCATCGTTAGTTGTTGAAGAAGATGAAGATTGAAAGATTTGTTTTCAATTGGATCGCAGTGTTTCTTGAGAGAGAGAGAGAGAGAGAGAGAGAAAATAATTGAGCGAAATAAATATATATATAGTACTGTGAAGTTCAACTAATTCGTGAATGTAACGAAATCAATGTGAAAATAGTATGCTAGCTAGCTATAGCCTTATCCGATGCATTTTATTCAACTAATGGAGAAGGGAGTGAGAGTAAATCATTTAATATATATATATATATATATATATTTTATATATTGGTGTATTGAGTTGAGAGTGAAAACAAGAGTGGAACGCGAGAAAAAAGATAATAGAAGACAATTGCTGTTCAATGTGTAACAGTTTTTGTCGTTTTCCCAAGAATGGAACTTGATTGGTGGAAAATAACGCAAACGTACAAAAACGTAAAAAAGGCCGTTGAGAAATCTAACCGTGATATGGCGAAAGATCACTATTATAAAAAAACATGCAATCTAACCTCATTGCTGAATTAGGAAAAAGCATATTCTTGATAGGGAAAAAAATATTAAACTCTTATGATATGTGTGTATATTCACTAGGCATACATATGATGAGTAGAGTCATCATCCATCCTTCGTAGACTTAATTATACATTCGCATTACATTATTTCATGAACCAAGTATTATGGCAACGATTTGAAGTATTATTAACAAAACCATGGTTTGGAAATACTGGATCCGCGGTGACGAAAATAGTTTGTTTAGATAACTTGGTATTATTAAACTATGGGCGTTAATTATATGTATTATTTCTGTCGCGGGTGTTCTTACAGCTTTATGGCATAGTAATGATTCATGATGTATATTTTTTTTTTTTGAGCGTGGTAGGTAGTCAATTATCAGAAGATGGTGGAGATGCAGATGGTTTATTGAATGTATATAATAATGATACTTTCGAGATGCTTCGAACTTCTATGCATGTATATTAAATATGATATCTTGTTACTAGCTAGCTATATAATAATATGATAATAGTTTCTTTGCTGTGAACATATGGGGACTTTCACAGCTGTAGCAGCACATTCTAGTAGGGCTAAAGCAAACAACGACGTAATACTGTTCACGGGCGGATACTTGATGAGCTATTTAAGGAAATCTCTGCCCTAAAACATCACCATTATAGCAATAATTCAATCAGCACTTATTCAAAGCCATTTTTTATTGGCATTGCTTGCAATATTTGACTAAGATTCATTGGATGCTTCGCTTGGGTGGGATGGTATAAGTTTACTATGCTCGCACATGCACACACGCTACTATAAATAGAAAATGAGTATCTGTCGACGAAGTAAGACTTGCTGCTAAACGCATAAAGTAATAATATTTTACCTAAGAAGTAACCGATTATTTATTACCGGAGATTATTACAATAAAAAAAGGGGAAGAGAAGTACGACATTAGGGGTCATCTATCTACTGTAAGACAGAATAATGAAGCTGGGTGAGAGTCAACTTAATGTTTGGTAAGGTAATAATTGAATTGAATATAATAATTATATGCACGCTCTTCAGAGGTCAAACCCATTCAATAATTGAGTTAGGTTTCGGCTTCGCTTGGGGAAACAATCGTTTAGGGAGAACAATCCGTCATAATATATATCGTAATATATAAATTGTTGTCCTAAACACATCAAAAAACTTAAACAAGCAATAACGAAGCGAAGCCCACAACTATAGTCCCTCACATAACTCTACAAGTTGCTGATTGTAGAAAAAATAAAAACGATATCTTGGAATATCTATACTCTTTTATTACTGGAGAGCACCATTAAAAACTGCTCTTTATTTCCAATTTGGTGTAGCAATTACACCAAAAATTGGAACCTATTTGTCAGTTATTTTTTGATAGACATAATCGATGTGATAAAAACTCCCCACGATGTGGTGCCAGTTACTAGTAAAGGGAAATTATGAGGCAGAGGGAGGGACAGAGAGAGGTCTTTTTACAATTACAAAAACTATTTTACACTGAAGGAAAAAAAAAAAAGATTAAGGCAATAAAAAAAGAAAGAAAGAAAGAATGGTTGTTCATGAAAATGCATTTTGGATACTTGGATTTCCTATCATCCTTCGTGTATCAAGTCCTTAGGTATCAAAGCGATTCTCTGCTTACCACTCTCTGTGCGGAGAACGTCGCCTTTGTATATGAACTGTTCAGGACAGCCAAGAAGTCGATATAATTCGCCCCGAATTGAAAAAAGAAGATTAGAAGAACGACTAAGAGAACGATATAATATAATACCTCACTTTGACTATCAGGCGGGAACCACCGCAACAATACGCCGAGGTGCACAACTGCTGGTATTAATTTGAAGACCAAAGGAGTAGTTACCTAAAGTGTAAAAGCTTATTAATGATCAAGAATATTAATAATTAACGCGTAAAAACGATCATTTATAAGGAAGAATACCAGGCTTAAAGCCGTTGTTCCGAGCAGTAGAAGATAGACTTTACCCTGAGAGAGATGGAAGAAAACAAACAAGGCCTCCTCTATCTCAGTTGGCCATCTATATGGATTACTTTACATACATAGTTCAGCTGAATAGCAATTACCTCGACGAGGTGAAGGTTAGAGGCACGACTAAGCAACACGAACGCAAACTCCCCAATTTGAGCTAAAGACATTCCAACCTACATGGGCAGTGTTAAACGGACATCAGTTCAATGAGGAGTTAGGTAATGAATGTTATGCATGAGGTGGGCATCTTACGAGAAGTGAGGTCTTGTTGTTGTAGCCAAATCCTTTAACAACTGCAGAAATCACGATGGTTTTGACAGTGACCACTAAAATGACAGATGCCAGTAGGATATCGACATGATTCCACAGAAAATGAACATGGATAAGCATGCCGATGCTAGCAAGGAAGAGAGCAGCAAACATGTTACGGATAGGTTCAACCTGCATCAGTAGGGGCCATGAATTAGATGCTGATGAGCATCCATATCTTACGATAAGTGACCGTGTATCACATCTCTACTGTGTACTAAATTCATAGCTTGAAGGAAGACGAAAAGGATGACATAGATCTTACTTGGTCGAGTGTATGCTGGGCAAGATCTGTGGTTGATATCATCACACCCGCAGCAAAAGAACCCAGTTCTAAACTAAGACCTAGCTTATCACTACACTGAAATCAGAAAAGGCAGTAGTCACTAGTCTGGCCAACTTCCATAAATGAAAAAAGTAAAATAAGATAAAATTGAAAACGAAAAGGGAAATGAGTAAATATATCTGGAATCTAGTAAATATATGAGTGCGTTCACAGAAGCAGTAACCAATACCAACTTGAAGTCGTAAGAGGGAAAGAAGACAAACCCAAGCTACAAGTAGGCAAAATGCAACTGATGCCAGCTGGTAGAGTTCATTGGTCTGCAAAAGAAAATCATGATTCATCGCAAGTTCAAACAACAAAGGCATCTTGGTCACATTCATTTTTTGAGAATGACATTACCTGTGATGACAAACTTATCATAAGTTTCAAGAACCATGGCACGAATGTCCGAGAAAATATCGACAAACCCGCCAAGAATGCAAGCAATACCACCAGCCTGGCTGATGATAAATCAGTATGACGTCGAATGGATTTAAAAACTCAAAGATCATTAAAGATAAAGCCAGCAGAGTTTCAACTCAGAAATTATTCGAAAAGTGAATTACTTGAATGAAACAACAATATTACTTGTGTCGACAACTGACACAACTTTGGATGTAATACCCTCATAACTGTTATGCTTCTCTCTTTCAAATGCTATATAAAGACATCAATAAAATTTCAGCATAGGAGAAACAGATAGATTTGAACTCACGATTTGGTCATCGAAATTACACCCTGCATAACACCTGAAGTTCCACCCAGCACTGGAAGCAGAGCAAACAATAAACCAACAGCACAGTCCTGAAAAGAAAAATAGGATTTATAAACGGCCAAGAGTATAAACTGTATAATACAAGAGTATAATACTTAATTCATTATATTTTTGGAGGTCATAATAATTATTTTATGCTGTAATAATTTATGAACCATATTCCATATTCCTTTGTCAGAAATCAGAATAGTAACGAAATTCTGAAGTCCAACCAACAGTTAGGTACCTGCAAAATAAGGGTGCCTATGGTAACTTGCCCATGTAGGGCATTTGTACTGTTCTTCTCCATCAAAAACTTGTACACCTAAAAAGAGATGGCAGCTTATGAAAAATACATAATCAAAGCATTGCCAGACGTGATGATGACAGTTTTGAAGCTCACCACTGCTGTAGATGACATTGACAGAAACGCACCAACAAAGACCCCCTCCGAAGTTCTGCCTCCACATAACTGCCATTAAATATTTAAGAACAGCATCAGCCAGATTGGCGGAACGTAGCTAATGTATGATGACAATATACAATCTCAAATCTCCACCCCAGTCTGCAAGTTTTAAATAAACAACTTCAGTGAATGATTCAGTCGCAACAGTAATTTACACTGTCTTTGCCCTGAACGCTTTACTTATGCAGAGACAACTGAGACCGCCTGATTCTGAGAAAATTTTCAATATGGTCTTGTAATATAACATACCGAGGCTATAATTCCGCACAGGCACATAAAAAGGAGAATTTGGAGAAGGCCTCCAAGAACAGCAACTGCCCGCACAACTCGAAGCTGTAATACAAGTTGAAAGCATTAGCATAGGGAAAACAAGTCATAACCATGGGAAAGAGATATATCATCTCTCAACAGAAGGACACCAGGTGTTGGAAAGCCAACCTTAGTCGTGGAGAACTCCAGTCCCAAAGCAAAAAGAAGAAAAATAACACCAAACTGAGCCACTGTCTCGACCTAAGAGCAGAACTTTTGTTAGCACAAAGAAACAAGTAAACGAGGCCACTTCATAGAATCACTGCATCAAAAAACAATCCCAAATTGAAAAGCAGAATGTTTATGTATTCTTGACAGAATCAATAAGCCGATAAAGTAAACAGTTCGCCTAATAGGTGAGGCCATTCACCGACTATGCATTCTGTACATTGAACAAGTTAAAACAGCTTTCATTGGCTTAGAGATGCTGAAGGTCAATGATGAACAAAGAAATAAAGGATTATAGATTGCGACATACTTGCACCAGTTCACTGATGACATTAAGCCCTCCAGGTCCAACTAGTGATCCAGCCAATAGGTATCCAGTGATAACCTGCAGAATGTTTCTCATAATCAGTAAAGTAAAAATGGAAGAGTTGTTTGCAAGGATATGGACAAGAAGAGCCAAGGATACACATACGGGTTGTCCAGCACAAGCGAAGGCAATTCCACCACAAGTTGCCGACACGATAACAACAACCAGATCTGATATGAGCCTACAAAATGTATCAGTTCAGATAATCTGGAAATAGAAGGAAAAAGTTGATGCGCAATTAATGGATTGAGATATATACCTCAAGTCCAATTGCAGGACCGGATACTTTGACTTGAAATTTGATATAATGAAGACGTTGTCCTGAAAAAATGTCAGTATTGTTACATAATCACGAAGTACGAAATTTTTTGATTTCATCAAACGCTCCTTGCAAAAAAAAAACCATTGCAAAATTGAAAAGGGAAGGAACATATCTTAGAATGGCATGTTACCTTTCTATCAATCAGTGTTGGGGTCTCTTCTGCTCCGTTGTCATTATCAAGATTGAAAACTTGATGAAGTTTAAAGGATCTATCAAGCGCAGCAGCTTAAGCATAGGGGAAAGGAAATCATTTTATGCCATATGGATGCTAGACTTACGTTTCGTCTTTCGTCTCATTTTTCTTCTTCACCCTAGCAACAGTTTCCAGGACAGCCTGATTGTGCAAAATATTAAGTAATCATTCACCACGTTGTTTGTACAAAAAAAGAGGCTACCTCCTAAAATTAACTCACTCAAACACTCTAAACCAATTACCCTATCAACTTAATAAAAATATAGGGTCAAATAAAACAAAATCCGACATGGACAAGTGAAAGTTGAAGCAACTTTGATGTGATACCCTGACAATGTAATTAATCAATGAGGCCATGATAATTAAGAATGATTCTCTAATAATGGTCATAAATGTTAGATGAAATTTCTAAAGAAACATTGTGAAAAGAAGGAACAAAGAACCTGCTGCTCGGCCACACTGTTGTTGAAGCTGCCTGCATCATTTGCTGCAATATAGAATCAGCGTCAGTTATAGATTCACTCAACTAAGTCAGGCATATCTCAAAAACTACCATCTAAATCTAAAAAGAGAAATTAACACTGCAATGCTAGTTTAGTGATCACTATAATTAGCTCACAAGACCAAAACACCCGAATCCCAATTCAACAAATTCCACATGAAAAATATATTTTAAAAAAAAGACTAAAATCCGAGATCAAGCAATGGAAACCTTCGTTCGGATCCTCATTCTCCGTAAACTCTTTCTCCAGCGCGCGATCGATCATATCAGCAAAGGTATTTTCCTTCTTAGTGTCATTCGCATTCATCTCGGTGGCATTGGTCACCGCAATTGTATCGTTCTCAATGAAATTATTCTCCCTCGCGGCCGAAGACGTCGTCGCCGCTACGAGAAGTAAAATGACGGCGAGACAAGCCGATCTACTCATCATGACACAGCGCGCCGGCGGCGCACTATAGCCTATAGGCCGTACCAGGCTCACGCCAATTCTGGAGGTGAGCTACGATAGTATGTCGGCCGGTCGGTCGGTGGTTAGGTTAGGTGTTTGTCTGTCGCGCCCTATGAGTTGTACCTCAGGTGTTAACAGTGGTACGTTATAGCATTCAATCGTGAGCACAACTACTAACAGTAACACACTATCATAGAGGTAGAGTCTAGAGTTAGATGAGATCAAAGGAGTTGAAAGTTGTACTACTAATCGTAATTTATAAAACGAATAATGGAAGTATGTTTCTTGGAGTTGGAGATGCACATATAAAGTAATAGGAATTATTTTTGGATTGACATAAATTCTCGTCAAAATATATGATATTAAATAGAAAACGTGTGTATACATTTCGATTAATTATTTTTGACGTAACTAAACCAAGTGATATAGTTTATATCAGAAATATTAGAAACTGAACTAACTCGTCGACATTCATTTGGACATATCAGAAACTCGATCACGTCACCTATCCCTCGAGACCATACGTTCACCTTAAACTCATTTAACATTATAAATATATGTAATATAATTTCAAAATACAAAGCAAGTTGGTTATTACAATTGCTATGAGCATTCATCCATAAGAGAGTTGCAATCAGCAACAAACTATCATCAGTTCTGAGATCCAAATGCTGCTGTAACAACATGGAAGGAAGGAAGCAAAGCGTATATAAACTTAAAAAGTGCACAACATTGAACTTACTTATGTACAAACAACACACTGAAGACGACGAGGAAAAAGCAACAATTCTTCACATTTTGTGAACAACACTTTTTCAGCATTATCTTTCTTCAAGCAGTAGCAGCGGCCTTTTCTTCGGCCATTTGGGACACCGATAGGAGCGTGCAGATAAGGTTACGATCACCGTAAACATTGTCGACGCGCCCTGCAAAAAAAAAAAAAGAAAAGAAGACGAACGGCAAATAAGTAATTAACTCTAATCGTTACGCTTTCTCAAGGACATAATAATAATAAATAAAAAAACCTGTGGTTGGCCAGAATTTGGCGGTCTTGAGCCACTGCGCTGGGTAGGCAGCGTATTCACGAGAATACGGTTTATTCCAAGTGTCGGCCATGAGAAGCGACGGAGGATGAGGAGCTCCCTGAAAATTAAATAAACGAAAGTGCGTAAAATAAACCGAATAGAAAGAGATGTTCGTTTTTAACTAGTAAATCCCCGTACCTTCAGGACATTGTTGTTTATGTCTGCATTTCCTTTCTCAATCATGGCAATTTCTTCCCTGATGGAAATAAGAGTGTCGCAGAACCTGTCTAGCTCGGCCTGCGTAGATTATAGAAAGAAAAGCGCAATTTCTTTCAGATTCACGATAACGTAAAATCACACTTTGTATCTGTGTCTTTACCTTGCTTTCACTTTCGGTAGGTTCGATCATGAGGGTCCCAGGGACGGGCCAAGACATGGTCGGCGCGTGGAATCCATAGTCCATTAGACGCTTAGCGACATCCTCGGGTTCAATTCCAGCGGTGTTCTATACCAACATCACAAAAAAAAAAAAAGATATCATGGAGAACCACTCCATTGATCCGCAGTAAGCAAAAAATAGTCGCTTGAAATTACCTTAAAGCCTCTCAAATCGATAATGAACTCATGGGCCACTGTCCCATTAACTCCTCGGAACAGAACAGGGTAGTGCTTCTGCATTCATACAAACGAATAAGTTCGTAAGTTTTATAATTACGGACGAAATGAATCAAGAAATTAAAAAAACGATATAGTAGGGTACCTCCAATCGCTTCGCCATGTAATTTGCGTTCAAAATCGCTATCTTCGACGCGTCGGTCAAACCCTTCGATCCCATCATGGCAATGTATGTGTACGATATAGGCAAGATAAGGGCCGAGCCCCAAGGCGCCGCCGAGATCGTACCGAGCGGTTGAGAATTATCAGGCTCGGGAATGCCTCCAGTTTGCACCTGTAAATAATGGCAAAAAAAAAATGGTTCTTCAATTCAATCAGTGCTGTTAAATGACCAATTCACCTAAAAGCTTAACCTTGAAGGGACAGCATCATATTTTAAATTTATATATAATTGTATGGCTAAATACATACCACTGGATGTGATGGCAAAAATGGAGCGAGGTGCTTCTTCACGCCAATGGGCCCCATGCCGGGCCCACCCCCACCGTGAGGGATACAGAACGTTTTGTGGAGGTTGAGATGGCAAACGTCTGCCCCGATAAATCCCGGACTAGTGAGACCAACCTTTTTTTTATCACGAAACGTAATGAAATTAATAAATATCACGCAAGAAAATTTGGCAATTCACATAATATACAACGGCGAAGGAATATGATTCTTTTGTACCTGAGCATTCATGTTAGCTCCGTCCATGTAAACTTGCCCGCCGTTGTCGTGGATGATCTTGCAGATCTCGTCGATGCCTTCTTCGTAGACTCCGTGAGTCGACGGATAAGTAACCTGAATTTTTTTCGAGACATGGTAAGAATGTGACGTCGCATTAAGACAATTTTTACTAGTCGTATATATATATATATATATATATATATATATATATATACCATGAGAGCGGCTAAGTTGTCCTTGTTTGCTTCGGCGGCTTTGCGCAATTCTTCGATGTTGATGTTACCCTTCGAATCGGTTCCAACCGCCACGATTTTCATGCCGCACATGGCCGCACTTGCGGGATTCGTGCCGTGCGCTGAGACGGGAATAATGCATACGTTTCGATGGTGGTCTCCCCTCGACTATATCAAGAAAATAACAAAAAAATTTAGCGGCGTAGAAAAACCTTAAAATCAACAACTCTGTAAATAGAAAATTCCAAGATTTCATATAATCAATAACTTGATAATTTTTGTGTTCTTTTGAAGTTGGCGATGAATTTGTACCATGTGATATGCACGAATGACCATGAGCCCAGCGTACTCGCCGGCGGCGCCGGCGTTGGGTTGCAAGGAGAAAGAGTCGAAGCCGGTGATTGTGCACAGCATTTCGCCGAGATTCTTAAACATTTCCTGCGAGAAAATGAAATGGAATAAAATATTTAGATCCATCGAAGCAGCTTTATAAGAATTCGGATTGTTCGATTTTTACCTGGTAACCCCCGGCCTGTTCCTTGGGGGCGAAAGGATGAAGGCTGGCGAACTCGGGCCAAGTTACGGGCATCATTTCGGTAGTTGCATTCAGTTTCATGGTGCAAGATCCCAATGGAATCATGCTATGGCACAAAGAAAGATCTTTCGATTGGAGTTTATGGATGTATCTAAGAAGCTCATGCTCGGTGTGGTACCTACACAAACAGAGTAGTGAAGAAAAAAAATTATGTACTTTAACCGTATAAAACTGTAAATTCAAGATCGTCGGGTTCGGTTCTCACGTGTTGAAAATTGAATGTTGAAGATAAGGGCTCTCCCTAACGAGTCCCGAAGGGATCAAGTTCTGAACTTCGGGCGCAAGCGAGGCAGCGCTAAATGAGACCTAACATGAAAAGCCAGACGAAATGTTACATGAAATTACCAGAAAATGTCTTAAAACGAATGTCGTTCTGAAAAAACTTACGGGCTTGCCAGATGAGAAGACTTCGAAGAGCTTGTCCACGTCTTCTAAAGTGGTTGTTTCGTCGAACGAAACAGTTATCTGAGGAAACCAAAGGACTTATGTCTAGTTACTACTTGCTCATAATTACAATAGAAGAAAGAAACATAGGATAATAAAGCTTACCGTGTTGTTATCCACGATACGCAAGTTTATTTCCTTCTTGTAAGCTGCGTCGGCGATCGCCTTAACATCTGCGCACTTGACCTTCACGGTGTCGAAGAAGGGATGGCCTTCGACTTGCACGGTTCCAAGCTTCTTCAGCCCAAGTGCAAAAGTTCCAGCCAAACCATGGACTCTCTGAGCAATGGCTTTAAGCCCTTCTGGCCCATGATACACAGCATACATAGCAGCCATATTCGCAAGCAAAGCCTACAACAAGACATGAACTCGAAAACTCACTAGCTAATCAACGACTCAAGTCATAAAACAGTGCAAGAAATTCGTTTCCCACTTCAAATCACTCTGTACTTTCCAAGCATCGTCGTAACACAGTCCAGAAATAGTAAATGCAACCAAAAGAACAGAGGTTAAACTCACCTGAGCAGTGCAAATGTTGCTTGTAGCTTTATCCCTACGAATATGCTGCTCCCTCGTCTGCATAGCCATACGAAGGGCTGGCTTGCCCGAGGAATCAACGCTCACGCCTATAATCCTCCCAGGCATCATCCTCTTATACTCTTGAGAAGTAGCCAAGAAAGCTGCGTGGGGCCCACCGTAGCCCATGGGCACGCCGAACCTCTGAGCCGACCCAACAACAATATCAGCGCCAAGCTCGCCGGGAGGCTTCAACATGGTCAGAGCAAGCAAGTCACTGGCCATTACAACCTTAACACCACTTGCGTGAGCTTTCTTGATGAACTCGCCGTAGTCCAATATCTCCCCTTCGGTTCCAGGGTACTGAACGAGCACGCCGCACACATCTCCCGCCGAATAATCAATCTCATTAACATCGGAAACCACCACTTTAAGGCTAAATCCGTCGGCCCTCGTCTTGCAGACGTCGATGGTCTGAGGATGGCAGTTGCTTGCGATGACGAAGGTCTTCTTCTTACTCTTTTGGATGTTATTGCACATGGCCATGGCTTCGGCGGCGGCGGTGCCCTCGTCGAGGAGGGAAGCGTTCGACATGGGCAGACCAGTGAGATCTGTAATCATCGTCTGATAGTTGAGCAGAGATTCGAGCCTTCCCTGCGAGATCTCGGCCTGGTACGGCGTGTACTGAGTGTACCACGCCGGATTTTCCAGTATGTTCCTCAAAATCACCGGCGGCACATAGGTGTCGTAGTAACCCATCCCTATGTAGGACTTGAAAACCTTGTTCTTCGACGCCAAATCCTTCATGTGCGCAATCATTTGGGCCTCCGTCAAACCCTCGTTGAAGATGGGCAGCTCCATGTTGTCGATGCGGATCGATTTGGGCACGGTGGCGTCGATGAGGGAATCGAGGCTTTCGAATCCGGCGTACTCGGACATCTTCGACTGTTCGTCGGGCGTCGCCGAGTTGTGTCGGCGAGGGAAAGTGTCGCTTGGTTTGAGGGCATCGACGGAGATGGGCCGCGCGCATACGAATTGCGACGGATGAGTTCTTGGATTGCGAGGGGAACGGCCATGGCTGCTGCTCTTACCGCTTGAAACCAGCGAGGAAACGTACCTTGAAGATTTGTGCAGAGATTGTTGGTTGGATTCTGAAACGAGGCGCCTAAGAAGGGCCTTGTTGGCTAATTTCCTTGCACGTTCCATTTTCGATTCGAATCAAATCTCAGGCGATTTGCGCTTTGAGATGAGAGAAAATAGCAGAGCACAACAAAAGGCTGTGTGTGTATTCTTGGTGGTGGGAGATGAGGAGATGATAAAGTTTATATTTTTATTTGATGCATGATTTCAGAAAGTGGGTGGTGGTGGTAATGTTTGTTGAGGCCAAGAGTTCTTTGCATATATAGTATTTCAGTAAGTGAATATAAATATGATGTCTTTTATGTGATTTTTTTTATGGGGTAATGAAATGTTGAGGTAATAAAAATCAAAGATCTATGGGTTGGTGGCTAAGGTACACTTAGCACCAACTTGGTGAAGAGGGGTATTGGATTTTTGGGTTCACGTGTAGATCTTTATGTTATGAAGGCCAATAAAAAGGAATCTTTTTTTGCTATATGGTGATTTTATTTTTTATTTAATAAAAAAGGGGATATATATTGTGTAATTGGGGAACGTATGGAAGGGAAGAGATTGGGATTCAATGGATCAAATCGAGCAACGAAATTAGTATTGTTTTACAATGAAAGAAAATCCGCAAAAGTTCTTGATTTTCGAAGTGTGTTATTGCATGGCAGCTTCTCTTTCACATTAGGCTTAT
Source organism: Craterostigma plantagineum (assembly GCA_027422505.1). Classification (NCBI taxonomy): domain Eukaryota; kingdom Viridiplantae; phylum Streptophyta; class Magnoliopsida; order Lamiales; family Linderniaceae; genus Craterostigma; species Craterostigma plantagineum. The sequence continues at coordinate 25,517,665 of JAPQWV010000010.1, read as the reverse complement.
CTTGATTTCCTACCTCATATCACTCATCGAACAAGATTACAAAGGTTATCTTGGTAAGGATTTTCCTGTCTTTTTATTCTATTTGTTTTAGAGTAGATTCTTAAGAGTTTTAAAGAACGCAAGATTCAATTTATAGTGACGGAAACAACCATTATAAATTCAAGACTAAAGGGTTGGTGAATCTTTGCATTAAATAAACTATATGTAATTGGCATACTTTGGTAGACTTAAGTTAGGGTTGGTGAATCTTGCATTGAATAAACAAGAATCCGTCTATCTACAAACGTATGGCAATTGTCAAAGTACATATGATTAGGAAGGGTAAGAGCAACGGCTAGAAACGTCTATGTCAAGCTATTTTCTGCAAGTGAAAACATACCAGTTCACTACAACAAGAAAGAAAAAATAATATTTTGGGATGCCACATCTACCCATGATCCCATTAGTTAAATTAAGAAAAAAGGAAGAAAAATCAATTTTAACTTAAGTTAACGTTGTCTCCTTGTGGGGGAGGAATACTATTACACCACCATAGAACTCTAATTCACAGAATAATCCGACCTCAGCCTGAGGCCATACGTGCAAAAGAGAATCGAACAAATGAAATAACAGAAAAAACTGCATTGTTTACATAGTCAGAGATCTACGCCCATATCGCAAGTGAAGACATCAAAACAGCTCCCAAGAACAGAGCAAAGTAGGAAATAACTTGAAGCCTCAAGTTGCAACTCATCCTCTTACTCAAGAAATCTGCTGCAATCAAGTCCACCAAAGCCATGTACACCAAAATCCCAGCAGAAATCGAGTCAAAGACGCCTTCTATTACCAAAGCTCGTGGGCTGTTGGCGTTGTAAACCGAGGAAAGGCCAATCCCCACAGCAATTCCTAAAGGAGTCGTCAGGGCAAAGAAACACGCCATGACCGTCGAATGAAGCGTCTTCAAATGGGCCTGAGAAATGCACCCTCCCAGGGCAAAGCCTTCGAAGAACTGATGGACTGATAATGCTCCGATCAAGGGGCGAACAGCACATGGGCTCTGTGAGACTCCCAACGATAATCCGATGATCACAGAGTGTGAAACTATACCAAGTTCCAAAACCTGTTTATACGCACGGCATAAGAAAGTGGACGGACTGTGATAAAGCAAACAATACAACTGTGGACAAGACAAGAACAGAGCCACAAGATATAGATCTTTCATTTACATGGTCGTCTATGCCGCCTATCTACAAGAAATCCCACTACACTAACTAATGGATTCAATCTGATGTAATACGACTTGGCAAATACATAAAAACTGGAAATGAAAGAAACATTAACAGTACCTGAGATACAACAATGTGCCTCACACCACCTTCCTCATCCAAAAGGCCCAGCGCATGAGAATGGGAGTGTCCATGCGAATCAGCATTAACAGGCGCATGCCCAGCACATGCCCCATCTCCTTGAGAATGGCTATGCCTATGATGTGCAGCATGTGCATGAATCCCAACTATATGCATGGCACCGCCTTCTTCTTCCCCAAACAGCTTCTCATTTCCCCCTCTTACATCAGCAGGGACTATCCCGCCATAATCAGACGAAACATCCACAGAATCAACTCGAGAGGCACCTTGATTTCGCCTCTCTTGCTTCCTTTCGTAGTACTGCGTCCCAAGGAAGTCGGCGAGGAGCGTGGCCAACGCTGCCATCATTGCAATGAATCCTGGGAACGGGAACTTTGACCATGGGAATTCGGGCAGGCAAGGGTCAGACAGCGCTGACGTGGCGTCTGAGAGCATGTGCACGAAGCCAGTCGCGAGGATGACGCCCGCCGCGAAGGCTTTTGCGACGACGAACAGGTTTGAATCAGTGCGGAGGAAGCGGCGTTTCTTGCCTATTAAAGGTATCGCCACGCCACATACCCCAGAGATGAGGATTAAAGCAATGGCGATTAGTTTGAGGATGAGCGCATATGAGACGTCTCGGCATCCTACGAGATCGTCATTGCGGGACCCACAAATAGCATTTGACATGGATAGATGCAGATTCTGTATATTCGAGTCTTTTACAACAAATGAAGCACGAAAAAACGAGTTTAGAAATGACAGTATTTCACGAGTATTTCAAGAACAAGGAACAGGGCATGTCTTTTTTCAGATCAGTGACAAAAGATAAGTAACTCAAACAGTGGACAAACACATAATTTAGACATCCTACCACACGTCATCTGAAATTTCAAAATGATCATTTGATTTTTACCTGAAAAAAGCTTTGTTTGATCACCGAACCTCTTAAACCAAACCACCTGGAAGAGGTCCTGCAGAGCCAAAGCAACGTCACAAATAACTCTACGACATAATTTCAGTAAACCCAATTTGATAACGACGGAAAAAATAAAAGGGAGAAAACAGGAACTACCTCAAGTAATGACATCAAACTGCAGTTAAATCCCCCTTTCTTCCTTATTATCTTCCCCCAATTCCCAATAAATTAAATTCCTCCAAACTCTCTCAGATATCTGCGCCCTTACACCCCAAATGCACTCGCACAAGAACACAATCGAATAAACGAACGATTGACGAGTCCAGATTCAAAGTGAGATTACGATTTCCTTATTCCTTTTCCTATTCGTCGAGTATAATAAATACGGATTGAGGCGACGTGTGCGAACAAAAATGTGGATGTAGTGAGAGATGTAAGATGTCGACATTTTGGAGACTTGGAGATAGATGGAAACAAGGGATCTGTGCTGCCCAAGGAAATGAGCTACACAGTGTTGACATCTTAGCGTAATGATCGTTGCCATGGCAGTTGCTCGCAGACTTTCTCGTAATTATCCAAAATATAAAAAATAATAGAAATATAAATAACTGAGATAAATTTTTGTTTTTCACCAACTAAGGCGAGTCGTGCAAAGTTGAGCTTCGCTGCGTTGAATATCCAGGCCGCTCCATACTGTTGATTGAATCAAAATGCCAGATCATTTTTATTTTTCTTTTTATTTAAAATAATTTTCAAGTTTATTAGAAAAATGTCGACACTATGTGAAATGGTTGGTGTGGATTAAATGCAAAGTACAATTTTCCTTAAATTGATTTCATGTGTCCATTATTGGGAACGGAATCTCGAATATTCCCATTGAAGAACTAGTCCGGGCCAAATTGGGCCTACAGCTCGGTTAAACACAGACGAGGCCCAATATTTTCGGCCCAATTAAATAATAACCAGTAGTCCCTTTTCTCCTCTAGAATTTTAAGAAGTAAAAAACCATAATACGATATAATTAATATTCGAAAAGAATAGCAATAATACAAATTTCACATAATGACGCAAGCATTAGGATTCTCGTCGCTAAACATACCACCGCCGTAATACGGCTCACGATGGTAGTGTGGCGGTGGCTGCCACGGAACCACTTGGTGGTGGTACTCCGTCGGCGGCGGTGGAAGCCCCATATATGGTGGCGCAGGCGCCGGCAACATTCGACGGTGGTCATCATAACTACTGCTCCTATGATGCGGCGGCAGTTGTCCAAAGGGACGTTCATAACGGAGACTGTGCTGATGATGATGGTTATATCCATGATAATTATTGTAATTATTACCGTCGTTGTTGTTGCTATTGTTGTAATAGTAAGGCTGATCCATATCCCCAAAGTTCATTCTCCAAGTCCTCGCATTGGTGTACTCGACGCTCCTCAGACGCTCCATGCGTGACAAGTTCTCCATCTCCTCCACGTAAGGTCTCAGCGGCGGCGGCGCTGGTTTTCCGGCGGGTTGTGGAGGAGGCGGCGCATAGGGAATCGGAGGTCCCGGCGGTGGAGAGGGTTTGGGTGGAGGCGGGTTCTCTTTTTTGGTTGGTGGCTTTGGTCGGATTGTGTAGAAATCCATTCTTTACTTTGTGTTGTGAGAAGGCAAACAAAGGGTTTGTATATATACCTTTTCTTTTTAGACATTGTGGAGGAAAGATTGCAGCGAATTCAAGATCAAAATGAAAAGAAGATTCACTGCATCGTTCTTAGTATATATACTCCTAACTTTGGAGTGTTAGGTGGTTGTCTGCGTCTTTCATTAGATAAAATAACACGAGATTTTTCTTACTTTAAATTTCTTTTTTTTCCCTAATTCCATTACACGATTGGGTGAGTGATGGGTATTGGTATTGAAAGGCCCACACCGCCCAGTGGCCAGTATTGTTTTAGAATTTAATATATAATAAATAACACAATTATAAAGCTCGGAAAGAAAGCATCACTCTTGCCTTACTTCAAGCCCTTCATATATCAAAAGACTCGTTTTCTTTTTTCTTCCTTTTTCTGCTCTCAGAGAAAAGCAATAATGCATCAAGAATCTGCTTCTGCACTATCATCTTCATCATCTTCAATATGGGCAGTCATGAACAGTTGGTTCTCCCCTTCAGTGCTCTTTGTCCTCTTAAATCTCATCATAGGCACCATCGCTTACACCTCATCTCTCACCAACCAAAATCACACTCGAAACAAACTCAATCAACAACCAAAAGTCGCCAACTCACAACCCTCACTTCTCCAGCGCTTAAAATCCATCATCAGCTTTCAGGCCAATCACCAACTACAATCTCAAAGTCAAGTTACGGACAACCTTTTCCCTTCTGAAAAAACTGTTCAGAAGCCAGCTTTCGCACACGAGTCACACTACTTCCAAGAAAATCTCCAGTCGCAAGTCCACTACATTTTCTCACATACCCACGAGCCAAACTATCAAGAAACTCAAGCCCCTTCTGTTTCTGCCCAAAAAGGTTCCTTCTTTGATGATTTTCAGCTGCCCCATGAAGAGAAAGCTCTCGAATCGGACCAAGAAGCACTTGCAAATATGGCTTTCAACGCCAAAGATGGGATTTTTGAAGATTTCAAGCCTACCCAAGAGCAGAAAGGGGACGAGGTTAACACTCGGGTCAAAGGCAGCAACGTCATACGAACCAAATCGGACATTGCTAGTTCGCATTCAGCTTTAGGACATAATCTTGAGGCTGAGGACATACATATTGTGGAGGCGAGAAGGCCGAAGACGGCGAGGGAAAGAAGCAGTTCTAAAGCGACCGACGGCGACGCAGAGGTTGACTCAAAGGCCGACGATTTCATCAACAAGTTCAAACATCAGCTGAAGCTTCAGAGGATGGATTCTATTGTCAGGCACAGGGGCAGTGGCGACAGAGTAAACTAAGTAGTAAATCTTGGTCAGTGCGTGGGCTGTTTTCCAATTAAGAGTATATAGCTCATAGCTGGCTTTTACAGGGCAGTTCTGAGTCTGCTTCAGGCCAAATCCGTAGTCTACATGGTGCTTTTGTTAATGGGTTGCGTTGTTTTGAACAAGATAATATATTTTTTTCTTCCCATTTGTATGATGAATGTGTGTGTAGTTTAATGATTTCCGTGGTCAATGGACACAACTTGGACTGTATTTTGCCATTGTTTTTCCTCTGCTGAATTATTGTGGTGCGTGCTAAATCTGCCTTTCTCGAAAGATCTCTGACTGCATACATGTTCTCTTGTTCAGTTTATTACAACTCATTCATAGATGTGACTGTAATAATTCTCCAATCAACGAAGGAGGACTTAAAGGCGTGAGCTTTTTCATGCTTTGTAATGAATCTATACAATTCGTCTGTCTTCAGTCTTCTAATCTGTTGCTTTTTATTTGGTTCTCTACTGACATTATAGGCCCAAATTAAAAATGAAAAAGACGAAAAATTGGGCCCAAAAGGATGATATATGGGTTGTAGGCCCTGGCACTGGCAGACACAATTAAACATTAATGCTAATTAAATTAGGGCAGATTTCTGTAGTCCTTTTTTTTATGGAGTCAGCTATGACACTCTGAAGAAGTCTATGATGCATCTCCACTTGTAATAAATGTATTTATATCTTAAAAAAGAAATCTTTCAATTGTTGGCATGTCGTACTTTCTGCTTGATTTTCCTATTTCGTTTGATAATACCTTTTTTATATATGTAAAAGATATTTTCGCTTGATGGTTATGTAAAAATTAGAAATATTTAAGTAAGAAAGCAAGACTACTACAGCACACATGCACTTGCATTGCACGCCATCTCTATCAAACAAAACAAAATAAAAACAAGCAACAACCCATCCATACGTAAGCCATAAATTCAAGCCACAGATAAGCATGGAAATAAATAATTTTTTTAAAATATATAGAATCCAAAGGCCATATATTCCAAACTTTGATGAGGTGTAAACGTTCACAGCTGTTGATGTAGGGTAACCCCAAATGTGTATATACGACAATAACAATTGATTCATCCTAAATTAATGATGAAATCCCCTATTAGGCACCTACGGAGATTTAGGACCAATGAAAAATTAATTCCTTTACCTTTTTTTTTCCATTTAAAGGGATTAAGTAAGTAAAAAGAAGAGAAGAAAAAAAAACGACATTTCTTTATCCTCACTTCACAGTTCATCATCAAAATCTATTTACTCTCCCATCGCCACTCTTCTTTTTGGACAACAATCCACACACGCACAGAACTCTACGAAGTTCTTATTTTCTCTGATCTTTAGCTACAACACAGCTATCTTGTATTGAAGAAATGACAGATAGAATCTACCCTTCCACAGCTAAAACCGCCGCCAAGCCACAGCCGCCGCCGCCGCCGCCGGCCAAACCTAACCCCAACCCTCCCATCCGCCACCACAATCCTTACCGAACCGCCACATCCAAACCACCACTCCGCCGCCGCCGCAGCATCAGTGCTCGGAGGTGCCTTTGCCAGGCCTGCCTATGGTCCACCATCGTCATCCTCGTAGCCATCCTCCTCGCCGGCATCGCCGCCGCCGCATTCTACGCCCTCTACCACCCACACCTCCCACAGTTCTCGCCGACCTCGCTCAAGATTTCGTCTTTCAACCTCACCACCACCTCAGACGACGGCGTCACGCACCTCACCACACGCGTGAACCTCACGCTCTCCTCGAAGAACCCCAACCCAAAGATCTCCTTCTTCTACGACCCCTTTACCGCGACGCTCCTCTCCTCGTCCGACGTGGCGCTGTCCAGCGGCTCCTTCTCGGCGTTCGACGGCACGCCGAACGGCGTCAATATGCTTCATGCGACGATGGGCTTGTCGTCTCAGTTACTCGACGCCGACTCGGTCAATTCGTTGAGGGCTGATCTGAGATCGAAAAAAGGGCTGCCTTTGAAGGTTGTGATGGACACCATGGTCCGTGTTAAGTTTGAGAAGCTCAGTACGAGGAAAATTGGGATCAGAATCACATGCGATGGGATTCGTGGGGCGTTGCCCAAGGGCAAGAATATCATTTCGTCGAACACCTTGAATTCAAAGTGTAAGGTTGATCTCAGGATCAGGATTCTGAAAAGGATTTTCCAGTAATTAATTTGATTTTTTTTTTTTTGGAATTGGGTTTATGCAATTATACCGAGCTAATGATTTCAGTACGTATATTAATTATTATCTACAGATCACGACTATACTGAGCTTCGATTTCTTCTTTTCCTTCGCAAAGCTGTGATCTTTTGTCGATTACAGTCAAAATTTTGAGACGTTTTTCGTCGGAAGAATGATAGTTAGCTGAAATCTGAGGCCTAATGCGAAGGGCGGATTTTAAAATGTCGAATTTAAGGGATCGGATTGCAATAAATAACGGGTTTTTTGTTTCTTCACCATGTCATCATCTTTTTCCATTTAAAGCTAATATTCTCGGCCACGAATAATGTTTGGCATTGGCACTTTAAAAATTTTCTCATTATTTTTTTGTTTTAATTTATGCTTCTTCTTTTTTCACCGGTAATGAGGACCAGTGTTCATTTGTTTGGTAGGTATTGTCAATTGCCATTGACATTTGACCACTTGAAGCTGGCATACAATGGAACATTTAGTCAGTTTTTAGTCATAGGAGAAATAAAAAAATGTGAATAATAATTGGTCTTGTTAGTTTATATTTCAAATGAATAATAATAAGGTGCACGTGGCTCACCTTAAACTCCTGCATCCAAAATTTTACTAATACCACCCCATCCACCTAATTATTTGATTACTGAACCACACAAAATTAACGGGTCTTTTACACATAAGTATCCTTGTGAAAAAAAAATTGTAATTTACTAATCTGTCAGCAATTTTTATAAGTAGGTACTCGATCCCGCCGCAGGTACGCCATATTAGCACATTTAGGTACCCTATAGAAACGTATTATGGTACGTAATACGTTGAGAAAATGGTACGCTGTATTAGCACATTTAGTTATCATATAGAAACCGTATAGAACATCGTATAAAAGTGACATGTTACGCTATGCACGCATAGCAAGGTACGGTCTTTACACATAAACTGTTTGTACAAACAGCAAGTCGGGTACCTATCTATAAAAATTTCTGACATAGGTAGTGATTTGTAAGTTTATATTCAAGTATGTATTTATGTGTAGGTTACGCTAAAATTAATAATTTTTTAGAAAGATTTGTTTGTTATGTCCCAATTTTTTTATTGTTCTAAAAGATAAGATGTAAAAGAAGTTTGCATTATAAGGCCCAATAGAATCAAAAGAAACTGTCCGAATCGGGCCAAGTCAGCCCACATAACATTCTCGCCGTAAGGCCCAAATTTCAAAATCTTACCGTCTTCTTGATGTGGATTACTCGTTTGTTGTGAATAGAGTAACCTTTTCAATTATTTTTTCGACAATATCAGAACCACATGCGAGGTAAGTACGTTCAAAGCAGACAAACATGTGGTTGTGTGGGATTTTTGGGAAAGAACTTTTTGCCTAAAAAGACTTTTTTTTTTCATATGAAGAGTTCTGCTATTATTGCACAGCTGTATGATTTGCTCGTTCTTTCTTCTGTTTCGCACAGCACGTGCTTTTCTGCTCCTCAAAACCCAAAAGATTCCCAGTAAATTCGGAATGAAATGATGATAAAGATAGCCCTTTGATATAATCAAAGACAATTCAAAATCAAGACGATAAAAGCAGACACTAGAACTGCAAGAATTTCAGAACAAGAAACAACAGTAAATCGATTCCCTCGTAAGAGATCTAACCATGGGTGTTCACGGCTTCCCAGACCAAGTTCCTAGGAACTGGCTTACTGAAGTCCCTAGCTTGCAAAGCAGCGTTCTTCAGCGTCCTTACAGTCATAACATTTGCCTCCCAAAACGAGGCAACGTTGTAAACCAATCCATGCTTCTTACAGTAATCCTTCACAATGGGAGATATCTTGCGAAGCTGACACCGAGGCAACCTAGGAAACAAGTGGTGCTCCACCTGAAACTGAAGCCCGCCGTGAAACCAATCCATCCACGGCGAGCAATCAATCCCTAAAGTCCCACTCGTCTGCTTTTCGAACCAATCGTTCCCCTTAGGGGGTCCAACGTAGACGCTCGAAGAAAAATGGTTCAAGCAGAACTGAACGTGTTGAATCCCAGTGACCGCGAAGCTCGCGATGACAAACATTGTTCTTTCTCCCCAGTTTGGCAGGTAAGAGACTAGCAAAGGGTACCATAGCCAGAAAGCAATCAATCCCAGAATTTCTTGGACTCGATTGGGCACTTTCCTCTTGGACAGCAGAAGGATGAAAGACTGGGCCAAGAGATTGATCCTAGCGAAGCACATTACTGGGTAGAATGTCCAATGCTGATTGCTGACCAAGAACCTAGAGAAAGAATCGAATGCCATGGTTCTTTCGTAGAAGTAGGAAGTTATGGAGCTGAAGAACTTCGAGGATACTGCGAAGAATGGCATGTGCTGAAGGTCAGGGTCGTGGTCTAGGCTGTTGCAAGCAATGTGATGGGCATTGTGATTCCATTTCCACCATTCTATGCTTATCCCTGCAAGACAATTCCCTGTCAAGACTTGTACGAATCTGTTCAACCTCGGAGTTAGCATAACCTGGTAATGCCCAGAATCATGCCCAATCCAACCACTCTGTATCCACAGAAACCCCATCAATCCGCCGCACAGCATATGAATTGAAGCCCCTTCGCAGAAAACGACGCCGTACACAGACACGAGGAACATAATCGCCATACAGCACATGGATACGGAAACTCCGTGACCTTTCTTTTCGAAGAGGCCCATCTTCGAAAACTCGTAGGCGAGCTTTCTGTAGTCTTTGGACACTTCGGTGACGGCGTAGTCCTCCAAGTAAAGCCCACTGAAGCACCTGTCGAGGAAATGCCAGGCGGTGCCGGGATGGTACGCGACGAACGCGTCGGTGGCGTCTTGTCCGGCGAGGTTCATCAGCGGCAGCTCGCCGCCGGGGTGGTGGTTGATCCAATCCGTGACGTCGTAGACTTTTCCCTGAATTGAGATCCACAGATCACCTTTCTTGTTGTGGTCTTTGAGCTCATCCGACGTAATGTACCTCCTCGCATCTGCCATTTTTTTTTTTTTTTAACTTTTTTCCCAGGATTTGGAGACAATTATATATCTCTTCTCAATTCTCACAGTTTCTTTTCGTTGTTTGCTTTAAAGATGGGATTTTCTTTCATGTTATTTGAATGAGGCTCATATTGGTAGAGTAGAGAGAATGTGTGCGCTTTAAATACAAATATATTGCTGAGTTGGTATAGTACTATATTAATATTTACTTTTATTTTAGTATATAGTATATACCAGCATCCATATTAATACACGTGTTTTGGTGAAGAATTTCTTACGTTTAGTAGGGCAACTAAAAAGGCTGGCAGTTTTAGATATATATTCAATACTAATTAAGTAATTAGAACTAGTTATGATATCATTGTTTCCTCTTATATATAGTGGGCATGAATATGTAACGTCATAAATCTCGCAAGTGGATGATATCAAATTTCCGATTCCCGAATATGCCAATGAAAATAAATATCTCTGTTTATGGCTTTTTATTTGGAATTAATCAATTAATTATTAAAATCCAAATAAGGAACATAATGGAGTATAATTTAATAGCGTAGGTAGGGCCTATTACTGGGTTCGCTAATGGGCCGTTCGATTGGGCCGATGTATTTCCGACAATTTATGTAAAAGGGCGAAAATGTCATTACAGTCGATGAATTCCAGGATAATGATATCGCGAAGAATATGCCGTCTATGGAACCGTAAAATGCTCCCCCAAGGAGTGACCAAAGCTTAGGCCTTCAAACCAGCAGCGAAAAGCTAGCTAACCCTTGGTGTTAAGGTAATGTCTCTCGCCTGGTTATGGTTAGCGATTCTTGCGCTCATCTGTTTGTGTAATTTTTACACTTCATCTGTCGGGCAATTTTGTAGTTCGTTGGTCTTTTTCTCCGTTGAAGTTAAGTCCGTTTCGTGCGTAGTGTTTCTTCTTCCAATCGACGAGATTCTTACTTCAATTGACCTTAATGTGTTTCGAATTTATTCGGAAAATATGTGCTGAATACAGTAGCTTTTTATTCTCCGTGGATGATGTAAATTGATCAGGTGAATCCGTAATCTCTTGAATGCCCGAGTTTCATGCGACTAATGTACAGCTGTTTCAGTGATTTGCACTTGAGTAGAAATGTGACTCTGATCTCAGCTTATTTCCGCAGGTCTTATATCGAGGTAAAGCTAATCACTTATGGCGCATTCACTTTCACTATCCTGTAATTTGAACATCTCCACCAAGAGCAAATCTTACAGCAAACAGCTGAAACGATGCTCGGGCTCATCCTCAACAATTTTCAGTTTCCCGACTTTTAAAACGCCCTCAAAATGTCCTGCATTCGAGGCAAACAGACCGCGGAAACATCTCAGTATCAACATGACTGCTATTTCGACAGACCAAGAAGCCAAGCCAAAGTCGGGATTAGGGTCTCACGACCCGTCAAGCGAAGCTTCACAGCGCAAGAAAGTGATGGTCATAGGCGGCGATGGCTATTGCGGTTGGGCGACTTCCCTCCATCTGTCTAACAAAAAGTACGAAGTCGCTGTAGTTGACAACCTTGTCCGTCGCCATTTCGATCAGCAGCTAGGCCTCGATTCTCTCACTCCGATCTCATCCATACACAACCGTATAAGGCGTTGGAAGTCTCTCACCAACAGAGACATCCAACTCTATGTGGGCGACATATGCGACTTTGAGTTCTTGTCTGAAGCCTTCACCTCCTTTCAGCCCGATGCTGTCGTTCACTTCGGGGAGCAAAGATCTGCACCGTACTCCATGATCGATAGGTCGAGAGCTGTCTACACGCAACACAACAATGTAGTAGGAACCCTCAATGTCTTGTTTGCGATAAAGGAGTTCAGAGAGGACTGCCATCTAGTGAAGCTTGGCACGATGGGCGAGTATGGTACGCCGAACATAGACATCGAGGAGGGTTACATAACCATTACCCACAATGGAAGGACCGATACGTTGCCTTATCCCAAACAGGCCAGTTCGTTCTACCATTTGAGCAAAGTTCACGACTCTCACAACATAGCTTTTACTTGCAAGGCTTGGGGGATTCGAGCCACTGATCTTAACCAGGGTGTGGTGTACGGAGTGAGAACCGATGAAACAGCAATGCATGAGGAGCTTTATAACAGACTCGACTACGATGCAGTCTTTGGAACTGCATTGAACAGATTTTGCGTTCAGGCAGCTGTCGATCATCCTCTTACTGTCTATGGCAAAGGAGGCCAGGTATGTCTGATATTCGTCAAATCTTGGATGATCGTATTGGGTTGCGTTTTATGTTCTTAATCTTGTCAAAATTATGCATAAAATCGACAGACGCGTGGATATCTCGACATAAGGGACACAGTTCAGTGCGTCGAGCTAGCCATAGCCAACCCAGCTCAGAGAGGGGAATTTCGGGTCTTCAATCAATTCACCGAGCAATTCTCAGTAAACGAACTCGCTGCTCTGGTTACGAAGGCGGGCCAAAAGCTGGGCCTTGATGTGAAAACCATATCTGTTCCCAACCCTAGGGTGGAGGCCGAAGAGCACTATTACAACGCAAAGCACACAAAGCTCGTGGAATTGGGTCTCAAACCTCACCTGCTCTCAGATTCCCTCCTCGATTCTCTGCTCAACTTCGCTATCCAATACAAGGACCGCGTCGACACTAAGCAGATAATGCCCAGCGTTTCGTGGAAGAAAATCAGCGCAAAACCAAAGACTGTCCCCGCCTGAACCAACTAGCGCAATAGAGAGATTATAGAGTTGCCCACTTCTGTTTGTATGTTGTAACATTAACCTGTAGTAAAGCAATGCTTTTCCAAATAAACACGAACATTATTACGTTCGAATAAAGTTCCTTCATCTATGCACAATAATACTCGTCACGACAAGGACACCTCTAACACAAATACCATATCATGTCCGTCACAAAAAGTGTAATAATAGCAAAGCCTTGACTGACAACCAAACTAAGAGCCAACAGGCGCCACGCCCTTCGCCTTAGCCTTAGCAGCAGCCGTGGCAACGGCGGCTGCTGCCGCAGACGCAGCCGAGCCAGCCGTCGAGCCACTCTCCGAACCACCCTGAGACGCCGCTGGGGCAACCGCAGCCTCCCCTCGAGCCTCCTCCACCTTCTTCTCCTCAGAAGCATTCATCTTCGCAAGGAGCGCCTTAATCTGCACGCCCGTGAGAGTCTCGTGCTCAATCAGAGCATTCGCAAGCCCATGAAGTTCCCTCGAATGAGCCGTGAGTATAGTCCTAGCATTCTCATAAGCCGTCTCCAAAAGCTCGCGGACCTCCTTCTCTATCAACGACCTCGTCTCAGTGCTCATACTCTTCCCATCGTCGTCGTAATTATGAGCCACGACCCCGACTTCTCTGCTCATCCCATACTTCGTCACCATCGCTCGGGCTAAGCTCGTCGCCTGCTGAAGGTCGCTCGAAGCGCCAGACGTCACTTCGTTTTCCCCAAATATGAGCTCTTCGGCCACCCGACCACCCATGCAGACGTTGAGTCGGGCGAGCATCTGCTTCCTCGAAAAGCTCGTCTCGTCCTTCTCGGGTAGCTGGGCGACCATGCCGAGGGAAGTCCCGCGTGGGACGACGGTGGCCTTGTGGACGGGCAGGGCTCCCTCGGTGTATATGGCGACGAGGGCGTGCCCGCTCTCGTGGTAGGCGGTCAGCTTTCGGGACTCGGGATATATTATGGCTGATTTTCTCTCGCTTCCCATCACGATTCTGTCCTTGGCGTGCTCGAGGTCGTGCATGGTCACGGCTTTCGCGCCGTCCATGGCGGCCTTCAGGGCAGCGACGTTGACCAGGTTCGCCAGGTCAGCGCCGGAGAAGCCCGGGGTGCCTCGGGCGATTATCGATAGGTCAACGTCGTCCGCTTTGAGGACCTGTTTAGGATTGACGTAAATGGGAGATGGGTGGTTATTGGTTATCGTGAGTGAAACTTTGTTGGGGACTGTCGCAAAATAAAAAAATGGTTGATTATTTTTTCGATCCTGTGATTTAGGAGGGCGGGCACTATAGGGACGGGGAATTTAGGAGGTGGCATTATACGGGCAATAACTTTCGAATTTAAGCAATTTAGGAATATTATACGCTGAATTCTAAAATATACGTGTGAACCCTAAAATTTGTGGCAAAATCAAGGGTTCCAGCGTATGATGTTGCTTAAATTTGAAAGATATTGTCATTATAAAGCCAACTCGTAAATTCGTTGTCCCTATAACGCTACCCTCCCTAAATTACGGGACGAAAAAAATATTTAAGCCAGAAAAAGGATGGATTCTATCGGAAGACGAAAGGATGAAAAACGACCTACCTTCAACATGTGAGATTCCAATATCTGCCTCCGCCCTTCGACATCGGGATTTGGGACAACTACGTGGCGGTCGAATCGCCCGGGCCTCACAAGGGCCTTGTCTAACGATTCGGGGAAATTAGTCGCAGCAACGACAATTATTCCTTCGTTCTGTTTGAATCCATCTAATTCGACGAGCAATTGATTCAAAGTCATCTTCATGTACTGCTGATCCTTTGGGTTGCGGCTTCCTCCTATGGCGTCGATCTCATCGATGAAAATTATGCACGGCGATTTCTTCTTAGCTGCTGCGAATAGGTCTCGAACCCTGCGGGCGCCAACGCCAACGAACATTTCTTCGAATTCGCTGCCACTGCATGAGAAAAATGGTACCCCAGCCTCGCCAGCTATGGCTCTAGCCAACATGGTTTTTCCCGTCCCAGGCGGGCCCACGAGCAAGACGCCTTTGGGAAGCTTGCCGCCCAGCCTAGTGAATCGCTGTAACAAGAAATAAATAGGAACAGTTAACATAGTACAGCAGATGGAGAAAGATATGTAGTACTAACCTTGGGATCACGAAGGTAGTGGACTATTTCTTCAAGGTCAGCTTTTGCTTCGTCGACTCCCTTGACGTCACTGAATTTTGTTTTGGATTCTACATTGGGTTGCACCTCTTCGTTCAAACCTAGCCCTGATGTTATCAAGAAAGAGGGAAATCAAGAAAGTAATTGCCAAGAAGAAAAAAAAGAAAAGGGCGGTGATCGAGGGATGAAATGACACCTTTTCCGATTCCTCGGTCCTCGACGAGTGCCCCTAAACCTGATATCAGTATAAATGCAGTGCCAAGAGCACGGACTGTTCTCCACAGTTGCTCTTTGAAATGTGCCCCTTCGGAAGTTACCATGTGTATAGGTGCCTTAGCAGTACCGAGCGCTCCGTCCTTCGAAGATTTCCCAACATTGCTAAATGCCGAAAGAGTTCCAATACTTTGTTCATTCATCTGAGGGTTAGCAGATCCTGAAACTCCTGAAGGAAGTTGGGGTTATACGACAAGTATTTAAGGATGTAAAATTGATATCATTATCCATCTCTACGTTCAAGATTAACTCACCTCTGTGCAATGTCTTAAGAAGCTCGCTTTGATCGAGCCTATCAACCTTCACCAGAGCTTTCACATATTCAGCGAGCGCCGAAGGGTTAGTAGACGGTTGGCTCTCGAATATCCTCACGACTGCCTCGGGATCATTTTTATGATTGAGCTCCTTGAGGTATAAAGCATCGCTTGACTCATCCATTTCGCGCAGTCGACGAGACAGACTACCGAAATAATTTGGTCTCC
Source organism: Craterostigma plantagineum (assembly GCA_027422505.1). Lineage (NCBI taxonomy): Eukaryota > Viridiplantae > Streptophyta > Magnoliopsida > Lamiales > Linderniaceae > Craterostigma > Craterostigma plantagineum. The sequence goes on along the minus strand of JAPQWV010000010.1, from coordinate 25,501,653 downwards.
CAAGGGTACTTCTGCCAACATCTGAGAGCTTGTGGACTAGATAAACCAAACATTGTACGGTTAGAATGACATGCGCCATTTGATGAGTGGCAGGGATCTAAATCAATATACAAAAATATGGTAGGTGATAATGGCCAGCATGCTAAGTTCGACCAATGTTAGTTCTTACATGAAGGACAGAAGTAATGAACTAAATTGACCCGCAAAAGAGTAAATACAATACAATGTTGATGCCTACCTCCTCCAGCATATAGAGAAGACCGAGCAGCCAAACTGCTGATTAGCCTCGATTGCACCTCCTGCCTTTTAACCTGTCACAAAGATGAATTACAGCTAACTTCAGCAGCAAAACTGAAGCTCTTGTTTTCTTACTGAAGATCTTTATCACATAAGTAACCAAATCAGAACTAAAACAAGACTGAGATGTAAAGGAGAAAAAGAAACGTCATGCAAGGAGATAAGAAGGCTACGGTAACCTGGAAGCTGATAAAGATTTATACTTACTTCATAAGCTAACAAAGCTCAATCATTTCCTTCTTCTACTATCAAGTTCGAACGAAAATCTATTTGTTATCCTTCAACAAATACGAAGCCATCATAACCAATCGTGTTTTGTAATTCTTCATCAGATCAGACCAAACAATCAAACAGCTTATTACAGTCTAAATTGCTACCTAAAACCCACAAATTACGGGGGAGAAACCGCAGCAGACACTACCCCGTACACAAATCGCGAAAATCATAATTATATACGTAACCTGACTGAGAAGCCTCCTTAAAGCCATGCTAATTCGAGAGAAACGAAAAATCAATTTATCGTGTGGAAAACGATAAGGCGATAGCCGACACCAACCACAGTCTCCGCGATTCCTTCTCCTTTTGCCTGCCAACGAAACTAGTCGAAGGAAACCCAAACAAGCACAAGCTCGATCAACGATCCCTGAGAGAAGGAACAGAAAAAAAGATGAAATAAAATCCAATTAGAGGTGTGCCAGAATTTCTGTAATGAGGACTGCGAGAGCTCCTAAGCTGAACTCCGTGTACATTAAATGGCCGTCTGTTAAACTAATGTTCATTTTTTCATCCAAGTAGTTTCCTTCCCAATTCTGTTACTGGGCTTTCACATGGGCCTCCACTGGGCCCAAATGAAGCCCGTTTATATCATCCTCTAATTTACTACCTCGCCATCGTGGTAAGATCAAAGACGAAAGGGCATAAACGGAATTACATAATATATTGTACCAACATATGACTTGAAATACAAGTATATGATCGCGTAAAAAATCTTATTGACTAGGAAATAATAGAAAAGTCATAGGTACTTGTCGCCTACATACAGATAGAAGAACGTGTCAAGTCCCCATACGTATTCAAGATTCCATTATTACAGCAAAAAGAGATGAACTATAGCATTTCGTGCAAGGAACAGCTAGAATGTGATGACACGAGAATCTTTGTTCTTTCCATGTACTTCGATTTATCTCCGAAAATAAAATGGAAAATCCATGCATGCCTTGCTGATAAATCGGAACTTCTCCTAGATGAAAATAAATTACACAAGGATCAAATATTAGATACTTATATATTATCTCAAACGAACATGCGAAAAACTGAAATAAAAATTTTAATAATTAACAAGAAACTCCGACATATGATCAATTCTGCCAAGGGACTTGATGCTGAGAACCACTCTGCATGTGATGATCGTATGAGGACGACGATGATGATCCCATTTGATCAAGATTGCCGTTCGTGAAGTAAATAAAATCTCTACGTTCATTTGGAAACGCTCTTAACCCTAAAAAATCCCTTGTCAGCCCTTCATTGTTACTACCCTTCCTTTTATTCAAGATCCCATTCTTGAAACCATTATCATCGAACATCAACGAAGGCAAATGATCCTTATTACCAAGACCAGCACTAACGACGACGTCGTTCCCCAGTGAAGAAGCCAATCCACGCAAGAAAACTTCACGTGACGAGGACGACGACAAGCCAGCGCCGCCTGTAATGTTGTCGGAGGAACCCAAACACTGCTGTGAATTATTACCCACGTGATGATAAGATGACTGACGATGAACAACAACGTCGCCGTCTGACGAATGATGCAGCGCCGTTTTGTTGTTTGAGTCGTTATTATTCATCGCTCCGCCGCCCATTTGAGCCGCCCTTCGCAGCAATGCGGTGGCCGACATTAGAGGCTGAGGATTATCAACGCTGCCGCGATTAGGGTTTTCCTGAACAAACTGCTGATTAATGTCGTCAGACGATGATATCCACGGCGGAAGATTGTTGAAGTTATCATGGGCCATCGTTTCTTGTTTGAGCTGTAATTCATTACTGTTGAAAAATATCTGATTATGAAGAAGCTGCTTTTGGTTTTGGGCGGCAGCTGAAAAAAGTGGGCTTTGCTGACGTGTCGTCATTGTTCTTGAGCTTTCTTCTGCTAAAGCATCGCAGAATGCTCTGTGAGTGATGAAACTGTCCCTCCTGCATGTAAGAGAAAATTGCAAGTAGTAATAAAACAAACGCTAAACTACAAAGAGGAAGAACACAAAAACGAAAAATGACGGAGACAATTCCAAGGACTACACTGCGTATACTGCTTTTTCAATAATTCCACTTTTTCTCAAACCACTGTACAATGCTCATCATGTCTTCAAAGTTCAAACAAGAAAAGATCGTCAACCCTTTACGTTTCTTTATCGTTTTGCGCTGTCAATTAAATTGAGTTGACGACTGAGATTAATTCAAAAAATCCATTCATTCATCAACCTTTAAAAGAAGGTCGAATTTCTTGATGATAATATATTACCTGGAAAAGAGCGTGCCACAATCACATGTATACTCTCGAGTACCACAGATCTTCGAATGAGCTTTCCAGTCAGAATGAACAGCGTAGCGCTTCGAACACTTGTCACACTTGTATTTCTTCTCTCCATGCTTTCTAAAGTAGTGCTTCTTTATCCCAGTGAGGTCTCCCAAGGCTCGTGAAGGTTCGTGGTGGACACAGCTTGGTTCAGGGCATATGTACACCTTCTTCTTCACCACTTCAGTTTTGCTTCGTTGCTTCAGTTTCCATGGAAGATTGTGACCCCTTCTGTGCAGTTGAAGGTTTTGGTCCCTTTGAAACCCTTTGTTGCATATCTCACATAGAAATCTGTTTGTCGCCATTAGTGACTTCGGAGATAAAGCGACCACCTCAGCTTCAGGGTCTAAATCAACCAAAAATCAAAACATTGTTCTTACATGAAGAAGTTATCCTACAATAATAATATATGCATGTTCAAGAACAAATTCCTACACACCTGGATTTCCTGGCAGGCTTCTCTTCTTCTTATCGGCAGGTGGTTGATCAAGTAGTAAGCTATCGTTATTACATGGCGGCGATGGAAAGAAGAACTGATCATTAATCGGTGGATGATGAGGTTGCTGAAAAGTATAAGCATCATCGTCATCAGCCAATTTGTTTCTGTTGTTGCCTGAAGATATATTAAAACTCGCTTCTTTCGATGTTATAGATGTTAGATTTGACATGGTGTCTTCCACCAAAATTCCCTGCAACATATCTCCAAACCTTTTCTTGCTTGTGTATATTCTATGTTAGTGCTCCGTTGGTTAGCGCCTTTATCTTCGAGCGAAGTAGCAACTATAAATTTCAGCGGTAATGGTATGAACAAATCACAAGTCGAGGCACGTGATACACGCTCTCTTGAAGACGAAATTACCCCGCTAATACCCACGGTTTACGGTAAACGCCTCCGAGATACAACGACTTACGTTTGGAATATAGCGGTATCTCAAATACGCCAAACTCGGCGAACAATACTATTGCTTTGGGACTCGCAATTGAAACTTTGTAAAATGCAGAGAATTATTTTGTGAATTTTTTGATGCTTGAAATGATAATGCATGTGATCTATTTATAGAGGTGGGGGATCATTACCAAGGGTCATGTAGTACAAGTGTATCCCTTTGTATGTGTCTCTTCGTATGAGAAGACTTATCTCTTCATGTGCACCTTTTAGAATTTTATCAATATAACTCTTCAAGTACAAGAGGTGTACTCCTAGGATTTTATTGTACCTTTTCTATTATTTCATTCACACCTTTTCTAACAATCCCCCACATGAATGAAATTAATGCATGTATGCAGTATTGAGAGTCCCTACGAACCGTCATTGCATCAAGAAAGATAGCTTGTGGCTTTGAATCTCCTTTAGTGAAATATTATCGGATACACTGTACGGTTAGTAGCGGGATGCTTTGAACTTACCGGCCATTTGTGTGCACCAAGACAACAATACTCACACAATGACAGATCTAACAATTTCTCGTTCTCACGTTGTGTCCATTTCGGCCTTGGACCATATCTCGGTTTAGTAAGTGTTCGTTATAAGCGGCCAATTTACTTATTCACTTACAAAGGTGATCTCCTATAAAGAGTATCCTGCCTTACTCCACCCTCAGGTATAGGAATCATTAAAAGTCCTAGACTTAGCCTCACCACTTAGGCAGATTTCACACTTGACGGTTCTTTGGAATGAGTGTAGTTTTCAAGTGTTTCACTGAACTGTCAAAACTTAGTTTTCCCATTGAACCAAGGTTTCGGGATCTCCGATTCTCAAGGTTGGGTTACCGCTAAGACTGTTCTTATGTTGTGGATTTTAAACCCATTCCACTAACCAGTTTGTACATTTGATCTCGATTTATGCCTTTGGTAAGCGGATCCGCTAGGTTTTCCTTTGACTTTATATAGTCAACCGAAATAACCCCATTCGAGATTAATTGTCTTATTGTGTTATGTCTTCGACGTATATGTCGAGACTTACCGTTGTACAAACTACTTTGTGCCCTTCCGATCGCCGATTGATTATCACAATGTATCATTATGGCGGGCACCGGTTTATTCCAACAAGGAATATCTTCTAAGAAATTTCTAAGCCATTCAGCTTCTTCCCCGGCTTTATCTAGAGCTATAAACTCAGACTCCATTGTGGATCTAGCTATACACGTTTGCTTAGACGATTTCCAAGACACGGCTCCTCCACCTATAGTGAACACGTAGCCACTAGTCGACTTTGAGTCGTTTGTATCTGATATCCAATTTGCATCGCAGTACCCCTCAAGTACTGCGGGATATCTTGTATACGTTATTCCCAAGCTCATAGTGTGCTTTAAGTACCCTAGTACACGAATAAGAGCACTCCAATGATCGTCGCTGGGGTTGCTTGTGAACCTACTTAGTTTGCTCACTGAATAGGCTATATCGGGGCGCGTACAGTTCATTAAGTACATCAAGCTCCCAATTATTCGAGAATATTCTAGCTGAGAAACTGGTTCACTTCTGTTTTTAGCCAAGTGTTGAGTTAGATCAACAGGCGTCTTAGCCGGAGGTCTGTCAAATGCATTGAACCTCTTCAACATACTTTCAACGTAATGGGATTGTGATAAAATAATTCCTTCCGAGTTCCTAGCGATTTTAATTCCTAAGATAACATCGGCTTTTCCCATATCTTTTATGTCGAAATTCTTTTTCAACATCTTCTTGGTACTTGCAATTAACTCATTGTTTTTCCCAAGGATCAACATATCGTCTACGTACAGACACACGATTATAAATGAATCAGCGGTACCTTTAATGTAGACGCACTTATCACATTCATTGATTTTAAATCCATTTGATAACATTGTTTTGTCAAACTTCTCATGCCATTGTTTAGGTGCTTGTTTTAGTCCATAAAGAGACTTAACTAATCGACACACCTTGGCCTCTTTTCCGGGTGCAACGAACCCCTCGGGTTGTTCCATATAAATTTCCTCCTCGAGGTCCCCATTTAGAAAGGCTGTTTTCACGTCCATTTGATGAATTTCAAGGTCATGCAGGGCTGCAATCGCAATTAGTACACGAATAGACGTGATTCGAGTCACCGGAGAATACGTATCAAAGAAATCGTATCCTTCTATTTGTTTAAACCCTTTTACCACCAATCGGGCTTTATACTTATCAATAGTTCCGTCCGTCTTATATTTCCTTTTAAGGATCCACTTGCATCCTAAAGGTTTGCAACCCGGAGGAAGATCAACTAACTCCCACGTATTATTGAACAGAATAGATTCTATTTCACTATTGATAGCTTCTTTCCAAAGAGGTGCTTCTGGACTTGCCAAAGCTTCACGAATAGTTCGTGGTTCATCCTCTGCCATATAAATTGTAAAATCAGGACCAAAAGATTTCGGCACCTTAGTCCTTTTACTTCGCCTAGGTTCTTCCTCACCTTTATGAGGTAGCTCGGCCTCGTCGGTTGTCCTTTTTCGTGAGATTCTTTCTTCCTTATTTTTAAGAGGAAATACGTTCTCAAAGAACACCGCATTTCTAGACTCAATAGTCATTCCATTATGAAAATCCGAGTTTTCAGATTTATACACAAGAAATCGGTAAGCACTACTATTTTCAGCATAACCGATAAATATACAATCAATAGTTTTAGGTCCTATCTTGACCTGTTTTGGCTTTGGTATTTCGACCTTTGCTAAACACCCCCACACTTTTAAGTATTTGTAGGTAGGCTTGTGTCCCTTCCATAATTCATATGGTGTTTCGTCCCTATTTTTATGGGGTATTTTATTAAGAATATAATTTGCTGAAAGAATCGCTTCCCCCCACAAATTTTGGGGTAGACCAGAGCTTACTAAAAGCGCATTCATCATCTCCTTTAGAGTTCGATTCTTTCTTTCAGCTATTCCGTTGGATTGAGGTGAGTATGGCGCCGTTTTTTGATGAATAATACCAGACTCTTTGCATATTTCGTCAAACGGGGCCACATACTCGCCTCCACGATCGCTTCTAATCGCTTTAATTTTTCGAGTGAGTTGATTCTCGACCTCTGCTTTATACTTCTTAAAAGCATCTAAAGCCTCGTCTTTACTTTTTAGTAGGTAGACATAGCAATATCTCGTGCAATCATCAATAAACGTTATAAAGTATTTCATTCCACCTCGAGTTTGCACAAATTTCAAATCACAAATATCGGTGTGAATTAATTCGAGTGGATTCGTGCTTCTAGCCACCGGCTTAAACGGTGCTTTTACCATTTTTGCTTCAACACAAGTTTCGCACTTGTTATGAGAATCGATTTTAACTTTTGGTATCAAATCTAGATTCACCAATCTTTTAATTGTGTTAAAGTTTACGTGTCCAAGTCTATCATGCCACAGATTAGAACACTCCAACAAATAAGAAATACTTTCTTTATTCTTCGCCTCTTGGCGGATTACATTCATCACATTCATCTTAAAAAGGCCCTCATTTAGGTACCCTTTAGCTAAGAAGATACCATTCTTAGTCAATACAAACTTATCAGATTCAAAGACTAATCTAAAGCCCGCTTTGCTCAAAAGAGCGCCAGACACCAAATTCTTTCGGATGTCTGGGACATGCAGCACATCCGTTAGCGTCAATTCTTTGCCCGATGTCATTCTTAGCACCACCTTGCCTGTCCCCACGACGTCAGATGTCGAAGAGTTTCCCATGAATAGCTTCCTTCCGTCAGTCGGGGTGTAGGACGAAAACATATTTTTATCGGCGCAAATGTGCCGAGTTGCTCCCGTATCGATCCACCATTCTCGTGGATTATCAACCAAATTAACTTCTTGGATCACGGCCGTGAGGTCTTGTTCTGATAAACCATTGTGAATAGATATGTTCTCGACTATATGAGCGCTTTCTCTAATTTTCTTCGGGAGACGACAATCTTTTGCAAGATGCCCAGATTTACCACAATTATAGCAGCTTCCTTTAAACTTCTTGAAGCTTGCTTGGGGTTGCTTACCACTCGTGGACTTACCACCCGTGGGTTGCTTGCGCTTTTTGTTGAAGCTTGGCTCGGCCAAATTTGCCTTAGCCTCGAACTCACTTCGCTTCACCTTTGCTTCGGATTTTCGATTGTCTTCCTCAATCCGGAGTCGAACTATCAAATCTTCGAGTCGCATTTCCTTACGTTTATGCATAAGATAGTTCTTAAAGTCTTTCCACATAGGCGGCAATTTTTCAATTATTGCGGCCACTTGAAAAGCCTCGTTCACGATTAATTTTTCCGCCGACAAGTCGTGAAGAATAATCTGAATTTCCTGCACTTGACTCACCACCGATTTGGTGTCGACCATTACGTACTTCAGAAATTTGCCGACGAGAAATTTCTTAATCCCGGCATCTTCCGACTTGTACTTTACCTCCAAAGAATTCCATAATTCTTTTGCCGTTTCAATCGGACTATAGACGTTGTAAAGAGAATCGTCTAGTCCGTTTAAAATGTAATTTCTACACAAGAAATCACTATGATGCCATGCATCCGAGGCCGCACGCTTTTGAGCGTCGGTCTCATCTTCGGGAACGGTCATTGGGTCCTCCGAAAGAAATCGAGAAAGAGAGAGAGTTGTAAGATAAAACAACATTTTTTGTTGCCACCTTTTGAAGTCGGCGCCGCTGAATTTCGGCGGTCTTTCGCCATGCGCAGGAGCGGCCGTCACCATGGGAACGATGTGGGCGGTAGACGGCATCACACTTTGAGTATCGTTAGTTGCCACCGTAAAATGCTTGAAATAAGGCAGAAACTTCAGATTCTATTCGCTGGTGCTTGTTAGGCCGTGACCTGCTTGCTTCCCTTATTGATTCTCGTCGTGAATTGTTCAATCAATGAGCAACTTGCTTCGTCACCTGCTTGCTTTGACCAATGCACCTTGTTAGGCGATGAGCAGCTTCGTTAAGACCAACAGAGATAATATATAATTTCGTCTTCAACTGTTGGTGCTCCGTTGGTTAGCGCCTTTATCTTCGAGCGAAGTAGCAACTATAAATTTCAGCGGTAATGGTATGAACAAATCACAAGTCGAGGCACGTGATACACGCTCTCTTGAAGACGAAATTACCCCGCTAATACCCACGGTTTACGGTAAACGCCTCCGAGATACAACGACTTACGTTTGGAATATAGCGGTATCTCAAATACGCCAAACTCGGCGAACAATACTATTGCTTTGGGACTCGCAATTGAAACTTTGTAAAATGCAGAGAATTATTTTGTGAATTTTTTGATGCTTGAAATGATAATGCATGTGATCTATTTATAGAGGTGGGGGATCATTACCAAGGGTCATGTAGTACAAGTGTATCCCTTTGTATGTGTCTCTTCGTATGAGAAGACTTATCTCTTCATGTGCACCTTTTAGAATTTTATCAATATAACTCTTCAAGTACAAGAGGTGTACTCCTAGGATTTTATTGTACCTTTTCTATTATTTCATTCACACCCTTTCTAACATTCTATATAGAGTGGACTCGATAGCGTGTTTATGAATTTGGTGTGTGTGTGTGTGTGAGAGAGAGAGAGAGAGAGAGAGGCTTCGTTTCACTTCAACTGCTGACGAGGGTCGGAGACAGCTTTCCCTTTTATCTGTAATAAAGTGATCTTTTTGCTTGAGCAGAAGAAAACCCTAGATAAGTAAATGATATAACTACGAAAACTGAAGCTGAACAAACCTATTACATATAGGTCACGAGCTGGAGTTACCCATATACATCCAACATCTCCATGAACCTGAAATCATAGAAGGGAAAAAAAAAGATTGAAAAAAGCAATAGATGATGTGTGTATGAATATGTATATATGTTGATGTATCAGCCAAAAATAGTATTAAAAGGTTTTCTTTCATCGGAAAAGCTCCAAATTCCAAGTGTCATTAGTTGTTACATCTGCTGAACATTACCTAAATTTGAACTAAAACCAACGAAATTATGTAGAAGCTACATAAGAGAGAGAGAGAGAGAGAGAGAGAGAGAGAGAGAGAGAGAGAGAGAGAGAGAGATGTGGATGAGGAGGTTTCTCAATAGCTCTCTCGACCCTCATATGCAATAGATAAGAAAAGAGAAGGCTCTTACGTTTTCAGTTTGTCTTATCTTTTGTGTTTTGTTTTGTCCTCCTTCAATAATTGCATTTTCTTTGATCAAGTACACGCATTCCTGAATTACAAGAAGTTCATGCTTCCAAAGAGAAAATTAAAGTGCATCATATATATTTTGACTCAACTATTATGTAAAACTTGTAATTGTATATGATTAGGATACGATTATACAGAGATTTGCTATGATGCCCACCTACCGTGAACACCATAAGCAAATCTCTCAATTTTTGCATTTTTTTATTCCCGACGTCTCCAACACTTCCGTAGACCCTCTCATATCCATGGTTAACCTAAATCGCCCTCTTCAACACGTTAATTTTCAAGAAAATTCATTATTTATTATTCACATGTAGACGATGTATCGAGGTGATGATTTTCTTGAAAATTAACGTGTTGAAGAGGGCGATTTAGGTTAACCATGGATATGAGAGGGTCTACGGAAGTGTTGGCGACGTCGGGAATAAAAAAAATGCAAAAAATTGATACATCGTCTACATGTGAATAATAAATAATGAATTTTCTTGAAAATTAACGTGTTGAAGAGGGCGATTTAGGTTAACCATGGATATGAGAGGGTCTACGGAAGTGTTGGCGACGTCGGGAATAAAAAAATGCAAAAAATTGAGAGATTTGCTTATGATGCTCAGTGGTTGCTCACGGTAGGTGGGCATCATAGCAAATCTCCGATTATCCATACTATTTCAAATGTATATATACATGAGAACCATTTACACAGGTATTGAGTTTGGTAAATGAGATCCAAAGACTTGCAACAAGATAATGCTCTTTCAACTGGAATTTAAATTTTATATATATTTATATACTGCATGCAAGGATAAATACACGTATTATTTTATTTAGTCACGTTCACGGGTCTTCTATCAATCAATATGGCTTTCGATAATTTTTTTTATCTGACATTTCATCCAAATGGTAACCACATATATATATGCATATTAAAATACATCTATTTTATAACTTGATGCGAAGGCTTTCATCGCAATTGACGAAACGTGATCGGAACTTGGGCTTGAGCAAAGCCCAGTATGTAAAAGCTATCAGAGCCCGATAAGCCTCTAAGTACTAACGACTCTTTTTTCCAACAATTTCAAAGTGGTTGTTTGCTTGGAGGGTTAAATATTTTAAAGGTGGGTTTATGATATATTAGTATGTTTGGCTTGCAGTTTTATCTAAACCATGGGTTTATATAAAATCACTGTAAACCATGCAGACGGGTTTAGATAAAACCACCTCCTCACATGTGTTTATTTAAACCCACTAACCAAACACATATTTTATTTATACCCATTAATTTGTTTTATATAAACCCTTACTTATTTAAACCCTCCTAAATATAAACCTGTGAACCAAACGAGCAGTTATGATTATATACAATTGTCATTTCAGTGATAATAAAAGGAACGGACATCTACGCATAATACCTAATTGAATAAATACCCAAAGAAGAATACATACTTAAACAACAGATTAAACAAATCTAATTAAATCATTAATTAATTTTTAAATAACAGCGAGCATCTTTGAAGCAGTGACGCACCAGTTGATCAAGCATGGAATATTAGACAAGCAACACTACCTTAAAGTACCCACGATCGAATCTCAAAATCACATATAATGAAATATTGGGACAAAATTCTTTAGGGCAATGCCGTAAAATACGAACATAGAAACATGGGATGTGGGATGTTTAGAGGAACTCCAATCGGCTCTCAAAATGAAGCGCAAAATATCACTCCAATAGTGCAAATATTTTATTTACAATTAAAATAAATAATTTATAGTAATGTAAGGGGTATATTAATAAAATAATAAAATAAATAATAAAAAAACTAATTTTAGTAACTTAGGTGATAAAAGTTAATTATTAAATTTAGTATGTGTTGCTTTGTGATAAAACTTATTGTGATTGGTACGAGATGAAAAGGGCGTTTATAGGAGGGAGAAAATGACATAAATCTTATTTTGGTTAAGCGTTTGAGTATTGATTGGAGTATTTTTTTTTTATGTTTGTATTTGATTATTAGTATTGGTTGAAAATGGTCTTTAAGATCCCAGAACAGTTGTGCAAGAAAATGGGAAACTAACTTATTCATGATTAAGTGCTCGATAAAATAATGCAAAAGAGAGAAAGAGGGTTTTAACCAGGGAAGGTTTATTTGTGAGGTCATGGATGATTCAGCTAAATAATGCACACTATGATAAATAAAAAAGTGGTGACCCCGTAAAAAGAAAACCAAAGCAACATATGACTTCAGCTCTATTGCAGAATGGTAATAGGAACTTTATTATAATACTTCGCACAGAAGAAAATAATTGCAAAAAAGAAAGAAAGAGAAAAAGGTAACCCTTATTGTGGTGGGGAGCACTAATTATGTATTACATACATGTGCTGATCGAATGACTCACTCCCACTTTTTTCCTCCGTAAACAACAGCAGATAGTTAAAGTGTATGTGGAAGAGACGTCAAACTATTCATATTGTAATGATTTAAGTCTTTGAAAAACTAAGACCATGGTTAGGTTTTCTCAACTGCATGGAGATTCTCTCTTGGATGTCTAAAGCAGGCATAAGATTCTAAGTGGGGCCTGCCCTTTCTTCCAATTATAGTTGCCACGTGTGACTCCACTTGTACTTACATCGATGGCTCAAAAAGCGGATTCTTTGGAGTTGGACTGTATTTCATTGCAACATAGTTCCATCAAGTGGTTGTTGCTGTTGTGCGTGGATCTTCTTTAATGTCTATTCCAATACCAAAGGAAAAAGGTAAAATAAAATAATAGAGAAGGGGCGGTGAAGAAAAATAAATAAATTATTCATTTTTTTATATATTATATGGCTGCCAAAAGAGAATTATATCGTCCCATCCTGTGTTTTTCTTGAATGGGAAAAGATTTTGAAGTGGGCTCTGTGAGATTGTATAAAACAATAATCGTAGTAGTAATAAAACGCCAACTCTTGTAAGGATTCCGTTGGAATTTTTCTTCATATAGTCGGAACAAATGTAGGGTTGTTTTTGTGATCATACGTTTCTTCTACTAAGAATGTAAGTACGGATTTTCTCACAATATACATGTATACAAAATACTCAAGCAAGCATCTTAATAATTGACTGGCAAGCAAGAATGGATGGCTACAACGTTTGGGAGAGATTTAGAGAAATTCTCATTACTAGTTGCTGGTCAAAAGCAGTTCATTATTCGAATGGAGTCCTAATAAAGTGCAACTACTTCGAATAAATTGTGATCTCAAATTACTCTTAAGAGCATAGAATATTCGTCCATATTGTAGGGATATTCATCCTTCTACAAATAGAATTTTTGTTATTGACAACTAAACCGTTAGCTTAAGATCGTACTAATCTTCATAGATCGACATTATGAATTCAAGATCGCTTAGATTAAAGAACAAGAGTAAGAAATATCATTAAAAAAAGATATTTTAAAACTTCATATTCACATGAATTGGGACAACACAAAATCCAAGCTAATTCATACGACCTTAGAACAACATATGCGATTTAATAACATCATAACATATAAGAAGGAAACTAGCAATTATAATTATTGAAATTTGCATCTGGTTGACTATACTAAGAATTAAATGACGACAAGTGATTACTGACGATATTAACTATCCCTTTTTTTCTGATAATCAAGAAAGTATAAAATCATTGCTGAGTGCACCAACTTCAGCAAGCTTAGGCACAAGGCTGTTACTCAGATGCAAAGCGACGAGGCTCTCCAGCCCACCAACACACGCGCCTCCTATGTAAAGCGTCGGCGCTCCGCACCACGCGCCGCCACCTCCATCTGCCGATGACGACGTGGAGGCTTCCCCGCCGCCTCCTAGGGCGGCGATCTCATCGTCCTCCAACTGAATAACCGTCGGATGAACACCAAGCGTCGATAGCAGCTTCTTCATGACGTCACACATGAAGCAAGACGATCGGCTGAAGATCACCACTGGGTTCTCCGTTACCAGCCGTCGGATTCTCATCTCCGCAGATTCTGCCACGTGGATGGATAGGGGAGAGGCGGTGGTGCTCTTCAGCTCAAGATGGACGCCGCCTCCGCCGGCTCCTTCGTCGGCGCACAACGGCGGCGCGTAACGGTGGACTCCTCCTTGCATAGCTATGCTACAACCACTCGCGTGTTTTTCCTAACTGATATAAGTTTCTATTTTTTTGTATTTATTTCTCTGTGGAAGGAAGTGCGAGAATGTGCATATATATTGGTTAGCGTGGAGGTTTTATAGGGAAATTTTTTTAATTAATAATTAGGGTTTTCTATAGTCGTGTGAGCAGCACGAGCCTACTTTACAGTACAATACGTATTTTGTTTCGTTGTACATAGTGTAATTAAAAGTTCATAATGGAAGATGAAACGGTTTATAAACAAATAATTTTATAAGTCAAGTCGCGAAGTCGGCACAAAAAATCACGGTAAAGGTAATAAACACATTCATTGTATGTGTTGTATGTATGGTGATAACACAGTCCAAGTCCATTAAAATCCCATAGTCAACGTTTATTCATTCTAGGGACAAACCCATATATGTAATTTAATTAAGCTGTCCAATCTGGGATTATAGGGTCAGTGCAGTGCTTGTGGTGGTGTGTGTAGTTAGAAATTATTGTCATATTAAAAAAGGAGTTTTAGCCCGACATTGTGGAAGTAAAGGCCCACCATACTATACATAATATAATTGATGTATACTATAATATATGTGTGACAGATTGTGCGAATTAATTAACAAGAAGGCTCAAACATGGACCGTTGATGGTGTTACATTACGGTGTCTGCCACGATGGACTTTATTTTGGAATATTTTAGAAACCAAAAGGGCTTCTTTTTCCTTTCTTTTCCCTTCTATGTATACTTTTTAATATTAATTTATTTATAAAAATTATAACGTGCAACAAGATTTGGTTATAACGTAAGCAAAGCAAAGCGTATTGGGATAAAATAATACTGTGTGCAAGAACTTTCATGGCATGTGTAATAACGTGGGTGAGGTGAGGTTAGGTTTGGTTAGGTTAATTTATATCACAATTGTACATACAGAGCATCGTTATCATTGTTGCTGACGTCACTCTTGGCCCTTTTTTGTATCCTCGCTTTTTCATAGTGGTTAGGATTCTCATTCCTTTCCTCCTCATGGGTTGAATCTTTGACAGATGAATCTGATTCAAATGAGGACCAACAACTGATATAATAGCCTAAAACTCAAATGATTAATATATATACACATAGAAGATGTAACGATTCTCGTTGAAGGGCCGTTTAACCCTTGTTTTAGAGATAAAAAAAATTCAAAGATATATCTCAATCACATCCTTGTAGGGCGGAATCGAGATATTTTACATGCCCCGGAATAATCTCATCCTAAGTTTTTTTGTTTGGGTGGAAATGCTTGAGATTCGAAAACAAATCATTAAAAAATCGGAGAAGTTGGTTTAAATATTCCATCTATTGATTTTTTTGCTACCAATCTGATGGATTATTTATAACGAATTTTCCTTAAAAAATCTACGGAAAAAAAAAATTAGGAAAAAAAGGTAATGGGCCTATTGAGCTTCATGTACAACGGCCCATTGATGCGCTCGTAACAAAGTCTTCTACTACTTGCAAGTTGCACAATTGACTTCGAGAAAACAAAAGCAGTCTTAGTGTTTAACAAAGCAATCGTCTAAAAAATCTCTCAAAAGTCATTAGTGTTGATGCATCTTCCATCGATGGACACAATCACGAACAAAATGCCTAGCTAGTATTTATTCATTTGAACATAAACCACCCAAGAAACCAACCTACGTGCACATATATTTTATATCTTCGGCGATTTGATTATTACATTGTGCATGTCGTTGTCATCGAAGATCAACTAAGTTACACATACGAGAAATGCTGTCTTGTCCAAATTCTTGAAGTCGTCGTATGATCCTAATAATGGGACGTGCAAACGCAATGGAGTTGTGACAAGGGCAAAATACCAAAGTGACCCCACCACTATTACTATGATGATCATACGAATGTCAGCAATATTATATAATTCTTGCCAGGAATCTCGCTTTATAATCTATATACGACCTTCCATCGTTTGATCCCCTGGAACTTTTACCAGCAGCAGCAAACTTACTGACAACCTTTGCAGTTTCAGTCGTGTTTTTGCTTTACTTCTATGCACCTTCATGGAGTGTTAGAAGAGTCCCCGGCCCACCCTCATTCCCTATAGTGGGACACCTACCTTTGCTTGCCAAGTATGGGCCCGAGGTCTTCTCCAATCTCGCCAAGATTTAAGGTTCCATCTTCAGGTTTGTGTTTTCGTTCTATTCTGAGACACATGCTGTTGTCTTGAAATGAGTTCTAGCCTGAAAACAGGTTTCACATGGGGAGACAGCCCTTGGTAATAATCGCAGACGCAGAGCTCATCAGAGAAATGGGCATAAAGAAGTTCAAATCAGCCTCAAATCGAAGCATCCCTTCTGCATTAGCTGCATCGCCGCTTCATACCAAAGGCCTATTCGCGACCAAGTACGACGATCTTCATACCAACCGGTGGTCGTCGATGAGGAACACGGTGGTCTCAGTATACCAACCGTCCCACCTCGCCAAGCTGATACCCATGATGCAAGAGTCGATCGAAGTCGCCGCCGGGAACCTCGACTCGTCGGAGACGGTCGATTTTTCCGATCTAGCTCTCAAGACGGCCACCGACGTGATAGGAAAGGCGGCGTTCGGCGTCGATTTCGGCCTCTCCAAGCGGAAATTGACTCCTTCCCAAGAAGGGTTGGCAGACGACAAAGAGCAAGAGTTCATACAGCAGCACATATACTCCACGACCCAAGTCAAGATGGATCTATCGGCCTCCTTTTCGACCGTACTAGGTTTAATCATCCCCTTTCTTCAAGAACCCTTTTGTCAGATTCTCAAGAGAATCACAGGGACAAAGGTTTTATTGATATTGTATAAGTTATTTCTGTAAGCCTATAAAGAGATTTTATTAATATTGTATTTTAACATATTTGATATGAGTATATTAATTATTTGTGTAATGATATAGATTATAGTGATAGATATGTTGAGGTGTGTATTATTCCTTACACACCTCATAACCACCATAAAGATGGACATGCATACAAGACTTATAAACAAAATCCTTGTATTGAGGTGTATAGTCATACAAAGCATGTATGCGTATACCCAGATATCAAACACGAGGTAACTTATTCATACACACCCCATAACGATCTATATCCGGGTTTACCCAGATATTAAACACGAGGTAACTTATTCATACACCCCCCGTAACTATCTATATCGTCCATACCACGTATCAAATGGCTCCTATGTGTATAAACTAGTTTATCTTTATATATATACACGGGACATTTAAAAAAAAACAACAAAAAAATTAATTATGCGGGCCGTTGTCAAAGGGCGAAGGAATATATTTGGGCTTGTTGAAGTCCACTAAATGAGTTGTTACTGGGCCCAAAAGTTAGCTTGGGCTTTATTGCGATTCACTTAATCAGTTTGATTAACTAGAGTATAGGGGAGGTGACGAGTTGAAATCCACAAAGGTCGCCTTGAAAAATAAAAAGAGAATTTTAAGTACGAAATCTAAGTGGTAGAAACCAAAAATATGTAAGCAATGATTATTATATTCCTACAAGCTCTAGATGAGGAAAGGAAAGGAGGTGTGAACCCTAATATTCCACTTGCTATAAAGGGAAACATTTAATTATATATATGTCGCCATCGACTTTGTGTAGCCGTCCCACAACACCCTTGTCATCATTCGAATTTGTAGCGTGCAATCTAATGACTTCGGACAAAATACGAATAATATATATGCTCTACCCACACTCTATAATTTGTGTTATTAAAAAAATATAATTATTACTTCAATGTTCATATTTATAATATTTGATAGGTGAAATATAGATTTTACACATATAAAATGAAAACTAATGTGTTGGGATATAATTACAATAAATACAGAATTTAGAGGTGAAATTATCATTTATTAAATTTACTTAACTACAAATAAATGAACTAAACTGCAAACTAATCGACATACCAAATTGTCGAAAAGTCTCAGGTGATTATGAACTTTTTATTTATTTAATTAGTTGGAGATGCGATCTAGCTTAGTGTTAGGATGACATAATGCACTCTCTCCGTAATGTACGCCTTTGTACTGATGCTATGTATCATTATCAAAACATTCGTCACAACACTATCAATTTGGGTGCGTTTTTACGTAGTAATAATTATTAAATCGCATATTAACTATCGTAAAGCGTCGTCTCTTTAAGTAATTATTACAATTTTGCTTTGATGCCGCGTGGAATTGTCAAGCTGCTATTGGTTGGCGGTTAGTGTATGAACAGTAGCTTTATACTTTTCCCCCTCTCTTTTATCTCTTCATTTTTCTTTTGTTCCATAAAGATGACGATCACATGTAATTGGGTGTTTTACTATGCTATGAAAATTATAAACAAAAATGATCCATATTTGAGACCCCATAAGGAATAATCGTTTCATATACCACAAATGGAACAAAATATTATTGAGATATTGTCATGTTTTGGAAGGAAAAGAAACACCCCATTTATTGAAGATGTCGATCCCGAATTGAGTGGAGGGGGTTAAGGCACGCTAGAGGATTAAATTTGTCATATTCTTCAATGCAATATGTGTATATATGTATTTAATAATGATTGATTTGGACTTATCCCTTTATTGATATGCATCTCTGGCAAACGACGTGATTTATCTTGAAACGTATTTTTGTCGTCCCTTCACATGCGTGGGAAATTAACACGGAAGAGATTTGTCATTCAAATCCCCATTAAATGCAACTTTACGTGGGAATAGTGAACAAGTTTGACTTGAAAAAACTCTTATCAAGATATCGTGTGCCATATTTATCTCAAAGGATGCTTTCTTTCTTTTTTCTTTCTCGAGCAATATCTTCAGCTTGATATACACGATGACCCTCTTATCTCTTATCTAAAACTAACTTTGCCGTAAGAGAGATATATTTCCTTTTTTCATTTTATTTCTTAAACGAAGAACATGCAGCTCTTTTTTCTGTTGCAATCAATTTTTACTACAATTTTCGACAAGTGTTGAAGCAGTCTGTCGTATGTCTGGATACATTCAAACAATTATTAAGGTTCCCCTGATAGAACAGAAAGTATCGATCTTGATTGGACTGTTAAATTAATATATAATTACGAGATTGTATTGGTACTTGATAAGTTCTGCGGTTCAAACTTGCTTTTCTATTGTTTTACAGTTTAATTCTTGACCAAAAGACATCTCTCCATTTTCTTATATTTTCATGAAAATAAAAAGGGAATCTTGTGTTGGTAGGGAAGGCATATGACATGACTAATGGTCAGAATATGAACTGAATATAGGCATCTTTGTAATAGAATATAGAAACATATCTTCTTAATAAAATATAGTGACAGGCCCATAAAAAGATAAACCCAATCTTTATTCCACCGTGATGGGAATTAAACGGTTCATTGCACTTGCCCTAGCTAGACCTATATAAAGCCACGTTGTGTGCCGCATTTTATTCACACACCACACACACAGATAAGTGTTCTCTCCCTTTCTCTAATGGAACAGTACACACATACCACTATTAGCTGTACATAGCAATCTCTGTCTTTATCCTTTATTAGTAGTAGTAGAGTTGTTCCCCTATCTCAGGTTCAGATTTAGGGTTCTATAACCTTTTTCCTTCGTCTTTTTAACCCTATATGTGCCTTGACAGAAAGTATTGTATTATGGATCAGATCTCGGTTATTTGTTCCCAAATGGTGGGTAATTAGGGAGGTGACAGAAGAGAGTGAGCACAAATGGTGTTTTCTTGCATGAATTGAGTCTCCATGCCTGAAGCTATGTGTGCTCACCCTCTTTCTGTCACCCCACAATCTCTCTCTCTCTCTCTCTCTCTCTCTCTCTCTCTCTCTCTCTCTCCTCTCTCTCTCTCTCTCTCTCTCTCTCATATGTTAGATCTGAAGAGTTCCGTGGGTATATGTATCAAATTGACCGTTAAATGTGAGATGTGGGCTTTCTTCTCAGATGGCTTGTTGAGTCTTTAAGCTCTTAACCTTTTCTTCCTTTTGGTTCCTTTAATTTGTTATTTTTATGTTCTAACCCTTTAATTGCCTCACAATGTATTTTTTTTAGATTTAATTCTGGGTTCTTGAGGTAAAGAGAAGTAAAAAAATTAGGGTTTCTGGATCTTGGTTGAATGACTTTGCAGGTAATTAGAAAGACACAAAATATGTATATCTGCGCCATCGTCTTCTTTCCAAATTTTCTTTGCAGACAATCTCACACACCTATAAAGCCCGTTTGTTCGGTGCTTCTCTTGCCTATTTTGACCGCTGGGATTAGAGCAAAAACGCTGCCGATGATCGAAAGATGGGCTCTTTTAAGAAGATCTCAGTGTTTTGAATCCAAAACTGAAGAACGTAGAAGGGCTTAGCCAATCTAGGCTTTTTCTCATGGCAAAACTTATATGCCCCATCATTTGTTATACCCGAGTTTAAGACTTGTGACAAACTACAAGTGTGATCATCAGAATTCTTATGTCATTTTCCATTCGTTGTCCATGGTGGATATATATTTATTCATTTCAGACCTTTAAGCAACACTTTTTGGTTGGTTTTGAGATCAATTCAACGGATATAGATAAGTAAAATTCGAGATCCAGCACAGTCTCCTTCCATCTTCTCTGAACATGCTTTCAAAAGCATGAAGTGTTCTCTATTCTTCTCTAAATTGAGTCTTCGTCGGTAGATATGTAGTCATCACAACAAGGAAAGAAATCAACAGAGATGTTAAAAGCCTTCAACGGTAATTAAGAAAACAAAGCATATGCAATGCAACAATGGTCTTAAACTGTAATTTAGAAAATATCATTATTTATCCATCTTATTACCTAAACAAGCTAAGTAAAGTAGGCCTTGCTGATTCTTGGCCGCAGAAGGGGAGCTTTGTGTTCCTCCTTAGACAACAAGGGATGACATACTACTCTGTTCTTATAATAGAAGTTGTTGACCTTTTTGTTCCAAGAGTGTTGAGTGTTTTGATGATATATGTAATTGTAATGACATCAGGGTTATAACTTGAGCAATTCGATCTATATTTAATATGATGTATAGTATTCTACTATTGCATGAATTATAGACTATGAATTGGTTAATTGTCGATTACTTGACTCACATGTGATTCGTGATTATTTGGTGAAACTACGCGATCGTATGTCATAGATGTCTCACATGCTAGGATATGTCGGAATATGAATATACTGTGCTATTTACGGTAATCACGTGTGAGAATATCATATTGTGCTATATATGAAAAAATGCTGTCCAAATACGGAATATGTTATATCCGTTGAAAGCTGTTTATTCTGAGACGAAAATCGTGTTGATGATCTTATGCGTGCATCTTGCTTATATTATAGTGAAATATTTATTGATATCTTTCTTTATGTTGATTAAGATCAATGTTTAAAACGCGTGTTGCGCACTGCGTCGCGTTTTTGTTCCAACAGCGCGTAGCGTAAATAGCGTAGCGTATTGCGTGAGTATTTCGAGCAAACCTATTTTAATAAAAGAAATAACATCTATACTATTTATGGTCTCATTTTCACAATTTATAGTATATTTATAAAATTACATACACATATTTTTATATTAAGTAGTGGTATCTTCCAATTTACTAATTAAAAATAATTTAAATAACAAAATATATAAGATATATGTCATTTTGATCGTCGTGAAACAATAAATGTGATTATTTATTATTATTATACATAACTCGCATAAAGTAAAGGCTGATTCCGAATTTAATGTGAATATGTAATATAAATTAAAACTAAATAAAAAATTAAAAGGAAATTCCACTAAAGTTTTGACTCGGCTGGCACTTTTTCCTTTATGTCTTGAAAAGTTGCGCCTCACATCACATCACATCACCTGTTTTGAAATAAATAAAAAAAAATAAGAGTTACGCTTTTTTTATTACGCCATGAGGCATTTTGATGAAAAAACACGCCTTAGCGCGCCTCGAAGCGCGCGATCCTACGCTATTTAAAACACTGATTAAGATATTATTGTTCGGAAAGATTTAATTAATTGGCATTATGTGGATAAGATGCTGATAAATATGTGCTGAAACGGATGATATCTCTGATATATGAATAGTTATGCCATTATATATAAATTCGTGAAATATGTAATTTGATCTGATCTATGTGCTGAATATGGTAAATATATTGATCTGCCGCTATCTTGCATGCTTAATATGGAAAACAAATTCGGACTGACTTATTCTATAAAATGATAGCATGATATGACATATGGAAAGTGTTGTCATGAAAAATATAATTCTAAACATATGAATATGCCTTGATTGCGAATCTGAGCATGTATATTAAATAAAATCATGCTAATTTGAGCTTATGACCCTTCTGAAGATTTATTGTTGGCATGATTTACGTGGTAAGTTTACTACTCGATATTATATGAATTATGTGCTTATTTGGTTATTAATCTCATTATTGAGTTTCCATGTGACTATTTAGTGAAAGGGGTCTATATGTATGAGCAACACTTCATTGTTATAAAAAATCTAGAATTTGTGAAAGTACGAATGCGAGAGCTTTAAGCAGAAACTTACAATCGAGATCTTGAGCGTTAATTGGCGATAGTTTTCTGCCTACCTAAGCAATCACTTGCAAAGTACTAACTGTACTGAGATATTCATCCTCCCAGCATATATTCTGTCTTCGGGAGTGTTGTCTTCGACGTGAGCAATACCAAGGAGGCAAGGGCGACGTTTACGCACACGTGTAGGGAAGAACAAGTTTCGGGAGCTCTTCAGTAGCGAGCTTTGTCATGTCAGGAATTGGGAGATTCGTAGGAACGAAGCTCGGCGTGTTGTAACCTAGTGTGTATAGTGTTCGACGTGTTTCGGTTGTTTATTGGGCAAATCAATCATTTTTGTAACTTTCTACGGTGAAATTATAATGATTGATTAAACTCTTGAGTAGCAAACCTCAAGGAGAGGAGTCAGTTGCGGATATAACCTCTATAAAAACCCTGTCTCACTTTTACTTTTCAGTTATTTCATTTTTCAGTAAGACAGAACCTATACATATGACGTAATTAGGATATATCAGTCATCTTCATCAATGCATAAGTAGACATCTCAAGGTCACTACATCCTAGGAATCATGAAAAGAAGAAGTATAATTTTTTATAACCTAATTCACCCATCTTAGGAACATCTTTTTCTTCGGAAGTCATCATCAAAACACAACTAAAATGGAGATCCGAGCTTCTTAGGCGCAATAAACGAGTAACTAGCTGAAATGAAGGCGAGAAAAAGTCGAACGCCAAAAAAAAAATACATAAACTCAATTCAGCAGAACTTAACCCGCCCACGATTATATCAAGCCATGGAAAGTTTTAGATTAGCCCAATTATGATTTTATTGGGCCTAATGGGCTTGTCTTTAGCAGATTGAAAAATACGATACCATGCAAATTTCGTTGTGAAAAGAAAAAGAAAGGGCCAAAATGGTAAAAAACAAGTTTAATATTCGACAAACGGGGACGGAGTTAAATCAGTCGTACACAGAGTAAGGACTTGAAATTTGGTTCAAATCCTTAATCCTCCGAAAACAAGAGACAACAAAAGAACACGCAGGAAATTATTCATGTTATTATTACAAGAGTAGGCCTTCGACACGTAGATGTAATAATAAGGCTGGGTAATATTCTGCTGGTCTGTGCCTGGATAATACACATAAGGTGCCGGCGGAGAATGGCTGCGGCCGCCTTTCTTCTCAGGCGGTGGCGGCGGCGGCGGCGGTGGCGGTGGTGATTCTGGAGGAGAACACCGTGGCTCCGGGGGAGGAGGCGTGGTGCAGACAAGAGGGCACGTTTCGCAATCGCTCTTGCAAAGTAAACTAGGGTTTTGTGTCTGTACTCCTTGGGTTCTTGAAGTCGGAAAAAGCAAGATTAAGAGGAAGATACATGATATTAGTTTTCCAGATGAAGGCGACGACATGCGAGTAAGTCGAAACCTTGATGAATAATCCATTTTGTATTTGAATTTAATGATTATGTAGAGGAGAATTATGAAGTTTGGTGTTTGTTTTGTTTATGGCTTGGGTATTTATAATAGTCAACATAGTCCCTCAAGTAGAGTAGAATACATATAAGTGTGCGTGTAAGAAGAAGGGACCATGTTCTTGTCATATTGTATTTATTCTTTCTGCTTTGAATATGCTTTATGGCTTTTCTAAATCTTCAATCCGAAGTAAAAAGATACTGCGTGTAAAACCCTTTTTTCTTGAATGTCAATTGAAGAATGAAGAGACATTGATTGCTAATCTTGATCACCAACTTATTTGTTAGGACTCTTCGTTATAAGTGATAGTTTAATGGACACAAGTCTTCTAATAACATGGACACACACCCACGCACAAAGACGCATATATAAGTGAATAAAAAATAATATAAAAAAAGATACATCGAAGAATAGTATTCGATCCTTATTCGTCTCCACTTTCTTTCTTTCAATTGACTTTCGTATCATCATATGCATGAGCGTGTGATATACAATATGATGTGTATATGAATTAATGTAGTGTGTGTATTGATGCCGAAGTCGATTTTTCTTATTTTTAAAAGATAGTACAGTAAAACCTCTATAAATTAATACTCTATAAATTAATAATCTCTCTAAAATAATAAAATCTTTCGGTCCCGACTTGGTCCTTTGTAAAAAATCATCAAATTCGATAAGATAATAATATAATAATTTTTTGGAAAATCCCTTTATAAATATTAGGCTCATTAAAACTCTAAATTAATAATTCATAAAAATTACAATTATAACTATGTAATTTGCTAAATAAGATTATATTTGTTACTAGATTTTCTTTAATTTTAATCTAATTGGATTTCATCCCTAGTTTTTAAATTGCATTCAATAGTTCCGACGTCGAGTTTTCTAGCTGCAACAGAAAAATGTGAAGGGTTGTCGCCATTTTATGTCGCTTAATATCCCCACCATTCTGAAAGTTGGCTGAACGATACTCCAATGATATCCTGAGAGCATTTGATATTGTACTTTGACTAATTTTCAAACGATATTTTTCATTAATTCACACATGTAAATCGTTTTGGGTACATGAATATAATTAATGAAAAATATTTGAATTCATTTATCGTCAATACATTCTAAATTTATTAAATTTAAAGAGTCTCTCTTTTAATTAATAATATATTAATTTATCGATATATTAATATCTCTCTAAATTAATAAAATTTCATGGTCCCAATGTTATTAATTTATAGAGGTTTTACTGTAGATATATAATAGGTACTCATCGATATAAAAATAAAATAGTGTAATGGATTAGATTGATATTGACCATTAAATTTTTTTTAAAAAAATAGAGTGGTTGTTTCTTGAGATAAATATGATTATGGTGAAAATTATAAAATTATGAGCATATAAGATCGATCAAATTCTAGTGAAAATTCTAATCTTTGAACCTTTGAAGTCAATTTTTCTGCCTTCGCCAACACAGACCTCGAAACGACGCCGCACGCATAAATTTCTACTAAAGATTTCTCCGAATTGAGGCCCTAATAATTGTCGGAGTTTCCAGCACAAATCAAGCAGCAATTTCAGCTAATTGAGATTGAACATTAGATGTCGACGGTGTACGTTTTAGAGCCTCCGACGAAAGGAAAAGTGGTAATAACGACTTCGTACGGTCCGATAGACATCGAGCTTTGGCCCAAAGAAGCTCCAAAAGCCGTACGGAACTTCGTACAGCTATGCCTGGACGGGTACTACGACAATACCGTCTTTCATCGCGTGATTAAATCATTTCTCGTCCAAGGTGGTGACCCAACTGGCACTGGTACAGGTAATTAGTACTTCTATTCGAAAATGTGACTCTAGTCCATTTGTCGCTATGTGGTTGTATTTGAACTTGACTATTTTATAGGAGCTACTGAGAAGTTGAAGAATCTTGTTTTGTTTTTCTTGAAGTGTGCGGCTGGGGCTGAGCATAGAAGCCGATATATTAATATATATTTCTTGGTGCTTATATAACATGATAATCTTGTAGGTGGTGAGAGCATATATGGTGATGTGTTTGCCGATGAATTCCATTCTCGTTTAAGGTTTAAACACAGAGGCCTGGTTGCTTGTGCCGGTGAGGGAACGCCTAACTCCAATGGTAGCCAGTTTTTTATGACTTTAGATCGTTGTGACTGGCTTGACAAGAAGCATACTATATTTGGAAAGGTAAGCAACCCCTGCAATCATTTATAGATGTTCATAGTGAGTTATTTTTTTCTGATACACAATATCCGTTCTCAGGTAACCGGCGATTCAATATATAACCTTGTACAGTTAGGTGAAGTGGAGACTGACAAAGACGATAGGCCGTTGGAACCCCTTCCCAAAATCCTCTCAGTTGAGGTATCAACTTTCTTTAGTACGAAATTCCTGTTTTGATCTGTTTTTAACAGTTGACGTCAAGTTGAATACATGGGGCATCCAAGAACAATTTGTCAGTGTAGTTGTTAATGGTTTTTTTTCTTTGTATAATTCTACAAATGTGGTTATAACTTGGGTTATGCCTGTATAACTTCACCATTTTGCCTTTGACTTGATGTAATGTTTGCTAGGTTCTTATTTATGCTTAGGTGATATGGAATCCTTTTGACGATGTGGTCCCCAGAGTAACCACAAAGAAGTCTTTACCATTGCCTGAAAAGAAAGAACTAAAACCTAAGGCGATCAAGTAGGTCTCTTTTCCATTCATTGTTGTCTAGAGTATTTTTATTTCCTGGATATCTCTTATAAGCAATGAATTTTATTTTATTTGGCAGAAAATTAAACTTGCTTTCATTTGGCGAAGAAGCTGAAGAGGAGGAAAAGGAATTGTCATCTGTGAATGCTAGAATAAGAAGTAGTCATGATGTTTTGAACGATCCACGTCTCTTAAAGGATGCCCCTGACAACAATAAGGTATAGTTGGAAAAGTTTCTGGCAGATTAAAGTTTTTGGCAGTTCCATTTTTAGTTTTTTGACGATGATAAGTTGAAAATGCTTAGTTTCTCGGTGTAAGTAGAGTAAACATAAAGGGAGATTCAGATGAAGGAAAACGAGTGTAGAGGTTCCACTAGCATTATTTTAGGGATTTGCACCTACTGTTGAAATCCTCTTTAACTGTGATTCTTCTCCTGAGAATCAGGATTTGGATCAAAAGACCAAAGATGCACAGTCAATTGTGAGGGAAGCTTTGAGCTCAAAGAGGGAGAATGAGAGAGAATCTGGACCTAGATTTTCAGAATCTCATGATGACAGTGATGTTGATGAAGCCGATGAGGCCAGTTTTGATGCACGTATGCGCCAGCAGATTCTTAAAAGGCGGAAGGAACTTGGCGACCTGCCACCCAAAAAAGGATTGCATAGTGGTGCGGAAATTTGATTATTCAGCCACCCAAAAGGTCATCTTAAACTCGTTATTTTCTTCGAAGTGTAATAATATGTATTCTTTTTGGATGGACAGATCATTCGGGTTCAGAAATTCGTGTAGCATCGCCACCAAAGGTTGCCAGTAACAGCCAGAGTGAGAAACCAAAGGCCGATAAATTGTCCCTGAAGAAAAAAGGAATTGGCTCTGAAGCCAGGGCTGAACGCCTGGCAAATGCAGATACAGACTTACAGTTGCTTGGCGAAGTGGAAAGAGAACGTCAATTGCTGAAGCAGAAAAAGCGTAGACGTCAAGGACGTGAAGATGAGGTAGACTTTGAGCTTCTTTATGCTTTTACAGACATGTTCTCTCTTTATCTTGTCGTCTATTTCGCCTTGCTACTGAAACCTTTCTCAACCCTTCCAATCTTCTGTGATGTTTCTCTATAAAATGAAGTTTCTATGTTCTGTGAAGTGTGGCAAGCATGCGATTATTTTTTCAGCTAAAGTCCCTTAACGAGTTATTACTATGGGTACTATGGGAAAACCAGGTGCTTGCAAAGCTCGAGAGGTTTAAATCGATATTTTCAAGTGCATCAGTAGGATCCAAAAGTGAGCATTCAGGTAATGAAGATGAAGATTTCTCCGATTGGACGGAACATTCCCTTAAATTTGCACCAGAGCCCAAAAAGGTAGACGTTACATCTATATATTTTCGCAATCTTCCTTGGTTATGCATATATCTTTATATCTGTGTGTGTGTGTTGTGGGCACTAATTTCTTGGCGTGGATGATTTTCTATTTGCAGAATAACATGTCTCGGAGCGACGATCCCAACGACTATGTAGTCCACGACCCACTTTTGGAGAAAGGGAAAGAGAAGTTCAATAAAATGCAGGCAAAGGAAAAGCGAAGACAACGAGAATGGGCTGGCAAGTCTCTTACATGAACAGTTTTTCGGTGATCCGATCAAGATTCTCGGATTTATGGTACGCTGTATTTTTTTACTGCTCGCTCGTGTTATTAACCTCAGTCTTCTAACACAAACGAAAAGCGAGTGATTTGCTGAGTAGCAAAGCATCTGTTGCATGTTTTAAAGGGTACGTTTGCTGGATTTTAACAGAGGAAATTCTATTTTGATTCCTTTAACTAGTATTTTTTCATGATAATAATTGTTGTTAAATTCAAATTTCTGATCTGGATCTTGAAGTTGATCCCCCAAAGGCATGTGCTTCCTTTTGACCATTTTGATTTTAGTCTGTCCGTTCGAGTTTTCCCATGTTGGAAAATAGGCTGTGAGGTTTCTTTGATGTTACCATAAGGATATAAAATTCAATGGATTTTTCAATGTGTCTGCAAATTGCGGGAAAAGTCTGCTGACGAGTATAAGTCGGTGGTCGTCCATTCAAGAATTAATTTTTCGGTATCATTATTATAAGGATGAATGATGATAATGATGATTATTCCGACATTATTATATGTTTTTCTTTGCTAAGGATGAATGATGATGATGATGATTATCCAAGTTATTCCGACATTATTATATATGCTTTTTTTGTTGGGATTATGCAATCATTTATATGAACATTCATACCATCAAGCAGACATTGTGATGCACGTTTTGCTCGCAAGTTCAACAATTTCGACTCGGCAAAGAGCAAGTGCCCAAGGCTTATCTTTGATTATAAGATAATTGATAATCGCGAATTGCGAAAGAACGAATTGAATGCTAAACTATCAAACATATTATGAAAGTTCAGACCAATTTCCCCACACGGTTTACACTAGCCTGCACGTCTCACATACGTATTACTGTAATAAATAAATGGGCTCAGAGTAAATGAACCCCAAAAAGGATATTTGTACTAAAGAAAAACGCTGACCCGCAAGTGTTAAAAATCCCATCTTTGACCATCCCAACAAGGTGTTCACATGGAAGACACATTACAAAGATGAAGCTTTGACTCTTCACACGCCATTTTCACATTAAACCTCCATTATTGTTTATAAGTAGTTCATTTCTTTCCTCTCCACATGTAATTAAAGGTCTGACTTTTTTCTTTTTTTTTTTAATTATTCCTCCCCTCGTTTTCCATCCCTGAAGAAACAACCCCACACAATGAACGCCGACGAAAATCAGAAGAAACGGAGAAGGCTAAGAAGAGAAGCTGAGCTCGACGAGGAAGACGATGTGAAGCAAGTGAGGACAAAGGGGTTGAATGAGATCATAACCTCTTTGATTTTACTTGAAGATCAAGAAAAGAACGACGCAGACGAGTCAGAAAGGGCTAGCCAAGAAGAGAGGATTCAATTCGATGAAAATCAGAGCAAAAAAGCTAGGGCTATGATGGATTACTACACCCATATCCATGGCTCTCATAAAGTTTCTGAAAAGATCGAAGGTATCAGAAAGAGGAAGGCCAGGCCAATACTTTCGCAGTCACAAAAGCTGCTGCTGCTGCGATGGCTATGAGTGCTCTGAGCGACGAAAACGCCGCCGCCGACGACAGTAAAAGCGCCGCCACCGCCGCCGCCTCCAGCGATAAGACGCCGCCCGGCCCACAGAGAAGACTATGGGTTAAAAACAGATCCAAAGATTGGTGGGATCAATGCAACAGTCCCGATTTCCCAGAGGAAGATTTCAAGAAAGCCTTTCGAATGGGAAAGGAAACGTTCGACTTGATCTGCAACGAGCTGAGCTCCGCCGTGGCCAAAGAGAACACCATGCTGAGAGACGCCGTCCCAGTCAGGCAAAGAGTCGCCGTCTGCATATGGCGGCTAGCCACCGGCGAGCCCCTGAGGCTCGTGTCGAAGAGGTTCGGCTTGGGCATATCCACGTGTCATAAGCTAGTTCTTGAGGTCTGCTCGGCCATTAGAAACGTCCTCATGCCCAAGTACCTAAGATGGCCCGACGAAGACGGCGTTAGGCAGATGAAGGAGGAGTTCGAATCCTTGTCTGGGATACCCAACGTCGTCGGATCTATGTACACGACCCACATACCCATCATCGCCCCGAAAATCAGCGTCGCAGCTTACTTCAATCGAAGGCACACAGAGCGAAATCAGAAGACATCCTATTCCATTACAGTCCAAGGAGTCGTCGACCCGAGAGGCGTCTTCACCGACGTCTGCATAGGCTACCCAGGCTCGATGACCGACGACCAAGTGCTAGAAAAATCGACCCTTTTCCACCGCGCCAACGCCGGATTCTACGACGGCGATTGGATCCTCGGCGGCCCAGGATACCCTCTGACGGATTGGATCTTGGTTCCTTACACACAGCAGCACTTGACCTGGACGCAGCACGCTTTTAAC
Source organism: Craterostigma plantagineum (assembly GCA_027422505.1). NCBI lineage: Eukaryota > Viridiplantae > Streptophyta > Magnoliopsida > Lamiales > Linderniaceae > Craterostigma > Craterostigma plantagineum. The sequence goes on along the minus strand of JAPQWV010000010.1, from coordinate 25,470,814 downwards.
GAGAAGATTGGGGCTGTTCGAAAGATTGCGAGGGATTCTTTTGAGAGGTTGAAGGGAAGGTGGGGATGTCTGCAGAAGAGGACCGAAGTGAAGCTTCAAGATTTGCCCGTCGTTTTAGGGGCTTGCTGCGTTCTGCACAACATATGTGAGATGAGGGACGAGGGTTTGGATTCTGGGCTTGAATTCGAGCTCTTCGACGATGAGATGGTGCCTGAGATTCCAGTGAGGTCGGCGAATGCAGATAAGGTGAGGAATGCTATCGCTCATAATCTCTTGCATCATAATCACGCAGGCACTTCGTTTATGTCGTAGGATGATGATGGGTCGGCTCATACGAAGTTAGTTTACAGCTCTTACAGATAGAATTACAGTTTGCTAGTGAATCATGGGATACAAAGATTATTGTTTTATTGGTTTTTTTTTTTTTTTTTTTTGTTCTTCAAATCTTGTCCTTGCGAACGGATATGTAAGCTCTATTAATGTTAAACGTAGACAGCGATTATTTTGATTTACTGCAAGAGAAAATAGTATAAGAATGGAGAGAATATATATATCATTGGTTGATGAAGAGAGAGAGGGATGATCGATCCGTTAACTCTTTAAGACATAATATCATTGGAAAACTGTTGCAGTGCCGAACTGATCGTCTTTATACGACGAGTGAATATCATTGACAAATGAAGTCAAGAATTATGACGGGAATCAAATCCTTTCATACTTTGCGATGCTAATAACAATAATTGCAAGTGATGGGTTTTAATTTAATATATTGTCCTCCTTTAGATCATATATTATTTTTTTACTTGTTGATAAGGTTTTCAGTTATGTTGTAAAGGTGGGTGCAACGAATACATTTGACAAACGAACAGCGACTTCCACGCCTTCTTTGATCGTAGCTTGAAAGTCAAGGGTTGGTAGGTTTCATCAATTATCTTACTTCTCCAAATATGCTCTATAGATAGTCAACACCATTGTAAGAACTGCCAAAAATATTAAATGACAATAGAGAGAAAAAAGCAAATAATATGTGTTGTCGTCTTCATTGAGACAAGGAAAAAGTACCATACAACCGAACACAGAACCTCGACTTCATTGACTCGAGACTGAAGTATGCAAATATATCCTCAGTTAAAAAGCACCATGTTTCCAAATTCCGAAAAGAATGGGAATAAACAACAAAACATAAAGGTGACTATAATATAGATTTTAGACGCCAGAAATAGACCAGGAAGCAAGAAATAACCAGCAAACGCGAGATAGTACAAACCATCAATGCATACGACCCTTGACACCAATCTAAGACTCACTTCTCATCCTCGGAAATTTTCTCGGTGTTTCTTCATCAGCGTTTACTCTTCACTATCTCCCCTGTCCTATGCCTGAGAGTCGTTAATGTCTTCAATCACAGCCTTGAAAGCCTTGCAATCTGCAAACCAAGGGCGGGAAACCATTGATGGACAATGTTAGGATATCAAAGAGATGTATGATATAAATGATGATTAGAGTGGAATAACTCACTTTCCACAGAGAGGCAAATCGAATACAGAAGAAATCGAATACAGAAGAACTCCTCCTTCAGCTCACCATCGGCAAAAATCAGAAGCATGCCACACGCATGACTTATCGTTCCCTTGATGCTCTTGTACCGTCATCGTGGGCAGAGACCCAAAGCTCAATTGATAACATGAAAATAGGTCACAACAACATCTTCCGCACAATGACAATAAATAACCTCAAGATCCAATAACTTGAAAACCGATCACACACTCAAGAATTGCATGTTAATCGCATAAAAGAATTCGGAACGCTTAGTTACGACGATGGTTTGCGCAGATTTCAAGAGTCTTATTCTGCCTCATGACAAGTCTAAATTTTCCGGTCGCTTTGTCCTTAAGCAGCTTCACCGTCCCAACTCCCCTCTCCTTCCATTGGCTACCTTCCTTGTCAAATCTGTATAACTTGCACTTCCAGACAACAAAAATAGCAAAAGTTGATAAACAAGAAATCAGTTCGACCTAAAGTCTTCCTAAGCTGATTTGCCCAGATGCAATCAACAAGTTTCGAATTATGCCATAGGACTTATTCATTACATTGATTAACAAACCAAGATAACGCTGCAACAACACCAATTCAAAACCGTATCGCCTCAAATCAAACAAAAACAATCCACAGATCTCATCAGTCCGAATAAAAACTTGTCCACTTACAACTCAAGGAGAGCATCCTCGTCCTCTTCGCCCGTGGTAACGAAAACTTCCTGGAGCTGGACAATCGGAGCAACCTGCGCTCCGCTATCTTCGTCGTCGGCCGCCGGATCCGAATCTTCCTCTTCTTCCGTATTCAAAACAGCTGGTTCCGTACCGCTGCTCGCCATAACTGCAACGGAAAACGCCTACGTAGAGATTGATCGTCGGCGAGAATCAAGAAGTTGCGGTACCAAATGGAATTGGGGGTTCCGAAAATTGTTGGAACAAATTGAACGACGCAAAATCCAATTTATATGTTTCGGCAGCTCAATATGCCCGCAAAGCTGGGCCCTATTTACGCTTCATAATCACGCATGATTAAAACTAGTATTTCATGCAATAAAATAAAATTAATTATTGTTAAATAGTTTAAATAAAAAGTAGTATTTGATAGTTATTGTGAGGTTGTGAAATGTACTTGGTTTAATAAGCTTTTTTTAATAGAGGGGAAAAAATCTGATTAGTCGATTGATAACGCTAATTGACCGTTTATCATATGCACTCATCCTTAATTTAATAGAATAAATACGATAAATTGGTAAAATAAATATTGATCGATCATTTCAGTGATTTTATAAAATTCACTAAGGAATACGAGGAATTGAAACTGTAGGCGATAACCTTGCAGATGATTCCGTTCTAAAACACGTTAAACTAATACAATTCTCTTTTGGAGGAAAATCATTATTGTTTAAACTTCATCAGCAAAATTCTTGGATGGTCGAATAAGCTTCATCAGTGATATTTGATCATGAAGGGGAGTTATGGCCTTCATGGTTATGGATTCCTTGGTAGGTTGTCAAGACATAGCGAGAATCTTGATTGTCTCTCTCAACTCTCTTTTTCACTGGGCAACCTTCGATCGAGCATTTGTAGTAGTTTCTGCGTGTCCAAACAATTTTTAAAACAATTCTTTCTCTTCGCAAGAATCCATAGATGGAACTACAAACTGATATGTATCTAAGATAAAAAAAAAAAGATCAAATAATTAATTAAAACCTGGGATTAGGGTTGTCCTTGACCATCTTCTTGCCGTACTTTCTCCACTTGAAACCATCGTTCAATACCTCGATATCAGATTTGGTTCTGAAAGTCACCTTCTCCTTCACTCCTTTCTCCATAGTCGTCGCCCCACTTTCTCCGCCTGGACAAAATAACCATCTCAATCACAGAATTCACACGCACATAATAATGATCATATAAATTCATAGCTTACTATTGATGATAGGCTCGTCATGCAAGCAGCTTATAGCAGCACTTGCAGCTGAACTTGCATGGACTAACACGTCATCGTTCAGCGTATAAATTAGTTGTTGTTGTTGAGGATTACTGTAATAATAACCTTCCTCCAAAGAATGAGAAAACTGAGGCATATCCTCCACAATCCATTCATTATTGAACTCAAATAAATCAGGACTAAAAACATCATCCATGATGTCCGTGGGTGGTTGTGATCCACCATAAGAAGAGTGTGCAGAGCTGTGGTGCTTATTATAATCATCGGCCATGATAATGTAAAAAATAACTAGCTTCAGAAGTATCTGAGTGTGTGTGTATATATATATATATATATATATATATATATGTATTGTATATATCGAGAGTGCTGAGTGGAGTTGTTGTTTTCTTGGTAAGCTTCGTGGTCACAAGGAAAGAAGCTTCAACGTTGCTGCGTATATCATCACATCAGTGGTGGCTAGGCTAGCCTAAAGTGGGCCCCGCAGAAACATGCCTAACTAACATATCATCCTATATTATAAGGAAATATATATATTATATATAGCTACAAAAATGGGTTCGATCGAGACTTTGAAGCCGTGGTATATGCTACGTTAGAGGGTGACTTGTCTGCGTAAGACTGGGTGTTTATGTGTAAAGATCAGTCTTAGTTCGTGGTAAGAGTAAAGACCACTCCTTCCTTCCTTCGTTTAATGAATAGAATACAAGTCAATGCAACATATCATACATAAAACTACCTACGCACTATATATTGGTCGAGTGACGACGACTGACTAATAGTCGTCGACGTTATATAGGAAGGATCCTTCGAGGGATGGGAATATACATACATTCGTCCTTCTTTACTTATATATTTTGTTAATGCTACGAATTAAAGATGTTATTTTTTTTTATCTATATTATAGGGCCAAGTAGTTCCATGCTCAACAAAACCGTAGATTTTGATATGCTACTTACGTAAAATTGAGTGATTATTCATATTTACATTCGCATGGACGATCTTTATTTAGTGGAGAGGAGATACTAATCAAAAGCAAAGCAGAAATAGAAAAGGTTAGAGTTTGGACTGATTTGTTGAAATGTGAGGGAAAAAGAGAAGAATTTTACATAAATAGGCCATTTAATCGAGATGGTCAACACAGAATGATGAAAGCATTGTGTAACGAAAGGGTCGAGCTAATCAGAGAATGTTGAATGTGCCCACTTCATTGAATTTTTGGGGTCTTTTTATCTTTAATAACTCAACTTTTATTGAAGTCAACGTTCAATTTAATAGATTACATAAATAGTGAATCCATTGCCAACAACTATGGTGTTTTTTCATTTAGCCGATCTTGTCTTGCTTCTTGATGGGTTTTGCGGTGCCCAAAAAAAAAAAAAAAAAAACTACCTTTCTGAACTCATGTTAGTATTTTATCATTCCATTCGTACCTACCATCTAGAACTTTGATTTTTCAACACAATCATTTTAAAAAAAAGTAACAAGTCTCTCAAACTCCCAATCCGCCCCAAAAAAACAGGATAAGAAAAAGAAAAAAAAAATCAGGGGATAAATACATAATAATTGTAATTACAGGTGAAAATGTGTAATTATAACCGTTCTCTGAATTTCCCCATAACATTTAAACAGCGAAGCCCAAATCGATACCCTTATCCACAAAGATCGATTGATTCTTCCACAAATATATAAAACCGAAAAAAGTCGACAGTTTCTGTGATAATATAAAAAAAAAAAATGTCCACAGTTTCATCATGACAAAACCAAGCAAAGCAGCTGAGCTGCTGACCCAACAAACCGTCCGCCATCGATATGATGACCGACACGTGTCAGTCGTAATCCGATCCTATCAAACCCTGAAAACAAATACCCCTCGAAATTCATCAAACCCTGGAAAAAGCGAGCGAGCACACAGAGTTGCGCCACCCTTTGCTTAAAACGAAACACCCATAGATCCCACTTGAGAAACAACCCTTTCATCATCTGCCCCATTTCGAGACTTTATGGATCGTTTTTGTATGAAAGCTGCAGCTTGATGTTGGATCTCTTTGTACTTACCCACTTTCGTTCCGTAATCCGTCTGCGCAAACGGAAAAGGAAATCGATGGCTTTTTTACCTTTGTCCAATACATAAGTAGTAGTCGAATAGGTTAAGTTTATTGGAAAATATAAGAGAAGCCCGATTGGGTATTTCAGGGAAGGGTTTGATATTGACGGGTAATTTTAGCTTATAGTAGTTTTTTGTATCTTAGGTTTTGGTATATAGAGTTGATCGTAGGGCTTTAGTTATACAGTCGCCGAGAAGGGGATTTCTAGTGTTGCGTAAAGGGATTTCTGCTTTTTTTCCCTATTAGATTCAAAGTGGCTAAGATGAGCTTAAGGGCTGCAGAGGATGATTCGACCACGAAAATTCATCTCCCAGCTGACATAGATTGGGAGATGCTCGATAAGTCCAAGTTTTTCTTCCTCGGCGCAGCGCTTTTTTCGGGTGTTTCAGGCACGCTTTATCCAATCGTCGTGTTGAAAACGCGCCAGCAAGTCATGCTTAAGGAAACCCCATGCTTTAAAATGGCTGCCTCGATCTTCAAAAACGAGGGCTACAGAGGATTCTACCGTGGCTTCGGTACTTCTCTGATGGGCACAATCCCAGCTCGAGCCCTCTATATGGGCGCCCTAGAAGTCACAAAGAGCAACGTAGGCAACGTTGCTAGTTCCCAGTTAGGCTTCTCCGAGTGCTCTGCTTCAGCTATAGCCAACGCAGCAGCTGGGCTAAGCGCTGCAATGGCTGCACAGCTCGTTTGGACACCTATTGACGTCGTCAGCCAAAGGCTGATGGTTCAGGGCAGTGGCGGTAATGATTCTTGCAGCGTTGGGCTAAAGAAGTACAATGGTGGGATCGATGCTTTCAGAAAGATCGTATACAGCGATGGAGTGAAGGGCTTATACCGAGGATTTGGGATATCGATCCTGACCTACGCACCGTCCAACGCTGTGTGGTGGGCTTCTTACTCGGTGGCCCATCGAGTGATTTGGGGCGGGGTTGGTTTTTACCGCTGTAAGAAGGACGGGGAAGGAAATGGTGGAGGTGTTTATACTCCCGACGGTAAGTCCGTTGTGGCTGTCCAAGGGCTGAGTGCAGTCATGGCTAGTGGAGCTTCTGCACTTGTGACTATGCCACTCGATACTGTTAAGACCAGGTTGCAGGTTTTGGATGGCGAAAGGAACGCAAAGGGTAGGCCGCCGACTGTTTTGGAAACTGTGAGGAGTTTGGTTAAGGAAGGAGGATTTGGGGCTTGTTATAGGGGTTTAGGGCCGAGGTGGGCTTCGATGTCCTTGTCAGCGACGACTATGATCACTACGTACGAGTTTCTCAAGAGGCTTTCGACCAAGACTTGAAAGAAGAGAGTCGGTGAGAAGTGAGGTCAGTATGTTGTTAGATCTTTTCTATCTTGGGATGTATATTTGTGTATAAATTGTAGAAATGGAATGAATGTTGTCTGCTTTACTTGGTCTCTTGTCTGAACTAATGAAATGATGTGATGCTCTATGCTACTGCTGCTGCTGCTGCCTGGGATGTGAGGTTTAATTATATCTGACGAAGGGATAATCTTTAGCTAGCAATGTTCATGTTCTTTGTGGTAGTTGACAATCTTGATTCTCCATCATCTTTTCCAATCATTCCCTTTGTTGAAATAAGAAGTAATCTCGTATATTGATGAAAGTTCAGCAAGGGGATAATGACGAAGGGGCGAGTATTATTTATACTAATGGCTTGGCCTTGGCTTTATATTTTCATTGAAACGACTCTTCCTCCAAAGGAAGTACAATGATCTATCATTAACGCCCTTTTTTATCTGTTGTATTTGTCCTATTCTATCAAGAGGCGACTTCTTTCCCTGCTACAGATAAAGAACTACAGGACAGGAAAAAATACAGGGTAAAAAAAGTCAAAGGATGTAATGAAGGGAAGGTTCTTGAAATAGATGAAATGTTGGGCAAATGCATGAATGAATTCGTTCGCCGGCGCATTTAAAGATTTAATCTTGAAGACCATGGATGGACCACTTCATAGCAGCTCGTGATTTTCACCACATGTGATTCTTGACTGCTTTTGCTACTATGCAATGCACTCAATCAGCCTAAGATGATAAAAATTACTTTGCTCGAAAGTGTGAATTGGAACAAAAGGTTGGGGTTTGGGTTCATCAGTTCAATGTAAACCCTTACACTTGACCACTCAACTAAAGCGTTTCAACGGTTACATTACATCACAACAATTCGAGTGAGCCCAAACAACCCAACAAAAAAAATTAGAACTTTTCGTTATCGCATTTATGACGGCGATCCCTATCGACGTCTCGCCTTATTCCCCATACTGATTTAGACGACCCTTTATTTATTACATGTATGAATATGAAATACCTCAATTAAGGCATTTGAACCCACAAACACTTAGTATCGAACGAGGGGAAGCGTATCTACTTAATCAAGAAAGATGCATGTTAGAGCATGTGACTTGCATAAGATCAAGAAAGTGACGTGGCAATTGGAGCATAGCTCATGAAAACACAAGACAGGGCACACTTGTTGTCAGTTTGTGATCAATGTGGATGAGCTTTTGTCTGATCTATTTATGGAAAATGTTGCACAAATTTGTTTATCTATATGCTTTTCTTTCCTATCGATGGTACGGATTAAAGGTCATTTAGACTGTAAAAGACCGCCTGGAAACTACGACAACGTTCAGCTTTAGCTAAATAATTAATGGGATCAGTGGGATAAGATTTTGTGGGCTTCCATTTCATGTAATCCAAGATTTTGTGAAATGTTTTAAGTTCGAAATAGATTAAAATGCGGAACTATTGGATTGTAATAAATACGATGAAGTCCTATCCTACGTAGTCCCCAGCCTCCATGCCGATTGCCGTGCCTTTGCTGCTTATTTCACTATCGGAATACATTTTACTTTGTATCTTCGTTCTCAACTCACCAAAGTATAAAAGAAATCCGTGTTTTCTTTATGTAGTGTACGTTCTTTTATGTAGTATTTATATATTATAGTCTTTTCTTTATTGCCAAAAACAAAAAAGTAAAGATCGAATCGATCAAAGTGAAAAAGCATTTGTCCAACATGGATAAAGCAGAACACTGACTCCAGTCCAGATGAGTTTTAGTTCGTACTTTGACAATTATTCATTATATCGAAACCTCAATCAAAGGTATCGAATCGATCGATCGATCTCCCTTTAAAAGGGACCAAAGCACTGCAAAGAAAGTGACGTGGCGTAGGGTTACCATATTTCATGTCTGAAAATGATCAACATGAGCATGTGATCATGCACGTCCCCTTACCATATTTTATGAGTTAGCTTAACAACGCATTGTCTTCTTCTACATTGCTTTCAAAGGCATAACTTCATTGTAAACGCAAAGCACCAATTGGGAGATACTTAGCTCTCTCTCTCTCTCTCTCTCTCTCTCTCTCTCTCTCTCTCTCTCTCTCTCTCTCTCTCTCTCTCTCTCTCTCTCTCTCTCTCTCTCTCCCTCCCTAGAAAAATTTTAAAATGACAATTAGTTTACATGTTATAAAGTGAAAGTTTCCGGTGTTTTTCTCCAAGTTAATAAAAGCTTTCCCCCACATATTTATGTACCATTATTTGAAGGGGTCTTTACCCATAAGTATATATTTGGATAAAAACTTGTAATTTAGTACCATGTCAGGATTTTTTTTATATGTAGGTACCTAACAGAATAAATTTTTTGCACATAGGTACCCGATCCCCACAGATACACCATACAACACATTTGGGTACCCTATATCAACACATTTGAGTACCCTATATAACAGAAAATGGTACGACGTAATTTAGATACGCCCTTGTAACACACAGGAATGCCGTAGGTGCGACGTATGCTACATTTAGGTACCCTATATCAACGTGTTATGGTACGTAATATACACACAAAAAAGTACGGCATAACTAAAAAAACTGGTAAAAATTAAATCGGGTACCTATCTGTAAAATTTTCTGACATGGGCAAATATGTGTAAAAATTTTATTCAATTGGATATTTATGTGTAGATTTACCTTATTTGAATTGAAATATCATCACTTAAAAGTGGAAGGTAATTCAAATATAATTACTTCCATTAATTAATATTTATTACCACGAGGCTCGCTCTCCTAATTGACTGTGGATTGATAATCCATCATCATCAAGCCTTGCAGATCCTTCCATCAATTTACCATGATTGTGTTACTTGTCGGAAATTATATTTTCAGAAAATATTCAAATTTATAATGTAATTAGGTCATGATTTTCCTATATTTAGAGAATATTTTAGTTGGTTGGTATGATGATGACTATTGGGCATGTGCGTTTTGCTTCGTTTGGTATAGAATAGAATCATATATATACTATAATGGGAAGATAATAAGAAACGAAAAGAACCAAACACTAGTTTTGGCGTATCTTTTATTATAGATAGATGCGTATGGTAAGAAGTATAATAAGATGCCGCCTATATTCTAATATAATACTCGATATTCACCAACCCTACGATTAATGCACCTACGTTCTACAATAAATGAAAGAAATTTGATCGAGAAACCATAGGGCTTTGTTCTTAATTGTACTAGAAAATTTAAATAATAATGAGCAAGTCTTGGAAGTTGATGTCACGCTTGAAGAAAAGCGTTATTACAATCATTAGAATTACAGTGAACGAGGTTTGATTGGGTAATTGTTTCCCACTAAATTGCACTTTCACACAAATCGGAATCTCAGCAGACGTGATACATGGATTATGGGTGCTACTATTTGCACCCCCTCTAAGGGGTGGAAAAAACCTTGAAATTTGAAAAGTTATTTGCTCATTCTTCAAGAACAGTTATTTTATTAATTAATTTTATTTCGCGCATTAAATGACCATAACATTAACAGTAATACTTTAATCCACGTTTTAATATCATTAATCTCCAAGTTACAATATACAATGTTTGGTCATTTTCATCTTCCTGTCAAATAAAAAAAATACATATTTCATCTCCATGACATACAATTTTATAGTTAGCTAAACACATTTTAATATTCTAAAATTATCAGCATCTATATTTAATTTATTTTGATGAAAAATTTACATATAATATAAATATTTATGTATATGCCACTTTTTTTCTAGAATATATACAAGAAATTACATTGAAAAATAAAATAAAATAAATAAGTATAAAGTTAATATGACAGAACAAAATTTGTTGTAATAGAATTTTATCTTCTGTTATTATAATTTGCGTTAAGATATAAAGATTTTGATATTTGTTATAATAGAATTTATATGTTTAATATTTGAGAATCTTTCGAGTTGAAAATGATTTAGTTTATTTAATTAAACGTAACAAATAAATATGGGAAGAACATTATACTCTAAATTACGTTCTCACATTTATATTGTTGTGTCTGAAATTAAAATACAAGTAATATTCTGGATGGACATTTGCTATTGCCGTCAGGTGTTTTAAATGTATACATTATTATTACGTGGGACGAAATTATTTAAAAGGATCTGGTTAACATTGAAAATTGAACTATTTAATGAGGGGGTCCAAATAGAATAAGGGGGGTGCATATAGAATTTCCCATGGATTATATACCTATACGTCGTGGTATGAAAATATTTCACGATTAGTTTTATTTGGTATCTTATTTGTTTATATTATCATATACGATATACAGATCAATCATTAATTCTTTCACCAATATGTCCTTAAATTTTGTAAGTCTTTCTTTATTATGACCCTTTAATTACTTATTATCTTTACATATTTAAATTCAAGTTTATGGTTTGGTTGTTAAGGATATTAATCTCTCTCTCTCTCTCTCTCTCTCTCTCTCTCTATATATATATATATATATAATCGCCGATAAAGTTGAACTAGAGATTTCATTACCATCTCATTTCTCACATTGATCCCAAACTTGAACTATAAAGCAATCCTTCCCTTTGTTTCTTCTCCTATTCACACTTTCTTTTCTCATCACAAGCTCGTCTTTCTTCTTCTTCTTCTTCTCTAAAACCATTTCATCTCATTACACGAAAAATGTACGCCAAACAAAGCTCTCATATGCCAGAGAAATATACCCCAAGAAAATTCCCAAACAACATGCCATCGTTTTCCTCCACACTCCTCGACGAAATCTACCGCTCCACCGACGAAAAACCACCTAAAGATCTCAAAGAAAGACCTGCGAAGAACAAACAGACAACTGTAAAAAACAGAGTGGTCGTCGTAGAAGACGAAGACACGCCCAGCTTCAGAAGGGTTTCTTCGATCGACAACAACAACAAGTCGTTGCAAGACAGCGATGTGATGTTCTTCAGTTCGACTTCGAGCTCTTCGGACAGTTCAGGCGCACTGTCTTCTTCGGACACTGAGTTCTTCGGCGCAACAAAGGCGAAGCCTAATAAGGTTTCTTGCTTTACCGCCGTTAGGCCCAAGCCTATCCGTACGGTCGTCGCGGCCGGCGACAAAGATAAGAAGAAGGCCGAGGAACATAATCATCAGAAGAAGAACAAAATGGAAGACGATTTGATGAAGTACAGATCAAGGGCTTTGAAGGTTTACGCCAAACTGAAGGAAATGAAGCAGCCCATCTCACCTGGGGCGAGGCTGACGAGTTTTATTACATCACTTTTCAACAACAGCGCGAACGGCAAGAAATCAAGAAATCTTGATACGTATAACGATGGGTTGAAGGATTTGAAGCCTCCGAAGGCGACAACCTCTTCGTTGTCGTCGACGACGTCTTCTTTTTCGAAGTCGTGTATCAGCAAATCCTCGCCAAAATCGAGGGAGAAAATGAGGGATGGGCTCAGAAGAAAGGTTAGGTTCGAAGCTTCCAGTGTGGTTATGGAGGAAACGTTGTACGGAAAACCACCGTTGCCGCCGATTGAGTTGAGAAATAGGAACCGAAGGAGTGGTGAAGATTGTTCCATGTCGTTTAGGGGCATACCAACCCATGAGCTTGATGAAGAAGAAGACTATGGTGCTATGAGTGATTCGAGTTCGGACTTGTTTGAGATTGATCATTTGTCTTTGTTTGGTAATAATAGTAGATTTTGCGAAGAACTTCCTGTTTATGAAACTACTAATCTAGAAAGAAATCGTAGTGTTGATAGTTAATTCGCAGCTGCAATTCGAATAAAGGTTGTGTAATTTAGTTTTTCGTTACTTTGATCAAGGAAGGTTGGGACATTCTTATTATCTTTGTGCTTTATTACTCTCTCTCTCTCTCTCTAGATTGCTTTTGATCGCATCTATACACTTTAGTAACTCATATATTTATGTTGCTTTTTTTTTTGTGTGTGGAATTTCGTGGAAAAAAAGAATGATTTCGAACGGGGACAAATGCTTACGAGGGGTTGATCCCAAGGGAAGGCAAAGATAGACAGTGACTAATTTTGATATTATCAATTCAAAAGAAAAAGGAGATGTGAGGAGAAGAAAAAGGAGTAATGAATATTCGTTTTCTATATGGGAACTGTTGATTGGCTACAGAGAGAAAATCTTCTCCATGGGAATAGGAAAAAGCCAAGATCTTCATCTCTTTGTTTATTACATGTACATATATAATGAATAATGCAATTTCTTGAAAGGAATTACGTATTGCTTAAAGGTTGTGCTTGGCAGATCGTCCAAGAAAAGAGATTATTAAGTTCTCTCCTTTTTTTTCTTGGTCAAAAGACGAAACTCTATGTTTCCTTCCTCACCTTTTTGTCACACATCCAAAGAATCTCATCAGTCTCGTCAAGATATTGTTATTACATGTATTTCAGAGCATTCGAACAAGTCTTTATTGTCCACTAATTGTTGTCTTAATTCGAACGTTACGTAAAATATTTGAAAATCCCATCCACCATTTCATTGCACATATGTTGATTCACTTATTTTTTCTTTCCTTGATTTAGCTTACGTAGGTATGAATGTCCAATGTATCTCATTGAATCGGAAATTCGAAGGGCTCTAATTTTTTATGTTCCATGTTCTTGGGCCGTTGATTTTCTTTCAATCGCACGCGAAAACATATAAATGGACATATCATGTACTATGGGCCAAAAAATTGCTTTATTATTGTTTTGATGAGCGTATTCGAGCTAAATATTATTTAGTTTTTGGGCCAAAAAAATTGCTTTTATTTCTTTGATGGATTGCGGCCCAGGGCAGAGATAATTGCAGTGAGAAGGATATGAGATAATATTCTCCTATAAAAAGAAAAAGAAATATACAACTAGTATTTCTATAATGTATTTAAATGTTCCACACGTGAATGTGTACCGTGTTACTTGTCCCCCGCATTGAATTCTGTCTCCGATGGGACACCATCCCCATTCTTATATGCATGCTTCATTAATTATATTTAAATTCTATAATGTATATATTTTCGATTTATAATGTACATATGTATATTACATATTGGGACGGGCCAATATCTAAGAGATCATCATCAGTCTTCCTTCGCAATCTTAACGGGCTAACATGGCAAATGCCCCAAATGTCTAAATCAACTACTAATGAAACATTTATTTAGGTAAAAAGGGATTTTCAAGTTGCATGTAATTTAAACTAGATAAGCAAGTGATTTTTTAAGAAAATAAAATCTTTTGCGGGGACCACCTTTTCCTTATTTAATTAATTTATTTTTTTAAGGACGTAATCCCACACGATTGTTGTAGTCTCCATAATCCATAGTCAGTTTAGTTAAGTTACAAGGACTTCTTTTTTTTTAAAGTAAATAAAAACTACATGAGAATCCGATTTTTTCTAGGTAAGTGTGCTGTTCAATGCATCTAGCGTAGAAACGTGTTTATGATTCATCGGTGGTTTGTTTATCTATTTATCTGAAATGATTAAGGATCTTTCTTTACTACTATTGTTTGGATCTGACGATGATAAGTCACATCCACGATATTGCTAAGACGAGCAATATATTCCATCCTTTTCTCTCTTTCCATTACTGTGTAAACAATATTCTTCTTTTATTTGAATTTAATTTAACAAATTATGGACTGTAATATTTTCAAAGGACACTACACATAAATACCTAATTGAATAATTTTTTTAAACACAGGTATCCATGTCAGAAAATTTTACAGATAGGTAGCCGATATAATTTTTACCAGTTTCTTCAGTCATGCCGTACCTTTCTATGTCTGTATAGCGTACCATAACATGTTGATATAGGGTACCTAAATTGTTCGTACGACATACCTATGTTTTAAATAGGGCGTACGTAAATGTGCTAATATGGCGTACCATTTTCTATTATATATGGTACCCAAATGTGTTGATATGAGGTACCCGAATGTGTTGTGTGGCGTACCTGCGGCGGATCGGGAACCTATCTGCAAAAAATTTATTCCGTTAGGTACCTACAAATAAAAAATCCTGACATGGTACTAAATTAAAAGTTTTTTTTGCAGATGGGGTATTTATGTGTAACGACCCCTTATTTTCAATTGTTACGACGTTTGTTGATTAACAAGTTCCAAATGGACAAAATATTGAAATGTTGTAGACTAGCAAGAAGGTTAAGATAACACGGTTCACATTCACACAATACCTGGTAAGCATGTTATGTATTTATGCAAGAGGATGACGTCACGAGATCTTTGCTATTTTAATCTCTTACCAATATTTATTTATTCAATAAACTACTATAGGTACACAGTATATTATAAACACAGATACCATAGTTCTTGAAGCCAATTTCGATTTTATATTTTGAGAAAGAAGTGCCATGTAAAAAAAACGATATAAATGTGAGTTCAATTAATCAATTAATATATACTTGGAGAAGTGGCAGACAGATGCAAATAATAGGATTCACAAAACATTTATTATCATAGATATCGAAAGGGCTTCAAAGCTTTTGGTCCTCTCTTCACTTTCCTTGTTACTTATTAAGTTCCAATCTGTTTTTCAGACACAGATTTTGTTTTTCAGTTTCACTTCACTAAACTCACAAGCTAGCTATAAAACTCTCACTATGATAGCCTACATAGATCGGTTCCTCCACGACAACGACGTGGACCCCACCGCCGAGGACTCAACAAACGACGACGACGTCTTGCCGCTCCTAAACGGCCTGAGTACGGAATTCGCCCCGGCCACGGAGAAAGACTTCGGCGGTTTGAAGCGCTCGAAGCCGCTGGCCGTCGTAAGGCCGTCGACCGCCGGCGACGTGGCGAGGATCGTGAGGCTGGCGTCTCAGACCACCAACGTAACGGTGGCTGCCCGTGGAAACGGTCACTCGGTCAACGGTCAGGCCATGGCCCACCGTGGACTCGTCCTCGACATGAAGTCGCTCGACCTGCCCGCGTTGATCCGCGTCGACGCCGGGCAGCGTCAGGCCGACGTCAGCGGCGGCGCATTGTGGGAGGACGTTTTGGTGAGCTGCGTCAGGGGCTACGGCTTAGCGCCGCGCTCGTGGACGGATTATTTGGGGCTCACGGTGGGCGGGACGCTGTCTAACGCCGGCGTCAGCGGTCAGGCTTTCCGTTACGGTCCGCAGACGGAAAACGTTACGGAGCTGGAAGTCGTCACCGGCAACGGCGACGTTTCGGTCTGTTCGAAGAGTCAAAATTCAGAGCTGTTCTTCGCCGTGCTCGGCGGACTTGGTCAGTTCGGCGTCATCACACGCGCGAGGCTCCTGCTTCAGCCGGCGCCAGACATGGTAATAAAAAATTCGATCTTTATTTATTTTCTCCGAGCAATTAACTGCTCCTAAATCAACGATTATCGCAATTAATTATTCGTTTTTATTTCACCGTGTGGTGTTGTTAATCGATTAGGTGAGGTGGATAAGGTTGGTGTACAGTGATTTCAGAGATTTCACGAGGGATTCTGAGTCGCTCGTAACTACGTCAGGCGATACTTTTGATTACGTCGAAGGTTTTGTCTTCGTCAACGGCGACGACCCAGTCAACGGATGGCAGTCGGTTCCGTTGGGTTCGGATCAGCTTCTCGACCCGACCCGTATCCGATGCTCCGCCGGCCCTGTTCTGTACTGTCTCGAGGTGGCCTTGCACTACAACAACGACGACGACGGCCCAATTTCCGCCGTTGAAGATGTAAGTATATGAACATATCTCTCTCTCTCTCTCTCTCATTATAGGCCTTTTTCTCAAGTATTGATAATATAATAATAACGGTAAAGATTATTATCTAGAAAAATACGCATTTTACTTTTACTTTTCGCGGCTAAGAAATTGTAATTTTGAGGGTCAACGTAGTACTAGGAGCTAGCTAGCTAGTTTTGGCCCGAGCCACACGACCACTCACGGCGGCGCCGCCGTGGACGGACGCGCCGTGGTGGTGGCACCCACTCTGTGAAAAAAAGGAAAAAAAGTGGTCGGAAAGCGACCACACGGCGCAAAAGAATGTAATAATAATACACCCATTGGATTTTCTTACGAAACGCACAGCAGCAATGTATGTAGTAAGCAAAGGCACAAAGGTAATGGAAAGAAAAGTGTGTGGTGTGCGTGCTCAATTACGAGATTGAAAAACTTTTTTACTGTACTTACTCTGTGATGTTCCGCTTTCCGACAAGACCCTAATTTGTCCCTTTTGCTCATCAGCAAAGATTTCCCCCATCGACGTTTGGTCCCCCACACCACATTATTACACGTTCATTTTTTCAAATTTTCACATACACATCGATGGTCGTCGTCATCAAGACGGGCCAAATCTCTTACACCTTACAACATATGGGCTGGCTTTGACTGATCATTTTTGTCTTCAATTTCTTTGATGGTATTATTAGAGGGTTGAGAAACTGCTCTCAAGATTGAGATACGTGGAAGGATTAAGATTCGAGGTGGACATTAGCTACGTCGATTTCCTCCTACGTGTGAAAAGAGCCGAGCAACATGCGAGGGCCGATGGCACGTGGGAAGCCCCACACCCTTGGCTAAACCTATTCGTGTCCAAGAACGACATTGAAGACTTCGATCGCCTCGTCTTCAAGAATATCTTGAGACATGGCGTAGGTGGTCCAATTCTTGTCTATCCATTACTACGCTCCAAGTAAGTTAGTAGTAGTGGTAGTAGAAAACCCCATAAAAATTCAATCTTTTATCTCTGTGACTAGCTAGAAAAACGATAGTAGTAGTAGGTGGGGAAAGTGGGTCCCACGTCTTAAGTGGTGGTTGATGAGATCAACAGACAACCCACCTGATGTAATAAAAAGATCCCACCAAAGTCGATCCGACGGTTGAGATTTGCCAACCGTTACTTAATTTGATTCACAGATGGGACGGTCGTAAGTCGACGGTGGTGCCAAAGTCGTCGGAGATATTCTATTTGGTGGCGCTGTTGAGGTTCTGCTCGCCGTGTCCGGCGGCGAAGGGTCTGTCGGTGGAAGAAATGGTTGCGCAGAATCAAGAATTAGTTGGGATTTGCGACGAGAATGGGTTTGACTTCAAGCTTTATCTTCCTCACTACAGCTCGATTGAAGGTTGGAAGAAGCATTTTGGGAATGGATGGACGAGATTTGTCGAGAGAAAGGCTAGGTTTGATCCTAAGGCTATCCTCGCTCCTGGCCAGGAAATATTTCCGAGGAATTGGAAGCAGCCTTGATTTTTCAACTATCGACGTTGTTGTTCTTGTTCGATTTTTTTTTTTTTGTCTTCTATTAATTAGTGGGGAAATGGGGAGTACATTGAGCAAATTTTGACTGTTACTTTCCTTATCGGTAATATATTCCAATCCTTCAACCATAATATGGTAATTAATGGGACATCAAAATTCCAAAAATTTGGAGCAAAATATCCAAAGGTTACTAAAAAAGACGCTGTAATAAGGCAAGCCTTTTATTTAAGGGCTTGTTGAGAAGAACTATTTTCATCTAAAGCTTCAACATTTATGCTACCACCATTTTCCTTTCCCATTCTTATTAGAAGTAGAGAGAATAGCTTTTCAACATCATATGCTTTGGGTTTTAAAGGTTTGGTTTCCTCGGTTGAAAAGAAAAAAACATTGGCTTGTGAGCATTCATCGGTCATGTCTCAATCCAATTTTATTTTATTTTTTAACAGATGAAGTCTTAGGCTAGTGGTCAAGATTGGTACATCATTATCTTTGGAGGAGACCATATGCTCGAATTTTAGTGGCTATCAAATACTTTAAATGAGCATATTACACATGAAAAGAAGGTTTTAGTATGAATTATGTGGTTGAGTTGATGTAGTTGGCATACTAGTAATATACGGTGAAAAAATAACGAGGAAAAAAAAAAGAGATTACATATGGGGTTGTTATGTTATAGTAATGGTGAAGTCGTTATCGTTGCAACTTGTGTACTATATTATATAATAAGCTTAATTTAGAAGGTAATGATAATATCATTATTTTTTTTTCTCCAGCTTTACACCATTACAATATTATATAAGAGTATATTATATATTCATTGTGGGCAGAGTATCTGATACGTATTCATACCGATAAGCGTGACATGCAAATTGCAAAAGATTTTCCTTAGCTCGGTAATCGTGACATGCATGGACGTAGTAGTAGCCTAGTTGTGCCTTGGACTATATAACTAGCAGAAAAAGTTGCGATTCTATTTAACTTTCATGATAGAGAATCATTTGAAAAGAAAAAGCTGAAATGAGGAGAAAAGATAATGAATGCACGACTTTTTCTTTACTTTTAAGTGCTTCAAAATCTTTTTCAACCGCACACCTTTTCGCATGAAAGTGAATGCTTTCTTTCTTTTAAACAACTTACCAACTTTCTTCGAACCCATTTTATCGTTTGTTGTCGTTTTCTTCTTTATTCTTATGAGTTTTCGCATCATTCACAGTTGATTATTCTTATTATTTCGCATTCATTCATAAATCATAGTAAGTGATATCGAGTCTATCGACGAACGTGCTGCCCCTATATTCATGAGGTGTCCTTTTGAGCCCAAAACCAGTAAGAGAATTATGTTGTCCTAACTAACAAATACATCAGTCAGTTTTTGCTATTTCGAGCCCATTAACTGTTTTCTAGAAGCCCAGGCAAGCCCATTTTGCAAGTTCGTAACGATATAAAATGTCAAAAATTTTCATATTTCTTGACGAACAAAACATATCTATAGGTTGATGAAAGAACTTCTCCACCACACCAACCATTGAAGGCCAATTTTGAAATTACGCGAAGTTAAAGGTGCTAATCGTAAAACAAAGGGTATTTTAGCAATTACGCTGATGTCGGTGGCTTTATTTAATTTAGCTATAAACCATCAGATCGACGAGAACCATGAGCAAAAACAAGCCAAAGCTGACGCCTAACTTAACTGCTCTTCTTTGAAGCACCAACAATGGCCGACGGCTTATGGCGCCTTGCTCTTTACGCCATGTTCATTTCAGCTTCCGCCGCTGTTCAGAGTAAGATCCATTCCCTTTTGAACTTCTGTAATCGTTATCCGAATTTTCTTGTTAAGAAAGGATTATGTCGTCTGTGTCTGATTTTCTCTTTCAGCTGATTTCTTTCAGCTGGTTATGGAAAAAAATGCTATCATCCTCAGTTGATTTCTCTGAATCTTACATTGGTGCAATGGTTTCTCGATTACTGAAAGTGAGCTTAACTCGCATTGAATGCAAAGCACAGTTCGGCGCATTACTTCGATTGTTTCTGGCATTAATTTCCTAGCGAAGTTAAATTGATGCCAGTGGTTTGATCTGCTTACTTTAGATTCTTTCCTGCATTAATTTCCCAGAAAGCTAAACTGATGCCAGTGGCTTGCTTGCTCTATTACTGAGTGAGACTTAGATTTCTAAAATTGACTTTATCACTCGATTCATGCGCCGCATTCGACTCTTAGAATCTATCTCACTTTCCTATCCACTTTACCTCTCTAATCTTTGTTGCGTGCGTTGTATTCGAAATTGGAACTTGTCAATAGCAATTACAGCTCTAATTCAGCATCGAAGTAATTCGATTCCTTCCGCCTTGCAGATAATGTCACCAACAACCCAGCCGACGAGCTAATAGCTTCGGTGAACAGCAACAGAACAGCAAGTAATCTCAAGCCCCTGTACAGCAGCCCTGGCCTAGGATGCATAGCACTCCAATACATAAAAGCCTACCAAGGCAACTGCAAAGCCGTCGGCGGCCCAGAAGGCAAGAAGCCAGCAGATTCTGAGTTCTCCGAAACCTTCGCGCCCAACTGTGGGGTCGAAGCCTCGAGCCTCGGGCCAATCACTGGGCGTTTGCTGGGCTGCCAATCAGAATACGCCAAGCCGGACGAGGCGTTTTCTGACATACTGATGAAGGACGCCAAAGGCCTTGAGATTGTAAGAAGCAAGAATCACACTGAGGTTGGGGCAGGGGTCAGTGGCTCGGGCGGTGGTGGGCCCTACTTTTGGTGTGTGCTGTTTAGCAACGGTACCTCGAATGGTAGTTTCGTTCTTGAAGGTGGGGTGGCGAAGATAACTAGGCCGGGGTGCTTTAGTGGGGCTGATGATGTCTGCGGTCGTGCTGGGGTTGTTTTTCCCGGGAATTTCCAGGTTTGGTCGGTTTTCTTGGCGGGTTTTGTTGGGTTGTTTGTGGTTTGACTTGATGAGTTCTCGTGGAAGTTGGGCTGTGGTTTTTCTTTCTTTTGGCTTGAATTTGTGGGTGTTGTTCTTTGACGGTTTTTTAACATATGCATTACGATTTTCTTTCGCAGTAGATCAATCAATTCGAAAGTTTTTGCATTTTACTTCTATCAACATACATGGCAAATTTCACTTTGGGGAGAAGGAGATTGCACTGTTCTCGGACGAAAAGTCGTAAATATGCAGAAGTGAAAGCTTACGAAATATTCATTCGATACGCTGAAGAACGATCGCCTTGATTCGATACAGCAGACAAACAAGCGAAAAACAACAACAGATACTCGCAAACCGCATTAGCCTGAAAGAGCTTCTCCATCATTCGGCAAAAGCAGAAAACTGCCGACAGAGAGAAGGCAAAGCTTTTTTTTTTATTCAAACATTCCGACGATCACTCTGCGCATCAATTAAGACGAAAATCAGGCCAATCAACGCAATCTAACGAAAGATATATGTCAAACAGATACCACTGACAATTCATTCATCAAAGTCACCGTTAGCAGAGTAGCCACCACTCCTCGAAGAAAAAAGCTCAGAAGCCCTCGGGACAGTAGAGATGGACAGCCTAGTAGACGAGAAAAGATTCTTGTTCGACCCATCATCATCACCACCATCAGCCATCGGCCACTCACTGAAGAAGGGATGAACAAGTTGCTGCTGTGCCCTCTGCTCAGCCACGGTCGGCTCAATACCATGAGCAGAAGAAAGATTAAGAAACCGTTGCTGATCAGATCTCTGCTTCTCAGCCGAGGTTGTCAGCCCATCCTGAGAAGGCAGAAGGCTTCCCAAGCTTCCGGAAGCTTCTAGAGAGAAACCGTAGTCCGAACCCAGAGCAGAGTACATCGGAATGTTCCGGAAGCTTCCACCATTATTAGCGCTATTACTGTTGGCAGAGGTGCGAGTAGGAGGCATCGTCGCAGCGGATAGAGACTGCGAAGACGAAGAAGAAGAAGGTTGAGTTTCCACAGGCTTTCTTGAACGGTTTCGGCCACGGTGCATGTGTCGCTCGCAGTACTTTGAGTCGGGGTGAGCGTCTTTCGAGCACCTCCATTTCTTGCCATCTGTCCTCCTGCACCTGCCCGGCTCGGGGTCGAATTTCTTACCGTAGTACGAACAGTAGCTCACTGCAAGAAAAAATTTTTTAGTTTTGACATCAAGAATCTTCAACGAGGGCTCATCAAGATTCACAAGCTAGAACGAGAACAAGGTACTTGTGATTATTTCACCGTTTTCAGGGATTGAGACTGAAATAGAGAGATTTATTACGCGATGGGTGCGCGAAGAAACGAGATGAGAGGGCATCGAAGCTACGGCGAATGGGCACGACGAGGTCTGGTGGAACTTGTAGGCCGGCGACTAAGTACTTGTATATCATTGCCTGGTGATTTAATTCCTGCCATTGCATTGGGGTGAAAGAAGCGTTATTATAACCACCGGTGTGAGCTGAGTCACTGCCGTTCACCACCACAGATGATGAAGCTCTCCCACTCATGGTATTCTTTTTCTTTTTTTTTTTTTAACTGTTTTTCTCCGCCCCGTTTTAATCAAGAAAGTAAGTTTAAGGTTCAGTGCCTAGAAAATTTCCTTCCTTTTCACTTCCCAAGAGATCTGCTGAGTCAAAAGAGATAGTTGTCAGCGAACATAATTTCCGATTAACAGAAGCACGCATGCAGAGAAAATGGGTTTTTCATGGAATCTCTCTCTCTCTTTCTTTTTTTTTTTTTTTTGAAGATAGGTAAAGGGCGCACACCAGCTACAGATTTCTCAGACAGAGGAACAGAGTTATGAAGTCATTGCGCAAGTACGATGAATCCAAGTTACTGGCAGGTAATAAAAAAAAAAAGCAGCATCCCTAAAAAAAAAGATCAACACAAACAAACCCACAACGTGGGAAACAAGGTGAAGAACATAAATAGATAGGAGATTCAACATACATACATATCAGATCTAGGGTCTGGCGTAGCATAGAAGCACGGACAGACATCATCAGCTTTGAGAAAATCAAAGAAAAGACAGCATATATAATAACACTTACAAAATCTAGGCGGTGGTTGTAGCAAGTGGATTGGTACTTGCAGTACAATAATGGCGCATTTCGTTCTTGGCCAAGAAATAGATACAGGAGATATATGTAAAACAAAAGATGTGTTTTTTACGATTGTGGGTAGAGATATTTTAATTTAGGGATTTTAGTATGTGTGTGTGTGTGTGTTGAGATGAGAGGGGGCATGGGAGGCAACATGGGATTGGGTGGGGTTAGGGGTGGCTGCTGGTAAAAAATCAAATCATATGAGGTCTTTTATTTTATTTTCTTAAGGGGGTGGTCCATTGATATTTTATTATATGTGTTAAATTTGTGGTGCAGTGCAGCGCCTTGCTTGATTATTATAGAATTTTGCAATGGGAAATATATTATTATAATAATAATTGCTATCCGGGATTTTTAGTTATAATAAAAAAATGATGTCGGTTGCGATGTGAATAAATTAGTATACGCACACACAATTACTAAGCAATAAAGTAGTTTATTCCAATACCTACTTTGGGAAGCACGTTACATTTAAGTATACGCTTTTATCATCACTGTTATTATTACAGAAATATAATACCAAGTTCGGTGTACCCCAACTTATCTCTTTGGATGTTTTTTACAAAAAGCCGAGGCCATAACTATTTCTAATAACTTTGCGTTTCTATTTTACCCCTCTTGACATGAGTTGCTTCAAAGACACACGAAGTATGAAAAAGGATTTTTGTTAATCAAATTTCAATTATGAATTCTTTCGTTTCAATGACGTCATGTTAACGGTACAATATTAAGTGGGCTTGCAAGGTTCTGATCTAAGAGAAGACGGTATTAGTTTGCAGCCCAGTAAAAACCATTAAAATTTGAACTTTTTAATTTCGACTTCAAATTAAAGTTCTCAATGCACTTGTTCGTACTTTTATGTGTGGATTTGCTTCGACAGATATGATCCAAATTTAAATATACAGATATATCACAACGATGATAGTATTTATAATTTAAGATGCAACTGAGACATTAAATCACACAACACAGAGTGAGCCACACGAAATGTCAAGAAACAACTTTTTATCCAATAAAATCTCTGTAATAAAACACCTAAACTCAATAACTAACCCAAAACAAGAGGAGATATTATGCCTCAAAGCTCCGACATGCAATTTGATGTTATATATTACTTGTGTCCTCGGAAATACATGTATACTTTCTGCAATGGATGGATATTAAAGAAAACCAAATTCATAAACTAAAGCCTAAAATGAGTGGAGCATTAACGAAGTACAACTACAATCTTTTACCTGAAGTACCCACAAGCTAAGGAGTGTTTCCAAGCAAAACATTCCAAACCCAATCAGGTAAAATATCTGCAAATCAACACAGAAAAAAAAAAGGTAGTCTATAAACAACCACTATATATGTTACGTTACCAACTATTGATGGCTTGAGTGACTCAAAAGTTGCAGAATAATGAAAAAAAAATCTCACCCCAACCAAAACGTGATCGGAGAAGACGTCAATTGCAGAGAGGATGCCCCTGAGGAAGACAAAAAGCAAACATATTTTACAACGAGCGTTTACAAAAGGCCAGAACCAAAGATTCTGAATTAGTGCATTGCAGCAGAAGGCCCAACAATAAATAACGAAAGAGATTTTAAATTGAACTCTTCTACGTGGGAAAGGTCGAAAATTGATCTTACGTAAATGATTTGCCCTTGAAGACGATTGGAGGTGCGATAGCAGCAACAACGCAGAATGCAATATGAAGCTGCACGATATAAAAGTTGGTAAAAAGATGGTCAAAGCTATTTCATGTGCAACTGTAGATTATCAAGAGCCGACGCGTACCAAATAGAACAAGAAAAACCAGCCAAAATTCAGCGCACTATCGGTCCTGAAGATCAGTTTTCACAGAGCAACAGATGTTATCATAATTACACGTCTTCAGAAACAGATCAGACAGTGATGTAGCCGAACCTACCTCATCCCACGATATAAAGGCCGATACCACAGCACATAAGAAAGAGGGATACCAGACAACGCATAAATAATAGCTAGGAAGAAAATCTTGACTCCTGCAGATAGTAAACCATGATATAGACGTCAAATCCTGGTTGTGCTTAAAAACTTTAAACGAAAAACAGTTAAGCAAACTTACCACCACCCTTTATCCAGCAAATGGTGATTGCAAGGACATTGAAAGCGAGACAGAGGACAATACCTATAACCAGAAAATCAGAGGTAAAACATAATATCTCGACATAACAAAAAATAATCGAAATATGAGTTGAGAACGCTTTTAAAGAGGCAACATGTGCATGGTACCACGCACCTAACCAACTAGCAAATGCAAGATACTGTAACCGCTGGGCATGAACTGGTATTTCATTGGCCACATCATGATGAATAATGGGGAAAAACGGTGGCCAGTTCTTATCACTAACGGGAACTCCAGCTGTACGGATGGGTTACAGAATTAAGTATAAAAAAAAGTTAAAGTTTGTATCCATGATATGTCATCCTTAATTTTTGCACCTACCACTGACAATGGCATCTTCTCTGCGTTTAATATCCTGCGAAAACAAAAGCCATTGAGCACAAAGGCAGGTATTATGTACGTGACAGAATTAATATCATAGTCACACTTTCTCGTTCTCCAGCTTCTTTTAATGCAGAGGAATTTTAATCCTTATATCAATTAATACAGAAGAACTGATTAATAAGACAAAAATCTAACCCTCTCCCTCCTGTTCAAATCTGCTTCCCAATTAGCAAGCTCTCTATTCTTATTCTTGTTGTCCTGAAAATATATAGAACAGTGAAAGAATAAGAATTGAAGACAAAACCATTCTACCATATACAAAATAGAAGCATTACGTTCATATTATCTAAAGGTATATCCACGGTAGCATCATGCTTTTGACCAAGTCCAAATGTATTAGCGACCACTTTAGGAATTCTTGACTTTGATGAGGTACCATTCTGCGATGACCCAACAAGTAATATGGTCAGACAGTGGAGAAAAACTACCAATCAAGGAATTCATCAAGGCCATGAATAGCGTACTTTACTTTCAAATTACCTAATAATCAAGTATTTATATTTTATTTTATCCAATCTCTATTTGTGCTTTTTATTATTTCTACTTTTCTAAATGGTTTGAAAATCCACTTGGGGTGGGAGTGAAATAATCATCTCTATATCTTCACTATGATCTCTGCTCACGAATAATAAGACTATGATCCCAAATTAGATTGTCACATGAACAAAGCTAACCTATCCCAAATGTTGGCACCTAAAATTTACGCAGATCAGCCATTGCAAAGATAGTATACAAATCCATCAGCCATAATCTTGACCCAGACAAAGATGCATCAGTTTGCTACTTTACAACAGATCATATAATTCTCCTATAAGAATTCACTTTTCGCAGGTCAACAAGATTTCATTAAAACAGTAAACACATACGATTAGTCCACGAACCCCTAAAAGAGGTTGATAAAGCATAATTCCCCTTTCTAAAATTAGGAACTAAGGTAAAAAATGCAAAAAACAAAAAAAAAAAAACTTATCATCGCTCGCAAGCAACTTTTTCAGCAGATACCAGATTAACCATTAAGTTCATAAAAATCCAAAATCGCAACAGCTCTCAAAAAAGACCATGAAAAAGAAAGGCTCCAATTTTATTTCTCGACAAACACCCCCCCACTTCACTTATATCACCAACTCTAATCAAACCAGCATAGGATCTAACAAATCAGTACAAATTCACCCCGACACAAGCTAAAACGCCCACGACAAAGCACGCAAACATTAGCCACAAAAAAACACGAATAAAGAGAATCACCGAAATACATAGATCTACAAAAATAAGAAACTAAAGATGAAAATACAGTTACCGCAAATGGATTGACTTCAGGCTCTTCCTCGTCAAATGGATTCGGGTCGTTTCTACGATTCATCGCTGCCTCTTTACTCAGATTCCTGCAAATTCAACAAGTAATCAATCGTACGTCAGCATATATACTACAAAATTGAACATATAGATATAGCTTTGTATAAGCGGGAGAGAGAGAGAGAGAGAGAGAGAGAGAGAGAGAGTATACGTTGCGTTGCTTGCCAATCTCAGCTGTTCTGTGAGCTGGCAGTGGCTGTTTTTACGAAGCGGGTTTTGTCAATAATTACAGATTTACCCCTGCATATACAATTAATTAAAAAACACTCCCAAATTACGGCTCCTACTTCATTTTTAGTTGCGAGTTACAACATTACAATTGTTTTGGTTTTCTTAGTTAACATTTAAATACATTTTTGTCGCATTATCCGAATACATTCGCTAGAATTTGCATTGCCTTCGACTTTGAAGAACATCCATAAATTCAAAAAAAAAAAGAAAAAGAAGAAAAATCGCCATTCTCACATACATACACACACTTGAGTTAGCACTAGCAGCTCACATTTTTACACGATGTACATGGGCTAAATCCTTGTTAGCTTCCCTACATCTTCTTCACGTCTTGGCTCGGACAAATGAAGATCCTTCGAACCATGTTACAGAATTCTCTGCAAAAGACAATATATAATGCATTGGAAAATGATTTTGTATGACAAGGAATATAAGCAAAGACACACACTTACGGCCAAGGATCATCGCCGACGAGCATTGTGTCACCTTCGTCGTCCGTGAAGACAATTTCCCACTTATTCCTCGACGAAAGCTCTCCTTCGATTTCGAACATTTTCTCGAGCTCTTCGATGAGATGTTCGTACCCTTTCAAGGAAGTCAAATCCACCGCCCTACCAACTGCCACTCCTTGCATTTGTACCTTTATATCGTTTTTTGCACATTTGAAAAAATTCGAAGAAAAAAAGTGCCATTCACAGTGTGTGTGTGTGTGCTATAGAAAATACAAGAAAAAAGTGAAATTTGAAGTTACCTTCGTACGGCTCCTCGATGAGTTGCTTTGTCCGATAACTGATTTTTCTGCCTTACGATCTTTCAATCTTTCTGAATGGTCCGAAGATAATGCTTTACTACCAGCGTTGTTACTACCGTTGTCATCCGCCGATTTTTCGGAGGATTTTTCGGTGGGGCCCGATATCAAGTCGAACCCAAACAATCTGCAAGAAGAGACATAGTCTGCAGTTTTGATGCCATTGCTGGAGTTTTTTCCCGAGGGTCGAGAAGAATGGTTAGCTTTATCTTCGTCGGTTTCTTGGATGGTTATGGCCGAAGAATCTTCCAATCGTTGCCTTTTGTGCTTCGCGGGCAATGTCTGAACCATAGTAGGGACAAATGGCTCCATCTCCCATGGAGAAACCTTATTAGGTCTATGTATAGAAGCAGGCTCATCCCATTGAACCTTAAATTGAAAAAAAAAAAAGGATGGAACAATTTTCAAAGACAGAACGAGCTAACTTGATGAATTTTGTTCGTTCTCAGAAAGTTCTCCGACCTTCAACGATCTCCATGCAGAATTTTTCCAGTGAGGAGAGACGTCTTCTATGCAGATAATCGTACCTGAAAATCTGATCAAGGAAAAAAAAGAATCATTTTCCGAAAAAAAAAAAGACGATTTTTTGAGGAAAGTGTTAAAAACTGTAAGTAGATATTAGAGGCCGACCTTCTTTCCGGCGAATCATCTCCTTCGAAACTCATCTTGAATCTCATCCCTACTCCAAAACAATGGCTTTTCGCTTCCATGTACTTGTTCAGACCTATGATGAACTGACTGGTCCTATATTCATCATATTACATGTAAAGAACGTATTTTTCGTAGAAAACTAAGAAAAAATAAATCCAATCTCTTTGAGCAATACAGAGATCCAAAAACCTTGGTTTGTAATAAACGACGAAAGGCGTCTGAGTTAAAACGGCATGCGAAGCGGTTGCAAGAACTCCCACGTGCATGCTCTGAGTAGAAATTACGGACGAAGGCATTATCGAGCTCTGCTGACGAGCATGGCGCCTCACCCCTACGCGCAATTCTCCATTTTCTCCCCTATTCCAAAGAACAGATTACATTATTAGTTACGAAATGAAATCATAGGCTACGTCCTTTCAGCGTATCGATTCCTTTTTTTTTTTTAATCATGCCTCATAAATACGAAAGAATCTCCAGCAGCTAATCTCTTGGAGGTGACGAATGTGCTCCATCCCGTCGTAAGCAAATGCCTCCGAGGTTGTCCTGTTGATTTCGAAATTTAAAATTTTTACGTACTTCGACCTCTTGGCAAATTAATTCAGAAGATTACAGAGTTAGGAGGCATGCCTCTGAATACATGTCTAAAATGCCATTCGATCCCATGTAGATCCTTAGCTACGAGTTCTTGCGTAGGTGTCTGCATTGTCATGTCCTAAATCCAAGAAATTAGCCAAATTTAGAAGAATTATTATAAGAAAACTAAACGAAGGAGAATGAAGGAAAAGAATTATTACCAGAGGTGGGAGGCACTCGTTGGCGTGCTTACGAAGAACAGAGAATCCACCGTGCGTGCTCGTGTCTGAAGCAGTCAATACCTTGCAAAAAGAGTGGACTTGGGTTCTATGAGGTTCATCGATAGGATCGTCGGGAGTTTTTGGATCGGTTTGCTGCACCGAGTCACAAGTTAAGAACATCATTTTATCGAGGAAATAAAGAAGGAAACTGAAAACAGTGTTTTCTTACATCTGCCTCTGGCATCAAAGTTATTTGAGCATAAACCTCATCTGTGTCTCTTTCAGCCTGAAGAAGCAAGAACACTTGATCGATCACAGAACGTTTAGGGTAGTTCTTGAATCAAATGCTTGTGAACTTTCTTAGCAGACAAGGGATAAAGGGAAAATTCTAGCACCATAAAAGGGAGATTATTACCAGGAGCTGAATGTTGAAAACACGACAAAGAATCTTTGGAGCAAGGTTGAACATGGGAATCCTCTGATTTAATTCGCGATTAGTAGATGCCTCCAACTAAGTACATCAAAGCATCAGAAACATCATTAAATTCAAACATCCAATATTCAAATATAAAGAAGGAACAAAAAAAAGACCTACTTGTTCCATGTGCCCCTGAAGGAAATAATACACTCGCTCTCCAACCTTAGGAATATCTACCAAAGGGCCAGCACAAGCCTTCCATAACTCTTCGTACAAGGCATCTTTTCCTCCAAGCCCTGAAAAAATAAAACCCGAAGCTAAGTAAATTACCTTTTTTATTGCGAAAACTACTGTAAAAATAAATAAAGGGCTGTGTCCAAATCTTTGACCTTGAGCTTCGAAAGTACTGCCATGCTGAGAAAATGAGACTCTATTTTCCATGAACGCTCGAGTGTCCAACCAACGTGGGCAAAT